>OX465551.1:2400000-3013925 GCA_950022955.1 Xestia ashworthii | reverse complement strand
GATGTTCTGCAGCGAAGCCATCCTGCTCTATTGAGCATTTAGAACCTGTGAAAGATGAGATTTTTTTTTCGGTTAGTGGGATTTTCTGAATCCTTAATTTTTCTGCTACAGTACAGGGCACTAATAAAAGCATTTTGTTCATTCATAAAAGGCTTATCAGAAAAATGTATGTGGAATTCACAGCTGTTGGCTGTGAGGTTGTGTTTATATTGAATTTCCAAATTTAAAAAACCAATCTAGGACATCAGCAAGTAGCTGAGTGCAAGTCTTCAGAGGTCCTAGACTACTGTTATAACTATCTGTTCAGTGATTTATGTGTAAAAATATACAAGACAGATATGAGTTACTTTTCCAATCCTAATAAAAAGTATATATTGGCAGTACTCCGTATTCTTCTCCCTCTCCGTGTTGATGATTCCCATTATTGTTGTTTTAAATTTGTTTCAAACAGAACTCAGCCACGTTGATGGCGTTGGTGGTGGCGCCTCTCCTATGTTAAATAACTTCCCAACTCCTAAAAATCCGCCCCTAAGACGACCCACTGACCCTTAAAAGATGTATATTTTAAATCTAGCCCATTCAAATTGCCAGATATTGCCATCAATTTATCAAATCAGATGATACTAAATTATTTTTATTTAATATTCAATACTTTTTCAACACAGTTTTATAGGTCTTTTCCTTCTACAGTATTATTACATCCTAATTCAGGACAATGAGATCATTATGACAGTAACCAATGTAGCCAGTGTAAGTGCTGCCATTTATGTTGTTTGTTCAGTACTTACACAAATAAGTTTGACCTTGCTTTGATAGCTGTTGATGTTGGGTTACCAAATGCTTAGAGATACGGCCCATTGCTCTTTAAATTAGTATTTAGTGGACATTTAATCAGATCTATTAGCTTACCTTGTAGTTAAAATTACTAGTTCCTATCCTAAAGAGATTTACAAGAGTTCTACAGCAGAAATTGGGAATCTCGTCAGACAATTTTTTTCCCAAACTTTTTCGATTTGCCACACGCATGCTAACTATAAAACGGGCCTAAGACACTGTTACAAACTCAAGACGACCCACTGGCCCAAAGTAGTAACAAGTTAAGAATTTCGATTTTCGTCGTCACGTTTAACGCTCGTAAATATTTGAATATCTGCCATACCGTCACTTTAAAAAGGGAACACTTGAGATAGGGGTTGTGTTTGTAATTTACGACGAGCCCATGCCTATATTTAGATTTAGAACTCGTTTAACGCAAGGAGTAGTTGACTCATTCAATTAATAATGGGGTGACTTTTTATTTACAAAAGGTAGTCTAGAAAAACTAAGACCGTTTCTTACCTTGGCGTGCACGTTGTTCTCAATATACAATATGTTTTTCACTTTTTATTTTATTATAAGTGATGAACTAAATCATTAAATCTTAATGAATAGAAAAGCAACTAAATTACTTGCAGAAAACTACTTTCATCGAAGAAATGGATGGCACCGAAACAGAAAGAAAGCCCTTCATTCATACGAGAATGACGAGAATGACATTAAATGACATTTGTCTGACATTGACACATGACTACCGCTAGGTGGATGGGGTGCGTTCAATTATCTTTATTGAACTACCTCGACAGGTTTCTTATCGTGCTCTACGTTTGTGTAATCCTATACTATATTATTATAAACGTGAATGTAAGTTTATTTGTTACGCTTTCACGCGAAAACTACTCAACCGATCATCATGAAACTTTGTACACATATTCTTGGAGGTAAAAGTAACATTGGATACGTTTAAAAAAAAAAACTAACCCTCATTTGCAGACGAAGTTGCGCGGGTCAGCTAGTATTTTCTTATATCACGCAATAGAATAGCTAAAACCCATTACAATACAACGTCAACGTAAACCAATCGATTAAAGTTAGATCGAAACCCAGGGTGCATTCCGTTTTTAACCGACTTCTAAAAAAGGAGGAGGTTCTCAATTCGGATGATTCTATTTTTTTTTTTTTTTTATGTTTGTTCGGGCTATAACTCCGTCGCTGGCCAACCGATTTGAAAAATTCTTTTTTTGTTGGAAAGGGTATTCTTTCCAAATGGTCCCATAGCCACCAAATCGGGATCTGATAATGGAATCTTTGCGAAATCGAGGGAACTCTTCAAATTTTATACGATAACGTGCTGCGATTTTGGTATTTTCTACAACAAGTGAAGCATTTGCGTTCGATAAGAACCATTCTACCATCAGATCTGATGATGAAGCCGAGTCACGGAACTCCATAATGAGACAATGTATCCTAGTCGTGTTTGGGCTTGTTGTAATTGTAACGGTATGCACTTTCCATGTATATGAAGCATATGTGAACCACTAAAAAGTGAAAAATAAAAACTTTTTTGCAAAAATTAAACCAACTTAAAAAAAAAACAAAAAAGTGAAAAATAACTAGCTTCTGAAGTCGGTGACAAAAAAATTTAAATCATTCAAACAAAAGTCACCGACTTCAGAAGCTAAAGTTAAGTATTTTTCACTTTTTTGTTTTTTTTTGAAGTCGATTTTATTTTTTGCAAAAAGTTTTTTATATAATAATTATCACACAGCGCTCACATCACAGATTACTATATTAGGTCACATCCATATTTTGCGTTCCGATTAAAATATCACGATTATGACAGCTAAGTGCTGTCATCAGGTCATTTGACAGCGCTCACGGTGATCTAAATTTGGGGCATGCAAGGAACTTATATACTAACTAGTTAGTATATAGGTTCCTTGGGGGCATGGTCAGTGTTATCGCAAGATGGCGCATGTCATGACGTCATCTATGACGATTCAAGGGACATCGATGTCGCGCTCAAGGTAATTCGGAACGGGCGGACGCTCAAATCGTTAACAGCCTAATTTGGAACGCGGCCTCATGAAATGCTGTCAGTCAGTGTCAACGTCACTGTCACTGTTATCTGAAATGTCATGTCGTATTGACAATTCACAGTTTTATTTTCCCATTTTCTTCATAAACTTTTTATTTTTCCAAAACAGTATTTACTTTGTAAACTATATTTAGTAAGGTGTACTCTTTACTGAATGTTTTTTTTTTGGATCAACTACAATAGTGTGAGGCATGATTAATGTTATTAGATGATTTGTTTAGCTTGCAACCAGACTCAAGAGCTGTTTTTGTTTTCAATAATTTTATTTTTGTTTTTTTGATAATATCAAGCAGAAGTTGGAAATTTAATTTATCTACCGGTATGTTTTGTTTGTTTTTAATATTGTGGAATCATTGTTTCGTTTCAACTAACAACTAATTAAAAAAAGTAAACATAGCTTTATTTGTATAATCCCACATCTTAGCACCATGCATGAGTCATGTTCAAAATGAAAAAGTATTAATTTTATTTTAGTTAGAGCCAATTCCATCTTAACTTATAAGATTCTTGGGTGAGTCTATTTTAGATTTGTCATATTAACACTCAGATGATCATGAAAAAACTGAATTTAATGTTGTTTTTTGTTGCTTGCAACTACACCAGAATAGGTATCAGGAACCCAAAGCAAATAGTAAACATGACAAATATCCTGTTTTCAGTGATAATGGCAATGTTAGTGACCATGTCAGTTTAAAACTTATATTTTAAAATTACTTAATCCAATTTACTTTTACTGTTTGTGGTACAGTGCATTTTTTGTAGCTGGATTTGTAGTGGAGATGAGATGAATATTTGTTTTTTATTGGGTCAGTATAATCAATCTACAGTGGCTTCATTGATGGGATACTGTCTTCTTCTCTGTCAGAGGGAGTGGCTTCTTCTTCTGAGGAAGTGGGGATCTTTCATGCGGTCCTGGTGTGGCAGGTGTTTATGTATTTTAGTCTGTAGTGGTATGGTTAAGGGGCCGGCGGAGGATGCGTATTTCATACAAACGTAATACCAAAATTATTTGTAAATCAAACATATTCTTGAGGTAGTCTGTATTTATTTCGATTGAATTACAGAATATCTATGTTCCCAAATATGTTTTTTGAGAGAATAGTGATGCAAAGACGAGATATGAGGAATTTAAATTTTCTATAGAAAACTTATTTTTCTTATAACTCTTGTTAAAACCAGTGTCCAATCAAAATATACATTTGCGAACCTAGATATTCTGTAATTCAATCGAAATAAATACACACGACCTTAGGAATACGTTTAATTTACAAATTATTTTGGTATTACGTTTGTATGAAATACGCATGCTCCGCAGGCGTCTTAATAAGAAACCTTATTATGGAATTTAATCATACCCTAGTTCACAGTAAAACAAAGATAATCATCTTATCTATGCTGTGCCACAACTTAATCTGTTGATTAGTGTGCTCTATAGGCTTGACATTAACAATACAAAGCTGAGGACAGTATTTATTTGTTGTTTGGAATTGAGTAAACAAAGGAACACTATTTGTTGCTACAACTTTATTGTGTTATATGTGGTGAAAACAATTATTTAATTAGTGATTTTTTTGTTATTATTTAGTGAATGTAAGTGGATAGATAGTGTTATTGTTATTACTTTGTTTTTTCAAAGACAATGTAAGTTGTTTGTGAACAAGTTGAATAGAATTTAAAAAAAAACCATACATTTTATTATTGTATGAATAATGTCAGGAATTTCTTTAGTTTTAGTTTAGACACATTTACCTCCCAGAGTTGGGCAATTTACAATTTTCTCACACTTTCACAAGAGTGAACTTTATACCACAAATACCTACAGTCTTCTAAGTACATCACTAACTTTTTAGAAAAATGTTGTTAAATCAGCAGTATTTGTTTCTGCTTCCTCTTTTTATTGGCCAGACTTTATCTTATTATACATATACCCACAGAATTTTGAATTTAAAAAAGATTATTCAAAGCAGGTTTCATTATCACAATACTCAGTCATTCATGTGACAAATCTTATTTTCAGTCTTGTAGGAGGGCAATATGGAGGAAGAAATAGAAGAAATTGAGGTTGAGAGCAGGCCACCAAGTGCACGGCGGACTTTAACGCTGAGGAACAATGCGGCTAGGCAGGTGGCCGTCAACTTCATGCCGTCACGGCAGCTGCCGTACAGTAAGTTAACATGATTAAGGAATAAGCTAGACAGTGCGTAAGCATACTATGGCGTAAGCCAGAACTGTGCTGTTTGCACCCTGTCCACAAGGTCATCAGTCCACTTTGTAAGAGTATTGCACCTTTCACACCGAAACTTCACACTTACGAAATGTTTTTCATTTACGGATCTTACGACACGCTATTTCTACTCCAGAAATGGCCAAATCACAAGAGTACGAAGGCGCGTTGGCGGCCGCTATTAGAAGCGGGATTACAAATGTTTCTACTCCTATTCCATTTACCCGTATTACGACAAATTACGTTAGAAATCAGACTTTTCTGTCAGTTTCTTCTGCCGTCTCTAGACCTACCTCGCGACCGTTCCGAGATCTGGGCCGGCAGTCTCGACAGAGATAACGACAAAATCGCTAACTTTCGATCGCTGATTACTAACGAATTAATTCGGTTGCAATAATTATGCTTGTGAGTAATGAAATTCTCTACATCCTTGATGCGTTTTTCGTAAGCATCATTATTGCAACCGAATTTATTCGGTAGTAATCAGCGATCGAAAGTTAGCGATTTTGTCGTTATCTCTGTCGAGACTGCCCATCTTTCGACAAAGATACATAAAAATTGTTGGTGCGATATTTTGTCAAAAGATGGCGTTGGCGAGTAACGATAGATACAAGTAATAACATTAATTTAATTAACGAGTTTTAATTCGGATTAATTAACCAGCTATTTAGTCATGTCTTGATTGATCTCGCGAAAAAAGAAACAGAAAGTCTCTTTGTTAATTTAAATTCAACAAGCATGAACATGTCTAACAATATTTGCATTCATATTGCATAATTAATTAATTATCTTCAAATTCTTCACGCATTGATATTCAGGGTGACAGCAAGAAGAGAGAGTATATACCGGAGAGCACAATGGGCGTTTACTCAATTATCGTTTTAATAAGGGTTATTACTCAGATATGTGTTACAAACGATGATAATTGCTGGCGACCGCTAATTATCATAAGGGTGCAGTTCAACTGGAGTGTAACATGCAGCATCTAATTGTAACGTGTAGGTTGTGAAAAGGCTAGACAAATGACTTTGTGTCTCGCGCGTGGCACGTTCCAAGCAACTTCTTTCATTTGTTTCGCAAGAGGCGTGTTGTTTGGATCGTCTAGCTCGTGTGTAAGACGTTCTAGGATTCAGACATTCGATTCTATTTAGTAAACAATGATTTTACCGACTTTCAACAATAGCCGTGTGTGATTTTCCTCATATTTCATTCTGTAAAGGCGATACTTATACATGGATCATCTAAACAAAGCGATCGATGAAAACCAGACACTTGAAAGGACACAGTGGAACTAAACGCACAGAAGTTACTGTGCGTGCGCACCGGCGAATCATTCAGATAAAAACATGTCTGATAGGTGGATGTGGTGATTTAGACTGGCATTTGTCCAGCATTTGTCCAGCAATCACAGTCCTGTGATTAAAATTTGCTGAATTGATTGATAAAGATTACGATTTCAACTAACAGTAGAGATAGAGAGAGAAATAGAGATTTCAACATGATTGTGTTAATGTGAATGTCTCGTCAGTTACACTGCAGTCAACGACCACCTTTATCAGGACTCAATAATGAGCTCTATTTCATACAGTTATTAAACAGAGTGCAGTCCGTGTTACCGTCTACCTTGTACTACATTATAGATCCATCGTAGGCACTTGTTTACATTGAAAAATAATATTATTGTACACATAAAATATGTTTACATCGTCGCAGTGAGTGGGGTGTTGTGTAGTGTTAATAAATGATGTGCTACGAGTGATTTCTATGATGTCGATGTTAGCTGATGATATTGAAGTTTTTGAGCTCGCTGCTGTTAGAAAAAGAGGTAATCAGGTTATAATGTTTATTTACAAACAGTTGTAACTACCAGGGCCTCGATTCTGCTATTACAATAGTGTCAGAGTAGTCGATCATTGATTTCATAATGGTCAAGTTCTGTCAAATTTTGACAAGTTTGTTAATTCTGCTATCATAATGGCGCCATTATGACTTTTCAATGGTCAAACACTGACACTTCATTGAAAGAAATGTCATAGAATAATAATCTCGTACATGAAATCTGGCATGAATAAATGTTCGCATTTAGTAGTAGATTTCGAAAAACATTTGTACTAAGGGTTTTATAATAATGACAATACGACAATGCTATTAAAACACAATTTTATTACGAGACCATTGACCGACCATTGTGAATTTAGCAGATTACGAACTTTAAGCAAAATGACAATGGGATGAGAATGGAATCGTGTTGGAGTGACGAATTTATTAAAATAGTAGAATTAGGCCCCAGTATAGAAGGGCTCCACAACAAAGTGGACTTATGATCTGGTGAAGGCCGGGGACATGGGTTGACATGGAGCAGTGGACTTGACTTTTATGGTGACTATATTGATGATATTTCTTTTCAACCGACTTCCAAAAAGAGGAGGTTCTCAATTCGTCTGTATTTTTTTTTTTTGTGTTTGTTACCTCAGAACTTTCGACTGGGTGAACCGATTTTGATGGTTCTTTTTTTATTCGAAAGCTGGTGCTTCCCGTTTGGTCCCATTATAATTTGCTGAAGATCTGATGCTGATCTTCGGAGATATACAATAGAACTCTTCAAAAATAGATGGCAAATCTGCAGTGATTGCTGCATTCGCTTGCAGGTTCATTGTTTATACTACATTATGACGTAACATCACGCCTGTATGCTCTGAGGGGGTACGCAGATGTGTACAATATACCCAGATTTCGACAATGTTTGTTACCTCAGAACTTTCGACTGGGTGAACCGATTTTATGTTATGAACTGGTGTAAACAATAGACAGACGTGAGTGTTCAGCGATCCCAGTACATTTGCTATCATATTTCATTAAGGAGTTAAGTTGCCTATCTTCCGAAGTCACCAGATCTTTATCAAATCGAAATGGGATCACTCCGAGATTGTACTCTGCCTAAAACTACCCAAACCGCTTCTGGTGTGCCTATAAAGTTAAGGAGTTACCTCTATTTCTCCGGGATCCCATTGAATGGAACTTTACACGTCTAACTGTCGAAATCTAGGTGTATTGTATACTTCTGCGTACTCCCTCAGAGCATACAGGTGTGATGTTACGTCATGATGTTGCATAAACAATAAACAACCAAGCGATTGCAGCAATTACTGCAGCTTTGCCGTGTATTTTTGAAGAGTTCCATTTATATCTCCGAAGATCAGCGTAAAATCTTAACCAAATTGACATGAAACGACACGGAAAGCACCAGCTTTCAAATAAAAGAAGAATCATTAAAATCGTTTTACCCAGTCGAAAGTTCTGACGTAACAAACATTGTCGAAATCTGGGTATATTGTACACATCTGCGTACCCCCTCAGAGCATACAGGCGTGATGTTACGTCATGATGTAGTATAAACAATGAACCTACAAGCGGATGCAGCAATCACTGCAGATTTGCCGTCTATTTTTGAAGAGTTCCATTGTATATCTCCGAAGATCAGCATCAGATCTTCAACAAATTAAAATGGGACCCAACGGGAAGCACCAGCTTTCAAATAAAAAAAGAATCATCAAAATCGGTTCACCCAGTCGAAAGTTCTGTGGTAATAAACACAAAAAAAAAAAAAAATACAGACGAATTGAGAACCTCCTCTTTTTAGAAGTCGGTTGAAAAGTGAAAAATAACTTTAGCTTCAGAAGTCGGTGACAAAAAAAACGAAATCAATCAAACAAAGATCACCGACTTCAGAAGCTAAAGTTATTCTTTCTCGTGTGGTTAGTACCTAACCTAGTGTCAGATTTTTAGTGTCGCCCATGTTTCTCTGACTTGGTTTAACGTGCCTTCGAGGAATATCTCTGAGGCATGCTGGGACCATTTTGATAATGATAAGATAAAATATTGTTTAGGTGGGTCTAAAATACGGTGCCGCGTAATTGTGAGTTTGCTTGGGGCCTCAAATGGCAAAATTTTGATGAATAACATAGTTGAATGCCAAAGGACGATGGAGCGTAGCGTGTTAGGAATTAAGCTCAGCGACCGATTTTGTAATACCGTAATACGCTCCATAATTGGAATCGCTGATGTGGGGAACATGACTGCTGGCTTCACGAAAGTGGAAAGGAGGAGGAAGAAGAAGCCCTGTTCTCGCAACCTGTGCGGTACCGCACCGAGTGGACCCAACTTGCTGCTGCGTCCTGCAGTGCCTACGACGCAGCTGTATCTTTCACGTCTGCATCACTCAACTACAACTGAGGAAGTGGTGCAGTATTTGAAAGTGAAGACCAACTGGACTCTGAGGGTTGAAAGGTTGGAATCGCGCCACAATATCAACTTTAAGTCATTCGTGGTACGAGTTCCAACCGACCATCTACAGACCTGCATGAAGGAGGACTTTTGGCCGAAGGGTGTCGCTTATCGACGTTTCCGAGGAGGGTTACGCGACACCACGCAGCGAAACATGACGCGTATAGTATGAAAATGTTGTCCTTATATGTATTATAAGGACAATATTTTCATATAGGTACTCATTCTTTTTACAGTACTTAATTATTAATTTATTATTAACTATTTACCAGTTGTATACCTACCCAAGTTACGATCTTTTATTGTGTTATCCTGTTTTGTGACGAATTGATGACGTACAAGTACAGCCATACTTACGTAATATTATGTAAAACCTGTTGTAATTACAGTTGTAAGGTTGTACTGATATAAAAGAGGCTGGCCATAAGTGTAGGGTAAGAACAAACCCCGGTCTCAAAAGTATGCACCGATGCTGCTCAGTATGCTCAATGTTTGCACCAGTTCCGGTGATAAATTTCCCGGATTTTTCGGTACTTCCATGCGATGTTCACCGATCGCGAACCGAAAGACGTTGCGTTGGAAGGCCTCCCACTAGGTGGACAGATGATCTGGTGAGGGCTGCGGGAATCCGGTGGATGCGAATCGCACGGGACGACGCTTGGGGGAGAAAAAAAACAATCAATAAATAACATGATAGTTTAAAAAAAAACTTGCGGCGCAGTCTTTGGGGACTAAAGAAGAAAGAAGTGAAAACGATGAGTGCTTCAAAAAGCCTACGTGACGGTCATGCGACTCCACGCGAGTTCCTTGATTTTGTTCACTCAAAAAGTGCTCAATGCGCCTAAAAAAACTTTCACTTCCAAAACTAAATACTGTAGGTTTTTATCCCGGATATTTAAATCCTCGTTCTGAAGAAAATACTGCACGCCCTAATTGCAAATAACTATGCCATCAAACGGAAACAGTTGTCTTCATTATGATATCAGACTATCTGAAGCAGATTACCCAGTGTGGATAACAAACGACAATATGTGATTATTATGATATTATCCAAACACCGGAAGGTGCTCTAGTTTATCTTGTTATGTTGTTGCGTCAACGCGTCAAGTGCTTGATAGAGCAAATTGAAAGCAGTTAGCTTAGAAAAGAGTCCCAATACTTTCTATTAGGGAATTCTGCCTGTCCCACTGCTGGGAAAAAGGCTCCAATACAAGAAAACAAAAATGATATTTTTTTAGAACACTCCTGAGAGAAATAAACAAGCTTTTTCGGTCATATTTTATTTTTATTTTTGTGGCCATATCTTAACCATAATCACAACTGAGAATTTAGACTCAATACAAGAAAAATTGTAATAGCCTTCTTAAACTAAAGTTTCGCATCTAAAATAAAACGCGTGCGGATCCGTGTTCCGGGAAAATATTCGTACCAAAGGTTAAGTAAATCAATAAAGAACTCTTTCTCCAGACACGTTAAGACTCCGTCGCAACAACTCCGAGCACAATGCGCTGTTGGAAGAAGTGGACGCGGCGGACGCCGACACGCCAGACACGGCTGACAAACAGGCCGACATCATTGTACGGGAGATGGAGCAGCACAGACGTCTCATGGAGGACGATCCTGAGGCTGAGGAGTTGAGGAGGTGGGTCTAACTATCTTGTTCCAGGCGTTAAACTTAACTGTCCTACAGAACAAGATTATAATTTGAGCTGGAGGTCAATTCCTTAATTTCCAAAACTTTTAATTTTTCAGGCAAATCGTACGCCCAGAGACTGACCAAATTAACAAAACTCTCCTACAAGCTGTCATTAGTTGAAAATTCTTCTCCTAAGTATAGGGAGCAGAATTTTCAAATCTTCTTTAGTTCACTTACCTTACATGAGCAACTCATGCAATTGCAAAACTGTACCTATGGTTCTAAGCGCAGCAGTATAGACTGCATGTTCTCTGTCAGTAAATAAATTGAATTTAGTAGATGTAAAAGCCCAATTTCTCTACAGATATTAAATAGTCAACCTAATTGGTTCAGTAGTTAAATTCTGAAAAAGCACCAAACCTTCTTTATAATTTCTAAGAAATTCCTCCATAACACATGAATTATTTCCAGAGAGGCACTAAGAGACCTCCCGCAAGGTCTGACTATGAAGAGGAATGTGCGCGCCAAGCTGTCAGCGTCAGTCAGCCTCAGATCCAAGAGACGACCCATCTCAGTGTGGAAGCGGATGAAGTATCGAATCGGGTTCGCGTGGAAAAGGGTGAGTTTTTTAGTTTAAACTAGCATAATTATTGGAGTTCTATAATGGTCCCATGGGTTAATACTACCGGGATAAAAAGTGTCCTCCGCGTTAATCCGGGTAATAAACTATGTGTGTGCTCAATTTCATCAAAATCCGTTCAAGATTTTTTGCGTGAAAGAGTAACTAACATCCATTCATCCATCCCATCCAACATTACCTGGAAGAAGGATAGTGAGATTGACAAGTTTATAAGCAATTTGGTAACGAAAACAACTTTGAGATGGCCTAACGTAGTACGGAGTTGTAACAGAATATAAGGTTAGCTTATACTGGTATTGCAGGTATATCAATGAAAATAACGATAATAATCTAGATAATCTAGATTAAATGAACTAACAACAATAAATCTTGTTCCTCTGCCAGTCTAATGTTTACTTGGTTTCAACACTTTCAACTAGCTTGATATGTATAGCGACATCAACGGTTCACAAAGTTTTAACATCTTCATAAAAAAACAAAACATCTGTTTAGTCGGGTAAAAAAAAGTGGAATGGCAATAGTTCCAAAAGGTACTAATAGATGGCGTTGTACATTTACGTCACGTTCCTGAATCGCGGTGTTAAGATTCTCCGGCGCTGGGTTGGGTGGGTTGCGTTTAGAAAATTTGGTATCTCTGGTTTCCCTTCAAAACGCATAAATCTTTCGCCTTTTACTAAAGATTTCCGTGGAGGGGAACACTCAAATGAGTCTTTTGTATTTTTGAAATACTCTGCCTCGGCAGAGTTTATAAACCTTGTTTTTAGACTTGTTAGTAGTTAGTAGTGGGTTATAATTTATGTCATAGTATATGGTGGGGCCGCAGGCCGTTTGAGATGGGTCCGTGGGTCGTCGACGACTCGACGCATTTAGCGTTAACGAAACTAGACCGTCCATTTTCGTTCATCGACTAGTCCATCAACTAGTTGAATTCGTCGACTTGATAAACTTTGCAACGAAGTCTACAACGGTGACGGGGCGGCGACGCGCGACGTAGGCAGTAGACTAGAGACTCCAAAATAATCGCTCAAACTTAAATCTAGCAGGAGACAGTTAATATTTGTACGGGACTGATGTAAAACTCAAGAACGTAAGCAAGTAACACAAATTCATTCGTTGTGGTATGTATACAAATACGAACTCTTTTTTTGCTAGATTCAGAGTTAAAATTTGTTTGCGAGTTTATTTTATTTCTAAGGACGAACGATTTGCCTACGTTCTTGGGTCGGTAGACGCATTCCGTAATTCCGTTTAGCCGTTGACTGCCGTTGAGACGTCTTCGGATTCGACTAGTCAATGGATTGTTGGTGCACCGTCCATTCGTTGACAGTACGTCGACGGTCGAATTAACTAGTTCGTTCATTCAACGCTCATCACTAGTGGCCGTTGAACGTACATAAATACTATGATTTACAGACTGTTAAATTGTTCATTCTACACTTTAAAATGATACTCCCATAATTAAGAAGGAGATATGCCCGTTAGACGAAAATGTATCGGAACCCTGTGTCTCCACTTTATCCCTACCACACGGCAACTACTACACATACAGTTCAGTAAAAGCAATAGATACGCAGTCGCGCACACACCTGCATTTCTTAAAACAGAACGCTCTACACAATCAATTATAAACATTATGCCATCAAACACATCGTGCATTTACCATACGTACAACTTACCCACACAAAAACATCGGCACACAAGCACATTACTAACTCGTCGTAAGAGACAGCGGCGGCACTACGCGATGCGTCCGCTTATTGAACTATCGTTTGGTGATTTTTACATTGCTTGTCCAGTCACTTAGCGACCAACTTAGGTAGTGGTTGAGGAGCAATGTATATATTGCAAAATAGTATAGCCATTTGCTTATGACTGGCACAAGCCCTTGCCCGAGGCGTCTTGTGCCAGTCGCGCGGACACCGACACGCCCCCTTGCCACTTCTCCTGTTTTTTTATATTTCTATGGATACTCCATACTCAGCCAAGTTAATATCCGAGTGATTATTTAAATAGTTCGCATCTATTTCAGTCATCTAATGGTTAATTAAGTTATTATTTTCTCTAATTTTCTAGTTTTGTAAATTTTTCAGTGTTATCTTTTATCTAAAATATCTATGCTTCTATACCTACTAATAAATTATATTAATTATCATGCATATTAGCAGTGCACACGTGCCCTAGATACTGCTCACCACTGCTAGAGCTGCGCTATTAAACACATTTAAAAACGAGAACTTCACTCATAGGCTTAAGATTAGTTAAGATACAATATTTCAGTAAAGATAAATTTTAATGAGGTAAAAGATTGAGCAGTTCAGTTCACTACATACTGGTCGGACAAAATCTGTACATCAAACTAAGTAACTTTATGCAAAAAAATGATTGGGAAACGACTTTTTTTTTTGGGGTGAAAAGTCATATTTTGTAGTAGAACTCAATGTAACGCACTTAAAACATTGTGCTGATGGATGAATTGTATAGTACGGGGGTCGTAGAGGTGTTTAAAGTATAAATCTTACAATAAAAACTTGTATTTAAAAAAAGAAGATTTTAAAAAGTTGGAACTTTGACCCTCAATATCTCCGTAACTAGAAGGTCTGGCGTAGAACCAAAAAATGATCGCAATGACGAGGAGAACAGGTGCCTTTCGGCTTCGTGAAGAGGTGTTTTACATCCTTTAGAATCATGTGTTTCCTTCCAGCTCCGCGACCGATGCCGTGACGTAGTCTTCTCTTTCGAGTTCTGGTACGAGCCCATCCGCCAGATCGAAGGGCACTTCGGCTCTGCTGTGGGCTCCTACTTCTACTTCCTCCGCTGGCTGTTCGCGATAGACCTGCTTCTGGCCACGCTGGTCATCGCCTTCGTGGTGATACCGCAAGCGTTACACGATGAAGCGAAGGCTAATAGGGTCCAGTTGGGTGCTTTGGATTTTATTACGGGGATGGTAAGATTTTGAAAGATATTTATTATTTAACACTTTATGTATGTACACTACATAGAACAACAAGTTACATTAAATTAAAAAGTTAAAAAACCCCGAGACATCGGGTTATAATTTCAAAGCATTTTTTTTTTTGGAAATATGTTCTACGGGTAGTGCGATTTAGTAGAAATCGTGGCGTAACGAAATGCCGTATGCTGTGTGTGTGTAGTATAATATTCTCTTAAAATAGTGTACATTGTTCTACTAGTCAAGCCCTTTCATTTGAGACGCATATTGGTAGAGCTGTGAAAAAAAAATACCACGATTTTGTAGTGGCGGCCATCTTGGATTTGAAATTTATTATAGCGTATAGTATTCTACTAGGCAAGCCCTTTCATTTGATACCCATCAAACAATTAATCACAGAAGATATCCCGTCATACAATCATGAACTGTCTCCAAATATCACTCCACAAAAACTTTTTGTTTTCCAGGGTGGTCTAACGGACTCGCTTCTTTTCTACGGGCACTACCACGAAGGCGACATCGCCTCGCCGACGACGCTCACGTACAACATGGCGTTCGCTTACTTCTTCACCATGGTCTGTCTGTATTTAATGTTCTTTGGAGTGCTGTGCTATAGGTAAGCTTTTCTTAAATTACTATTGTTTTTTGACGTATGACAAATTCGTCTTTGTTTAAGTGCTTTCGTTTTATTTTTAATTTTGTTATTTTATTTTAATTATACAGATTATATGCTGCCCCAAAGTTTCCCTGCGCGCTTCTAGGAGTGTTTGTTCACTTGTGTCTAGAGTCTACTCTCAAATAAAGTGTAGTTTCATGAATCTACAATAGGCTAAGGTGCCCCGGACGTTACGTCATCTATTTTCCCATATTGCTCATCAACCAGGATACAATCTACATGTTAATGTTTGCTTAATGAACAGGACCAGTGAAAGCCAATCTATAAATAAAAGCTTTACATCGGTATTTTCAGGACAGCATACTCGTATCGTCTGAACTTCATAGAGACTTCAGGGGGTCTGAGCCATGTGTTTGCGAACAAGGTGTTCTGTGGGTGGGACTTCGGTGTCGTGACGCAGGAGGCAGCCAAACTTAATGCCAACAGTCTTTATAACGAGTTTAAGGTAAGAAATACACAATAACACATTTAGACCACTGACTGTATTTGCCGACTTAGACACAGCAATTCTCGGTATGAAGACGAACCAAATTTCTTATTTACACCTTCAAAATAAATGCACAGTCTAATATGTTTTAGCCACAAATGCAAACAATTATTGTACCTTTTATTCCAGGAGCTCCTAAGCGAGCAGAACCGTAAAAACACAGCCATGTCCTGCCTCACAAAGATGGCCCAGTATGGGACCAACGTGATGATCAGCGTGTTCGTGCTGGCGCTCATAGTGGGCATCGAGTGGGGACTGTGGCTGCTGCTGGGCTGGCACACCGGCCTGCCGCACTGGGAGCTGTGCGTGTCGCTGGCCGTCACTCTGTGCGTCACTGTGTGCCCGCTCATGTTGCACGTGGTGGTCAAGTGAGTGATAGTGTTCCACTAGCTTAGGAAGCTGGCTTCGGTAATAGTCACACGGGATCGTACTAGCGGGGAAGAGCAACAAATATCCAGATATCCATACCAGTTTCCTATTAGCTTAAACTATCACGGTGTTCCTTCAAAGTGTCTTTTACCGACGCCCCGTGAGTCAATCTCCAGGTAGCGTGTCATCCCCGCCACTGCTGCCCGGAGACAGTACCCTGATACTTACGATACACCAGCGTTTTGTCGGTTCTGTATCGGTTCACGCAAAGTTCTTCCTAATTCTGCCGCCCTAGTACCGACCCTTCTAGTAATGCTCGTGCTACAGTTTAGCCTACCGTGTGGTGGAAGATGTTTCTGTCTCACTTTCGTCCACAAGTTCGAGTATCCATCAGTTCATTGCTAACTCTATATCACCCACATTCCAGGTTAGAGTTCTACAACCCTCGCACGGCGCTTTACGTGACGTTGGCGCGAACATGGCTACTGGACGTCGGTACTCTGATGTTGCTGCTTGTCTACTGGTCGCAGAAACACCCTGATGAGGTACACGGTTGTATAATCAAACCGCTACAAAACTTGTAGCAGTGTGACGCTTATTTGCTAGAATTAATTGAAGTATGACCACACTTTATTTAATGACACGTTTCTTAAGTTTTGATTTGAAACAATATTAATTTTTTTTTTAAACTTGATAAATCATTAAAGTTATCTTGTGTAGGCAATTTTTCTAAATCGTTGAAATATATTACCTTATGTCCGTATACATTTATGCCTTTCGTCCCAATCCGTCACATGCACCCGATAATTTGCCTTTTCATCCACTTTGCAAGCATAAAATCAAAATGTTTAATTTGTAACAAATGTTTAGCAATAAAATTCAAGCATGAAAGTACAATTCCAAAGGCTATCGCAACCTCAAACCCTTAACGGGTTCTCGTTATCTTATCCCGTTCACGATTCGTTTTAAATAACTGTGAAAACAGCAATATTGACGACATTGCCGCCCGCTGCCGTTTACGGAAGCGTTTGCGTGATTGGGAGGCTGTTGGCGCTTTTTTCGCTTCACGAAAATGATTCCAGTTTTTTAATATGTAGTAAAAGTCCTAAGATCCTCGAGTATTTTGTTTTGCTTTCTCCATGTTGTAATATTATTATTCCAGTGTTGGGAAACGTCGTTCGGTCAGGAGGCGTACCGGTTGGTGTTGCTAGACTCCGCCATATCTTTGCTTGTGTTGCCACTCTTTGAGTTCACTAGAGGCTTAATTTATAAGTGAGTTTTTATTATTATTTTGTACATAATTTTTGTTGATAATTGGTCAAGAGAATACTATTTTGTTTTGAAATATATTAAGTTGACTATTTACATTCTTCTCCGAAAAGCCATAGGAGCTTCATCAAATTAAACCTAGTCATACATGATCTGACATGAATCATTGCAGCATCAGCGGTTGATGAATGAGAAAAATCTTTTAAAAATTGTTTGCATGCAACTAGAATCTATCGAGATCCCGAAAAAAAAAACATCTTGAATTTAAAATCGTCGTCTATCGCGAGTTCTTTCTATGAACCTTTTGTTTGTTTCACTGCTTCAAATAAATTTCTATCACCCAGTGATACGTCACAGTACCATCTAAGACTAAAACAGCTATAATGTCCAGTCCGGGAGGATTTTTACAAATAAAAAAATCATAGTAAGCCGGCTGATATTGTTATCGATGGTTGATCTTATATTACCAATGAGTGAACCAGCCGTAAGCTTCTCAAGTAGCGGTGGTTGTGGATTGAGGTTACAGAAGTTGTAAAAGTAAATAAAAAATAAGTCATAGTACGCCGGCTGAAACTTTTTTCATAAATAATTTACATCACAATGAGCTTAAAAAAATCTTCAGCTGCATGGTGGAGGGGGGATTATGCATCAGCCGCTCGCATGAACTTGTAAATGAAACAGGTGTGATGAAAATCTAAAAGCAATCTACCACCAAGTTAGAGAGTGTGTGATAGATTGCTTTTAGTTTTTATCAGGCGTGCGTCATTTACAAGTTCATGCGAGCGGCTGACGTTATTTTTTTTCTAACCTAACCTAACCTCCCAACCCTACACCCACCGCGGCCGCGCGGGTGCGTCTGCTGACGCTGGGTTTACTTATCAGTCATTCGAGATCTATTGAACAAGATGGCAACCGATCGGCGTAAAAACACTACCTTAAATGCAACAGTGCCTCCCAGACTAATACAAATAAAATCCAATAATTATAAATGTTCAGCTGGAGCAAATCAGAAAGCGCCCCCGAGTTCAACATAGCGTACAACTCTCTGACGCTGATCTACAACCAAGCGGTGTTGTGGTTCGGGATGGTGTTCAGTCCGCTGCTGGTGGTGGGTGTGACCCTGAAGCTGCTGCTGCTCTTCTACATCAAGAAGCAGTGCGCCTTGAGAGCCTGCCAGCCCGCTAGGAAGGTATACCTTCCAGTTCACTATTGTTGTTTCTTGAAAGTCATTTATTTTTTATTTATGTTTTTGTTATTTCTCAGCTCGCCAATAACCATAACCTCATCTTCTACATTTTTAATGAATTCATTTCGACAATTGCAATAATACAAGAATGGAAATCCTTATGCACTTTTTTTATGAAAGTAGGTTGCAACCAACCTAGTCCTCAAACCCGGTTTTGCAGTGTGGTGCAAAAATCAATGTCTGTTCGAAATCTGTGGACTCCCTAAACTACTGAACCGAAAAATTTTGATGGAATCTTTCACAATTGTTCTACATACGCCAGTAGCCGTTTCTGAAAAGAGGCATTGCAATTTATTTTTTAAAGAACAAACTTAGTAGGTTGCAAGTAATGGTAGGTTCCATAAAATGGGACCGAGACATCTAGGTTTCTTAATGCAAACATCTATAGATTTAATTTACATACTTTAGTATAATAATTATAAACGTTTACTTTCAGGTATGGCGCGCTGCGCAGACGCAGACAGTACTATACATGTTCGTCACATTATCACTGTTCACCACGCTGTTTGGTATCGGATCATTGTTCTTTAGGTAAGTCGTTGTCACTACAATTATTTATTTTAGAAATTCATAATTTTTTTACAGATGAGTTGATGGCTTAAAAACTATAAAGCTGGGTATCCTCTTGCGCAGCCTCATGACGAGCGCGGGCTGCGGAAAGTTCATGCATCTCCACTTGAGCCCACATAATATCGTATCGAGCGGGAAGCCTCAGCCCGAGCCACGATTTTCTGTTTCTCATCCACCACAATGGTTGACGCACGTTCAACAATCCATCCAATCCATACAATCCGTCCGTTAGCACAACGTTTTGAGTGCGGTACATTGATTTTTACCGTAAAACGTGGTGTCACCCCAGAAAAAGTAAGCAATATTTTTTACGTAAACTAAAACCGCTACTACTGGTTACTTAGTTGATGTACAGATGCTTGGTTGACGGCTTTGTGAAGAATCTGTTTACATCCCTTATTGGCAGTGAAATACAACTACCTAATATAGTTAATTTGTTATTCATTTTTACCTAATCAATAGAATTAGAAACAAGAGAACCAAGTAAAAAAAATGTGGACACAGAAACGGTAGGTGATTTCCCTCTTAAAAATGTGACGCCAGTTTCCATATTGAAAAACCGCTAAAAACCACTAAGTAAATAAAAACGCTAAACGAATAAAAAAATCCACTTAAAGCCTTGAATAAGCACCAGTTCTGGTGCGAAAAACACCAAGGTGGCAACACTGGCTGCAGCATTAAGGAGGAAGCAACGCCAGAAAAGAAAACATCGATAGTGGATTAAAGAAATATATCGTCAGCGAAATGTTCATACAAAACTATTGTTGTCAGATATGACTTTTGAAGGCGTAGAAGATACTATTACAATTTTTGCCAGAATGAATATTGTTGTTGTCCAGTTGCTTATTATTTTCCAAGAATCTTCTTTAAATTGTTTATTACAACGATGCGGTGAAGTTGGATCCCACAAATGTCTGTGGTTTTCATGTTACTTAATGAAGTCTATAGATTTATCTTTGTCCATTTTGCCGCGTACCGAGCATACATAAACGTCTCCACTCAACGCACGGCTCACAATGAGGCGTCTTTGAGCGTGGCCATTTACATAATTTGGCTCGCTGCGCGGCCGCCTCGTTTGGTTCAAGTCGCGGCAAGCCTCGACGCGGCACGGTCTCCATTAGATCTGCCTCGGGTCGAGGCAGCCGCTCGGCCCGAGGCTGCTTCGGGTGGATATCCAGCTTAAGATGTTAGTAAACTTAATATTAAAAAATAAAAAATGCTGGTAGAACCCGTTTTTTTGCCAGCCTTCATACCTAACTTTATTGTTGAATGTGCATTGTCTGAGTAGCATACTCCTTATCACAATGGTGTTTAATGTTGCGATTATTAAGGTTAAAAAAAAACAGTTTTTTTTTTAAGGGAAAGGAGTCAGCATCTCCATCTTAAACCATTTTAAAGTTGGAAAAGTAGTTATTTTTGACGTTAGCTCTTAGCTCTAAAAAATTGACGGGTGCTCGCTAACAATTACATTCATTCATACAAAAGCTCTATCTTTAACGGGAAGTTTAGTAGCTTTAACTTGTCGCTAAGTGTCACTAAAACAGGCATTCAAGTCCCAAAATAATAACTGACTAAACAGGTTATGCCTTTGAAGGTCAAAATAACAAAAGACGATCCCTCACCGCACTCTAGTATACACCCTAGTTATAGTTACACTGCACCCTTTAAAAGAGTGGCACGAGCTCCCCTTTTACAAGTTATTTTAAAACCCGTAACCTCGATAGATGGCGTTGTACATTTACGTCACGTTCCTGAATCGCGGTGTTAAGATTCTCCGGCGCTCGGTTGGGTGGCTTGTGTTTAGAAAATTTGGTATCTCTGGTTTCCCTTCATCAAAACGCATAAATCTTTCGCCTTTTACTAAAGATTTCCGTGGAGGGGAACACTCAAATGAGTCTTATGTATTTTTGAAATACTCTGCTTCGGCAGAGTTTATAAAACCTTATGAAAATATGAATAGAGAAGTGGTTCATTCATTCATAGTATGGTGGCTGTTGAATGAACGTACACCACAGTTTGACATATAACAATAAATAACTAATTAAAATTAATGATTCTAATTTTAGGAATAAACCAAAAATCGTGTTAAGATTTGATTGATGTAATTATCTAATTTGCTATCATAAAACTTCGCCCACCATTAATAATTAAGTATATTAGGCGATTTTATTCATAATTGATTACATCATGTTTTTTTATACTTTGTAATAAAATAAAATCTATATTAACAAGTGATTGCTCACAAACATCATTGTAGCCCTGGCTCTTGTACTAGGAGTTCCTGTATCACAAGAGTCAGACCTCACAATTTACGGATAATATACAAAGAAGAATACTTAAAATATACATTATAATAATGGCATGCATTAAAAGTGTGTCTCAGTTCTTCAATCCTTAAAGAGAAATCTGATCACGTCGAGACTAAAACTAGAATACCATAATGCCCTAGAACGACTTACGGTACTAAACCGCAACACGGTGACACTACAATGGATCAAAGGTCACAGTGAAAAGATGCAGCTGATGAGATCGCCAGAAGGGGATCCAGCGCAAACGCCTACGGACCCGAGCCCATTGTGCTCATTCATTTTTCAAGCAGCTAAGAAGTTGTTTAAAGAATCACACTCAAATACAAGCGGAGAAATGGTGGACCTCGACACCAGGGTGTGGGCAATCCATCCTTGGATATGACACAAAGCTGACTAAGCGCCTTCTGCGCCTGGATAGTGATAAAGCCTACGACTGGTGGCGGGGAGCATCACTGGACACTGCTCACTGAACAAACACTCGCACACCCAGGTGGCAGGTATCACTGACAGTCCCCTGTGCAGAGCATGTATAGAGGCGGAGGACACATGTGCTCCTTGGGTGCACCGGTGTTACCCAGATCCGCGAGGAGACTCTTGGAACACTAGGCAAGGGATCCTATTATAGATTCCTTGCGAATGTCCTTAGAAGATCAGGAAGTTTTATCTTTTCCTGAAGGGCACTGGTTGGAGTAACGTCCACCATGGTTCACGCACAACGGTCCACTTTAGGGGTTAAATTTGGAAACCAAAACCCTCAAGGTGGATGGTCCAGGGTAGCCCGCGAAATACATTTTTTTTGTAGTTTGCATGCAAGCGCTAGGTTGCATGATGATTAAAATATGATTCGCGACTGTAAAGCGTATGTAGTTACAGAAATATAATCATCAAAACAACCTCCAGGATCATAAATGTCGATTGAATGAGTTTTTCATGACTATTTCATGAAAAAGTTATTCAATCTACCTTTATGAACACTTAAAAATCCGAAAAAATAATAAACCAAAAAATATCCGTTTTATTCGTATTATCCTGAAAGTAATGCAATTAATATCCGGATATTTTAAATCACGGATATCCGGATAGTATGCCCTAGGTACCACTCACTGCGTTCTGATGAAATTATGGGTAAGTGTGACTGGGGTGTGTGTGTGTATGGTGTGGAGTTGTGTGTGGTGTGGAGGTGTGTGTGGTTGGTGAAAGTCAAACTAACAAAAGACGACCCCTCACCGCCCCTTAGTATGTCGACACTCTAGTTATAGTTGCACTGCACCCTTTAAAAGGATGGTACAACCTCCCCCTGTTACAAGTTATTTTAAAACCTGTTTTTGTCACCTTGTCTCGATAGATGGCGTCGTACGTTTACGTCACGATCCTGAATGGCGGTGTTAAGATTCTCCGGCGCTCGGTTGGGTGTATATTTTGGAAATACTCTGCGCCGGCAGAGTTGGTACCCCCCCCTGTAATTAGTTCATAGTATGGTGGCCGTTGAACGTACACCATACTATGACCTCATATAACAATATAAGGTAATTAAAGCTAATGAAATACTTGGCTTTGATTTCGTTGACTCAAGCCTTGACGTTATCAGCCGTGGCTTGTCCTAGTTTTAATTTTAGGATTAAAAATTAGTTGTCTGTAAAGTCGGTTTACGGACGATAGTTTAACGTGACAACTTCATAATAAAACATTGATGAAATTATTGCATACATACGCTCCGATCGTAACGTTACAATGAGCGTAACGGGACATAGCGTAACGGGACACTTTTTCGTGCGTGCAGCCGGCGTTCATCGAGTAATAGGAGTTCCTGTATCACAAGAGTCGGACCTTACAATTTACGGAGAATATTATAAAAAACGATTGGCAGAAAATGAGAAACATAAAGATATTATACGAATAGCATGCATTAAAGAAAAAAAAAGTATGGGAAAGTGTTCACAAACATAAAAGAAAGTAACAAAATAAAAATTAATACTAAATAATAAAGGAATTTACATTATTACAAATTAAACTAGGTTAAAGTATCGCTTACTACGTTCTGAGGAAAGTTAAAAAAGAAAGTTAAAATATGTGTGACTGGAATGAGAGTGGGTGTGGGAACCCTGTGAGTAAAAGGGGTGTGTGTGTATTTGGTGTGTGAAAAATTGTTCTTAGCTATGGTAGTGTCGTTATTGTTATACTGCATCATTTAAAAGGGTGGCACGAGGTCCCCCTGTTACAAGTTATTTTAAAACCTGATTAGTTCGCCTTGTCTCGATAGATGGCGTTGTACATTTACGTCACGTTTCTGAATCGCGGTGTTAAGATTCTCCGGCGCTCGGTTGGGTGGCTTGCGTTTAGCAAATTTGTTATCTCTGGTTTCCCTTCAAAACGCATAAATCTTTCGCCTTTTACTAAAGATTTCCGTGGAGGGGAACACTCAAATGAGTCTTTTGTATTTTTGAAATACTCTGCTTCGGCAGAGTTTATAAAACCTTAAAACTTGTGATTTAGTGGTTGATTTATAGTATGGTGGTCGGTCGTTGAACGTACACCATACTATGACCTCTTGGCTCGTAAAATACAAAAAGCTAATGCAATACTTAGCCACGAATACGTAGCCTCATGAGCATGGGGCTACTTTCTGTGTGGAGGCGGGCGATTCTTTAACAATGCGCATCACAACGTTATGTACAAGTTTCTCGTTTAATATCTTGCAGAACATCATCACACGCATGCGGGCCGTTCCGCGGCTACGAGTACGTGTACGGCGTGATGAGTCAAGGTGTGCTGCAGCTGAAGGACCGGGAGACTATGCGGCTGGTGCTCACTTTCATCGTCAGGCCTGGAGTCATCGGGTTCCTTATGCTGTTCCTGGGGTAAGTAGCTTTAGCGCTAGCCTGTTATTGTCCCTGTTGCAATGAAACAACCGTAAATAGAATAAGATAAATAAATAAACTTATAAAAGAAACCCATATGACGCTCTATGAAGAAACCGTTTATTGCAATGACAGTAATAAACTGGTTATAGACAATTATAAGATAGGGATAGGTATGCCAGTTTAAAGTCAATTCTTCATAACAAAATTATATTTACTAATTCAGAAGTACACAGTTACACAAATTACAACTTGAGGTAGAAAGCCTGTGGGCGGTGAGCGATGGGCTAACTCGCCGTCCGTCCGTCTTATGATGACAGGCCGTGTCGACGGCGCGTTCGTGTTCCACGCGCGCCTCAAAGAGATGTCAGCATAAGAGAGGGGCCCGCAAGGGCCGAAGCCTGCCGGGGTTGCGGGACTGTTCGAAAGAGATACCGCGGCCCCGGAACATAAAGGGCGAGGAAGGAACATGGATGGGTTTTAGTCAGTAAAAGTCTGACACTCCCTCCCCCTCCGCCCAGAGTGGGAGAAGTTATTTGATGATTTCCGACCGAGAGTCGCGGCCGAGAGTCGCGGAGGATCGCTGTGCACGTGGCGAATCGGTTGGGCTAGCCACTGCTTGTGGCCAGTACGATGAACCTTCTTTTAAACATTAAGCCATGGATATGTGTTTATTGACTTCAACAGTCTCACTATGGCAAAGTGCTGGAACTTCTTTCTAAAGCATGCCGAGAGATGAAAAAGCCCTCTTTTAGTTTTCAACGCCTTTGGAAGTCTATCCTCAAGTAGGAAAGAATACTCAAAAGGAAGGAAGGTATATTGGGCGTCATTCTTGGTTACTGTGTGTTTTCGATTTCATGACTAATATTAGGAGAGATTTTCCGCTAAATGGCAATGAGTTTCGTACTGATTATCATTTGCCTAGCCTTTTTCCAACTATGTTGGTTTCCAGTCTAACCGGATGCAGCTGAATACCAGTTTATTACATGAAGGGACTGCCAATCTGACCTCCACAACACAGTTAGTACTGGGTAATAACCGTGCTTTCCTAGGTTGGTCTGTGGATGGGTGACCACCCATTACATACCGAGTTTCCTCCGTGCCTCGGAAAGCACGTTAAGCCATTGGTCCCGGCTGTCATTTGTAGATCTTGACAGTCGTTACAGGTAGTCAGGTGGCCCAAAGTCTGACAACCAGTGTAACCAAGTGGTATCGTATTGCCTAGTAGTACCAGGGTTGTGGAGGTCAGACAAGCAGTCGCTCCATGAAAAATACTGGTATTCTGCCGAATCCGGTCAGACTAGAAGCCGATCCCAACATAGTTGGGAAAAGGCTTTTTTCCCGGAAGATCGATCATAAATCTGGTAATATAATTGGTTCCAGTGTGGCAGTATACTACATGCGCGCTAAGGCTCTGGCGCAGCGCTCCATGGTGGACATCTTGCGACACATGCTGGTGCTGCAAGCCAAGGACAAGGACTTCCTGCTCACTGCCATCGCTAACGTGTCTAATGGAGGTATTTATTGTGTTCTCACTTTTATCCACAACTTGAAAGGAATACTACAAATAAAATGTCGGCTTCTGATTTTGTTTTATATTTTGTTGCGGTATTGTTTGAAAACGTCATGTCCATATTGATATTTATCTGTATCAATTATTAACCCTCAGTTTTTTGTTTATTTCGTATTGTGCATCAATTATAAATGGTTTGAGAGTGAGTGCCGGTGCGATGCAATATTCACTGAACTCTGCCTTCCATTTAGACAAAAATGTCACATTACTAAATTGATGTGTAGTTCATAAAATTACCATGTCGCTTTATTTTTTGTCACCCTCTAAATAAAACTTTTTAATTACTATTTGAGCACGGAACCTTTTTGATGTCATCAAGCACTACAATTGTTTTTTTTTATCCTATAATTCATTTAGGTATGTACTCATTAATTTTTATTTTCTCAAATAACTGACTATTTAGTTAAAGTAGCAAAAGTGTAAGTAGAAGTAGAATTAGAAATCATAACTGTAGAATTAATAGTACACCGAAATTTCGCCTGTTTATTTAAGTCTTATGTAGTAAGGGGCGACCCTATTGCCATCAACTGGGTACAAATCTAGACACCGTGACTTCGTAGTAGATAGATAGTAAACAAAACAACTTTTAAAATAAACAATTCATTCAACACACATTTAACAAACATAATGTATCACATTCCAGAATGGCTGTACAGTCCAAAACCAACAGACGAGGGTCCAGACAGCCACACGTGGAAGTATCTCCGCGAGGTGAGGAAGCCCTCCAACTCCGGCTTCCACTTCGACGCCTCCCGCCTCAGTCACTCTCTGATCGAGGGGCGCCCTCGCTCCTTTGTCAAGGAGAACAGAGCTTCCAACTACAATGAGAGGAAACCAGAAGATGGGGATACGGATAGCTCGTTCAGCTGGCAAGGATCTAATAATTATTTGAATAAGAGTGAGGAGAGGCAGTGGCCTTGATTGTGTGCTGGTATACTTGCCCACTGCTGGGACGCAAGCATCCTGTCGTGTGGTAGTGTGTGGTGCTAAAAGATGGTGTTATAAATAAGTGTGCATTAAATAACGAATTTCAAATAGAACGTGTTTCTTAGAGCAGTTTTTGTTTTGTACGGTCGAACAAGCTATTTGGTTTACACTTTACAATGTAATTTGTGGGTTAAACTGTAAACCAAATACCTTGTTCGACCGTACATAACTACCGTCAAGTAACTTTTAAAGGGATTGACTGCAGTCTATCTTTCTGTATTATAATCTTGAGTGAGTGAGTCCTACTGTATTTACTAAGGACGCAATAACGTAGTTTACCAATTATCCTTCGATGTTTTATCAGTACATTGCATTGCATTGCATTATGATCCGTAGAACAGTTTCTATGTATAAGATCCGTCATCCATTGCACTACGGGTGCTGTTACAAAATTATAAACAATATTCTAATGAGCTAACCACGGTAGGTAAATAATATTTATCAGGGCCCAGGGCTCGCCAAAATGAAATAAATAAGCAAAATTTAACTAAGAAAAAGCTTCCAATTAATGTCTACAATCTCTAATAAGGGTTGTGAAATAAAAATATTGCAAGGTAATAAACTGTTGTATTGTATAACATAATAAATATTATTCTAAAATTAACTAATGTAAGTTTTTAATGAAATTATATTATTAAACTGGTGCTACGATGCATTTATATTTTGTGATAAAAATAGTGGACTTTGATAGATCTTTAGAGCTAGTAAACTTTTTCTGCTCAGGTGCCAAACATCTTCGAAAATATTTAAAAAAAATTTGGTTGTTTTCAAAAAAAATGTATGAGAAAAGTTTTTTGCAATTTCTGATTTTTTGAGAACTCCTGGGTTGGTGTGGAAAAACTTTTTGATCAGTATTAGAAACAGGATCGAATGCCATCAAAAAAATGTTTTGTGTAAAATGGCAACTTTCTTGCTAACTGTACATTTTTTTAAAATCTGTGATTTGGGATCAAAATTTTACTAAAAATGATGCATATTTCCTAAAACTATTTTCATGTAGCAGCCACGGTTATGGTGGCTCCACTTAGAGCGATTTCGCACTACGTCCGATCCGAATCCGATCCGAACCCGGTCCTGAGTAATCGTAGAACTATTTCTATGGTAGTTTACTCACTAGATCCGTCATCCAATTTTATATTGTAGTGTATTTTCACGGGTACGGATCGGACTCGGATCGGACGTAGTGCGAAAACATTAATACTGCCCCGTTAACCGTTTCCACCCTGTATATTGAAAAATCACGAGCGTAACACGTGTTGTTTTAAAATACGTGTGTATAATCATTAAAATCATCAACACAATACCCTGTTCAGTTAATCTCATTTAATTACTTCTTCATGAAATAGTCATTCAATCATATTTAATCAACACGACCTGACATTAACCTGAAAATGTTTATAAAACAAAAGAAAATTTGAGTTCACGACTAGGCGCATCATTCTTGACCTATTTCTATTTTTTTCGGTTCCACTTGTGAACAGTTTTTTTTAGTTCCTAATTATGTCTATGCCAGAGATTACAATGTATTATTCATAATTGATAATTTTGTATAATTAGTAAGTAAATTAAGTTAACTTTCTTCCTTATCCTAGTGTCTTCCCAGCTTATAATAATAATAAACCATTTCTTTCAGGTTACAAAGACCCATACATAAATACCTTAAGGGGCTGGCGGAGCATGCGTAGTTGATACAAACGTAATACCAAAATAATTACTAAATCAAACATATTCTTAAGGTAATGTGTGTTTATTTCGATTGAATTACTGAATATTCCCAAATATATATTTTGAAAGGACAATGATATAAAGACGAGATATGAGGAATTTAAAATTTCCTTGGAAAACTTATTTTTCTCATAACCCTTGTTTAAATCAGTGTCTATCTAAAAAATCTATTTGGAAACCTAGATAATCTGTAATCCAATCGAAATAAATACACACTAGCTTAAGAATATGATTGATTTTCAAATTATTTTCGTATTACGTTTGTATGAACAACGCATGCTCCGCAGGCCTCTTAACCTAAATATACATACTAATAATATTTTTTTTTTGTGTTTTTTTTTGTTCTATCTTGATTTGAGTTAGGCAGAGATCTAAAAAGATCCCTTTTAGCGTAAAAGTTAACATTTCATACCTAGTATTCTGCGAGTATGTATCCATTTTACCATACCTAACTCGTGCTTGAACATAGATCTATTTGTCTCTGTTGCATCTCTAGTTTGACAGTTGGGCGAAAAATTGATCAGATCTCGGCCTGTAAGGATCTCAATATCTCACAATAATTATGTATAAAAATAATTTTACTGTATTAACTGATTTTGTATTGAAACCTGACTGATGCATTTATAAGGTGTTTTTTCTATATTTCATAAAATAATAAATCATGTTCTTAGTGTTCACAGTTTTATACTACTGGGTACTTTGGGCGT
The DNA here is from genome assembly GCA_950022955.1 of Xestia ashworthii. NCBI lineage: Eukaryota > Metazoa > Arthropoda > Insecta > Lepidoptera > Noctuidae > Xestia > Xestia ashworthii. The sequence goes on along the minus strand of OX465551.1, from coordinate 2,984,501 downwards.
ATTATTAGTTTAATCTCAATATGGCCAAAATGTCTTGAAAAAATCCTTAGTTATTGCTGTAATAATTAGAACTAATAATAAAAACCGGCCAAGAGCGTGTCGGGCCACGCTCACTGTAGGGTTCCGTAGCTTCCCAGACCATTAAAAATACCAACATTTTTCGTCAGCAAAAATAACTTTGTTTTTCATAGTATTTGTATGAAAAACAAAGTTATCATTTGCGTTTTTTTTGAAAAAGTGCTATATAACTCAAAAACTATTCAACTCATCAAGTTGAAAATAATTTTCCTAGAAAGTTCATATAAAGGTCTACTTCTGTGATTTTTTTCATATTTTTTAAACTTATGGTTCAAAAGTTAGAGGGGGGGGGGACACATTGTTTTTGACTTTCGGAGCGATTATTTCCTAAAATATTAATATTATCAAAAAATGATTTTAGAAAACCCCTATTCATTTTTAAATACCTATCCAACAATATATCACACGTCAGGGTCAAAATTAAAAAAAAAATCGCTCCCCACTTTACGTCTGGGGGAGGTACCCTAATAAAAATGTTTTTTTAAATTTTTATTTTTGCACTTTGTCGGCATGATTGATATACATATTGGTACCAAATTTCAGCTTTCTGGTGCTAACGGTCACTGAGATTATCCGCGGACAGACAGACAGACAGACAGACAGACAGACAGACAGACATGGCGAAACTATAAGGGTTCCGTTTTTTGCCATTTGGCTACGGAACCCTAAAAAAGAGATTGAAAGAGGTATAATTGTGACAGTATTAAAATTATGAATTTGAAATCAATCTGAAAATTGCTCTAAACTGCGCAATATTAAAATATTCTATAATAATCCATGTCAATTTGTACTATTAAAATAAGAGATTTTTATCATGCATTTATGTTTTATATAAGATTTTTATTGTATTACGGAAAAAAAAAATATCGGTTCATTATATTTTTTTTTAAAATAAAATAAAATGTATCATAAAGACGTTGTTTCATTTGTTGCTTTATGGTTTGAATAGACAAGGCCAAAAAGCGCTTTAGACACACTTTAACCTTGATTGGACTTGCATCGTACGGAGTTTCAATAGAACAACGGGCCAGCTCATAGTGGTTGTACTATCACTGACATGTGACCACAGAACACTACTCTAACTCTGTATTTTTACAGAACTCTTAAGACATATCGAAGCTGATAGAAAAAAATATTTCCTGGTTCGAAAAATCACTTCTGCCACTTTAATCATAGAGTATGTAGACCACTGTGTTTTCTCTTGATTAGCAGTAAGTGGTTATAAGCATGGTATCCTTTTAGATCTACGGTTGTGTGGATGTGCACCGGTATACTTTGTTGTGGGCACAAATAACATAGGTGCTCTATCTTGAACCGGCCCTATTAATATTATCCTCCAAAATACATCATCATTTAAAACCTCTAAAATTAGACTCTAACTCGCATTTCTTTACAAAAAATTGTCTAAAGGATGAACCAATCAATTGGTATAAAAAACCGGTTTTAGATTTGGTATAAGTACTCGTACAAGGTGTATTTCGCCATTCCGTTATCAAATAAAAGCTTTATAACCAATTTTTATCCTACATCATTCAAATTAAAAAAGTATTCTGGTTATATGACATTAAAACCCAACGTTGTCAAAAATTATAAACAAAATACCGTTACTATGACAACGCGTCCATAGTAACGTTTATTTGCAAAAGATACAAACTTATATTAATTTATTTTAATTCGTAATTTATTTTCATTGTGAAATCTAATATCAATTTAATTATACTTATATTGTAGTGTTACGTGTGTTAATAGTTCAGAGGTAAGATATCATTATTTTATTTTTTAGTAGCTATTAGATAAGTTTACCTTGCACCGTGGATAAAACTGCGCGAAAATCACATATCTTTTCAGATAATACGATTAAATTAAATCCACAACATTGATATGCTAGCTGCCTGTTCCATATGGTAAGTAATATTATAATCGAGGCTTAGGAGAATATTTTCAGCATAGGAAGTCTTCCCGCTGATATGATAATGATTATAATCACATGCCTTGTTTAAAACATATACATTCTTGTATAGTATTCGGCTCATAACGAAGTGCTCGAGTTACAAGCTGTTTTATAATAAGGTCAATAAGATTATAAAGTTTTTAAAGTTAAACTCAAATTATCAAGCAAAAAGAAGACCTTACTGTCTGACTCATTAATCAAACATAACAAACGAAAATGTATATGTTACCAACAAGAAATTTCTGTTGGATAGGGCGCACAAATTTGCTCAAAACGTACCAAATTAGTTTTTTGGATAGATTTTTTGCTACCAAAAATAGGTACCGGTATGAAGGTGTCGCGAACGACAGTATTGTCAGGTGCACTACGTCGGGGGTTGACGGTGTTCGTTTTGTAAAAGAAGTCAAATAAATCAACACTAGATACGGATTAAACACTTTAATTAACGTTCAGCTTGCACATAATCACTTTTATCCAGGTATCTTATATTTAACTAATTGAGTTGAGTCACAATATTTAAGAGTATTATTTACATAATTCCATATGCTATAGCATAAGGAAAGGGATACTTTATCTGCTACATAGAAACCTAACTACTACATAGATACTAATTAAAATGAAGCCTGCTCTACCTGTGCTTCGCCTGAGGGGCATTTTAGTTACATAAACTACAGTTTAAAATACCACCAGACCCTAGTGACCCTACGTCCTTGTTAACAGCACACAATTCCTCAGAACACAATGTCAAGTGCAAGCGGGGAAAGTAGCCGCAAAAAGAAGAAGCGAGCGCCCCCACCAGACGCCCTCCCGTGCCCCTCGCGGTTCATCCCGCCAGAGGTCGTGGGGAAGACGTTACCGAAGGTGGCGCGCGCCGGGTACGACCATGAGATGGACCGGGACAGCCAGCTCGTGAAAGCTGTCAGGAACATGTATCCTGAAGGTTAGTATACTAAGTTTACAACACATACAATGCATGAGCATGTCTGCTTCATGGTCGTGTGGCCGCGAGCGCGACTGCGACTGCTTTGCATGAGGTCCTGGGTTTGATTTCTGGGTCAGGCAAAGTGTTATTTGGTCAGTAGCAGCTTTGAATTAGCACCAAGTAGCAAGCAATAGGCACACGCACACCCCCCCCCCTATTTAAAGATCAATTCTAGAAAATTAGTGAACACTTTTTGAAATTCACCAATATTGACAGAAATATATGACGGCTGGAGCGTGGGCGTAACGATGACAGGGTCGTCATCGTTGTTGTTCCTTGGTACAGGTTCCATGAGGAATATGGGTACTAGGGCAAACCAGTGAAAGTTTGGATCAACACAAATCACAAATTACTTTTATTACTTACACTGTAATTACAATAGGTAGCAGATAATTATAACAAAACTATGGCTTGTACGGTGGACGTGACAGGTTCGATCGTATGATCTGATCTGTACGGTGTCAGCTAGAGCAATGTCTGTGTAGAATTCAGGAATCGACTCTGTCCACGTGAATGGCGGGAAAATAAAGCGCCATCACACGGCATCCACTGTACTAACCAATCAACCAATGAGAATCGAGTTACAATATCGTTCGATAACATCAAGAAATCAACGGGTAGGTAGATAATAATTCGAAAATGTTGTCGTTTGAAATCGCTGGCGACGACACGGCCAACCTGATGAGTCACACGTCATCGGGTGTATCTGTAACAAAAGTACCATTTGTAGCAAAACCTTTGCTCGGCTTACCCTGACTACAAGGTTAACAAAAAAAAGTTTGAAAGATACCTCACAAGTAAATATAATCAGAATAAACTGTAATGAATGTACAGTGACCTATTTTACAAACGCACACATTCACACAACACTAATATGACTCGACTGCTCAGCAGCATAGTCTCATTGAGACCCAAACAATAGTCTTATTCAGACCCAAATAATAGTCCTTTGGACCCAAAATAGTCTCCCAGAGACCCATTACTAGTCTCATTGAGACCCAAACAATAGTCTTATTCAGACCCAGATAATAGTCCTTTGGACCCAAAATAGTCTCCCAGAGACCCATCAATAGTCTCATTGAGACCCAAACGTTAGTCTTATTCAGACCCAGCCACCATACATCTGGCCGCGCATTGCGCCCTGAACGACTCATAGAATCGCAGTTACAACTACGACCAGACTGTACAGTTTGTTCAAAAAGGTATGTAGCTAATTAGTCATTTTAGTGTGCGATTGTGCGTCATATTCAAACAATAGAGGAAGTGTTCACTATTATTTTCTGCATTGGATTCTATGTCAACAATTAGTTCAGATGAAACTTCACATTGAGGCATCTTTCTAAGACATTTGTGGGGCATACTTATAGGTTCTGTTACTGGTCAATGAGTTCAAAGCATAACGATCGCCTTATAGTAAATCAGTTATTTTAAATGGACCTCTAAATTTTGGATCTAATTTTGTTTGGTTCCGCTCTTCGTTTTGAATAAGAACCATGTCACCAACATTGAACTTTACTAATTTAGCCTTATTAGTGTCAAAACGAGACTTCTCGTAACTTGAACTTCGTTCGATGTCATGGGCAGCTTGCTCTCTCGTTGTAAAAATATCTACCTCAACTTCAGTATCGTCAGGTACTCATTACGCGTTCTACCTGACCATTTGGTCTGCTGGAACCAGTCGCGATTAGATGTAGGTTAATGTTATGCAAACTACAGTATTGTTTAAAGTCATTACTTATTATAACGACCTTGCGTAGTATCTGGTTAAACCCACTAGCACAATCAAGGCAAGTAAAATAGTTCGCGCCATTCAGTCTAGTTGGTCGTCAATACGCGAGAGTGGAAATCTATCTGGCACCGTATTCGAATTAAACTGTTGATCTATAACCATACGTTTCGAACCATCACGCTTTTTCACAAAGAGAATTATTGCGGGCTAGCAAACGGGAAACTACTCGGTCGTATTATGTTTGCATTCAACAACTCATTTACTTTGTTACGCACTACATCTCGTTCGCGTGGACTGAGTCGGTAAGGGCAGCGATAAACAGTACGGGTTGGATCTTTTAAACGAATATTCATTTCGCCTGTAGTTACACCAGTTAACGGTAAACCATCAATAAATTCAAACGAAAAATCACTCAACACACGCACGAGACTATCTTTAAACAAAGGCGAAACGTCGGTATTAATTGTACTAAAATTAATTTCCGTCACCGCGGCAAACCAAGAAACCGGTTTTGTTACTACTTAGATTCTCTCTCGACAAGCTAATTAGGTAACACTAATGATGCGGTAAATTCATCTGGAACGATTAGTGATGACAAATGTAAACAATGCCCGTTAATAATTACCTTACATAACATTTTTGGTACAATAAAATGAGCGTCACCAATGCCTGTTAGCAACAGAACGTTAAGAATTTATCCGTGATACTTTGCTTTACGAGAGAACACTCGGCACCACTATCGAAATAAAACATGTACGACTCACCGGATTCTGTTAGGTCTCCACGTACACCTTGGACTTGGCAGTAGTTGACTCTTCGTTCCAGGACTGCACCGCTGTTGCTGCTGGTGTTGTTACTGGCTGCTGCGTTGCTCGTCTTCAGACAGCGAGGCGCGATGTGGCCTCGTTCTCCACAGCGGAAGCAGGCGACATCCTTCTTGTATCCGATTTTGACGTAGGCGTAGTGGTTGAAGTGCACCTTTGTGTATCATTTGCTTAGCGAAATAATCAGTGCACCTCCTTCCATGGGATGTTCTGTGAGGCAAATGTCCACCGTTGAGCTCCAGGAACGTGGATCGACGTCTGGCAGGTCCGGGTTGAACTCCGGCAGCTTGACTGAAGTTGACGTCGGCGTTGATTCTCGCATGGATTCAATCATGCGCATGGTAATTTGATTCTGCTGCTCGAGGAGTTGGCGCCAAAAGAAATCGGTGGTAGGCGCCCGAGCTGATCCCACTTCTGATGACGGCGGGAGCGTGGGCGTAACGATGACAGGGTCGTCATCGTTGTTGTTCCTTGGTACAGGTTCCATGAGGAATATGGGTACTAGGGCAAACCAGTGAAAGTTTGGATCAACACAAATCACAAATTACTTTTATTACTTACACTGTAATTACAATAGGTAGCAGATAATTATAACAAAACTATGGCTTGTACGGTGGACGTGACAGGTTCGATCGTATGATCTGATCTGTACGGTGTCAGCTAGAGCAATGTCTGTGTAGAATTCAGGAATCGACTCTGTCCACGTGAATGGCGGGAAAATAAAGCGCCATCACACGGCATCCACTGTACTAACCAATCAACCAATGAGAATCGAGTTACAATATCGTTCGATAACATCAAGAAATCAACGGGTAGGTAGATAATAATTCGAAAATGTTGTCGTTTGAAATCGCTGGCGACGACATATATTTAAAGTGGACTGTATACCTATATGTATATAATTATATACGAGTATTAGATATTTAAACTTGATTGTAGCAAATTAAATTATTGCATCCATCAACCCTTTACAAGACTTTTTTTCTTAGAAACGGCTGCTGACATCGAGGCTTGAGTCAACGAAATTAAAGTCAAGGATTTTATTAGCTTTAATGAGGTCGTAGTATGTATGGACTATGGCTTACGTTCAAAAACGGCCAGTGGCCGCCATCCATGATACCATTGATAGCATTAAGAAATGTACTACATTCAATGTAGATATTTAATTTGATTATCACTAGACGTGAGGCATAAATATTGGAACAGGTATGTGGATTAGGTATTTTTCGATGCGAGTCCGTACCTAATCCAAAGCGTCGAGGATTAGGTATGGCACGAAATATTCGTACACAGTCTACATAGAAGATATTCCGTACCTTAAAATGTGGAGGTTAAGGTTCAAGTTTAATTAGCACTGCCGCCAGCGCCATCTACGTAGAATACCACTGGACTAGATATTGCTCTAGCGATTTAAGTCATATGGAATGATACTGTCAAAGAAAATAACAAAACTTTCACGTCTTTTTATGAAAATAAATGTGTAAAAATCAGAAACTCATGTGATATTAGGGTGAAATGCATTTGAATATGCATTTAATGCTGTAGTTTCTATACATAGTAGGTACACCAGTTTTAATTTTAAGCTATTTTTCAAAAATGATAAAAATATTTGTTTTTTGAGTTGTTTTATAAAAGTGAACTTTAACCTAACCTAACCTAACTATATTACGTTAAAAACAAAAACAAAAGTTTTACGTTGACTTTTAGTTTAAAGTACCGTTTCCCATAGAAAATATTCCACACTACATCAGAAACGGAACGTCCATCATATTTCTTACCAAATCCACATACGATACCTAATATCGTAACAGGCCAGTGGCTTTACTGAATAAATATTCGGATTAGGTAAATGGATTAGGTATTTTTAAATACTAGGATTAGGTGGATTAGGTATCGTTTTTACCTAATCCGACCCATGTCTAATTATCACAAAGTTTTATAAACTCTGCCGAAGCAGAGTATTTCAAAAATGCAAAAGACTCATTTGAGTGTTCCCCTCCACGGAAATCTTTAGTAAAAGGCGAAAGATTTATGCGTTTTGAAGGGAAACCAGAGATATCGAAATTTGTTCGGTGCGAGACACCCAACCGAGCGCCGGAGAATCTTAACACCGCGATTCAGAAACGTGACGTCAGTGCACAGCGACATCTATTAACGCGAGTTGGAACTAAAACGTTTTTTAAACTGCATTGTTACACACAAATGATACAAGGATATTAGGCGCTCGATTGGCGTTGTTATAGGGACATGATAATGGTTGACATTTATGAAACTGTTTTGTGAAATGTATTGAAAAACAAGATGGCACGGTTTTTTGACCACGTACTATAAAAGAAGCGAGTACAGCTTCTACTACAATGTTGTCTGGGCACAATAGTTTCGAATAAATATAACATTATTTTGAATGATAAAATAAACACTGGTCGTTAATCCATTTACGCAACAATGACACTCCCAGAGAGCCGAATTTCTTTGAACCTACAAAGTATCATTTGTGTTTGTTATTGTAGAAGTGTAGGTGAATGAATGCATTAACTTATTTTATATGCACATCAATTCTTGAATGTTACAGAATGTGAACCGTGCTATTCTTCAAACTTGTTAAATGCTATATTTCAAGCAATGTCAGTTTATTACGCCGGAAGTTGTTGAACAGTGGCTTAATCATAGTAAAAACAATATGTATTGATAAGAAACTATAGAATCCACGCGGCAACGTTTGTTTGCTAGCAATTTGTCACCAGGCGTGTGTAATAATGGAGTTGTTTATTTTATCAATAAAATGATAATCACATAGCATGTTTATCATTTCTAAAATTAGTACCAACCACTGACATCAACGCTTGGGTTTCTTTTTGTAGAACGTACACGAAGCAAGTCAAATAAACTTACTACAAGTTGAGAACACACCGGCGAATATAACGGTGTGTGAACATAGACCTAGCTATTGTAACAATTTTATTCTAAACTCAGCCGAAGCTATTTCAAAAACACAAAGACTCATTAGAGTTTTGAGTGTAGTCAAATGCATGTGTGGGTTAGCTACGCGACGTGCTCAATTAATTACTGAATACTGATTATTAGGCGGAACCACTAGGCACTTAGCGACTGAGGCAAAAATCGAAGTAGTAATTATAATCGTCGTACTATTCTGAACCTTAATGCTTTCAAATAAAGACTGTTTTTTAAAAAATCCCTTGAGATTTCTTTTTTCTTTACACTTGATACTATTTTGGAGGATTGTGCTAAACTTAAGTGGTGTCATTTCAATTTTCGACCTTATAAATTATGATTTGACAGCAGATAATAATGATCACAAGGTTTATAAACTCTGCCGAAGCAGAGTATTTCAAAAATACAAAAGACTCATTTGAGTGTTCCCCTCCACGGAAATCTTTAGTAAAAGGCGAAAGATTTATGCGTTTTGAAGGGAAACCAGAGATGACAAATTTATTAAACGCAAGCCACCCAACCCAGCGCCGGAGAATCTTAACACCGCGATTCAGAAACGTGACGTAAATGTACAACGCCATCTATCGAGATAAGGCGAACTAATCAGGTTTTAAAATAACTTGTAACGGGACCTCGTGCCACAGTTTTAAAGGGTGCAGTCTAACTATAACTGCGTTCTGTTGGTAAAACGTGGTAACAAGTAAACGTGTTTGGAATAAAAAAAGATAGACAGGCTTTAAGCTGGGTAGTTCGCTCACAAAAGGGAGAATATAACAAATAAAAGCTGGGGTGTGGTGACACTAGGAAATGCCTATTTAATCAATGTTTATTTATTTAATTATTCATATATTATCTACTCCTTAAGGCTGACCAAATTAGAGCGGAGAGCATTCGGTACGTGAATATGATAAGGAAAAAATGACTCTATGAGACTTAAAATCCAAAGTTGTAGAAATATCATGGACAATAACGGGACTTCAACCGTCCTTGACCGTATACTCGTTTGAGTTACATATATTAGGTTTTATTATTCGATGTAACTGTACATTATTTTTCTATTTAAAATATCTTTTTAAAAAATGTTATTTGTATGTAAGTATGGTAATAAATAAGAAGAAAATTGTATCAATCTATTTATACCTATGTCTGCATTGTTCCTCAGTCCTTTTATTTACATCAAATAAAATGGTTGGTCAGCAAAAGAAAAAGAGAAAAGGAGGCAGGGGAAAAAGGGTTGTAAACTCGTTCGTAGTGAAACAATTTTTTAACATAGACTACGCCTTATTGACGTAGCAGTAAGGGCGGTTTTTTGTATCACAAAATGTAGCGCTTGCACTGCCACTGCTATGTGCAGTTGACTGCACAAAGCATGATGGGCTTTGTAATTTGTGCCTTCCTTTATGACAATCCACATTTCACCAGTCATGCTTAAGTTCCATCATTCCTTTGGAGGCGAGCCTATTGCCATCAACTCGGCACAAATCCAGACTTCGTGGCTGCTATTGAGAAGTTCCTCATGGGAAACCCAATAACACTTTTACCGACTCGGGTATTGACCTCATGCTTATCAATCGCGCTTGCGACCACTGGACCAACGAGACACTCATGTAAAATGTCCGCAAAAACGAAATAGCGTCGTTAGTTCCGATTTTGGCCACACGCCAGAAGATCCTTGTACATTTTTTTTATGGTTCAATTCCAGGAGAAGAACGTCATCATTGCGGTGAAGTTCTACCGCTTATGCAAGCCAAGTCCTGGACGAAGGGTGTTCCTCATCGGGACTGCTACGATCATGTCAGGCCTTCCGATTCCATTGGTAAGTAAAATAGAAAGTTTCCCTTGGAAAGGATCTCTTATGCCCGATTTCACACACTTAAGTGACGCCCTAATAAATGCTTGAATAAAAGTAGGATTTTCAACAATAGTACTCGGGCATTGACTATGATGTCGATGAGACTTTGTTAAAACGGGCATTAAGTTGCTACTTGTTGCAAGAACCTTACCCATTTTAACGCGCGATAAGTTTAGTTACTACAGTATCCTAAAATTAAAAAGTCTGACAACCAGCCTAGTGTTATCAAGTAGTACCGTTACACCCAGTACTAACTGGGTTGTGGAGGTCAGATAGGCAGTCGCTCCATGTAAAATACTGGTATTGAGCTGCATCCGTAAAGACTGGAAGCATGTCCCAATCAATTTGGGAACAAGATAGGTAGATGATGACCTGCTGCTAACTAAAGATGTCCCTCATAATCTTCCACTCTTTTTTCCGTGAGGTTTTCTCCAGCCAATCTAATTAAAACTCACCAGTCGTTCCCATTCTCAGGCAACTGTTACACGGCCACCACCAAAGGAATACGTCTGGTCAACATGCCTCCGAAGAGGAGGATTCCTCCCAAGTTGTTCGGACCCCTCGGTCCTGGCGGGGAGATGCAGTTCCCTCCGGTCAAGTCCTGGGCGGAGAAGGAGAAAGAGAGACTGCAGGCTATCCAGGATTCGAAGAAGAATAAAACGCCTACGGTGCAGAAAGGTGAGTGTAAATTGCTATTATTCACTTGCGCTCGCCAAAGGGCGGGCAGAGACAAATACTAATCTCGGTAGTAGTCTTACTCGTAGCGTATGTCACAAGGCAAAGCATTTATTTCAGCGAAGCAGAAACAAGCAGAAACATAAAGATAATTACGTAGTCCTATAGAGAAAAACGTTGTTGATCGTTTCTCTTAAAGGACTACACAACCACTCTATTATTTTTGACTCAAATATTTTGTAACAAGTATTAAGTACCAATTGTGCTCGCCCAGTTGTAAGAATGATTTAATGAAAGTGCACTTTATCTTTGCTCATATTATAAAATAAAATAATAAAAACAAAAAAGCAGGACAACAAATCTTTTGAAGTTAATAACGAATCTCGAAACAATAAATAAATGGAGTATTTAGGCTTAGCATTTTTGTAGGTTTTCAAGATACAAATTGTTGACCAATACTACCTCATTGTTGAAAAGTCGAATAAATAAATAATTTACTTTTCAATACACCTCCTCGAGAACTGGTTATTTTCGCACTACGATTAGGTTCAAAATGCAGTGTATTTCACACGTGCGTTTTTCATGTTTTTTCTACACATGTGCAGAAAGCAAAATTACCACAGATAACTATACCTATACTTTAGTCCAAACTGGTCAATGCATAATTTAAAAAAAACATTCACATCTGACTATAGAGTCAGAGGTGAATGTTTTTTTTTTCGGATAAGTGATCTACGTCTTTACGGTGGCGTAATCATTTTTTGAATATTCAAATTGTTTTTATAAATACAATATCATAGATAAACATGATTCTTTAAAACTAATATTTTCTTTTATAAACAAATTAACATTTATTTGTGTTCTAATTTCAAAAATATATTTAAAAAACCTATTTTTAGCTGCATAATAGCTTCATACCTTTGCTTCTCCTTCAACCTGGCGAAAAAAAAGCGCGTAAAAAAAATTTAATCATAGTCTCGTAATAATTCATGACACAAATATTTTACATTCTTTTATTTTATTTCTTCAAAAGTGTATTGAAAAACGTCGTTTAATACACGTGGACATTTGTTATTGCAGTTGCCTTGAACTACGAGTACAATAACAAACTTTCTCCACTTGTATCAAAATGTACTTTTCTTTTGCAGGTCTGGTCAAGCTAGAAGATCTAGTTTCCGGTGAATACGACAGAAGGAAAGCGGCCGAAGCAGATGCTAGAAGGAAAAGAGCCGAGAAGAGAAAACTAGACAAGGCAGCAGCGGAGTTAGCAGCACAGGAGGAGTTTAAAAAGTAACGTTCAGCTCGACCTGGAACTTGTAGCTCGATTGTAAGAGTGGTTCCAGACTAGCGTATTTTTTGGGCGTATGATCTTGTATCGGCAAACGTGCCTACACGCACGACAAATTCTGTACATCAAAAACGGAATGCAGGGTGAGTGGGCGCACCGAGAGACGTTTTCACGGCTTGATATTATACGAGCTTATAAGTGCGTCGACGCTCGTATGAGTTGCGTATGTGGCCGCTGTCCGCTACGTGTCGCTGGGGTCGCTGCGTCTAAAATAACGAAAAACGCTTATCTGAAACCGCCTTTTTTTTTCTGATGGGAAATCATCAAATAACTTCTCCCACTCTGGAGGTGGTATCTCTTTCGAACAGTCCCGCAGCCCCGGCAGGAGTCCCGCAGCCCGGGCAGGATCTGAAACCGCCTGGCTTAAAATACGCATCATAACTAGATCTCAAACATCTTAGTGTCGATGTCAACCTAAAATAAGTTGACTCAGAATACGGCTTCTTCGTTAGCGTAATAATATCCCGTACCGTGCAGACAACAGGATATTCAAGACATAATAATTATGATGTTCTCAATAGGGAATATGCAAGAAATACAAAACTCTTTTTATTTATTAAAAATGCCTTGTATTGGTGCTTATAAACATTACGGTGCGCTTGTTTAAGTTTCTAATACAACACTTATTTTACAATTTATTGTTTCATGTAGCATGTTTTTGGTGAAACGGAACGCACTCTCAAAACACGTCGTCCTCGATAACGGCGGTAGTAACATCAAAATTCATATGTCAAAAAATAACTTTTATTTGAAATGTATTTTAGGTAAAGTTGCACTACGGTTTTATTATAATATCGTTATCGCGATTTTTGCTTGAATAAAGCACATACAATTAGTATAATTACTTTAGTAAGGCCAAAAAATAGATGTAAACAAGGTAGATCTTGATAAATGACGTCAAAGTATGGTCGCGAATTCGCGATAATCACGGACGTTTGAACTGTCGAACTGTCATAGGAAATTGCAGGAGTTTAGTATTATTTTTAGCGACAAGCAGTAGTTGAAATTAACTTTTAATACTTGGGTTGACAATAGTGTAATTAATTGATTTAAGTGAAGAAAAAAATACATGCATATTCCCTATTGTTTGTGGAACAGCTCCATATTTACACTGTGGAGCGGAGTCATCTAGTAAAGCTTCACCTGCGCAGGTTTTCCTAGCTTCGACAGCCACAAGTCGACCGGCCCGAGTTTAATCATTTTCAGAAAGTTTTTAACCTTTTTAATAATAATAATAATAAATCTTTATTTCAGACCAAGGTCCATACTAAATTAATATTAACTACAAAGGTATTAGAAAAATTACATAACTATATACCTACATTTAAAAATTACATACATTTATTCGTGGTCTAATTATAAAATTTGAGCACGAATAAATGTTTTTAGGATATTTGTGTCGTGTCTATCCGCAATGACTTGTAGAATGCTGTTAGTACTATCCCGGACTCTGCATAGTAACGATGCGAGCCGTTTGCGTACGATGGCATGGAAGCCGTCTACCCTAGCCTCGGTAAACATACCAGAGGCACTACAAAAGCTTTTTGCTTGGCTTTACAATTATTAAAAAAAACCTTATATTGCGTGTAAAGAACCCTTAACGAAGCTGAAATGCACTTGTTCTCCCCGTCATTGCGATAGTTTTTTGTTCGAGGCTATACCTGGGAATCATCTACGTAGTTATGGAGATATTAGGGGTCAAAGTTACAACTTTTTAGTTTTTATTGGCTTTAGTTTGACTTACAGAATACTTGATCTGTGTAGAGTCCGTTTAAACCCTGTAAAATGTCTTTCAAACCTGTCATCTGTGTTGGTAACTTCGCAGGCGTTTAGCTAGGCTTCAGTTCGAGGAACCGCGCGACCCGGATCAGCAGATGAATGAAATGCTGGAGGTCACTGTGGAGGAGCATTACCGGTTCATCATGCCGGAAGCATTAAGAAAAATCGATTATTATTTGAGTGTTGTGAGTATTGCTCTCTTCCACTTTAATGTCATCATTTAGCGGAAAGACATACCCTCAAAATAGACATTTTACATGGGAAATTTTAAAAAATACACTAGTGAAACATCTGCAATTCTACACGGTCAAAACGTATGGAACAGCAGATTAAAAAAAAAATGAAAACAATTTTCTGTGTATCATCATCCCGAACACCCTGAGTGTTGGACCCGTCGCTATAGTGACAATATAATATAAAATTAAAATATTATCGATTATGAACCACTTCTGAAAATTTGGCTGTTCATTAAAAAATAACACTGTACAGAGCGTACTGCGATCGCCAACCCGCAATTTTTTTTCGAATGGAAAATCATCAAATAACTTCTTCCGCTCTGCGCGGGGCGGGAGGGAGTATCAGACTTTTACTGACTAAAACCCATCCAAGTTCCTTCCTCGCCCTTTATGTTCCGGGGCCACGGTATCTCTTTCGAACAGTCCCGCAGCCCCGGCAGGTTTGGGCTCTTGCGGGCCCCTTCAATGTGCTGACATCTCGCGTGGAACACAAACGCGCCGTCGACACGGCCTGTCGTCACTATTCGGACGGACGGCTAGCTAGCCCATAGCCAACCGTCCACAGGCCCGCATCTACGGTGGCCGGTAGCCACCACGTGGCCCCCGACGCCCGGTGCGTCTCCCGCGGCGGGTGGGGCGAGACGCTCTCTCCCTCTCGCGTTCCGCCACCTCCCGCCCGATTCGATGCAGGTACCTCCCGAAACATCCGTGTCCGGTGAGGACCTGCGTCAGGCGGAAGGTGAGGACGCCGTGGCGCCTCTCAAGCCACTCCTCAAAGAGAGGACTTATCGCCACTTTCGTGGCGTGCCCTGCACGAGGTTGCGACAGTCGCTGTCTCCATGTCGCCATGACATCACGCCGGAGGTCTGTCTGCTGAGCGGCAGCGGAGTTTCCCCCCGACGTAGCGCCTCCGCCCGCAGGCGCGCGAACACTACCGCCTCCAGATCCCATGGCGACAATCCGGCAAGGAGGCTCGCCGCCTCGCCGGAGATCGTCCCGCTTGCCTATCATAGCGATTATGGCAAAACCTCTCTTTGGGGAAGGCCTTTGTCCAGCAGTGGAAGTCTTTCGACTGAAATGATGGTGATCATGATAATAGCATATGTTCGTCAGATATATTCGGGTCTTATGTGTAAAGAAGCTGGCCTATGACCATAAACTGGGTAAAATTCCAGTTATCGGGCAGCTATCGCTTTTACTGCAAGGACAAAAAGCTTTTTTGACTCCAGCTGAGTCCGCATCACTAAGTGACGTTACTCCCTAAGGTGACGAACTTATTTCTACTCCTTTTGTTCTTCCATCCACCGTTCATATTTCATTTGTTTTCCAGTCACTACAAGGCAAGCAGCTCCCTGATTTCCCAGTAGAACTATACCAGCGCGCTAAAAAGGCCGTGGACAAACAAACAGCGCACATCAAGAAGCGCATGCTGATCCTGACGTGGCAGGCTGTCGTGCGACAGAGTGAGGCCGACATCAGGGACTTCTTCGTGATGGCTATGAAGAGGTGGAGTACAATGACAAGCCGTGCGCTTCATGATATTTCCATCGGCAAAAATGACCTTTCGGCCCCTATTTCTTGAAAGTTTAATGTTGAATGTTCAGGATATTATTTTTTTATATTTTTTTCTTATACGTATTAGGTACATAAGGAACTGTTGTGCAAAACATGGACGTGTCACTCGCGTGGTGGTCAACTGGTCATGCAAGCACGCCGGCTGCGAGTACTATGCATCTGACCCTTATGAAGAACATCATAACGTTACGTTTCAACTGATGCCATCATATGTAATATACCCTCCATAACAATGATATTTTACCCCCCCAGATGCATCCTAGTATACATCCTGCAGGACCCGCGGGAGCAGAAGCGGCTGCAGATCCCGTTCGTGCCGCCGCTGTGGCCCGCCCACGTGGTCAGGGCTCCGGTCCCGTGGCACACGCCCTTCCTGAAGAGCAAGGAGGCGCTGTTCTACCGCTACTACCTCGGCAACCCCGTGCTGCTGGAACTCAGGCGCATGTGGCAGGAGAGGTGAGGAAGTACTTATTTACCGAAATGTATTTTTAGCTCCGAAAAGTTCTTACACGGTTACACAGTAAAATGAAGTCGTTTTTCTAGGAAGCGTGTCAAACAACGGACAGCAGATACATACCTATAACTATAACTTATTTAACTATAACTGTCAGATAATATGCACGTCTCGTAGCTATCGGTGTTTCTATAAACATAGTTAGCATGAAATATCCTATCCGCGTCACCTACCACATGTCACTTGATTCATAGGAAAATCAAAAAGTTGACGTTTTGTTTCTAACAGAGATAGATAGCAACCTACCGATACCTGTTAGTAAGTTATTGAAAATGGCTGTTAATGCTTAACCGATGTCATAAATACGGCTGTTAATGTTAATGTTCCTTAATGCTATGATAAATATTTAGTTTTAATACCGCTAGACAAAAATATCCAGGTCTGAAAGCAGGACACAAATCCCACCGTCATGCATATGCACATGCACATATGGGCCCACGCTCCCGCCCTCATGCATATGCACACATACAAAACAAGTGAGAAATAATTAGCATGCCATGCAACCAAACCTTTACTCGACACGTGTTTCGCCCCTCCACGGGGCATCCTCAGGAGTTGTTGTTGTTGTTGTTCAGGAGTTGTTGTTGTTTCGAGCTCAAACGCTCGACGAGTCAACAACTCCTGAGGATGCCCCGTGGAGGGGCGAAACACGTGTCGAGTAAAGGTTTGGTTCCATGGCATGCTAATTATTTCTCACTTGTTTTGTATGTGTGCATATGCATGAGGGCGAAGGGTGGGCCCATATGTGCATGTGCATATGCATGACGGTGGGATTTGTGTCCTGCTTTCAGACCTGGATATTTTTGTCTAGCGGTATTAAAACTAAATATTTATCATAGCATTAAATGCCATGGATTTCCGCAAAGTAACGCCTGATTCCATAACTTATGTTAATGTTCCTTCCAGATACCAGATGATGTACATAGTGGACATGGAAAAAATGCAAGCCAATGTCCCCTTCCCGCAATACACGACCGATTTCTTTGAGAACTTGACCAAGCTGGCTAACGCTACTAGGAAAGAGCTCGAGGAGAACTGGCTCATCGATGTGGCTGATACTATGATCAAGATGAGGAAGCACTGGTCCATCTACGTGGCTAAGAAGAAGAAGGAGTCCACCTTCAAAGTGGAGAATTTCTTTAGGTAAGTCAGTTCAGGTTAGTTTGAACTAGCTGACCCGTGCGACTTCGTCTGCGTCACTTATGAGAAAGAGGGTCAAAACCGTAGTCTAATAAATAGATTATCTTACATTTGTACGCAAGTTTGCAACATCATAACACGTTTTTTTTTACAATTCATAAGTCGGCGATTGCATCAAGCTAAGTAAGGCGTTTGAATTTTATTCTCGCGTGCGTAATTTTTTTAGCGTTTACTCCTTAGATATTCGTTTAAATTATATGGCGTAAAAGTATAAAATAATGTGCATGTGTGTGTGAAATCCTAAAAGCCTCGTAACTTATTTAAAATGGTAAGGATAATACCGTATTTGTATACCAATTACCGCTTTATGATTGCCCATTTTTTAAAGTATTAAAATGGAAATAGTATGTTATCCATAAGAGATAGACATAAATGCTTTAAGGACTTTTCTGTAAACTTATGTAAGATACACAATACCACGATACATCATTTTTAACCGACTTCAAAAAGGAGGAGGTTCTCAATTCGTCGGAACCTTTTTTTTTTCTTAAAGTCAGTGACCTTTGTTTGATCGATTTACTTAGTTTTTTGTCACCGACTTCTGAAGTTAAAGTTATTTTTCACTTTTTTGTTTTTTTTGGAGTCGGTTTTATTTTTTGTAAAAAAGTTTTTATTGTTCACTTTTTAGTGGTTCACTTGTGCTTACCCCTTCACAGCGTAGAGGCTGATGTTATATTATGAACTGGTGTAAACAATAGATAGACATGAGATTTCAGCAATCCCAGTCCATTGCTATAATTTATTGAGGAGTTCCGTTACCTATCTCCGAAGTTCTTCATCAGATCTTCACCAAATTGAAATGGGACCACTTTAAGAAAGTACTCTTTCAAAAACTACCCAAATCACATCAAGTGTGCCTATAAAATTTGAAGAGTTCTCTCTATTTCTCCAGGATTCCATCATCAGATCCCGACTTGATGATTATGGGACCACCTGGAAAGTATACCCTTTCAAACAAAAAAATAATAATTCAAAGCGCTCCAGCCATCTTCGAGTAATCGGGGAAGGGTTTAGGCAGCGTTTTCGTTGATAGTTCCCAGACGGCTTATGTTTTCCGACACCAACAAGTATAAACATAATTATTTTAGCCAATGTATACAAAAACTTTGACGGTTTGAGCAAATTAAAAGCCTGTTTTTATAAGTATCTCCCTGAACAATAATTTTTCTTAGCCCAGCGTTATCTCACTGTGAATTACCTTACCTAGTTTTACTCAGTTTAATTTGTTCTTTATCTTTTTTGTAAGTAACGACAATGTTTTGTGTGCATGCAGAGTTTACCTGTAAGTGATTGTTACACTTTATTCTAATTTGTCACTTCTGTTTCATTTGCTAATACTAGTGTAAACAATTGTTGGTGAACCAAATAAATAAATATAAAAACTTGACAAATTATAATACCTTCCTTGAGAACCACTCTATACAATTGGTAATAACAGCATAATTGGTGCACTAGTTTTTGAGTTTATCGCGAACAGACAGACAGACAGACGCGGCGGAGGACTGGTTTTATGTTATGTAGTTGATGGTGCTTTGCCAAATGGTGAACGTAATCATTCTATCAATTTATTTAAATTATGATATAGGAATTGGATGAAATTACGGCTTGACAGAAAGGCGAATATCGTTTCAAACCTCAACAGTACTTGTAACCCTGTCATGTTGTATTTATGTGGTAATCTCCGGAACGAATGATCCAAAATTTCTATTTTTGTTGTTGCATTAGTTGTGGGTGCTTTATGCTATAAATTATTTTATGTCATAGTAGCCGAGCAGTTTTTGCCGACGAAGTCACGGGCTAAGTGCTATCGTCACTTTTTAACCGACTTCTAAAAAAAGGAGGAGGTTCTCAATTCGGATGTTTCTATTTTTTTTTTTTTTTTTTTTTTTTTTTTTTATGTTTGTTCGGGCATAACTCCGTCGCTTGCCAACCGATTTGGAAAATTCTTTTTTTGTTGGAAAGGGTATTCTTTCCAAATGGTCCCATAGCCACCAAGTCGGGATCTGATGATGGAATCTTGGCGAAATCGAGGGAACTCTTCAAATTTTATATGAAAACGTGTTGCGATTTTGGTATTTTCTACAACAAGTGAAGCATTTGCGTTTGATAAGAACCATTCTACCATCAGATCTGATGATGAAGCTAAGAGTCACGGAACTCCATAATGAGACAATGTACCCTAGTCGTGTTTGGGCTTGTTGTAATTCTAACGGTATGCACTTTCCATGTGTACCAAGCACATGTAAACCACTAAAAAGTGTAAAATAAAAACTTTTTTACAAAAAATAAAACCGACTTCAAAAAAAAACAAAAAAGTGAAAAATAACTTTAGCTTCTGAAGTCGGTGACAAAAAAATTAAATCGATCAAATCGGTCACCGACTTCAGAAGCTAAAGTTATTTTTCACTTTTTTGTTTTTTTTTGAAGTCGGTTTTTTTCCTGCCATAGACGACAAGTGGCAATCCGACAATTCGACGATCGTACAAGTATGGTCTAATTTTTTTTATTAACCTCTTCTGCCTCGCTGCTGGGCAAAGCCGAGAGAGTTGGATAGAAATGGGGGGGGGGGGGGCAATTTCTATCCAACTCTCTCGGCCTTCTCTGGTCAATCAGTCAGAAACGAGCCCAAATCGTCACCGCCTGTGTTTTTTGAGCCTGCGTCGGTAATGACGGCTATCTTCAGGCACCCACTGTGTGACGATTCTGGCCCATCTGTCCTGTGACCCATCCTGAAAACATGACCCGCCCAGTCCCATTTTAACCTCGCAGATTTATCGCCTATAGGTAGAATCACTTTCAACTGACAGCTGTCACATTATTAAAAAAAAATCTAGTTCTATTTTCACATTTCTATGGAACCATGTTCCGACTTATACAGCCTGTAAATTACAGCGCGATGTAAAAATTGAAATAACATAAAATTCAGTATTAATTAAAGAATATAATTATTTTAGATAACTTAGTTATAATTTAATTACAAATATTTCTTTAAAATAACAAAAATTTGGGCAAAATATTTACTATTTTTTCAGTGACGATAGTGAAAATAAAGGCTGAATAGCCGGCCACAGAAAAAAAAACAAAATAGGCGGGAAAGCGGCAATCCGATCTTCATTTTTTTTTCAAGTGGTTTCGTGTTTTTGTTTTTATTTTCCTTGTATTCGTAATGAAAAGCACAGTGTTTACCTCGGGTTAAAGACTTATTTAGTCCCTCGAGCTATTAGCGCCCGCGCTACGCTTGGGCGCCAAACCCCGTCTCGGGACTAAATAAGTTACTTTCACCCCTTGGATAACAATGTACTATTAAAATGCCACGCTCATCACTCCTTTGCAATCTTTGAGTTTGGACTTCTGAGCTCCTATAACCGACATATAAAGTGTGTAAATAGACGCTTTACGAGGCCGAAAGGCACTTGTCCTCCCCGTTGCTGTCATTTTATGTTCTGGACCATACTTGGGAACCTAGGAGATATTAGAGGTCAAAGTTGCAACTTGTTCAAGTTTTTTTCAAAAAGTAGTTTTTATGGTGACAACTGTAATTTAAAATACCTCCTTAACCCGTCAACTGTTTAATGCGTTCATCAGAACAATGTCTTAAGATCATACCCAAAAAATAAAATCGTTTCGCAGCAATCATTTTTGCATAGAGTTACTTAGGTCCATCTTCACCGAAAAGATAACGGTCTGTTTATCTAAAAACAGCTGTTTAAGGGATATGTTCCCCAACATAAACGTGTTTTAAACAGCTGTTTTTAGAAAATCAGACCGTCATATTTTTGGTGAACATGGACCTTAGTCAGACGCCAGACGAATGCTTGATTGCGGATTGTCAGTTATATTAATTAAGATCCTTCCTGGTATATGCGGCCACAGAGCGCTGTCGGGCTTGCCACCAGCCGGCCACTGGTAGTGACAAAAGCCCTATGTTCCAGGTGTACCCGTGCACTGATGTCGAATCAAATTCGAGACCTGGTGGAGAGGAGCGTCTACCATTTCGCTGAACGTCTCAATTATTATTTTGTAAGTTATTGTTCTGTCTAAATACGAGATCTAATTAAATAAGCCAGTGACACTTACTACAGATGTGGAGTTATTACATTATATGTGCTAGTTTGTGTTTCTTAAAAGCAAGAAAAAAAAAAGTTATTTATTAGTCTCACACAGGACAAAACAAGAAAAAAAGAGAAAGATTGAATAAACAACCAACAACATTTTTGTTGTTCTTAACACTGTTATAAGCTTTCACGGTTAACTAAACTTAAATGGTCGCTTACGGTATATCTCCCGTGATCAATATTATTTTTGAGCTCCCGATATTATGTTTCGACGCTGAAGATGTCCGCAGAAGATATCCCGTAAGTGACGTTTTAAGTTTATTTTTGTTGTTACTCTTTCACACGCAAGAGCCACTGAATGGATTTGGATGATATTTTACATACAAAAATAGTTTATAACCTGCTGTCCGGTCCTGTAAGTCCGGTATGATAACTTGGGATGATTACCGAACTCCACACATTGTGTTTTATTTTATGTTTACTTTTAAGTTTTTTATTTATATACATTTTTTTGGTTTTCTTTCTTGTGCTTTTTGTTTTGGTTTATTTTTTTCTTTCTTTCTTTCTCACACGGTCGAAGCTTCGGCATAGGCTAGTTTGTTTTTCGAAGACATGCGACATCTACCCACCCGCACTGGGCCCGCGTGGTGAACTATAGCCCATACGCAAAATACGCGCTTGACGTGGAGTTGCGGACACCAGCCCGTTATTACAATTGTCCCGCTGTTGGGCAAAAGCCTTAAAAAAAAAAATGCCGATTTGCCGAAGTTCTTTTTCAGGAAGGCAACAGCTACAAGGGTCCGTATCGAGACTACATGTTCATCAAGAGTCCAATATTGCGCATCAAGGCGATCGCTCACCTCGACTCTAACAACATCACCTTCGAGCCTGAACTGGAGAACCTGCAGAACTTCGTGGTGAAGTGCTTCCAGACCATCATTAATGTGTCCAAGTCGCTGCCGGCCATCGATAAGATTATGTATCCGGGTAAGTTTTATCGACGTTAATTGTAATAGGGTAAGGTTCATATTACACCAGCATCACCTTCGACCCCGAGCTGGAGAACCTGAGGAACTTTGTGGTAAAGTGCTTCCACGTCATTGCTCAACTATGTCGGGGTTGGCTCCCAGTCTAACCGGATGCAGCTGAATATCAGTATTTTACATGGAGCGACTGCCGCTGGATACGAGTGGCACGGGACCGAAAAAATTTGATCTTTGATCCCCAATATATCCGTATCTAGAAGGTTTCCAGGTATGGTCTAAAACAAAAAAAAATGATCGCAATGATGGGGAGAACAAGTGCCTTTCGGCTTCGTGAAGAGATTTTTAACACCCTTTATGGCCCACCCATTTCCACTTTCTTTTTGTTATCACTTTGGCACGCTGTTTCTCATTCGGTCGTAGAGCGAGATGCACAACACGCAAAAACTACTGAACGTATTTGGATGAAACTTTGCACACAGATAGTTTATAACCTAGATTAAAACATAGGATACTTTTTATCTCGACACCATATTATCTCATGTCATAACGTCAAACGTGAATCCGAGTCATGAATGAGCATGCTTGTTCGACCAGGAACTAACCGGCCGAACCCATACCTGTTTCCTGTACACCTGGAGGAGCGCTACATGGCGGACACAGTCTCGGCAACCCTTCGCCACGTGTCGGTGAACAAGCCAGGCCCGCGCAGCTTCCTCAGCAGCTTCAAGGAGTACTTCTACATCCTCAACGGAGAAGCCAAGAATGAGCTGCTGATGTTCATGAAGCAGGAACCGCCGCCATATTTGAAGGTAATTTAGGTCTTCTGTCTCGGCTTCCTCAGCAGATTGCTCAGTGCAGTACGTGAATAAATTGTGTTACACAGATTTGTTTTGGATGTTTTTACATGTCATATTAAAATCCATTGTTTTAATTAGTGAAAACAAGTAAAATTAAATTCAAAACTTAAAAAAACCCCCGACACATCATCATCTGCCTAGCCTTTTCCCAACTATGTTGGGGTCGGCTTCCAGTCTAACCGGATGCAGCTGAATACCAGTATTTTATATGGAGGGACTGCCTATCTGACGTCCACAACCCAGTTAATACTGGGAAACATGAAATACCCCCCGACACATAATGTACTAAAAGATAAAAAGAAAATAATTCGTCAATCGTTGGGTCCTAGGTACCAGTCATCAATAATTCACTTTCCACCTCTCATTTCGTTCGTTAGTATTTCTCATTCCCTTTCAATGTAGTATACATTATTGTTTGTCAAGCCCTTTCATTTGATTTACCCATATCGAAGAAAATGTGAATAAAAATGTAATTCGCCATTTTGTGGTGGCGGCCATCTTGGATTTTAAATTTATCATAGGGTATAATTTTCTCGGGGCTGCGGAACTGTTCGAAAGAGATATCGCGGCCCCGGAACATAAAGGGCGAGGAAGGAACATGGATGGGTTTTAGTCAGTAAAAGTCTGACACTCCCTCCCGTCAGAAGTCATTTGATGATTTACAATCCGTAAAAAAAGGGTTTAGTGTAATATTTAATATACAGCTACTAGTCAAGCCGTTTCATTTGATATATCACCCATATTGAGGGAATTATGAAAAAATATGTAATCCGCCATTTTGTGGTGGCGGCCACCTTGGACCGATTTTCATCAATCATAGCTAAAAACATTCCCGACTAATTCACCTTTCAAACAAAAAACAAAATCAAAATCGGTTCATCCGTTCGGGAGCTACGATGCCACAGACAGAGACACACACAGACACGTCAAACTTATAACACCCCGTCGTTTTTGCGTCGGGGGTTAAAATAAAAACTATACAATAAAAACTTCATCTCAAAAAAAAAAAACGTTCATTATGACTTCCCTAACTCGTATATAGAAAAGAGTACCAAGTTTCCGGAGAACAGAAATACAGCCACCAGACAGTAGGTATTGCCTTTATGGTATTTTGCGTGACGGTTGACAGAGGAGAATAGAAGAAAAAAACGTGTTTCGCCGACCCCAAGTAACATGAAACAAAGGCAGAAAGATGATGCTGATGATTCAAATTCTATTAGATACCATTTAGCCATCTTTCTTTCTCAACCCCAGGACTTCTCGGCCCGCATCTACGAGTACGAGGCACTCCGCGACGAGATCGCCTTCCTACGCCGAGATATACCGCTGAACATGATCATGTTGGATTGTGGACCCGTCAACGATACGCTCTGGGAAACCGTCAACGGTTTGCGACAGTACATCGTCGACCACTTCATCTTGATCAACAGGAAGTGGAACAGAAAGTAAGTGTTTAAACTAGTTAGTTTGGTCGTCATATGGCTTGTCCAAGATTATTGTTTCGACTTTAAAAGCGACTGTCAGTTTGTTTGTTCGTTCTTTCGAAAGTAGTCGGATAGGAAACACCGAATCCATCAACCATATAATTTCTTATTAACATGACATGACGTTTTCCTTGTAACTTGTCCAGTATCTGCAACATCTACGAGGAGATGGCAGTCCGCGCGTCCGAGAGCCCGGAGACCACGGCGCAGCTGGTGGAGCTCATCAACTACATAATGGACTGTCGCGACACCGCCATGTTCGACCTGCGCGAGAAGTCGCGCACTACTGCCGAACATGTGCTGTTCCTGATGCAGCACGCGCACTTGACTTGTAAGCTTTGTACCAGCCACACGTCTGTGACTTTACAGACGAACTATACGTCATACCTGACGTTAAGTAAAGTGCCCACCGCGCAAGCATCTGTTATCCGTGAGATTAGGATAAACATCAACCTTTTGGGTAGTAGCTTTGTTGGGGGTACCCCCTTTTCAATGGAGGGAGGATAAGGTTTTACCATATTCCACATAACTGTATACATCAGTGCTGAGCGGTTTTCGTTATTGAACCTCTAAGGTGCAGTTGAGGGAACTCGTCCGTTAAGTAATCATTTTTGATCCCCAGTTGAAGACGTAAACCTAAACACGCGCGTGTTCCTCTGGCCACTGGACATGGAGGAAACCATAGACCTGACGCTTAAAACGCTTACCACCAAGAAGGCCATGGCGGAAGACAAGCTGAGGAGCAGGAAGACGATCTTCGAGGACAAGCTGAAGAAACATGAGAAGGATCTGGAGCTGTTCCGGAGGTTTGATCCGCCGCTGCTGAACCTCGATTTGCTGAAGGATGTTGTGCAGAGAGTTGATGGGATATTTAAGAATTTGATGGTAAGTTGACCACACCTTGTATGTGTTGCATAAAATGGAACACTTTTCTATATTTTTAATCTAATTCTATGTTGTCCCACGCAATTTGACGACCCGAATGGCGCAGCGAAAGTGAGGCGGCCTTAAGTTCTTAGGGGCAAATGTTTGTGTGATGAGCATGGACATTTGTTTCCGAGTCATGGATGTTTATATGTATAATAAGTATGTATTTACAAACAAAAAAGTATTTATGTAGTATATCAACTATCTGGTGTCCACGACACAATCCTTGTTGCTTAGTGTAGCACTAGATGGTGCTGTGTAATGTCCAGCGATATTATATTTATTTACAAATTGTTATTTACTCAAAATTGAAGATATGAGTCCTTCAGTCCAAGCTTTAGTTTTTTTCGATTTCATGTCGACCAAAAATAGACAGTTCGCTTTCATTTATCAACAGAATGACAAACATGAAGCTGAAGACATAATCAACGAGGAGACACTGATGGATCAAGAAGTGTCGGTGTACTACAGTCTGCAGACCATGTTGACGGGCATTGAGCCCTTCCACAAGCTGTGGCACACCGCGTACGACTTCTACGACGGATACGAGAAGTGGTGAGCTATCATTAGAGCTTTTTGATTTGTTTTACAGAGAGTATTGTAGTTACACTCATTAGGTGGACCGATGACCTGGTGAAGGTTGCGGGAATCCGGTGGATGCGAGTCGCACGGGACCGGTCAATGTGGCGACACTTGGGCGAGGCCTATGTCCAGCAGTGGGCGTCTTTCGGCTGAAATGATGAAGATGATTGTAGTTACTACTGGTTTCTACTAATGATAGAAGTTTTGTTAGCCTGTATTGTCCCACTCCTGGGCAAAGGCCTCCCCCCATTCCTTCCACTTCTCACGATGGTGTGCTTCCTCTCGCAAATTCGTGAAGAAGCCACATGACGTCTCGCTATCTTCTCCTTCGCTCGAGTCTTGTGATATTTGGGCCCACTGCTGTCCCGGCAGACATCCGACAAACATTGCCTGCCCAGTCCCATTTAAGTCTCGTGGCTTTATAAGCTACATTGGCAATTTGCGTTTAATCTCACTTATTATTTAAAAAATTGATCACGTCTGTTTCAACGCTGTCAAATCACCTAGGTGCCACCGACGATGTCGTGAAAGTGGCGAAGTTTTGAACACAATATTTTCCATGACTTTTGTCTGTTTGAAAATTTTTATACCATTTGCAAAAATGCTTTGTTTGTGATTAGTTATAGAAATTAATATTGTTATTGTTTACACTATCGCATTAGGTAACCCTGTAAAGATAGTCGTAAGGTGGAGAAAAATAAATAATAATAAATAAATTTTAGAGAGCTGATAAGACAAGGATATTTTTCTAGTAATTTGTACATCTGGCGCAGTATTTTGTTTTTTCACTATACACCATCTTTTTATGACGGAATGGTGGCAAAAACTACAAAAAAAAAACTGTTTCTGTACTGATTTTTGCTAAAAGTTTAGGATTTTTTAAACGTTTATTTATTAACAAAGGGCTGCTGCGTCATCAGCTATGATAATAACTAAATTTCAGTGCATTCGTGGCGTAAATCGTGTTTAAATTGGCTTTAAATGATTTGATCTGGGATTTTTCATAAAAAACTAAAAATCGACCTAACTCAAAAACCACTGAATTTCGGTAGAACATTTTGTGGCTTAATTTCTTGCATTACAACCCCACTATAACGTCCTGCAAGGAATACGTCGAATTACCAGTAACCCTGTATATGCCAATTACAGGTAAACACAACATTGATAACAAAGACGCCAGATTACCGCTTAGTTGCTCACTTAAGTCTAGGTGTACAATTGAAACGAAAATGAGATATAAATTTGGTAACAAAGAAAATGAAAACAGAGCAATTCATTCTCTAATAGTAAAAGTTCACTACGTAAACAATAACCGATAGTTTTCAGTCACGGCGGCCAATCTTAGCGAAGATTAGCCATCGGCGCGGGAGACATTAAAGGTGCCCTAGTGTTCGCGCAGGCACAAGTGCACTCTCTGTTCCTTTAGTATCAAAGTCCGATAGGACGAAAATCTGACACGACCGGTGAGAGATCAGGCGCAGGAACAACGGCTTAACGTACTTTCCAAGGCACGGGTATATCTAATCGCCAACTTCTAAACTCCGGGCTACTGAGAAATTCCTAATGGAAAAACCCAATAGGAATTTATGCCCCACTCGGGAATCGAATCCAGTCGCGTTTGCGACCACTGGACCAACGCAACGGGGCAGTTGCAATTAAACATACCATCGTGCCAGCGATATGATAAAACCTTCGTGTTCATATCTCTGCTGAACCTTGGTGTGTTCAAACACTGTTTTAATATTTCACGGTTTAAAACTAAACTTGTATTGTAAGCATTGCATATTTCGAATATCGGGAGCTCAAAATATCCCTTGGGTGAGAATATAAGATAGGTGTGTTTGTTCCCCAGGTACCACGGCCCCTTCCTGGGGCTGGACGCGGAGCAGATCGCGGAGGACGTGGAGGCGTGGTGGAAGCTGCTGTACAAGCTGGGCAAGCAGCTGTACGAGTTCCCCGGCGCCAAGCGCATCGCCGACATGGTGCGCAACAAGCTCGAGAAGTTCAAAGTGCTCATGCCGGTCATGTGCGCTATCTGCAACAAGGTGACTTACTGCTGTTTTAATGGCCTAATATTAGGGTAGTAGACGACAAAAAATACTAATTAGTCCGTCAGTTAGATTATCAAAAAATATTTGACCCGTATTTCATCTTTTGTTACGTAAACCAAAATTGACGAACATACGACGCTTTTAAAATTCTCAATACGTCACGCCTTGGTATAATTTTAGTGAGTTCAGACGTCACGATCCTCCACTCCCGAATTTTGATGCGTTTTATCTTTGTCAATATTCATTGATTTACCAAAACTAAAAATACGTGTGCAATACGTGTGCTATATTATTGTTCCTTAATACTTAATTTTTCGTTATTTTATGAGAATGTTTGAGTTAGTAACACTTCTGGACATTTGCACGTCACATCATGTGGCAAACATGCTGTACCAAATAATGTTGTAGTTGTTACCATCTTGCATGCATGTATTTCCTTGTATGTATGACACATGTTTAGCAAATAAATATTATCTTATCTTATCTTATCTTATCTTATCTTATCTTATCTTATCTGATGGACCAAATAGATTTGCAATTTTTTGATACTGGTGTCGATTCTGTTGTGCACAAACTAAACTTAATGTAGGCTATTACTATCCTTTTCTCACTAATTAAACGAGAAAGAGACGGACGTAATTTAGAGCTGTCAAATTTAATTCGAACTCATATTTCCATACAAATGAAGGGTGCACGTAAAAACATGTCGACTAAAAACACGGTGAAGCGCAAGGCATAAACTAGTTTGACATTTCTAACTTAGTGCATAGCTATAGCCGTCCTTTCCTCGCACTGCCTTTTAGTAAAAGATAGCAATAGTCTAAATTAAGTTTAGTTTGTGCACAACAGAATCGACACCAATGTCTTGCCTATTTAACTATAAGTGGTTCGACTTTGACTTTGCTCGAAGGGGCTTGTGGTTTAGTGACATGGCAAGGTTGATCTGTGGATAGGGTCACTTATATTCGAGATGATTCCTGACTTGAAAATAGAATATGTTTCTGTCTGTCAGTTAGAATATCGAAAAATATTAGATTACTGTTTTCTTATCAAATTAATTAAAAATTACGAAGATAAAAGATTATGAGTCCGACTTGTAACGTCACTTTTCGGTAAAAATGTACTCAAATGTGACGTCAGACGAGTTTTCGACGCACTGGACCGCCTTAATTTTTTGTTAACGCAACAAAAGATAAATAATTATGTATCCAATATTTTCTGGAAATCTTTCTGACGGGCTAATAAGATTTTTTTGACATCTACCACATTACCGAGACTCCTTTCTACGTCTCGGCAGGCAACGATAATTTATTTTAGAACGTGCAACGCACGGCGGTGTCCAAGATGACCCGGGCATTCGTGGCATGTTGAATCTCGTCCGTCACAGTCCTTGCCTGCCTCGCTCCAGCGTAAATCATCCCTTTCTTGACTACCTCATTCAAAGTGTGTTGGACACAAAACACATCACACATACACTTAAAGTTTCCTCCTCCCTCAGGGCATGCGTGACCGTCACTGGGCGAAGATCAGCGACCTCATCGGCTTCGAGGTCGTCCACACTCCAGAGACGACTCTCGCGGACATGGTGGAGCAAGGGGTCCACGTATTTGCGTCACAGTTGGAGGAGATCGAGCAATACGCTTCTAAGGAGTACGGGCTTGAGAAGGCGCTCAATAAGATGAAGGAGGAATGGGTCGGCGTCAAGTTTGAGGTCGTGCCTTATAGGTAAGTGTGACTTGTATGAAGCCTGGTTTCCAACAAAGCGGAGAGACACGGAGATGTGTAACGGTGCAGATTTGACCAACCACAGGAGAGACGACATGGGTTTATAACCAATGGGATTAGTCCACTGACTGCCTCGTTGGTATAGTGATTGCAAACACAACTGCTGAACATGAGGTCCTGGGTTCGATTCCCAGGTTGGGCAAAGTGTTTTTGTGTTTTTTAGGAATTTCTCAGTAGCAATCACGGAGTCTGGAAATTGTGCCTAGTTGATGACAATAGGCCCGCCCCTATCACATGTGACTTAAACATACTATCGAAATGTGGGGTGTACGTACTTGATAGGTAACCTTCGGCGATTGCAAGGCGTGATATTATGCTGTAATTAGTCGAACCCTGCTGAAAATTCCACTCATCGCCACTTTGAGGGATATCGGACCTCACAATCGAGCCGGCAGAGGTGCAATTTGTCGCGGAGACTATTTGTAGACCTGTCACAGTCGTTACGGGCCACAAAACAGATAATAGAGGTTAGAACGGCCTTGTGAGCGGTGCGCGCCGCTCATATAAGTGAACGCTCATATGTCAATCGACCTTATAGTCGTGCCCTTATTTTGTGCGTGTGTTATGTGTGTAAGTTAACATAATTTTATAAAATTCTACCAATAAAGTAAAGACAATGTTAATTAAAATTATATATTTGTACGCCTCTGGGCAAAACATAGAGGATCTACCTATCTGTAACATCATTATTGTAATTTGACCTATGTTTACAAATAAAGCATTCTGATTCTGATTCTGAGTGCACATCAAGCATAGTTTTTGCGTTAGTGTGATAATCAATAGCAAGTTCGCGATCTAAGTGTGAGTACTTTATTTGTGTTCGAAATGCACGTACCTATGGGTCTCTTGTTTGCACGCGTTCCAATACAAATCAGGAACTTTCTTTTCTATCCTCTTTTACCTGTTCTGTGTTACGGACAATCTGATGGCCGAGAGCCTTGAAATCCTCAGCCTCATGCTAGTCTGAAATCCAACTATCAATATGAATCTTTCTCCATCTCCCAGGGATACCGGCGTGGGTATCCTGACAGGTCTGGACGACGTGCAGCAACTCCTGGACGACCACATCCTCAAGTCGCAGACCATGCGCGGCTCCCCGTACGTGAAGGCCTTCGAGAAAGACATGATCGGCTGGGAGGAGAAGCTCATCAGCATGCAGGATATACTGGACCAGTGGCTAACGGTGAGATTGTGGGAGGTTTCATGCTTATATTTTATTTATTTTCAGTTGACAAGTGACGACAAGAAAAAATCTAATTAGTCTGTCATTTGGATTATCATAAAACATTTGACCCGTATTTTTTCTTTCGTTACGTAAACTTAAATTGACGAAGATGCGACGCTTTTATAATTCTCAATACGTCACGCCTTGCTATAATTTTAGTGAGATTAACGTCACGACTCACGAGCCGCCACTCCCGAGTGCGTTAACTATGTCAATAGACATTGATTTACAAAAACAAAAAATACGTGTCCATTATTTTCCAATACTCTAACTAACGGACTAAATAGATTTGTATTTCTTTATACTGTCGTCATGCCTATTACAATCATTCGGAAAGGACTTCGATAATATTTCTCCGCTATGCAAAACGGATCAGAGCGGTAATCGTCCAAAAATAAGATAACTCGGTGATTTAGCATATTCCTCACATGAATTAAAACTCCGTTTATAATCGTATACCCAAGACATGTAGCAAACATGTTTTACCTTCGTGCAATGACGTGCTCGACAAACATCTCCTTCCTTAGTGCCAAGCCACCTGGATGTACCTGGAACCCATCTTCTCATCCGAGGACATCATGCGTCAAATGCCGACGGAAGCCCGAAACTTCCGCGACGTGGACAAGGAGTGGAGAGCTATCATGGCGGCCACCACGAAGGAGCCCATGGTGCTGCCTGCGACGGACTACCCGGGGCTGCTGAAGTCGCTCAAGTACAACAACGCGCTGTTAGAGGACATCCAGCGAGGACTCAACGATTACTTGGAGAAGAAGAGACTGTTCTTCCCCAGGTTTGTAGCAAAGCAGTTTATTTTCAACAAAGCTTTTCGGTCGTTATTGTCAGTAATTATATTGAAAGATGGTGCCCATTTACTTATTTAAATCTAGGTAGCTGTACTGTTGCACCTTTGTCCAACATACTTGGGAAAAGGGTAGGAAGATTACGATGACGTTGACGTTTTTTCTTATCTAACCAGCAGTACAAGTACGTAGGATTCGATAGGACTTGATTAGATAAATTTGACAGTTATTCTCGATAAAATTAGTTTGTATGGAGTCAAAAACTCATTTTATCGAGAATAACCGTCAAATTTATCTAATCGTATCTAATCGAGTCCTACGTACTTGTACTGCGGCTGTCAATAAATGTTTGGTGCTTTTGCTCATAGTGTACATTATTTAACTAGAGGCCCTAGTATAATCGCGCGCCGTAAACGTATCGTAAATAGATCGATTATTAAATTAAATATACGCGTTTCACATATAATATTTTCATAATTGAAACAATATAATTATTCATATTCATGATCATGATTGTGCTTGTGCAAACAATTTAACTATTAGTATCAATGGGATAATTGTATTTTCGATTAAAATAGGGCCTTTGATTACGCCCATTGCATTCAGAAGTAATCTACGTTATCTTACCTAATGTGTAAAGGTTATTTCTCAGGGTCGAACAAGGTATTTGGTTAACAGTTTAACCCACAAATTACATTGTAAAATTAAAACCAAATAGCTTGTTAGACTGTACATACACATAATATTACAATTACTCGTGACTTTCAAAACGCCATTTAACGGCGTGGTAACCGATAACCCAATTGTATTCTCCAGATTCTTCTTCTTATCCAACGACGAGCTACTCGAGATCCTCTCGGAGACCAAGGACCCGATGCGCGTGCAGCCTCATCTGAAGAAGTGCTTCGAGGGCATCTACACGCTGGACTTCAACGCCAACAAGGAGATCATCGGCATGGCGTCTGCTGAAGGCGAGATCGTGAAGCTATCGTCCAGTATACAGCCGGCTGATGCCAAGGTAAGGAGAACCTGGTCTATGGGGCTGGTTTAATATCTGCTCGCATAATGTAAAAAACTAGTGTATTCTGAAATACATAAAATTAATTACCAACTAAAATGTGGAATTGATAATTAAACAATTTAATATGAAGACACTGACAGCAGCACCCAAAAAGTAATGGAGAGGGCTATGCTCGGAGTTTCTTTGCGTGATCGAATCAGGAACGAATACATCCGTAAGAGAAAACCAGGGTTACCGACGTAGCCCAAGGGCATATTGCTCGTAAATCGGATGACCGATGGGTCCGAAAAGTTCTGGAGTAGCGACCGCGAACCGGAAGACGTTTCGTTGGAAAGCTTCCCACTAGATGGACCGATGACCTGGTGAAGGTTGCAGGAATCCGCTGGATGCGAGTCGCACGGGACCGGTCAATGTGGTGACACTTGGGGGAGGCCTATGTCCAGCAGTGGACGTCTTTCGGCTGAGATGATGATGAATGATGACAGCATCGCTCTTCTGCATTTTAAATGGTTTTGAAATCTTCAAATGACATCTTGAGGAAACCAGGATTTATAATTAAAATAAATCTGTAATTAAATCTTCAACTCGTTTTGAGCAAGCGAGGTGATTAATGCTCGTGGCTTTCGGCCAGCAGTGGGACAGTAATAGGCTGGTATTATTGTCATCGCGTATAGTATAAGTTATG
Source organism: Xestia ashworthii (assembly GCA_950022955.1). Taxonomy (NCBI): domain Eukaryota; kingdom Metazoa; phylum Arthropoda; class Insecta; order Lepidoptera; family Noctuidae; genus Xestia; species Xestia ashworthii. The sequence continues at coordinate 2,950,348 of OX465551.1, read as the reverse complement.
TAAAGCTGGTGGTTGGTTCCCCAGGGCATGGTGGAGCGCTGGCTGCAGCAGCTGGAGCAGCAGATGGTGATGAGTCTCCGCGACGTGGCCAACGAGGCCATCACCAGCTACCCCTCCACCAAGCGCGAGCAGTGGGTGTTGATCTGGCCAGGTCAGATCGTGCAGTCCGGCTCTTGCATCGAGTTCACTATAGAGGTAGTTTTTCATCATCATTCTCTTTCCCCGTGACTACAAAACAGTCGGTTCTCCGCTCTGCGAGTACCTAGAAGGTATTTTCTTTAATCACTCAAAAAAGTTGCTGTTCAAAATGTCGGACACTAAGACTACCATCAGACGGTCTGCATCGCAGCAACCGTTGCAACTGCACACTAGCTGTATGCGGCACACGACTGCAGCCTTAGAGAGTGACAACACTTGGACAGTGATCCTTATCTCTTTGCAATAAAGGCGAAAACAACTTTATGTAGTGTTGGGTTCGTAAGATGACACTCGACGTCGTGTTGGACTATCTGCTCTAATAGGGAATATGCAAGAAATACAAAACACTTTTTATTTATTAAAAATGCCTTGTATTGGCGCTTATAAACATTACGGTGCGCTTGTTTAAGTTTCTATTACATCGCTTATTTTACAATTTATTGTTTCATGTAGCATGTTTTTGGTGAAACGGAACGCACTCTCAAAACACGTCGTCCTCGATAACGGCGGTAGTAACATCAAAATTCATATGTCAAAAAATAACTATTATTTGAAAAGTATTGTAGGTAAAGTTGCACTACGGTTTTATTATATCGCAATGTTTGCTTGAATAAAGCACATACAATTAGTATAATTACTTTAGTAAGGCCAAAAAAAATAGATGTAAACAAGGTAGATTTTGATAAATGACGTCAAAGTATGGTCGCGATAATCACGGACGTTTGAACTGTCGAACTGTCATTGAAAATTGCAGGAGTTTAGTATTATTTTTAAGCGACAAGCAGTAGTTGAAATTAACTTTTAATACTTGGGTTGATAATAGTGTAATTAATTGATTTAAGTGAAGAAAAAAATACATGCATATTCCCTATTGCATAGACCTAAAGCTCTAATTGATGTACTCAAGCAATTTCGCGAAGGGTTGCCTAGTGTTAAGTTTTATGGAGATTCCTTCCCCTTTCTACACTTAAGAAAGGCAAAGTGTTACTTACAGGTGATTTTTCACCGTAACCACTTTATAATAAAACTTATTTTCCCCAGTCGATAGAAGCAATTGAAACACAAACTCTGCCAGATCTGATAAACCGCAGTACAGAACAGATCACCGGGCTGGTGTACCTGGTACAAGGAGACTTGAAGCCTGGCAACCGGATCACTATAGAGGCTCTCATCGTGCTCGACGTGCATGGTAATGTAGCTCTAGTGTGTGGGATACAAGGTTCACTATAACTTGTAGGTTGATGGTCGGGCTTACTAGATATCCCACATGTATGATTCGATCTTATTCGACACAGTTGGACGTCAAAAACAGTTTTATTTAAGTTTGGGATAAAGCTTTGGTGAATAATGAATCGGCTTTGTTAAGGTCGTAGCACACGTATCAACACGGAAAGGGATCGTAACCGTTCAGTATTATTTGTATGAAACTCCCTACTGCAACACACTAATCGGAATCGTAACGTAATCGCCTCGCCTCGGGACAAGCTCACGAACCGCGGTGCGGTGCGTGGTCGACTTTATTCAACAAATACTGCCGAATTGTTTGTTCAGAATCGAACAAGTGTGTATAACTGACTGAAACCGTCAGGTCGTTCGATCCAAGAAGAGCTACTAGAACGCAACGTGATCACCATCACCGACTTCAACTGGATCTCGCAGCTGCGCTACTACTGGCGCAGCGAGAAGATGGTCTGCTCCATGATCACGACGGACGTGGACTACGGGTTCGAGTACCTCGGCAACTCCGGCCGTCTGGTCGCCACGCCGCTCACTGACCGCTGCTTTAGGTAATCTATCATGATCGCTCAAAAACATCCGAAAAACCATTAAAGAAGTTCCAAGTTTCAAGACGGACGCAAATCTAGCACGGAACGCAAAACGTGACTGCACCCGTCTATTATTTTACTGATTGGACGACACGCGAATATTTGCGTCAGTTTAGTTCTATACTAGCAAATTTCGTCCTAATTTCGCACGGAGTTCGCTGCAGTTTGGCCTAAAACTGCCAGTGCCACTTTTTTATTAGTGTTAGTAAATCCATCACCACCTCAGTAGCTTTAATTTCTGAGCATTCATCAACCATTGCACAATGTGCTAATGAAGGGTGTAAAAAGACTCTTAATAAAGCCGAGAGGCAGTTGTTCTTCCCGTTTTTGCTTTAGACCATAGTTTGTTTTTTTGTTTTATACTGGGAAATTCAGAAGACTGGGAATCTTCTAGTTACGGAGATGATGGGGGTCGATGTTCCAACAATTTTTTTTCAAACATGTTATCAATGTAAGATTTTTGCTTTAAACACCACCACGACCCCGTACTACTCAATCCATCTACCAGCACAATGTACAGAATGCTTGGTTGACGGCTTCGTGATGAGGTTGTTTACACCCTTTAGTCATACCCCCTTTTTTTCGGATGGGAAATCTTCAAATGACTTCTCCCACTCTGAGCGGAGCGGGAGGGAGTGTCAGACTTTTACTGACTAAAACTCATCCATGTTCCTCCTCGCCCTTTACGTCCCGGGGCCGCGGTATCTCTTTCGAACAGTCTCGCAGCCCCCGGACAGTCCCGCAGCCCCATAGTCATAGCCCTTTAGGATCATTCGTTATCAGGTCATGTTAAATGAATCTATACTCTCCAGGACTCTGATGAGTGCCCTGAAGCTGAACCTGGGCGGCGCGCCCGAAGGTCCTGCGGGCACGGGCAAGACGGAGACCACCAAGGATCTTGCCAAGGCCGTCGCCAAGAAGTGCGTCGTCTTCAACTGTTCTGATGGCCTTGATTACAAGGCTCTGGGCAAGTTCTTTAAGGTGAAAATGAAATACTTAATACAATAAAATTTCCATAGGTTGCTTTCTCTTTTAAGATTCCTTAGCTTAATTGCAAAAAGGCAACCCCTATAGTTTCGTTATGTCCATCCGTCGTTCATATTACTCGGGAATAATTCTGTGTACAGAATAGAGCCGATAACAAAACTCCATACATGTATTGGTATCCGCAACTCCACGTCAAAGCGCGTATTTTGCGTATGGGCTATTAATCCACCACGCGGACCCAGTGCGGGTGGGTAGATGTCACATGTCTTCGATTTTTTGGTTCTAGAACATGCCGGTTTCCTCACGATGTTTTCCTTCACCGTTTTTGAGAGCAGTGGTGATGAAATAAGTTACACAAAGTAGTCTGTCTGAGTTCGAACCCAAAACTTTCTGTTCGTAAGTCGGGGCCGCCACCACTGGGCCAGGCCACCGCTGCGAGTAATAATCGAGAGACCAAATAAGTTTATAGGTTACATTCATTTGGTCTCTCGTTTCATCATTAATAGAGTGTTTGGAGCCATTTTCTTGTAATTGTTGTTTTTTTGTTTCTAAACAAAGCTTTTTCTATAAAAAGATCTTAACTTACCATGTCCTCAGGGTCTAGCTCAATCAGGTGCCTGGGCTTGCTTCGACGAGTTCAACCGTATAGAGCTGGAGGTGCTGTCCGTGGTCGCTCAACAGATCCTGTCCATCCAGCTGGCCATCTTGCGCCGTGAGAAGCGCTTCATCTTCGAGGGCACGGAGATCAGCCTCAACCCCTCCTGCTCTGTGTTTATTACTATGAATCCTGGGTAAGGTACCATACAATGATTTAAATATATTCATCATATTGCCGGTGTCTTCTTATTCTGTACATCAAAATTTAGAAAAAAAAAACTAAAATTGGGAAGGTTTTTTATAGTTTGGTTTTAAAGATGGCTGTTCACGGCGACGCAAGACAATCTATAGCTGTTTTGCAGCAGATATTTAAAATGTACTGAGATTTAAAACTTTACGAAATAGGTGTAAAAAGACAGTTTTTAAAGATAAGCGTCATTTGTCTTTCGCGTTTGTCATTGAAATAAGTTTTTTTTCAGTCTTCACGAAAATAATTAAAATTTGACTTTATATACCTGCACACCTCTTGCTGCCCGTAAGCACAATGCATTTCGTGATGGATGACGGGCTACTCCCCTCTCCAAGACGTGCCCACTGTTGGTACACACCAACAGTGGAAACGATATAGCCTGATTACGCTTATGCTTATTCGTCAGGTACGCCGGTCGTACAGAGTTGCCCGACAACCTGAAGGTACTGTTCAGGACCGTGGCCATGATGGTGCCGGACTACGCCATGATCGGCGAGATCACGCTCTACTCCAACGGGTTCGTGTGTGCTGGCCCGTGAGTACACTGCCTAATAAAAACTTCGCCCGTGAAAACATACGGGACAGTCTTTTGGTGACTGCCAATAGAAGTGAAAACTAAGTAATCTATTTTTGCTACGGACTGTACCCGCGCACGCCTAAGTCGTGCAACCCCGTAACGGATCGGCTACGAGTGCTACAAAGCGTTAGGTGACGGTCACCCGAGTTCCCTGATTTTATTCGCCCAAAAAGTGCTCAACGCTCCTACAGAAGTTTCACTCCAAAAACTTGAATTCATTCGCTCACAGGTGAACCCAAAATCCAGCGGTTACCGTGCTTCTAGAGAAGCTTGACATTTTGAACAAGAGTTAGCGACGGACTCGGCTTGAGCGGATATAAACGAGGTTTATGTGCACGCAATAAAAGCGCGAAAGAATATTATTCGCCTCGTTTCGATACGGACGTTGCGATTTCACACCGCGCCGAAGTAAATATGACAATATCGTTCATACATGTCGGGGTTTTTTTTGTTTTGCAATATAATACTCATTAAATAGAAAGCTCGTGGCTAGATAATCATAGCCGCACGGATCAATCTTTATTGTTTTATCATCCTATCTTATCAAAATCTAAGCAACACCTTCCCCCCCAGCTTGGCCCGCAAGATCGTGCAAGCATACAAGCTGTGCTCGGAGCAGCTCTCCTCACAGAACCACTACGACTACGGCATGCGAGCCGTCAAGTCCGTGCTATTAGCTTCAGGAGCTCTCAAGAAGAACTACCCCGAGAAAGACGAGGCACAACTTGTGTTGAGGGCCATCATTGATGTCAATATGCCTAAATTCTTGTCGCAGGTAAGGAAGTAAACCTATTTTACTGCAGTCAAAACATTGGCGTCTTAAATTAATTGGGATAAGGGCAAGAGCGAGGGCGAGACGGAATGGAAAGCCGTCACCTCCTCATGCTAGCGAAGGAGGTGGCGGAACGCCAGAGGGAGAGAACCTCTCGCCCCAGCCGCCGCGGGAGACGCACCGGGCGTGCACTGTAGCACGTAGGCGCGTGTGGACGTGAGCTATGCGCTACTGAGTCGTCCGACCGACCACATCACTACATGACGACAGGCCGTGTCGACCTGACCACAGTGATCCACAAGCGACGAGCAATACATGTCAGCACATTGATGGGGCACGCAAGGGCCGAAGCCTGCCGGGGCTGCGGGATTGTTCGAGAGATACCGCGGCCCCGGAGCATAAAGGTCGAGGGAAGAACATGGATAGGTTTTAGTCAGTAAAAGTCTGACACCCCCTTCCGCTCAACCCAGAGTGGGAGAAGTTATTTGATGATTTCCCATCCGTAAAAAAAAACAAGAAAGGGCAATAGAATGATGATGATGATGATGATGATGATGATGACTAGGCCTCTCAATCATGACTAAGTCTCATATTTCTTTCTACAATAAGCTAACATTTTGGATAGTTTGGAAAGATAGCGTGTGCCCGCTATGTTGTAAATACTTAATTAGTTTTATGTGTACCCTACATTACACATTACATTACATTTGGCAAACCTCATCGTCGTTGGCCATGTTGATGGTAAAAGGAGTCGTGGACGATCACGAACCTGTTAGACCGACGCGTGACGCCGTGAAGTAACTGCCGAAACAATCTACAGACGTCTATTAGGTTGGCGGAAAAAAGAGCGACCTGAGAGCTCACTAAGTGGTGACTTCTAGTTATCCCGAGAGAACCCTAGATGTACGTTTCGTTTTCTTTCTTCTCAATTGCTGCTAGAGATCATTCCTTCAAACTTGTCTGTCCCCAGGACGTGCCCCTATTCGCGGGTATCTACTCGGACCTGTTCCCGGGCGTGGAGATCCCGGTCCCGGACCGCGTGGAGCTGACGCGCTGTGTGCTGCGCGACCTGGAGAAACGGAACCTGCAGGCCACCGACTGGTACCTCGAGAAGATCATACAGGTAACAAGCTCTGCATGGAAATGTTTTGGAGCAGGATTTGAAAAGACCTGAAGAAGGCGACGGGAAAACAATGCCTTACTACCTAGTATTACATATTCAAATCCTTGGTGGCATTGATGTTAGTTGAGAGTTTATTAAGTTATATGTGAGTGAAAATTGTTTTTCTAAAATCACATATTTGTATACACGAAACTAAAGCAGATCACCCAGCCTCCATACATTTTTGGGGTTTGTTCAAAAGTGCCGGTAGAACTTGGGTGGCATAATAAAAAAATGTTGATATCCATAAGCTCTATTTAATTATTGCGTTTATTTTAGTTGGCGGGCTTAAAAAAATACCTAAATCTGGGTGATCTCGGATATTTTGTGGTTGAATAACTTCTCAGTGAATTGACCTACGACATAGGTGTTTAAATAATAAATGTTTATTATGTCATGCTCTATCCAAATAATAAGTTTATTTTGGTTGGCCGTAAACTTACTGAACTAACTTTTGAAAATATCCCAATCTGGGTAATCTCCTTTCAAATGCTGGATAGATATATGCATAATTGCATACATAATAACTAAATAATGTGCCGACCAGCTCTCTGCTTTTAAATATAAATAAACTCGACGTACGACAGAGAATGTACGGTCCTCCCCTAAAGTTGATTCGAGTGAGACGCAGTAAAATATCCCGTACTCCAGGTGTACGAGATGATGCTGGTGCGGCACGGGTTCATGATAGTGGGGTCCCCGATGGGCGGCAAGACGCAAGCCTACCAGGCGCTGGCGGACTCGCTGCGGGCGCTGCAGCTTAGCAAGCCGCCGGCGCGACACAAGGAGTTCGGCGCCATCTACCGCATCATGAACCCTAAGGCCATCACCATGGGGCAGCTGTACGGCTGCTTCGACCCAGCTTCACATGAGTGGTAGGTATTGAAAGGAAATTTTTAATGGAGAGAAAATAAACTTGGATTAACTTTAAAGTATATCTATATTAGTAATTCACTTGGAAACAATATAGGACAATAGATAATTTGATTGAATAAGAAAACGCATGTGTCTCCGATGAGGTCCGAGCGTGACTAATGAGACAGAGGTCTTAGGTCGCAGGGCACGCGCCGTGCTTGCCGAAATCACCCGAACATTGCCGATGATAGCCGATGGCCTTTCTCTCGTTATTCTTTACTTCCGGACAGTATACGAGAATAGCTAGACCCCTAATTTATCTTTCTAGCATTTTCCCAACTATTTTGTGGTCGGCTTCAAATTAATCGGGCACAACTGAATGCTTGTATTTTTAACCGACTTCCAAAAAGGAGGAGGTTCTCTATTCGACTGTATGTATTTTTTTTTTTTTTTTTTTTTTTTTTATGTATGTTACCCGATTACTCGAAGACGCCTAAACCGATTTGAAAAATTCTTTTTTTGTTTGAAAGGGTATACTTCCAAGTTGATCCCATAGTCGCCAAGTCGGGATCTGATGATGGAATCTTGGCGAAATCGAGGGAACTCTTCAAATTTTATAGGATAACGTACAGCAATTTTTATATTTTCTACAACAAGTGAAGCATTTGCGTTTGATAAGAACCATTCTACCATCAGATCTGATGATGAAGCCAAGAGTCACGGAACTCCATAATGAGACAATGTATCCTAGTCGTGTTTGGGCTTGTTGTAATTGTAACGGTATGCACTTTCCATGTGAACCACTAAAAAGTGAAAAATAAAAACTTTTTTGCAAAAAATAAAACCGACTTCAAAAAGAAAAAGTGAAAAATAACTTTAGCTTCTGAAGTCGGTGACAAAAAAATTAAATCAATCATACAAACGTCACCGACTTCAGAAGCTAAAGTTATTTTTCACTTTTTCTTTTTGAAGTCGGTTTTATTTTTTTTATGAAGCCATTGCCTGTCCATAACCGAATAACTGAGAAAAAAAAAACATGCATTGTGCACTGCCGATAGAAGTGAAAACTAAGTAATCTATATCTACTACGGGTTTGGCCTCGCGCACACGTAAGTGGTGCTACGCCGTAGTGGATCGGCTACGAGTGCTACGAAGCGTTAGGAGATGGTCACGCGAGTTCCATGATACTTACTTGTTTACCCAAAAAGTGCTCAACGCGCCTAAAGTCGCGCCTATAGGCAACTTCAAAAAAAAGGTTGAAAGACCAGCCAAACCGCCCAATAAGGCAATTCAGCACAATTACATTTTTCGTACGTTTTTTATAACAGTTCCTACTTGGCTTCAAAAATAAATTCTTTCACTTCCAGGTCAGATGGCGTGCTCGCCATAGCATTCCGAGAGTACGCCATGTCTATCACCCGCGACCGGAAGTGGATCATCTTCGACGGGCCCGTGGACGCCGTGTGGATCGAGAACATGAATACTGTGCTTGATGACAACAAGAAGTTGTGTCTCATGAGTGGAGAGATCATACAGGTTATTAGACTACCAGCTGAAGCACAAACAAACATAATCATAAGCGTAAAGGGGCTCGTGACTAAGTTATAAAACCATGGAACCTTATCGAAACCGCGGAAAAAAGTCCAGTACAAAACTTCAATAAATTTTAATGATGTTTATTTTTCAAATATGTTTTTACAAACTTTTACACGTCATTTTTCGGGCCGGTGTTTCGTATCTGACTACTCTGAAAAGAAACAGCCGAAACAAGACCTATGTTTGTTTTTGATAGTTTCTTTTTTTAAGAGTAAGTTCTCGGTTAAGGTTAATTTTTTTCCCGATTTCAATGGTAGTCCACCATTGAAATGGGGAAAAAAATTAACCGATTAATTAGTCCAATGGAAAAAGTTGCAGATTCATGGTCTGAATCAGACCCTGAAATACAGGATGTAAACTATATTATTAAGAATCAAAAATCATAATCAAAGTTAAAATCCACATCTAAATCAAAAATTAAAATTGAAATCAATTTAAAAATCAGAATTAAAAACAACATTAAAATAAATATCACACACAGAATTAAAACCAAAAAAAAAAATTTAAAAAGAATTAAAACTTTAAATCGACCTGTGGTTCTGTGAGCGTTCATTTCATATCGAGCCTAACGTGCACGTGGTTCGGAAATATTCTAAATCATATTTGACAGTCGTTCGATCAGAAGACCGTTATAAGTACACAGTTTGAAAACCAACGCCTACATAGATGGGACGTTAGCGTGAAGACCTGAATCCACCCGAAATTAAATTTTCTTCCACTCCATATTAATATTACGGGAGGTACCGCTGCAAATAAAGTCATAGTAAGCCGGCTGATATTGTCATCGAAGGTGGATCTTATATTACCAATAAGTAAACCAACCGTCAGCTGCTCAAGTAGGAACATGGATTTAGAAGAAAGAAAGAAAGAAAGAAAAATATTTATTTGACGTCAGTTAATAAAGCACACACACAATAATAAAAAAAGATACAAAACAATGAGTAGGACATAGTAGAAATGTGCTGTGTGCCTCACGGCTGCGCCAAAAAGGTCCATTTCAGCATTCATGCCAGACAGGTGATGAAGCTGTCTGACGCTGGTCTTCCAATGAACCTTGAGAGGGTACGTTACAGATTTAGAAGGAACATTGATGGGTTTTAGTCAGTAAAAGTCTGACACTCCTTCCCGCTCCGCCCAGAGTGGGAAAAGTCATTTGATGTTTCCCCATCCGAAAAAAAAAACAAAGAAAACTGCTCAAGTAGCGGTGGGTGTAGGATTGGGAGGTTCCTGAAGTGGTGAAAAAAAAAAAAAAAATAGATCCAGAACCTCCTAATCCTAAACCCACCGCGGGTGCGTCAGCTGACGCTGGGTTTACTTATCAGTCATTCGAGGTCTATTGAACAAGATGGCAACCGATCGGCGTAAAAACACTACCTTAAATGCAACGGTACCTCCCAAACTATAACGTTCTTTCCCGACAGATGACGAACAAAATGAACTTGATCTTCGAGGCAGCGGACTTGGAGTTCGCGTCCCCGGCCACTGTGTCGCGCTGCGGCATGATCTACATGGAGCCGGAACAGTTGGGTATGCAGTTTCTAATAATCAACCTATAAACCATAGTGCGTAAACGGTTGTTTTCTATAACTTAAGTATAACTGTTAGTTAATATGCCTACGTCTCGTAGTTTCTATAAACAAAGTTAGCTTGAAATATTCTATCCGCGTCACCTACCTATCACTTGATTCAAAGAACACTCAAAGAAAGCTTTTCTGTGATGTTTTTTTTTTGTTAGTAAGTTATTGAAAATGACCGTAAGAGCCATTTCTCTCTGGGTAGCTCTTTGTAACACTACGGCTTTAGTTTTACACTGAGAAGTTTCTGTCAAACGGAGTCTTCAAGAACTTTTTCCGATTTTCTTTAGCCTAGCTTACATGGCTATGCAAAACACGTAGGCGAGAACCATTATGTGCGGCGCATGTAAAGAAAGAAAGAAAGAAAGAAAAAATGTTTATTTGACGTCAGTACATAAAGCACACACACATTAATATTAAAAAAGTTACAAGAAAAAAGAGTAAATACATAGTATGTACTGTGTGCCTCACGGCTGCACCAAAAAGGTCCATTTCAGCATTCATGCCAGACAGGTGATGCTGTCTGACGCTGTATGTAATCATATAATCATTATGGATTATCACACATCTAAATTCTCAGTTTTGGTGAATATGGTTTAGATATGGCCACCAAAATGAAAAAAAAACATTTATGCCCGATAAAGCTTGTTTTTCTCTCTCAGGAGTGTTCTAAATAAATATCACAATTTCTCTTGTATTAGAGTGTTAGACTCCAAAAACACTCCGAAAAAATGTCATAGATAAGCAGTTGGCAAGCTTGACTTAATTTGACTCTTGTCTCTTCACACGACTGGTTTCTTACAAGATTTCATTTAACTTCCCTTCTTAGTTACTATAGTCAAATCTCGCAACCAATCCAAACCAGTTCTCCCCAACCGATTGAGCTGGAATCTTCCATACAGCTTTGGTACTGGTGACTATACATTGATAAGACAGACTAGCAGACGTCACGCTGTTTTACCCGCGTAGTTCCTATATTGTAACCTATTTTTGAAATCGGCACAGTAGTTTTTGAGTTTATTCATTACAAACATAGACACACACAAAAATACAAATTTTTCCTCTTTATAATATTAGTGTAGATATGATTTGATCCTGCAGCCAGAATCATGTCCCCACGGAAGAACTCCTCAACGATTAATAGCAGGGACACGAAACTTTGTATTCGCTCAAATTTTTATAGATTAGCCAAATTTACGAAATTTACGATAAAAAATCTTGTCTGTTCTTTCCTTAGAACCTGTTTACAGTAATGCTGCAGTTGTTCTGTTTTAAATGAGCAATCATTTTTGTCAAACCGCAGGTTGGCGCGCATTCCTGACCTCATACAACGTGTATCTCACCAAGAAGCTGATCCCGGAGCAGTACGACTTAATCCAGGAGCTGATCGACTGGCTGGTGCAGCCCCTCATGGACTTCATAGCGACCAAGTGCACCACCTTCGTCAGGGTCGGAGAGATACATCAGTTCTACGTGAGTCATGGATAAAAATGTTACATATTTTATCATCACCGCAACTAATATTTACTAGCTCATCTCGATGTAAAGCGAAGCCGTTGAGGTGTTGCAGCATGGCGTTGCTTAAAAGTAATCCTGAAAAATTCAAGTTCAGGCGATTTTGATTCCGTACAGTGCAGCGCTTAAAACTATGACTAATTCACCAGCTCCGCTTAAAAACATTATTGCCAGTCCCCTTTATTTTCAGTTATCATTTTCGTTTTTTAAGAAAGCGACATAGCCAGTGACCTCACTGTCCCGAGGTTTGTTTTCCTTGGGGAGAGAGCCTTTCACTGGATCTTTTGCGATTCATTGCCAAAGCAGTTTCGATCGATTGAGCTGTCTAATGGTACCGATATTGAATAGATGTTGGTTTAAAGGACAGTGAAACCTAACTATAAATAATTTTATTTTTATTTTGAGGCTGCTTCTTAATGAAGCTAAGAATTCTATAAATAATCATGAGCTCTACCCGAAAATATCTATCTTCTTGAATACACCATCCGTCTTCAAAAAGTCGCTCATCGTGATCTTACAGCATTTTTTGCCTCGACCATAATGATGTCGCCGTATACTACGGTATCAATGTTACCCCCCCCCCTCTGTTATGTCCGCTAGTCGTTCACGCGCCTGTTCACGGTGCTACTGGACAGCGAGTCTCAGTTCAGTACGATGTGGCTGCAGTGCAGCTTCGTGTTCGCGCTGCTGTGGGGCCTCGCCGCCATCGTCGACGGTATCCTCATTTTTATTTTTCTTATATAAAATGGGATTTATCCATTGGTATATTAAATAAAGGGTGTAAAAAGACTTACCGAAACCGAAAGGCACTTCTTCTCCCGTCATTGTGGTTTTTTTTTTGTTCTAGACCATACCTGGGGTCCTTCTAGTTACGGAGATATCGGGGGTCAAAGGGCTAACTTTTTCGCAAGTTTCTTTTTGTAAATGCCGTGCTATTCAATTCATCCATTAGCACAATGTTCTTATTGCGTTACTTTGAGTATTTACCGTAAAACTTGTTTTTTTTCCCCCATAAAAAAGCCGTTTCCCAGCAATAATTGTTGCGTAGAGTTACTTAGTTTGATACATATAATGCTTGGTTGACGGCTTCGTAAAGAGTTTGTTTACACCCTGTATACATACATACATAATTATGTAAATTATTTATTCAAACATTTCGTTATCCAGGCGATGGCCGCAAGAGCTTAGACTCATTTTTCCGCAAGCTACTGGATGGCAATAACGCCAACTATCCGAAACCCAAGTCCTTCAAGCTAACCAAGAGCCAGCTGTTCCCGGACAAAGACACGATCTTCGACTACCTGTACGACAAGAGGAACAACGGCTCCTGGATCCCATGGATGGAGCTGGAGAAGGAAGTTCCTCTGCCTCCGACCGCCAAGGTATGTAGTCAAATTGCTTAAGAACCAGCTTTTCCCTGACCAGGAAACCGTCCTCGAAGAAGAAGAACAACAGCACCTGAATCTGTTGTACGGTAACCGGGAAGTGGATCAAATTTAACTTGCAAGATTTGATAACAGAAAAACATCGGGACAAGTGCAACTAAATAAAAGCTTGTAATAAGTCTAGAATTTGTTTGTCTAAAATTTTGACAATACAGGTGAACGATCTTATAATCTTGACGAACGAGAGCGCGTGCCTGCGCTTCTTCGTGCGCAAGATGGTGCGCGCCAACATCCCCGTGCTGATAGTGGGTCCCACGGGCACCGGCAAGTCCTCCATGGTGCTGAACTTCCTGCTCACGCTGCCCAAGGAGAAGTACATCACCAATACCGTCAACTTCTCTGCAAGGACTACTGCCAATCAGGTAACACTTGTGAGGGTGCCTTCTAAAAGTTGGCAACGTTGCACAAAGCTGTCAGTGAATCTTGCTCTTTGTACTGTTGTCTATAGTAGTTGAGTAGTATGATCATGAAGTAACAATATCGCGACTGTTGGAAGCTATAGATAGTCAAAATAACATCTTACTAGTGATGGCAGCCCCCGACGGATATTCTCGGATTTTTAGTTTTATTCGAGAGGTATTTTATACTTTTTCAATAACTTTTTAAACGTTGTATGTGTTTTTTTTTCAATTTTGCTTCTTATCACTACATATTATCATCCGCAGCCCGAAATACATATACATACATTTCTATACATATAGGGTGTAAAACACCTCTTCACGAAGCCGAAAGACACTTGTTCTCCCCATCACTAATACTATACTCGTATTAATAATAATTTTTATTCAATTCAATATAAGTGACATACATTTTGTGAAATATAATAGGAGCTTATATAAACAGAAATTCGATGTAACATCTGTGTCTGAACTAGATAAATGAATATCTGTGTCTCAGACAACAGCGCTCTTCCTTAAAAATATACATTTATTTATAAGCTTGTGGTTCAAATTGGCTTTAATTACATAATACACTAATTATGGTTGGTTTTGGTTTTAATCATCTTACACCCTGTATAGTCATGTAATATTCAAAGTCCTGACCAGTGGGTCCTAGAGACATGAAATTTTGAGGGTGTATGTATATTCTTTGTGAAGAGTAGGTTTCCAATAAGAAAGGGTTTTTCGAAATTCCACCGCTAAGAGGATAAAATGGGTGGGGTTGAATTTTTTTGTGATACTTGTTATTCTCGGGCTCGATTGACTTGTTTAAATATAAGCACTTTTGTAACACAAAAAAATTGCCAAGAATTGCGAGGAAGCTGTAATACGAATTAAGCATTTGGGTCAGTTTCCACCAACCGGAAAAATCCTCGCGCACTTCTTTCATGCCACTGAATAAAGAACTGTATCAGTGTTGCCTTTAGGTATAAAATTGACAGCTCGCACATCATCGAGCACGTGCTAGAAGACCTCTGCGTAGCTTATTGAATTTCAGGAATAAGCCTGTCCGCCAAGAATAAAAAGCCAATTCTCGTTTTATTTGGGAATTACCTAATCATTTAAAGTTATCTTATTTCAGACACAAGACATCATCATGTCAAAGGTGGACAGAAGACGTAAAGGAGTCTTTGGACCTTCGATGGGCAAAAAGGTATGGAACACACTCTCTTCATTTGAATTGACTGTTATTTGTAGAGAAAAGAACATGTGGCTGTTTTCTTGTAGTTTAAGGTCCCGTTCCCACTTTGTCGTGACGGCAGATAAACGTGTAGTTTTAAGTGTCGTGGTTTGTGTATTCAAAAGGAGGTGTTCACATATAGGACGACGCGATTACTGTCGTCCACGACTTGACAAATAAAATCCAACGCAAATGAATTGTCACGACAAAATGGGAACAGGGGGTCTAAAATGGCCGCTTTGGCAGAACATAATATGAATCACGTTAAAAAATTAAATTCTAAGGTCCATGTTCACCGAAATAATAACAGTCTGATTATCTAAAATCAGTTGCCACTGTGACATATTACCATACAAAAATGTGTTTTAAACAGTTGTTTTAGATAATCAGACTGTCATCTTTTTGGTGAACATGGACCTTAGAATGGAATTTATAACCATTTTCATAAAGTCCATTTTAAGAATTTTAATTTTTTAACGTAATAGGCTTGTGTCCTAAAAAAATCTAATTAGTCCGTCAGTTAGATTATAAAAAAATATTTGACCCGTATTTTTTCTTTTGTTACATAAACCAAAATTGACGAAGATACGACGCTTTTAAAATTCGCAATACGTCACGCCGTGCTATAGTTTTTAGTGCGTTGTGACGTCACGAGCCCCCACTCCCGAGTTTTGATGCGTTTTATCTTTGTCAGTACTCAGTGATTTACAAAAACAAAGAATACGTGTCCATTATTTTCCAATACTCTAACTAACTGACGGACTAATTAGTTTTGCAATTTATTGATGGTGGAAACTAGCCTATTCATAATATGTTCTGCTAAAGTGGCCATTTTAGGCCCGCAGGGCCTGACTCGTGACCTTAATATCAAAATTCTTTAAATAAATATCTGTCATTAAATATCTGTCTATAGAAATATGAAGAACAAGGTGTAAAGTTCCTTAAATCTTCATAGAAAAAGGAGTATCCTCCGACCAGACGTATGGTTGTGTCTGGTGGGGTACCACCCGTCAGTTTTCTGGTTTTCCTATAACGTCCTAATTCGCGGATACTTTAATAGCGCGAACAGTATTTTGATCGTAGATCTTCATTTGTTTAGTAGATGGCGCTGTACTGTTTGTAGTGCCGCTACATATTTGCCAGTCTCATCATTGTCATTCATCTCACTGCAGATTTAAGGCGTTTATCATACACTTCTTGTGTCCTCAACTTATGTAGGCCTGTTTCTGACGCCATGAAAGTGTTTTTCCAGGCAATTTTTGCGCAGTGTTACTTCGTACGGAATGCTTGACAGTTCGTATGTGAATCCCGACCGAATCGGTCTGATGCCATTAAATAAATATCGCTGGACATTCCACACAGTGCCATCAAGTGCCACACTAAGCAACGAGGCTTGTGTCGTGGACACCAGACAGTTGATATACTATATAGATACTTTTTTGTTTGTAACTACATACTTATTATACATATATAGACATCCATGACTTGGAAACAAATTTCCATGCTCATCACACAAACATTTGCTCCTACCGGGATTCAAACCCGGAACCCTAAGAACGTAAGGCAGCCTCACTACCGCTGCACCATTCGGGTCGATTGTCTAACTATAGCAACGACCATACAGCCTATAGACGCCTAATACACGATCTAACGCACGAAAACTATTTTGTCAACTCGCTGAGGTACGAGGTACGCGAGGGGGACGGGGTACTGCTTTCTGATTGGCCAATTCAAGGTCATTGCATTTCACTAGGGATGGGACAGTTTTAAATCAAACAAGAAATTATCGATATTTTTTAACTGTAGGCATAATAAAATATGTTTTACATACTTTACTTGCATTAAATTACCTTCTTTATTCTAATTACGATTGAATCATGTAGGTAAAATATCTGAACTTATATGAACTTAGTAGGCGGCGACGGTTTTTCATAGGGATAAAAAAATCTTCGGTAAAATGACGTGAACATATTAATAAATAAATAAATGTTGTATTTTTTAATTATTAAAAATATATTTTTGCATAAATAAATAGTTATAGGTTTTATTTTTTGCTTTATCGACAACAGAGGTGGTCGTACGATTTGGAACATCACTAATTATGTTAACGTAACATCGAGGAAAAGAGATAGAGAAAAAAGTACTTTCAAAAGAAAGGGACGCAATCATAAAAGACATCAAGTATGACCAGTATAAGATGAACTCCGATAAATATTGTCAGAAATTTAATCTTATTTAGATTATGGAACTTTTAAATTACCGATGAAATGTGATACCGTCTTCAGGAAACTTGAATTCCGGCTTTCTTTATCACACCAACGTATTATACACGGGGCCATATTATGTCTATTTTCTCGATTTTTTAAAGGAGTAATGCGGAAGTGTTTGCGGCTCACAGGAGTGGTCGAAACTAATTCGAACTCGGTGAGTGACGACGGCTATAAGATTTATACCCCTTATGTGTTGACAGACATCGGTCGCCTGTTATTAGGAGTCTAGAGGCTGTATGGTCGTTGAACTATAGTGTCTCCTTCGCTAACAGATGAAGGTTTAACGGCTGTTTACACTGTATAGATTGTACTTAATTCCTTATTTCTCTCCGTTCCCAGTGCGTATTGTTCGTGGACGACCTGAGCATGCCGCAGAAGGAATGCTACGGAGCGCAGCCCCCCCTGGAGCTGCTGCGGCAGTGGATCGACCACGGACACTGGTACGACCTGAGGGAGATGGTGCGCCAGGAGGTCGTGGACGTCGTGAGTATACGGATACCATCATACCACGCCTTTAATCACCAGAGGGTTTTTTTGGCAGAGGTGTACCTATGTCTAATCTGTTTTTTTTTTCCTACTCTTCTGCTGTTCTTTTCTGATTCATTGCGTTGCGGGATCCAAGACAGTTTCTCCGGGATTTCGTCAAGGTTCATCGTCTCGGCGCTGTTCTGGCGGTCGCAATGAAGAACGCTGTTGCTTACTTACAAGTTTACCCAGGGATGCTTTTTTTTTTTCACCTCAGCATCCCTTTAGGTGAAGTTAACACAGAGTGTAAACAGACACTTCACTAAGCCATCAACTAAGCATTCTGTACATCAAACTAAGTAACTTAACGCAAAAAAAAAAAAAAAAAACTAATGAACAAGTACCGAGCTTTGATCTCCAATATCTCCGTAACTGGTAGGTTCCTAGGATGGTCCAGAACCGGGGCTGCGGGACTGTTCGAAAGAGATACCGCGGCCCCGGAACATAAAGGGCGAGGAAAGAACATGGATGGGTTTTAGTCAGTGAAAGTCTGACACTCCCTCCCCCTCCGCCCAGAGTGGGAGAAGTTATTTGATGCTCGAAAAAAAAAGGTATGGACCAGAACAAAAAAAAATGATCTCAATGAGGGGGAGAACAATTGCCTTTCAGCTTCGTTAATATTTACACCCTTTATGAACTGGTATGATCACCTGCCCCAGCTGTTCGTGTCGGCCATGCTGCCTCCAGGCGGCGGCTCCAACCTGATCTCGTCGCGCCTCACGCGGCACATGCTGGTGGTGACGGTGGACTCCTTCGAGGACAACACGCTCACCAGGATCTTCCTCACCATCATGGACTGGCACTTCGCTAAGGGATTCATTGAGGCGCTGCAGAGGCAGTCTAAGGTATATGCTGCTATTTTATACTTGAATTTCATAAGAATACTATTACCATACGTAAATATGTTACCGTGAAATTCTAAAACTCGTTAGATTGTTATCTATCTAGCGAGATTGTTAACTCTCGAAAGGTTGTCAACCGAACATACTGCTTATATACGATTTAATGCATTATTTTCCGTATATTATCTACACTATCTACACTAATATTATAAAGAGGAAAACTTTGTTTGTTTGTTTGTTTGGTTGTAATGAATAGGCTTAAAAACTACTGGACCGTTTTTAAAAATTCTTTCACCATTCGAAAGCTACATTATCCACGAGTAACATAGGATATATTTTATCCCCGTACTCCCACGGGAACGGGAACTATGCGGGTGAAACCGCGGGACGTCCGCTAGTAATCTATATAGAAGTGAAACCGTACCGGAGCCCCACTATGCGGGGCTCCTATTTCTGTCTGCAGGGTTTAAACGAAGTTAACTAACCTAACGTCGGGGTGCTTCAAGTCCCGATTATGAGGACAGAATAACTTATTAAAAAATATACATATGTCACCGTAAAATTTTCAAATACGTTATTTATATTGTAATATCTCTAGCGATATTGTAAAGTCTCGAAATATGTATAGTAAAACGAAAATACTGCTTACAACAAAACGCATTATTTTTCGTGAAATGCATGCAATGTTAGTCAACTCACGCGGTGTGCAGGGAAGGAGGGGTCCCCTTTGCCCAGTGGTACAACTCTCAATAAAAGATAATGTACCATTCCTGAGAAATACCGATTAATATAACCTAACCTTAAAACACTTTATATTCCCCTAAAAAGCGTAGTCGACGGAGCCCCGCTTGGCGGGGCCCCTATTTCCGAGTGCAGGGTTTAAAGGAACCTAACTAAACTAACGGGGTTGTGCCCCAAGTCCCGATTATGGGGGCAGAGATACTTCCGTATGTTCAGTTGACAATATTTCGAGAGTTTACAATATCGCTAGAGATACACACGTTATATTGGAATATAACGTGTTTGAAAATTTAACGGTGACATATATATATATATATTATTATCTTCCAAAACCTGGCCAGCCAGTAATAGTGGTCTCTCGTTTACTCCGATACAAATAGACAGTGTGCGCGGATTTTGGTGTAGACAGCGCCTATATTTTCAACCGACTAGGCGACTTCCAAAAAGAGGAGGTTAATCAATTCGACTGATTTTTTTTTGTGTTTGTTACCTCAGAACCGGCTGAACCTGTTTTGATGGTTCTTTATTTATTTGAAACCCGGTGCTTCCCGTGTGGTCCCGTTTCAATTTGGTTAAGATTTGACACTGATCTTCGGAGATATAAATGGAACTCTTCAAAAATGGACGGCAAATCTGAAGTGATTGCTGCAATCGCTAGGTTGTTTATTGTTTAAACAACATCATGACATAACATCACACCTGTATGCTCTGAGGCCCCGTACGCAAAAGTGTACAATACACCCAGATTTCGACAGTTAGGTGCGTTAAGTGCCATTTTTTGGGGATAAGCCTAGTACCGTGACATGTATTTTTTATTTTATTGGAAAGGAAGTACTTCAAGTGTACTTTGATGAGAATTGGGTTAGGTTCTGATTACTTCTGATTATGGGATCCATGACAAAGGAACGGAACTCTTAAATTCTTAATAGCAAATTAACGATAGTCGGCCGCATCTTTTGTATGCTATACGGATATTTGAGTCACCTACTATGGCGTCGTTATTGACCGACTTCAAAAAGGAGGAGGTTCTCAATTCAATGTTCCCCGATTACTCGAATATGGCTGGACCGATTTTATTGTTTTTTTTTTTATTATTTGAAAGGGTGTACTTCCCAGGTTGTTCCATAATCATCAAGTCAGGATCTGATCTGATGGGATCCTGGAGAAATATAGAGAACTCTTCAAATTTATAGGCAAACCAGAAGCGATTTGGGTAGTTTTAGAAAGCGTTCTTTCTCGAAGTGATCCCATTTCAATTTGGCGAAGATCTGATGAAGAACTTCGGCAACGGAACTCCTCAATAAATGATAGCAAATGTACTAGGATTGCTGAAATCTCACGTATGCCTATTGTTTACACCAGTTTGATAACAGAAAATCACGCCGGTATGCTGTGAAGGGCACATGTGGCACATGTGAACCACTAAAAAGTGAAAAATAAAAACTTTTTTATAAAAAATAAAACCGACTTCAGGAAACACAAAAAAAGTGAAAAATAACTTTAGCTTCAGAAGTCGGTAACTTTGTGAGTTTGATTGATTTCGTTTTTTTTGTCATTAAGTTTTATTTTTTGTAAAAAGTTTTAATTTTTCTTTGTAGCTTTTGTACTCCTGTCCAAACATGCTTCTAATGTTAGCGATGCATGTGTTCGTAGTTGAAAGCTTTGCTATACTAATCATCTCCTGTGGCTACAGACCATAGTATCCGCAACAATGGAGGTGTACAAGGCGGTGACCCTGCAGTTCCTCCCGACGCCAAGCAAGTGCCACTACCTCTTCAACTTGCGTGACTTTGCGAGGGTCATCAAAGGCGTCCTGCTGGTGCCTTCCACGCACATGAAGGATCTTAACAAGCTGGTCATCCTGTGGGTACATGAGGCGTATCGCGTGTTCTATGACCGACTAGTGGATGATTCTGATCGGTAAGCGTTTTCACTATTGTCCCAATATAAACAGATTGTGGCTAAAGTAATAACAAAAAAAAATCAAAATATTTTATTTCACATAGGGGTAGATGGGCACTTATAAAACGTCGAAAAAGGTGCACGGTTCGCGTTGGTCGATTCCATGGAGAAGAACCGGCAAGAAACTCCATGGTTACTCTTTTCAAATCATTTGGTATTACAATATTATTATGTTACATTACAGCATTAGTACTAAAGTATGGGGGGACAGCGGAGGCCCGACAATAGGTCGTTGCTAACATATAAAAAATGTAAAACAAAAGGAATATTTAACAAAAGTTAAACAGCATCCGGGAATCTAAAAAGCCTACAATGTTCACTCATTCACAAATAATAGGTAAAAAAGCATCTATACAAAGGTAAGTAAAAAAGAAAAAAAAGAATATTTAATTAAAGAACTAAATTAAACAAGTGACACAAATATTGACATCAGTGCTGGAACTATTCTGAGCAAAATATGACAAAAAATGATTTGAAAACTATTGTAAAAATCTAAATCAAAAGAAAAAGAATAATGAGATTGAGAACAGTTAGTGACATCCACAAATCTGTGCCGTTTATAATGAGCTACCAGGGAAGCCGCGTGCGCAGAGGGTTTTATAGCCAAACTTCTTTGTCTTCAACGTAGTCCTTGATTTTGTAATATGCTTTTTTCATAAGGACACGTTTAATATAGTTTTTGAACTTTCCATCGGTCAGTTCTATAACTGACTTTGGCAACTTGTTATAAAAGCGTATACTGTTTATAATAAAAGAATTGCTAGTTTTTGTTAATCTGAATTTAGGTACTTATTAAATGCTATGAAAAATATTTAGTTTTAATACCGCTAGACAAAAATATCCAGGTCTGAATGCAGGACACAAATCCCACCGTCATGCATATGCACATGCACATATGGGCCCACCCTCCCGCCCTCATGCATATGCACACATACAAAACAAGTGAGAAATAATTAGCATGCCATGCAACCAAACCTTTACTCGACACGTGTTTCGCCCCTCCACGGGGCATCCTCAGGAGTTGTCGACTCGTCGAGCGTTCCAACTCGAATGTGCTAGTCGCATTTTTTTTTTTTTTTTTTTTTTTTTTTAGGTATGACCACTCGTAGTTGCAACACTCTAAGGTTGCTTGACTACTTAACCGAACGATCCTGTGGGTGGCCAAAAATTACTTTAAGGCCCCCAGCCAGGGCTTACAAACTAAAAATATTTACATTTAAATGACGATCACTAAAGGCACCCCCTGTGGGGTTCGGGCCTCGACTTAGTGCGTCATTGTCGGGAGGGCAGCAAGGGACAGGCTGGGTCGGAATATTATTTGGGGAATTTAACGTTACATGCTCAGCGTCGCGGGCTGGCTCGTCGAGCAAGGGTCGGGGAGTAATGATATTACTGGGAGGTCGCGGCGTGCCTCGGCGGCGAGACCGGATTCGCGGTTTGTATTTGTGTCGTCTTGTGTGCTTTCTAAGAGTGCTGGTTTCCCTACGGCTTTCCTGCAAGAGGGTGATGGGGTCATCGGGCTGGAGGAGGGTGGACCTTGGGCGACGAATCCTAGATATCGCGGAGGGAACATAACTAGCTGATGAAACGACTAACTGGTTAGGGTGTTTTTCGGCCCTATCGAAAAAACCCTTAGTGAGTCGCTTCATGCACTGCTGGATGGTGGGGATCCTGAGGTCAACATGTAGTTGCTCATTCCTAACGTACCATGGGGCTCCCGTGGCCTTACGTAAAAATCGGTTTTGGAGGGTCTGCATCCTATGAAGGAGATGGGGTTTGGCATGCGCGAACACGGGGCACGCGTATGTCATGATAGGCCGAATACACGCGATGTAAATACGCAATTTGCACTTGAGTGACAATTTGCTACGTGCATTCAGCAAGCAGTGGAGTCTACCTAGAGCGAAGGCGGCACGCGAACGTACCGTCTTGATGTGCTCACCGAATCTTAACCGCCTATCGAGAATGACTCCTAAGTATCTAGCTTGCTTCTCCCAGGGGATCGGCTTGCCGAACATGGTAATCGGACTGGGGGACGGAGGGAATCTTACGCGGGGGCTAGAGAAAAGTACTGCCTGACTCTTATCGGGGTTGACCTCGATTCTCCATTTCCGGAACCAATCGCCTAAGGCTCTTGCGGAGTTTTGGAGAATACGGCAAATGTTGGATATACTCTTACCAGAGTAGTAGATGGCCGTGTCGTCAGCGAACAAGGCTAACTGGGCTGCTCTACTCTTAGGTATATCGCTGGTGTAAAGCGTGAAGGCTAGAGGGGATAACACCGATCCCTGTGGGACGCCTGCACGTATCGGATGAGGGGATGAGAGCGCACCATCAATACGGTATTGGAATGTGCGGTTCGACAAGAAGTCTCGTAGTATCAGTACGAGTCGATCCGGCACACCGAGCTGGTATAGCTTGTATATCAGCCCGTTGTGCCAGACCTTGTCGAAAGCCTTCGCGATATCGAAGAACAAGGCACCGGTCATCAGTCCCCGCTGGAAGCGGGCACTGATGTGCTCGACTATGCGGTGCACCTGTTGGACGCAGGAGTGTTGAGGTCTAAAACCAAACTGCTCTGTCGGAATTAAGCTCTTTGCTTCGGCGAAATCTTTGAGTCGCTTGTAAATAAGTCTCTCATAGATTTTGCCAAACACATTGAGCAAACTAATGGGCCGGTAACTACTCGGCGAGGACTTGGGCTTACCCGGTTTGGGAATACCTATTACGGTGGCCTGTTTCCACGCTTGAGGGAACACGTTATTGGCCATGGCGCTATTGAAGATAGCGGTCATTAGCACTATAAGGGCTGGGGAGAAGAGTTTGAATACCCTATTGGTGATTCCGTCTGAGCCAGGGGCTTTCCTATGCTTAAGGCCCTTGATTATATCCTCCACCTCTTCAGGGGTGACCGAGGGTAGGGGATTATCAGGGTCTTCTACGGGGGGTAGTGAGGTCCGGCGTTCGACTTCAGCATCCACCTCAGCGAGGTGAGCTGGGTCTACTGGCTGGGTACTGGGGGAACATTGCGCTTCTAAACTAGCTGCCAGGCATTCGGCTTTGTCGTCGTCGTCGAAGGCGACGGTATTATCTGGGCGCGTGAGGGGAGGCATGGAGGCAACTTTAGAGGATTGTAGTTTCCTCTGAAGTTCCCAAAAGGCCTGGTGGGTCGGTTCGAGTTCGCTGAGCGTCTTGTCCCACTGCTCGTCACGAAGCTTTTTGATGCATCTGCTTACTTTGCGTTGTAAACGGCGCATAAAAACTTTGTTACTCGCACAGGGAAAAGAAGTATAAGCACGGACGGCCGCGTTCTTCTCGGTCAACAGTTCACGTACATCGTCCGGGAGTTTCCAGCGGTGGTCATCCGCTGGAACTTCCCTTGAACAAACGTTCAGGACTGACTGTACGTGCTCTGTGAACGAGTCGATCGCGGCCTCCGTGTCAGCTACAGTCGCGATGTTGTCGGGGATTTTATCCAAGTGAGGGGATTCGGTGGATTTCAGCAATTCGCTTACTTTCTTCCAATCCGTGATCACTTTGGTGGGAGGGGGCTGAGAAGGGTCCGAATGACCGTTTCTCGGGGAAAACTCTATTATCACGGGTCTGTGGTCCGAATTAAGCTCGTCGATCGTCTCTATAGAATGTAATCGCAAGTTTACGTTCTTTAGAAGCGCGACATCTAGCACGTCGGGTCTGTGATCCGGGTTATTAGGGTAATGCGTGGGACTCATCGGAGCGATGACATCGAAGTTGAGAGAACAGCAGAGATTATATAGGGCATTACCCCTGCTGTTTGATAGATGGCTATTCCACGCGGGGTGTTTTGCATTAAGATCTCCCGCCAGAAGGACGGAGTCACTTATATCGAAAAGAACTTTGAGGTCATCGCTCATCTCGTTATTCGCGACCGAGGAGCCGGCTCCTGAGGGCGGGATGTAGGCCGAGACGATCGTGAGGGGTTGGTGTCCCGTCATGCCCAGCCGACATACGGAGACTTCTATCTTGGAAAGAGCAGGGGGGTCTAAGGGGATGCAGTACAAACTAGATTTGTAATAAATCAGAGTACCTCCTCTGTGACAACGAGTCCTGTCATTACGAACTAACCGGTAGTTGGCAATTTTCGGGTCTCGGTTGTAGGGTTTCAAGAACGTCTCTTGAACTAAAAGGATATCTAGGCGATGGTCGCGGAGGAATGTGGCGATCTCATCACGTTGGCCATTTAGGCTCTCGGCGTTAAAGGTCCCTATCCTAAGGGAAGTCGGTTTGAACCTACTGTGGGGTGACCTATCCATTATAGATATTTCAAGTAGGGGAGGTTCTTAATGTCTTCCTGGATGTCGTGGTATTTGGCCCAGACTTGTTGAAGCTGTTGCCAGTTACCTCTACAGGCCATCGTTTCATCCCGCATTTGTAGAGCACGCGGGCTATAGAAAACGGCAAAGGTGCTACCTAACACAAATACGGGGTCGGTGGGGTCAAAGTTCGGGGGCAACGGGGGTCTTGCCACTGAAGGTGGAGGGGTGGCCGTAAAATTAAAACACGCAGGGGGGACGGGGTGCGCCCTGGCTGGCATGGGCGGGCACCTGGGATCGCGGGGGTGAGGGCGGCCTGAGAGCGCTCTGCGGGGCGCTGGCGGTGCGGCGTTCTGAGATGCGGGTATAGGGGGTGAGGGCATGGCAGGCAATGCCATCAGTGGTGGGATTACCTGTGAAGCAGGTGTTTGGGTAGGCCTCAGGGCCGGGAAGTGCGCTTGGTGATTAAGCGCATTCCAGGGGCTGGGGCGCTGGGGTCGGAGTGAGGCAGGGGGGTCAGTAGTGAGGGATGGGCTCTCTCGCTGCTGTTTGTTGATGGCCCGTTTGGCCAGCTTGGGGGCTGACGACTTGGGGGCCTTAGGGCATCCGCGGTAGTTGGCGGGGTGGCCGGACTCGCCGCATAGAACGCAGCTAGGGGGTTCGGTGCACAATGTGCGGTCCTTCGGTCGAGGGCAGTCAGCGGTGCCGTGGTCACCCAGGCACTTGACGCAGCGTGGCTTACCGAAGCAATTCCTCTGTGCGTGGCCGTACAGTTGGCATCGGTGGCACTGAGAAAGCACGCCAAGTTTGGCAGGCTTCTCAATGCGGATGCCAGAGAGGTTGCAGATTTTGGAGAGCTTGTGGATTGGGTGATGCCCATCCACGCGGTCGCATATTACGAGCACCATGTTATATGGCGCCGAGCTAGTGCGACCGCCAACCTTACGGTGCATGCGGTGCACTTCAATGACTGGTATATTTTGCGCGACTAAGTCGTCTTTAATCTCCTGAATGGAGATTTCTACCGGGACATTCTTGACTACTGCTCGGACTGGGATGTCCTCTTGCAGCGAATGGGTGTGGTAGAGGATGCTCCTATCCCGGAGGAGCTTAGTGATGGCGCGGTAATCACTTGAAGTTGGACATTGGACTTTAATGCCAACTTCTACCGCACGAGCGTTTGTGTAATTGATTTTACGCTCGTTTAGGGTTTTGGATAACTCTGTCCATTTTCCCTTTTCATGTATGAAAATGGGAGGAGGACGGACCGATTTAGGGGCGTCTGCCGGGGTGGCGGATTGGGACGAGGGGGCAGCCGAGGTGGCTGAGGCCAAGGGGCTGTGCGGACGACTCTGTGAAGAGCCTACAGCCAAATTAGGGGAGCGCGAGCCCTGGGTCGCTGGCTTCTTGGCGGAGCTGCTAGCGGGGGCTTTTCCCTTCTTCCTCTTCCCCTTTCCGACGATTTGATAATCGTCTTCAGAGGAGGAGGAGGGTGACGTTGTTTCGGAGCAATCCGAATCATGAGAGGCGGAGGTCGCCTCATTGTCAGAGATGTTGGTGTCCATCTCTTCTATCGGGGAGGGAGTTTCCTCGCTGGGAGGGCCTACTATCGCGGACGCTGGGTCGGCGGAGGGAATCAGCGCGTCGCTGAATTCCATGATTGTCGATGGTATTTCATCGACAATCTCGGCTTCCTTGAGCCTGTTGCATTCCTCGCGGAAGGGAGCAAGGATCTTAGAGTATTTTTCATTGTTGTCCTTGAGGAGGACATCAATGAGCGCGTCGAACAAGACGGCCCACCTATTGGGCTGCGCCATTGTTGGCGGGGACTAGGCGTGAGTTAAGCTCATGACCTATGAAAACCTACACCCGAGGAGGTACGCCGAAACGTGCACCCCTCGGGAAGACAGTTCCCCAAAAACGAACCCACCCAGTGTTTTTCCTAGTGCTATGCTGTGCGAGAAGAAAAACACAAACAAACTCGCCAGCTACACTACTGTCTGATTGGCCAGAGGGGCCTGAAAAATAGCTAAAAGCCTATCACCTAACACCTAGCTCCCCGGGTAGGTGCGCCCGGGGATGTGTGGCCTCTCCTGAACTTGTGCGAACAGGGAGGTGAGTACCTAAGGTGTGCCCTAAGCTTGTAAACCTGTCGCCAGTCTTATTGTGCGACAGGGCCCTAGTCCCACAAGGGGCTCTAGTGCGAAGGGGTAGACACTCCCAACCGACACTAGGTGTGTAGCTGTGAACGAAGTCGAAGACTAGGTTTGACGAGGGAAGCCCCCAAGGCCAAGGTCCTAGTTCCCGATGCCAATGGGATGCCTCGCCCTGAAGGGGTCCGGCGGGTTGGATTGGGTCACCACCCTCTTGACTTCGTTAGCACCGTTAGGTTTCCCGTCAAGAACCACAAAACCGTGGATTTTCCCTGAAGGGGTAACAAAAACGCGAATGTCGATAAAGAAATATTAGTCTTGAAAAAGACTGTTTTTTGTCGCTGAGTGACACCGTTGAGTATGTGTACTAATACAAGTACTAGACACACACTAACAATGCCACTATGGGACAGCAGGCGCGGGGCCTTCGATGCTCGGCGTAGCGGCGAAGCTGCGGCGACCAAGACGGGGGGCGCGGGGTGCGCGGAGAGTCGACGGAGGGGAGCGGAACGTACGTGTGCACGCTGCGGCGTCCGGGCGTCGAATCCTGTGCTAGTCGTACGTACGTAATCAGTGCTGTGTCCCCCCCGTCAGGGGGGGACGCAGCAAGCGGTACCAGGACGATGTCCCCTGCCCGCGGAAGCTATACCGGGGCCCGCTACTGCGTGGCCCGTGTTGGGTGGGGCGCTGCCCCAAGTCCTACTGGGTGCATGGTAGCAACATGCACCCATGTGTGTGACTGCTCTGATGTGACTGTAGGCGCGCCACAGCGCTGTCACACAGCGCTGTTTTCTTCACAGCACCTCGGCGGTCCGTCCCCTGGCGGTGAGACCTCCGGTTACCCGGAGGAGGCCCGGCGGGGGACAACCAGCGACAGAGGTGCCGACTTACAGCGCACCTACAGTGGATGTGTGAGTCCCGCCCGCCCCACTAACCAGAGCTAGCCGGCAGTGGTACGAACTAAGGACTCGACATGTGTGTGTGGGCGGTATTGTTTTGTGTAACACCGCCCATGTGTGCGTGTATCGCAGGCCCTAGGGCCGCGACAACGCGTGAGTCTACGTGTGTGTAGAGAGATGCATGTCTGGTCATGCTACGTAACATGCCCATATTAACTTGGTACACGTCACGCAGCTGGGTGAGAGTACTGTGTGTGGAGTCTTACTGTGCAGGTAAGCTGCGTGTACCGGAAAAACAGCTTACCTGGGTCCAATCCGGTGGAGAGGCGGCGGAGGGGGGGACGACCATGCCTTGCAGGGCCGCAGGGAAATCCATGTCCCGACCGGCCTAATCTTGGTACAACATAAGTAGCGAGGCCAGGCCGTCCAGGACAATGAGCTCGATGCTCTGGCCCTGCCTGATGGCCTTTATCAGGTCCATCAGCAGGTTGATGGCGCGAGCTGTGAATTCTTTCGGCGTGGTGGCTGGGCCGGCGGCTGGGCCGGCAGAGGCGGCGTCTCTCTTGGCGCGGCATTCTGCTATTTTGGTGTGGAGCTCTACGAGTTTTTGGGCCGTGGGCCGCGCTATACCGGCGCTGGCCGGCTGGCCCTCAGCTGTCTTCTCACTGGGCATCAATGGGGCCGCAGTCGGTGACACAGCCCGCGCCAGGGATGAAGGCTGGTCGTCCGCTTGGTCTCCCTCAGGAGCGGTGGGGGGCTCGGGTGCCTTACCTTTGCCCCTTCGCTTCCTCTTCTTTCCCCTCCGCCGCTTCGAGGAGGAGGGGGCTTCTCCCCTGTTGGTGGGCCCGTTGGCCGCCGCCATAAGCGACAGGCCTTGGGCCTCGTTGGTGGCCACGTCCTTGGGCCGCTCAGCGGCCGTTACCGGCCGCCGTGAGGCGGTGATGGCGGCGGCTGTGCCCGCCCGCCTGTTCGCCCTTATCTCCGCTTGGTACGTCGGGCACTTAAGATTGTTGGCGGGATGATCGCCCCCGCAGTTGACACACGTGGCTGGTTCGTCACGTGGTCGGGGGCAGTCCCGCGCTGTGTGCCCTTCACCGCAGCGGACGCAGGCGAGCGGTCGGTGGCAGTGGTGCGACGAGTGCCTCCATTTCTGGCACCGGTGGCACTGGGCGGGCCCACGTTTGCCCCGCCAGGCTTCAATTTTGACACCTCTCATGTTCAGGAACACGGAGGTGTCGAAGATCCTGCGTACGTCAGTCGTCCTGCTGAGTACGGCGTGGAACACGCAGCCGGGTCGTCCCAGGCTCGCCTTGATGTGGCGAACGTACTCCGGCTGGTATCCCAACGCGCGGAGCTCCTCGA
The DNA here is from genome assembly GCA_950022955.1 of Xestia ashworthii. Classification (NCBI taxonomy): domain Eukaryota; kingdom Metazoa; phylum Arthropoda; class Insecta; order Lepidoptera; family Noctuidae; genus Xestia; species Xestia ashworthii. The sequence goes on along the minus strand of OX465551.1, from coordinate 2,920,328 downwards.
TTTCTGCTGGGGTGGTGTCGGCAGGCAGCCCCCTGATGGCTACCTTAAAGCTTCGCTCCGCCTGTAGCGAGTACGCGAACCAGGATGTGCCATCCTCTTTCTCCAGGCCGGTCAAATAGCGCTGGACCACCCTATATTCGACTTCACTCTCAGGAGTGAAGCGGAATCCAGCGCCGAAAGGTCGGGCGCTGGGGGGGTGACCCAGTTTTTCTTTGAGGGCCCTGAAATGGGAGGCCCATCCTGGCAGCTTTTCCACCACAAGCGGAGGGTACTTGAGCTTCTTCTGAGGCTTCGAGTTGGGTTGGTTGGCAGCCTTGTTGTCCGAGTCCTGGGGGGCCGCCGGCTGTGAGGGAGAGACATTACTGACACTCACCCCTTGCTGCGTCCCTGGACTCCTCGGCGTCGGTAGTGGAGAGGGGGGAGGCGTGCGACGGGTGGCCTCCGCAAAGGTAGGTGACCCGGCGCCGGCCCGCCCCCCCCGCTGCGGCGCGCTCTCGCGCTGCGGCGGCGGGTCGAGGCAGTACCGCTTTGCCTCCTCCTCTGGTTCGTCTGACCTGCGGCGGCGTCTCTGGGGGCGCGGCTCCGGCCATTGGTCGTGGCCGCGTTCCCGAGGTGCCTCCGGTGAAGTTTCAATGTTGGGGGCGCGCCACCCTGATGCACTCGTACCCGACTCATCCGACCCAGCGGACGTAACCGACATACTCGAGCCGGTTCTTGGCGAGTATGCCGACCATCCGGCCGGAGAGTCATAGGCCGAGGCACGAGTGGGCGCCGGCGAGGTGGGCAGCTGGGGCGCCAGGGATATCGGGCGCGCTCCAGTTGCTTGCTTGGTGCAGTCTTTAACGAGCCTCACCGCGGACCCGGCCCCCGGGGGGGCGGTCGACGCGGTGGGGCGCGCAGTAGCGGCGGCGTGCGGTTGTACGGCATCACGCGTGGGTGGCGACGTAGGCGCTGGGACGCTGGTGGCAGACGCGTGAGTGCGCGGCTGCGGTGTGGGCACGCGCACAGGCGGCGTCAGAGATGTGGGTGCGCGCCACGGTATCGCGGCAGTCTGGCTTCTCTTCTTGGGGTCGCGCACAGCCGCGCGCGCGGGCGCGGCGGCGCGCGCTTGCGACGCGCGCCCTTTGTTCGCGGCGGCGGGGGGGCCCGGAGTTTCCGTCGGAACCGGACGGAACGAGGTGGGGCGCACGGGAACGGCGTGCGGTCGGCTCGGCGGGGGCTTCGGCGCAACACGCGCAGGCGCCGACGCCGTCGACGCGCCGCTCGCATCGGCAGCTGCGCCCCGTCTCGCTCCCTCTTCTTCCCTCTTCTCCTTGGCTGCAGGTTTCTTGGGCTTCGTTTTGCCGGACGACTTCCTCTCCTCCGCTTGAGGGGGGGGGGGGGGTCCGGGCGGCGCTGGGTCAGGCAGCGCGATGTCGATGTTTGGCATCGACACCGTTCGCTCCCCGAGGTTAACCTCGCGGACAACGTCCACGGGGTTCGGCATCTTCACACAGGTGTTGGGCTTCACAGTTGGGAAGTGGGCTCGCGACCGCGTCGGTGACCAAGCACCGGGTAGCTGGTGGCTCCCCCCGTGCTCGCACAAGTGCTAGGCACCTGTACGAACACAGGGAAAGTGAGCGAAGTGGCGGTCCGCGCGAAACTTGTTTTTGCGAAGTACCCCCAAACATCCGCACATTCACAAAAACTTCCGAACTCTGGCGTAGGTATCGCTTGCTGCACCACGACCTGCTGTTCGGACCACTGGCGATCCTGTGCTAGTCGCACCGCTGTCGGCCCTTTATATACCGTTTCGATGACGCTTTTATAACGGTCGATACAACGTCACAAAGACATCTGTGTCGAACTACCTGCAATCATACTTAGAAGTGATGATGGAATTAAATTTGTTTGGTCATTCAACAGTGTATATGCATTGTTATTGTTATGTTTTGATATTTCTAGCTGTTCCAACACACTCAACCGGAAACCCTTATCGCAAACATGCAAAATGTTATAGGAATTGTTGTCGCTCAAGGAGTGGCCGGTGTCAATTAAATGTTTTGCGAAATGTGATTTATCTGGATGGCCATTCCTGTAAGCAAACATTGTGTTTTCTATGAATATTCGCGATCCTATCTGAAATTGGGCCTATGTAAGTGAGACTTCCGATATTCTTGTTAATTCTTTCGGGGGGACATGCATAAAGTGCTGAGCGTGCCCGGTCATTCTGCTTTTTCTTAATGATATTATCAATAACTTGTTTGGTGTAACCGTTTGAAGTCGCGATTTGATACAATATTTTGAGTTCTTTGACGTAACTATCTGTGGACAGTGGGAGTGACATTAAACGGTGGACATAGGTGCGGAAGGCTGCTAGTTTATGCTGTAGTGGGTGACAGGAAGATGCGGGAATCGTTGTGTCAGTGTGCGTGGGCTTTCGATAAATTTGGAAATCGAGTTTGTTGTTGACTCTTGTGATTGTTAGATCCAAAAAATTAAGGGACTGATTTGATTCTAATTCTAATTTGAACTTAATTTTGGGGTGGTGAGTGTTGAGCTTATTTACGAATATATCTAATTGACGATTAGTTCCTGTCCAACAGATAATTATGTCATCTACATATCTATAATAAAACAGATTGTTGGGCTCGCCCACCACATATTTACACTCGAAGTAGTCCATAAATATTTCCGCCATTAAAGGATTTAAAGGTGACCCCATTGCTAGACCCTCTTTCTGGCGGTAATATTCGTTATTGAACCGGAAGTAATTTTGTTCCATGCATTTTCGTGTGAGGTTAAGTAGGTCATATATTTCTCCTGGATGTAAACGTTGCCTCTCCAAATGGTTCCCCAAAATACGTAGGCACTCTTCAAATGGAATATTTGTAAATAAACTTTCTACATCTAGTGATAATAATTTCGCATTGTGGGGGATGTTAATATTTTGTATTTTTTTAGTTAAATCTAAACTATTTTTTAAACTGTACTGTGGTTTAAAAGATGCCTTTGCCTTTAATAAATTGTTAAGATATTTAGCCAAGTCGTATGTTGGGGCACCAATGTAAGAGACAACGGGACGAATTGGGATATTGTCTTTATGAGTTTTTGGTAAACCGTACAAGAAAGGAGATCGTGGGTTCATTGGAATTTTATATTTTAGCTGGCCTGGAGAAATGTATGACGTGTTATTAATTGCATTCTTTATTTCTAGAGTGAATTTTTTGGTTGGGTCGGTAGTAAGACGTTCAAAATCTTCCCCCTGGATAACGTCGTTAACCTTCTGGTGGTATGCAGTTTTATCCAAAATGACTACTGTATTGCCTTTGTCGGCTTTTGTAATTATTAAATCATTTTGAGTAATTGTGTTTCGTAATGTCCGATATACTTGTATTTCGGAATTATTTTGGGTAATGGTGGTTGTTGACGCTGTCTTTATCTGAACTGCCACCTGATGTTTAACGGCGCTACTCATTTTACTTCTAACACAAGCCATTTCTGAGTCCACCACCAATGTTTCGAGCGATTTCTGGGATAACCGTGGCCTGATGTTATATTTAAGGCCTTTCTCCAGTAGAGAAATCTCTGGTACGGAAAATTGGGTATTTGTATAATTTTTAACGCGTGGATAGAAAGAATGAACTGCATCTGATCCATTATTTTCTAGGTTGGTGATATTATTATTTCGGTTATCCCGAGTCAATCGCTCTAACTTCCCACGCTGTGTTAAATATTTTCCATGCGCTACTTGGGAGGCGAAGTCCCGGGCTTTGCTATCTAAAATATCAAACTCCACACTATGTAGTTTGTAACTTAACTCTGAGTACAGAACTTTGAGGTGGAGCTTGATATTGTCCCTAACTGAAAACCAATGCCTGCATTCTTCATTCAACCACACTTGTTTTGCCTTCACCAAAGCTAAGCTACTTGACCGGCTGTGTGTGTTAGTATGTATATTAATATAATGGGGATATACTTTTAAGTGTTTACACTGTTGATTGAACCAAATGTTTTGGGCTGCTAAGCGATGTAGTTTTGTCAACTTGATGTATAATTTTGCCTGCTCAGCTATACCTGCTGACTTAAGATAAGTTATGGAGTCAGGCGTTACTTTGCGGAAATCCATGGATACACTGGGGATCCATGGGGATATACTGGATTTCATCCAGTATATCCCCATTATATTAATATACATACTAACACACACAGCCGGTCAAGTAGCTTAGCTTTGGTGAAGGCAAAACAAGTGTGGTTGAATGAAGAATGCAGGCATTGGTTTTCAGTTAGGGACAATATCAAGCTCCACCTCAAAGTTCTGTACTCAGAGTTAAGTTACAAACTACATAGTGTGGAGTTTGATATTTTAGATAGCAAAGCCCGGGACTTCGCCTCCCAAGTAGCGCATGAAAAATATTTAACACAGCGTGGGAAGTTAGAGCGATTGACTCGGGATAACCGAAATAATAATATCACCAACCTAGAAAATAATGGATCAGATGCAGTTCATTCTTTCTATCCACGCGTTAAAAATTATACAAATACCCAATTTTCCGTACCAGAGATTTCTCTACTGGAGAAAGGCCTTAAATATAACATCAGGCCACGGTTATCCCAGAAATCGCTCGAAACATTGGTGGTGGACTCAGAAATGGCTTGTGTTAGAAGTAAAATGAGTAGCGCCGTTAAACATCAGGTGGCAGTTCAGATAAAGACAGCGTCAACAACCACCATTACCCAAAATAATTCCGAAATACAAGTATATCGGACATTACGAAACACAATTACTCAAAATGATTTAATAATTACAAAAGCCGACAAAGGCAATACAGTAGTCATTTTGGATAAAACTGCATACCACCAGAAGGTTAACGACGTTATCCAGGGGGAAGATTTTGAACGTCTTACTACCGACCCAACCAAAAAATTCAATCTAGAAATAAAGAATGCAATTAATAACACGTCATACATTTCTCCAGGCCAGCTAAAATATAAAATTCCAATGAACCCACGATCTCCTTTCTTGTACGGTTTACCAAAAACTCATAAAGACAATATCCCAATTCGTCCCGTTGTCTCTTACATTGGTGCCCCAACATACGACTTGGCTAAATATCTTAACAATTTATTAAAGGCAAAGGCATCTTTTAAACCACAGTACAGTTTAAAAAATAGTTAAGATTTAACTAAAAAAATACAAAATATTAACATCCCCCACAATGCGAAATTATTAACACTAGATGTAGAAAGTTTATTTACAAATATTCCATTTGAAGAGTGCCTACGTATTTTGGGGAACCATTTGGAGAGGCAACGTTTACATCCAGGAGAAATATATGACCTACTTAACCTCACACGAAAATGCATGGAACAAAATTACTTCCGGTTCAATAACGAATATTACCGCCAGAAAGAGGGTCTAGCAATGGGGTCACCTTTAAGTCCTTTAATGGCGGAAATATTTATGGACTACTTCGAGTGCAAATATGTGGTGGGCGAGCCCAACAATCTGTTTTATTATAGATATGTAGATGACATAATTATCTGTTGGACAGGAACTAATCGTCAATTAGATATATTCGTAAATAAGCTCAACACTCACCACCCCAAAATTAAGTTCAAATTAGAATTAGAATCAAATCAGTCCCTTAATTTTTTGGATCTAACAATCACAAGAGTCAACAACAAACTCGATTTCCAAATTTATCGAAAGCCCACGCACACTGACACAACGATTCCCGCATCTTCCTGTCACCCACTACAGCATAAACTAGCAGCCTTCCGCAGCTATGTCCACCGTTTAATGTCACTCCCACTGTCCACAGATAGTTACGTCAAAGAACTCAAAATATTGTATCAAATCGCGACTTCAAACGGTTACACCAAACAAGTTATTGATAATATCATTAAGAAAAAGCAGAATGACCGGGCACGCTCAGCACTTTATGCATGTCCCTCCGAAAGAATTAACAAAAATATCGGAAGTCTCACTTACATAGGCCCAATTTCAGATAGGATCGCGAATATTCTTAGAAAACACAATGTTTACGTAGCATTTCGATCAGATCATAACTTGCGTAAACTATGTAACGGTAAAGATAAATTAGAGAATTCAAAAAATCCGGAGTTTACAAATTAGTGTGCAATGATTGCAACGGGGTCTATGTAGGTCAGACAGGCCGAGGTTTCGAAATTAGGTACAGGTAACATGTTGCCGCTTACAGGAATGGCCATCCAGATAAATCACATTTCGCAAAACATTTAATTGACACCGGCCACTCCTTGAGCGACAACAATTCCTATAACATTTTGCATGTTTGCGATAAGGGTTTCCGGTTGAGTGTGTTGGAACAGCTAGAAATATCAAAACATAACAATAACAATGCATATACACTGTTGAATGACCAAACAAATTTAATTCCATCACCACTTCTAAGTATGATTGCAGGTAGTTCGACACAGATGTCTTTGTGACGTTGTATCGACCGTTATAAAAGCGTCATCGAAACGGTATATAAAGGGCCGACAGCGGTGCGACTAGCACATTCGAGTTGGAACGCTCGACGAGTCGAGTAAAGGTTTGGTTGCATGGCATGCTAATTATTTCTCACTTGTTTTGTATGTGTGCATATGCATGAGGGCGGTAGGGTGGGCCCATATGTGCATGTGCATATGCATGACGGTGGGATTTGTGTCCTGCATTCAGACCTGGATATTTTTGTCTAGCGGTATTAAAACTAAATATTTTTCATAGCATTTAATGCCATGGATTTCCGCAAAGTAACGCCTGACTCCATAACTTAGGTACTTATTACAATTTCATGTTTACTGCGTGTATTTTTATTGTGGAAGTCGCTTCTAATTTTGAAAAGCCCTCGATTTTTGCGGACATATAAAATATATTCAAAGACATAAAGTGAAGGCAAAGTTAGTTTATCGACCTCTTTGAATTTTTCACTGAGTGACTCGCGAGGACCCATTTAACAGCCGATCTTTAGGTTAAACCGTTTTGAGTACTCCAACTTGAGTTGGTCTTGAAGAACTTTTTGATCAGTATTAGAAACAGGATCGATTGGTATCAAAAAAATGTTTTGTGTAAAATGGCAATTTTCTTGCTAACTGCACATTTTTTTTTAAATCTGTGAATGGGGATCAAAATTTTGCGAAAAATTATGCATAATTTCTTATGACCATTTTCATGTAGCTGCAACGGTTTAGGTAGCTCCCCTTACTGCCCCGTTAACCGTTTCCATCCTGTATTAAGGGTGATTGTGTCTGGACCCGCCATAGCAAATTAAATTAATTGATTGCACTAATTGCTACTGCTAGTAGGTGTTAGCCACTGATATTCAGAATTGTGTTAATATGTTTCTGTTATATTTCATATTACAAAATAACTGAGATAAATTCCATTTGTGTCGGGCCTGTGTAAATTTTGGATGGGTCGTGACCGTTCTTCTTTCTGACATTCAGCTGCATCCAGTAATACTGGAAGACAACCCCAACGTAGTTGGTATTGGGCTGGGTAGTTTATGATGTCCGTTTTTTACTTTCGCGAGATTATAAAATATCATTTAGTTCACTGAGACCAAATAAAAATCCTAGACATAGCGCTGCGAACAATAAACGTGTGTGCGTTTTTTTAGCTTAGTTTAATTGTAGTTGGATACGAGTATAAATGTGTGCGTGTGAGCGTGTGTTCACAGAGCGAGGCGTAGTTTTGCGCTGGCTTCACTTTTTTGTTTGCAGTGATATGTCTTTGTTTTTATTTGATCTGAGTTATGTAAGTGTAATGAGTTGTGTAACTATGTAACCAAGATTTTGTAACAATATTTTGTTTAAAAGAGTGTCCATGGAGTTTTTTGCCCGTTCTTCTCCATAGAGATCTACGCTAGGGAATGGGCAACTACAGTACTTTTTCAAGTTATTATGGTTTGTGACTGTAGCTTTTCATTTTTTGTATTTTTGACATTTAAAAGTGCCGTAACGGTCAAATTGAAATAAATGCTTTGAGGTTGAGTTACATTATAATAAAACGTTTAATACGTTTAAATTAAGTTTTACCTACCTTAACATTGAGTAAAGGATCAAAGTAAGTGGTATTATTGTATTTAGGGTGAAGCTGTATGAGGTGGTATACAAAGCGGTGTACGGACACTTCCGCGTCCACTTGGATGCTGTCCTCAAGGAGTTGGGCTACCTTCGGGACGACGAGAAGTGCAGTAACAACCACGCTTGCAACATCTTCTTTGGGAACTACATGGAGCCTGATGCTGACCCTAAGATTTATGATCAGGTGAGGAGACCGGCATGTCCTAGAACCAAAAATTTAAAGACGTGACATCTACCAATCCTCACTCGGGCCCACCGCGTGGTGGATTATAGCCCATTCCCTCTCATTGAGAGGAGGCCTGTGTCCCATCAGTGGGAACATTATAGGCTGGTGATGATGATGAGATATTCATTATTCTTTCATTTTCTTGTGGTTTGTGCCTAAATTGGTGTCTGAGGTTTTAGGCCTTACATGCCGTCGAGAAATTATATCTCGGGTATGCTGATTTGGTTTCCTCACGATGCACCATGTTTTCCTTCGCTGAAGCATTCTAATTCTTAATTATTTTTCTTTATTACACACAAAATAACATATACAAATTAATTGCAATAATACAGGGTGTAAACCACCTCATCACAAAGCCGTTAACCAAGCATTCTGTACATCAAACTAAGTTAGTTTACGCAAAAAATATTGCTGGGAAACAACTTTTTTAACCGACTTCAAAAAAGGAGGTTCTCAGTTCGACCCGTATGTATGTATGTATGTATGTATGTTTGTCCGCGATTATCTCGCGTTTGGCTGAACCGATTTTGATGCGGTTTTCAGAAAAGTGTTGGTTACATTCTGGGGAAGGTTTTAGTGTGTGACACTAATGGATATCCCGTGACGTTGCCGCATAGATCCCGTTTTGCTTTCTTGGATTGTAGATTTTGAAAGGCGATTGTTTGAGGTTATAAATCATGTTTTGTGGTAGAACTCAATGTAACGCACTTAAAACATTGTGCTGATGGATGGATTGAATAGTACGGGGGTCGTGGAGGTGTTAAAAGTCAAAATCTTACAAAAAAAACTTGTATTTAAAAAAAAGCTTGTCAAAAAGTTGTAACTTTGACCCCCATATCTCCGTAACTAGGAGGTTCCCAGGTATGGTGTAGAACAAAAAAAATGATCACAATGACGGGGAGAACAATTGCCTTTCGGCTTCGTGAAGAGATGTTTTACAAAAAATTTAAAAATTTTACTTACAGCAAACCTAATGAAAATAATGTGATACTTATGCATATGAATCCGAAAATCTCGATCGGCGATCAACTCGAGAGCTGTAATTTGGTAGTTTGACGTTCACACCAGTGGCTATCACTGCTGATTAATTATGATTGCAGTTTAAGTATCTAGGATAAAATGTAACCATAAGTTTTGTAACAAAATATTTAAGTATACGTACGTACTTTCAGTCAGTAAAAAGCTGGTATTTATATATGACACATAAAAATATGTTTGTATTGATGAATAGGTTATCTTATTATGCTATCATAATTCCTTGTGAAATAGGTATAATGCTATTGCGCGGTCATGTATAGCTCTCTTTCACGCACTGGTAAGTACCCATAGGCTAGTTTCCACCATTAATAAATTGCAAATCTATTTAGTCCATCAATTAGAGTATTAGAAAATAATGAAAACGTATTTTTTGATTTTGTAAACCAATGTATATTGACATAGATAAAACGCGTCAAAACTCGGGACTGGGGGCTCATTACGCACTAAAATTTATATCACTGCGTGACGTATTGAGAATTTTAAAAGCGTCATATTTTTATCAATTTTGGTTTACATAACAAAAGAAAAAATACGGGTCAAATATTTTTTGATAATCTAACTGACGGACTAGCTCGTCTTTCTTGTCGTCTACCCTATTCTGTGGTGCCACAAATGACTAAAGAAAAAAGAGAGCTCTGCCGTGAAGTCGAGCTGTGAATGTGAAAATGGTGGTTACTATGCGTTGTATCTGCTTTTACAATGTTTACGTGTTATTTTGTACCCACATTCATGGCAAATAAATGATTTCTGATTCTGATTCTTGGGCAGGTGTTGAGCTTGGAAGACATGGGCGACAAGATGGAGTACTACCTGGAGGAGTACAACGTGGTGTCGTCCTCGCCCATGGCGCTGGTCATGTTCAGATATGCGCTCGACCACATCTCTAGGTGCACCAGAGTACTGCTGCAGGATAATGGTCAGTTATCTTTGTTTTAATACTACCAGCATAGAATTAATAGACCAACCGCCGAATACTGAAATGTAATTCAAAATTTAAGGGCTGCATAACATTTGAGCAGCTCCTAAACTCAAAATTTTGTATGACCAAACGTCACTTTTGAGTATCTGAAAAAGTGCTTCTTAAAGAACACTGGCGAGGCAATTCGGTATGTAAAGTATTTTTCAGGTATATTTTTTACATTTTTATTTCGTAAAACATTTAATTTTAAGCAACTATTTTAAGCTTTTTTTTTCCAAGTAACAGTTTCTTTTTTATTATTTTTTAAAGTATTATTCGTGATGACGTCATTTCATAGCCTGAATAGCTTTAAGTCTTTGCCACGTTTTCAGTACATACAAAAAACACTAATAGATAACTTCAAAGTTGACATTGATGACAGTTGACGCTTGACAGATACGTGTTTTTATTTTGTTGTGAAATGTGAATGCTGTGATCGTGACTGTGATGTGAACTTCTTGTTTGAGTTTCTTTTCCTACGATTTTTAGCAAATTTTAATTTCTATCCATTATCCGTGCTGCGTATCCGTGCAATGAATCTGTCATCGACAACTAGTGCTAAATGCTTCGTACCGTCATGTAAAAACACTACAACCAATAGCCGACACAAGTTGTTTGTAAATGTGAAAGAAACGCTAAAAAAGAAGTGGTGCAAGGAAGTAAATATGGAATACAAGCCTGGGCGTCGTCTTTTTTGTTGCGAAGATCATTTGAACGCGAAATTATCAGCGCGCGATGCATTCAAATAAATAACACAGTAACTAGCATTGACAGTTTTGATTTGACACTGACGGTATGACAAACAAAAGTATTTTTTTTAAATTTATCTTGAAAAGCACGAAGGAAGTAGTCTATTCAGGCTACGTTATGACGTCATTTAGAGGTCAAATGAAAGTCAAATGATTACAAGTATTATTGTGAAAATAAACACAATCTTGTGATATAGAAAGCTAAAAATAAAAAATTAAGGCATAAAACCCTAAAATCTCCAAATGGTTTTGGAATCAGCGTAGGTTAATTTTTACTTTACATATCGAATTGCTAATAAAATAAAAAAATAAAATATCGCTGGACATTAACACACAGCGCCATCTAGTGCCACACTAAGCAAGGCTTGTGTCGTGGACACCAGATAGTTGATATAAATAATAATAATAATAATAATAATATAGCCTTTTATTCAGATCACTTAGTACAATGAATTTTGAAACTTAAGTATATAAATATTTAGATCTTAAACCTAGTAAATATATGAGTAATTTTAAAATAATATTTGTTGCTTGGTTATCATCCCTAGATCTGTTTGCCAGTCGGCAAAGGCCTCCTCCAACCTTTTCCATTCTTTTCTTTCTTGAGCCACTCTGTCCATGTGACTCCCGCCACTTGTTTGACGTCATCGTCCCATCTTTTCTGTGGTCGGCCTCTTTTCCGTTTGCCTTCCCTTGGGTACCATCCTGTCACCCTCTTGCTCCACTTATCTGTAGTTGATATACTACATATATACTTTTTTGTTTGTAAATACATACTTATTTTAATGAACTTATCAAGCGTCTAGGTATATCACCGTGATAGATATTGCCAACGAAATAATTTACTACGATTTATCAAATCAAGCTTAAGGCTTATCGAAGTCTGGAAAAAACCTCTTCATAATTAAAAGCTCAATTGACTAGAATTATAAAGATAATAAATAATCATGGCTTTTTTTTTTTTTTCTTACACTAAACCTTTCGATAAGACTCCCAGGTGAAATATATTTAGTTAGTCGCTTTATTTTATTGGGGGAACGCGAAATGACCATGCTGCGATGCAATAAAGAAAAAGCAAACGATTTAAAGTATGAAAACATTCGCAAGTTACGTAAAATGATTCATACGTGACCGTGGCATGTACCTAGTGTTGCCCAAAATCAGTCTTGGTCTTGTTCTTGCATTTTTGCAAGACCAAGACCAAGACTGAACCCTGCAAGATTTGAGCAAGACAAGACTAAGCTTGCAAGACTCTTGCGTCTCGCATTTAAGCTGAGATTTGGGCGTTATTAAGTAGGGTATACTGGTATTAATACAAACAAGTTTTGCGTTGGGCAAAATGTTATCAAGTGTCACGTTTTCGAGATATGAGTTCACTGAAGGAATCTTCAGCACAACTTTGATTTGATCAGACACGCATAAAACATGTATTTGCGACGTGTTCGTGAAGTTTCTTCTCCAAAGAGACTCTACGCTTTGGCTGTCTTTGGAATGGGCAACTACAGTACTTTCAAAGTTATAATGTCTTGTGTCTGGAACTGACTTCATTTATTTAGTTTTTACAATCCAAAAACACCTGTACAAATGCTACTTGTAACAAATGCTTTGCTTTTGACATGAATGAAATACATATATGAACGTTTTTAAGGTAACTTGCTGCTGGTCGGTGTGGGCGGCAGCGGCAGGAGCAGTGCCGTCAAACTGGCTGCCAGCATCCTCGAGATGAATGTCGTACAGGTTAGCTTTAACAACAACTTGATCGCGTTCTGCATAACTCTTGTTGAAACTCATCAACATCATCATTTCAGCCGAAAGACGTCCACTCAACAGGAATGATGTAACCAAGATTTTGTAACAACATTATGATTTAAAAGATTGTCCATGGAGTTTCTTGCCCGTTCTTCTCCATAGAGATCTACGCTAGGGAATGGGCAACTACAGTACTTTCACAGTTTTTATGTCTTGTGACTGGGACTGTAGCTACATTTAATTTTCATCTTTGTTTCGACAATTCAAAAGTGCCTGTAACTGGCTTACTTGAAATAAATGCTTTGATTTTGATTTTGACTGCTGGACGTAGACTTCCCCCAAGTGTCTCACATTGACCAGTCCCGTGCGTCTCGCATCCAGCGGATCCCCGCAACCTTAACCAGGTCTTCGATCCACCTAGTGAGAGGCTTTCCAACGCATCGTCTCCTGGTTCGCGGTCACCACTCCAGAACTATTCAGCCCCGTCGGCCATCCATTCTGCGAGCAATGTCCTGCCCACTGCCACTTAACTTCGGCAAGTCTTCGGGCTACGTCAGTACCCTTGGTTCTCTTGCGGATGTTCTCCTTCCTGATTCGATCACGCAAGGAAACTCCGAGCCTAGCCCTCTCCACTGCACTTTGGGTGACTTTAGGCCTTCTGATAATGCCCATTGTGAACGACCACGTTTCGGTTCCGTATGTAATCACTGGCAGCACACACTGGTTGTTGTTAAAACTGAATACTGGGTTATACCGGGCTTAATAAAAAAAAAACGGCTAAGTGCGAGTCGGACTCGCACATGAAGGGTTCCATACCATCATAGTAGGGGAGCCCCCGTTAATTAATTCGTTATTTGTAGTTATAGCGGCAACAAGAAAAAGATCATCTGTGATAAGTTCAACTGTCTAGCTATCACGGTTCGTAAGATACAGCCTGGTGGAAGACAGACAGACGGGCAGTGGAGTTTTAGTAATAGGATCCCGTTTTTACCCTTTGGGGTATGGAACCCTAAAAACATGAATTATAACAGTTAAGGGCTTATTTTTTACTTCATTTCAAGGGACATAACTTCTTATCATCATAGAAGACGATTCGCCAATACTTTGCTTCTTTTTCTTGTTATCAATATTGGTTTTAGAAGACCTGACGCTATATCTATATTTATTTGGCAGACCTTTGTTTGGTCCTTAATTCCTTGTGTATAGTATACTCCACCCTTACATAATGCTCATGGTATTCAATCTTATTTATTGGTTACAGATAGAAATAACGCGATTGTACGGTCAGAACGAATGGCGCGACGACATCCGAAAGTTGCTGATGAAGGCCGGCATCATTGGGAAACCTCTCGTTTTCCTCTTCGCTGACAACCAGGTAATGACGAAAATCCCGGTTTATGTTGGACAAGTAGAGTGGTGAGTATCTAGACAGTGACTGTTTATTTGCTACTGTCTCATCGGTTTACACCACTGTCCTCACTCAGTGCAGCTTGATGTTTCGGCCCATATGGCCAGGGGGGCCGGAAATGGTGGATTGTCCGTACTTACTGTACTCATCTACTTCGCTAACCACTTCACCTGTGTAAATCGTGTTTAAATGATTTTAAACCATAAAATGTTGTTGTTAAATTTATAGCATCGTATTGAAATAGTCTGTAAGGGTGTTATAATTGGTGGTAAATAAATAAATAATAAAATAGAATGGGAAAAATTGACAGTTGGTGCCCTGGCGACTGTATCTTGAATGCACAGTTACTTCCGGTTTTGGCTCACTACCGTTACTATTTGCTAGTATGATTTATTTCGTTTATCATAATAAAAGAATTGGTGATTAAGAAAAAAAATGGTTTATTTCAACTGATATAATTCTCCCGTTCCTTGCCCCTGCGAGGTCTCGGGGATTTCGAATTGTATTGATTGCGGAGATTTCTCACAGACGAACATAGCTATAAAGTCAGGGTCGATGTCGTCCAAAGTGCCCTCTCTGACAAAAGATACACGATCCTGCTTGCCTCCTAGATTGTTAGGCTGGTCATCATTCCAAACGTTAAACACATCATCAAATTTGTCACCTGAAAAAAAACAGAATTCTGTTACAAGGGGACGTGAAAGTTAGCATAGGGATAATATTAAGGAAAAGACAGACGCAATTAAGCTCCTTTTGTGTTAGATCGTCTCTTTCTTTCTCAAGTTCGTTTTCCAACAGGAATTTCTCAGTGACAGCTCTGAATCTACAGATTTCAGTTGGTGAGCTCGGAGACCTAGGTAAAGCGCTTATTACACTACACGATTTATCGGGCCCTGCCTGCACAGAAAGGGAAGTGTAATAAGAATACGGGGGGTCGAGTGGTCCCGACCCCTACTACTTCCCTGCCGCACTGCCGATCGTGCCCTGCAAATCGTGCCCTGCAAATCGTGCCCGACAAATCGTGTAATGTAATAAGCCCCTAAGACGAAAATTATCGAGTTACGGCAGGGGCAGAAAAAGAAAGTATGTGTGGTAGAACGAGATAGAATGAGTAATGGTCGGTGTATCGTATTTGGTACCAACTGGATTTTTATTTTTTTGACCTATTTACATGATAATATCCCTTTTTTTTGGGGTCGCTACTAAGGAAGATTGGTCAAAATGAAAATCCAAAATGACGCCGACGAAATTTTTTGGATGTTTCATCATGGGTGTCGTTTTCGTGGTTTTTGGGGTCGCTGATGAT
Organism: Xestia ashworthii; assembly: GCA_950022955.1. NCBI lineage: Eukaryota > Metazoa > Arthropoda > Insecta > Lepidoptera > Noctuidae > Xestia > Xestia ashworthii. The sequence continues at coordinate 2,904,803 of OX465551.1, read as the reverse complement.
GAAAATGAGGTCAAAATGAAAATCCAAAATGACGCCGACGAACATTTTTGGTTTTCTCATCAGGTGTGTCGTTTTCGTGGTTTTTGGGGTCGCTGATGATGAAAATGAGGTCAAAATGAAAATCAAAATGGCGCCTACGATTTTTTTTGGATTTTTCATCACGGGAGTCGTTTTCGTGATTTTTGGGGTCGCTGATGATGAAAATGAGGTCAAAATGAAAATCAAAATGGCACCTATGAATTTTTTTTGGATTTTTCATCACGGGAGTCCTTTTCATGGTTTTTGGGGTCGCTGATGATGAAAATGAGGTCAAAATGAAAATCAAAATGGCGCCTACGATTTTTTTTGGATTTTTCATCACGGGAGTCGTTTTCGTGGTTTTTGGGGTCGCTGATGATGAAAATGAGGTCAAAATGAAAATCAAAATGGCGCCTATGAATTTTTTTGGATTTTTCATCACGGGAGTCGTTTTCGTGGTTTTTGGGGTCGCTGATGATGAAAATGAGGTCAAAATGAAAATCAAAATGGCGCCTACGATTTTTTTTGAATTTTTCATCACGGGAGTCGTTTTCGTGGTTTTTAGGGTCGCTGATGATGAAAATGAGGTCAAAATGAAAATCAAAATGGCGCCTATGAAATTTTTTGGATTTTTCATCACGGGAGTCGTTTTCGTGGTTTTTGGGGTCGCTGATGATGAAAATGAGGTCAAAATGAAAATCCAAAATGGCGCCTACGAATTTTTTTGGATTTTTCATCACGGGAGTCGTTTTCGTGGTTTTTGGGTTCGCTGATGATGAAAATGGGGTCAAAATGGAAATCCAAAAATGCGCCGACGAAAATTTTCGATTTTTTTCGTCATGGGTGTCGTTTTCATAGTTTTTGAGGTCGCTGATAATGAAAATGAGGTTAAAATGAAAATCCAAAATGGCACCGATGAACTTTTTTAGATTTTTCAATATGGGTGTCGATTTCGTGGTTTTCGGCGTCGCTGATGAACATGAGGTCAAAATGAAAATCCAAAATAACGCCGACGAATGTTTTCGATTTTTTGTCATGGGTGTCGATTTCATGGTTTTTGGGGTCGCTGATGTTAAAGATTAGGTCCAAATTATCATGGGAAAAAAGTTAAAAAAAGCAAAAACAAACAATTCTCATTTTTTTTTCTTCGGCTTCCCCTGATACTATTTTCACCCTTCGCCACTGCTTGACGCAAATGTTATTGTTGTGAACCGACTTTTTTTTGGGGGTGAAAGATTATGTTTTGTGATAGAACTCAATGTAATGCACTCAAAACATTGTGCTGGTGGATGGATCGTCTAGGTGTTTCAAGTAAAAATCATGCACTAAAAACTTGCATTTAAAAAAAAAACCTTGTCAAAAAGTTGCAACTTTGACCCCTAATATCTCCGTAACTAGAGGGTTCTCAGGTATGGTGTAGAACAAAAAATTGATCGCAATGACGGGGAGAACAAGTGCCATTCGGATTCGTTAAGAGGCTTTTTACACCCTTTTAGTGATTAATTGTATTATAGTACCATGAATAGTGGTCCAGATACGGTCATCGCTCAAGGCTGCAAGACCTACGTGGAATCGATCCCACAGTCCCTGCTCCATCCGGTCAGGGAACAAGTCCTTGACAATGCGGGCCTCTTCTCTGTCGTTCAAGATGACCAGGTGCCCCCCCTCAGAGGCGCATATCCCGAACGCTTGCGACCACGTCACTGCCTGCTTATGTACCTTGTAACAGCTACCTGTACACCCCTTAAAGTGGTATTCTGAAATTGAATGATATTTTCTCGAACATGCTTGGAAATTTGAGTATTATTTTGACAACCTTCGAGATAAATCGAAAAAGTTGTATGAAAATCCATATCTGTCGTGTTTAGCCGCGAAATAAATAAATTGCATAGTAATCTCATATCTGTCGTGTTAAGTATTTAAAAATGTAACGCTCTTTTACTCTGAAACATGGCAACCTGGAAAGGAGGTAACTTATCAAAGGTTTTATTTAAATTTCCAATTGCGAATCGCTTGCATATAGAAAGCGGTTTATTGAAAAAAAAAACAATTGAACTCTTCAAATCGAGAAAAATTATTGTTGTATGTGTGCATCATTGATTTTGAAAAGTAATTGCATTAATTTACTCGCATTATTTGAGAAAAGTACTACTTATACAAGCCTTGACCACAACTAGGCTTTGATGGACTTACGTATGTGTCGTTCGGCTTCGCCTCGGCCCATATTTACAAGTTCGTCCACCAATGCCTCTGTTGCTGGCCGCTGCAGTAATATACTATTTCTTAGCGAATAAAAAGATTAAAAAAAAACCGCTAGATAAACTTACCATTATCAAAAGTGCCACATTCATTCAACGTTTGATTGTCGAGTTTCCTGTAACATATGTAGTGTCGCGGCGACGTACATGAGCAGATATACGTGCTAGAATCGAAGGAAGTACAGAGGCAGTCACCAGAACCCGTTGTACCACTTGAACCCCATTTTATTGCCATGTCCGTCAGTTTGACTCCTGGAATACACATATTTTTTTAACAAATTAGTTCTGGTATCTTCCGCAATTAACAGGTTAGGGTTGAGTACCTAGGTAGGTAGGTAGATAGAATAGGGTAGGAAGATAGGTAGGAAAATATGCATTGCAATGTATGCCGCTATCTATAGGCACGGCTATAGTAAGAACTTTAATAAATTTAGATGGGGACTGCTATTGCGATCTTAACTGGCACTATTCACTATATAAATCATAAATGATATTTATTCAGCAAGAAGGTTTTCAAAAGCACTTTTACACACGGTCATTTTTTAAAACTAGTTGGGGCCGGTGTTTCTTACCTGACTACTCTGAGAAGAAACAGCCGAAAGAATCTCAGGGGTCATAGTATCTTTTGAAATCCAGACAATCTTGCTTAGTTCACATGAGGACTATGCTAATTAGTGTCTGAGATAAATCCGAGTGGCTTTTGAAGAAAGAACCAGAGATTTGAGTGGACCTGTCCAGTCAGTGCAAGCATTTGTCAGTTATCGTGTAGCTCGACTTATAACTCAAGGAGCTCAACGAAACGACGAATAATACCAAAGAAAGGACATTTGTGTAGGTTGCTTATAGTACTCAGACTGCCAGACAGTCGTGGGAAAAACACAAAATGTGACCCACATGGTCCTCACATTCACAATAATAAAAAAAATATAATACGATATGTCAAATACACACATAAAAATAAATAAAGTAAACTAATAATAAAATACTGAACTAAGTATTCAATGTCAAATACAGTATAGTACTTATTATTTTAGTTAAAACTGTTTAAGACTGACCTTCTATGGAGACGAAGTGTCCTGTACTGTATAAATCGTGGGTTCCCAGGTAAATTAGTCGATCCACATTAAATTGTGCCTCCCGAATCAGCAAGTCAATGGCATCAGTTAGCTGCTCGTTTAGCGGGGACGCCAACACTGCACCTGTAATGCATTGACATTCAGTTTCGTACATGTGCCGTTTCGTTTTATCGTAACATCATAGGATCTTTGCAAAAAAAAAAATCAGTTGGTTTAGGATGATTGGACTCGACTGCTGATTCGTCACCATCATTGTAGACAGCGTTGTTCCATTCACATAGGGCCCTTTGTGTACCAGTCTCCCTTGGTCAGCGCAACTTTCAACCCGATCTTACCAGTACTCTACTCAATGTCATCCACTGACTAATTTAAAAGTCATTACATTTAGTTCATAACATTTCTAAACGAAAAAAAAATATTTGTCCACTCATTCTTCGTCGACGTTTCTTTTTACCTTGACCAGAGCATAAACGCACGCGCGTGCCGTCCACGTCAAGCCACAATAGGGTAGACGACAATAGTACATTTTGATACAAGTGGAGAAAGTTTATTATTGTAGTTCGAGGCGGAATTAACACACTAACCGTAGGCGAGGGTGTTTTTTTTTTTTGTTTTTTTAATAAATAAATAAATATCGCTGGACATTAACACACAGCAACATCTAGTGCCACACTAAGCAAGGCTTGTGTCGTGGACACCAGATATTTTTTTGTTTGTAAATACATACTTATTATACATACTCGTATAAACATCCATGACTCGGAAACAAATGTCCGTGTTGATCACACAAACATTTGCTCCTACCGGGATTTGAACAGGACCCTAAGAACGTAAGGCAGCCTTCACTACCACTATGCCTTTCGGGTCGTTTTGTCACGAGCTTTGATGCGTTTTATATTTGTCAATATTCATTGATTTGCAAAAACAAAAAATACGGGTTCATTCTTTTAACTGACGGACTAGGTTAATAGATTTGCAATTTTTTTCTACTGTCGTCATACCTATTTCATCTACCATTTTGCTTGCTTGTCACGTAATGTGACTGGCGTTCAAAAGGTCAATGGCTATGTATAGTTGGGGAAACAGTGCTACTAGAGACAGGATATAGATTAATAAAGTAAGGCAAACATTTCACGAAGCGTTTGAATAAATGAAGCTCTAAAGGGTATACATACATGACTGGTTAATTGAAAACAATTTAGAAATAAATACCGAGTAAACTAAATTCATGAGATACCTGACATAAAGGGTGTAAAACACCTCTTAACGAAGCCGAAAGGCACTTGTTCTCCTCGTCATTACAATTTCTTTTTTGTTTTACACCGTACCTGGGAACCTTCTAGTTACGGAGATATTGGGGGTCAAAGTTACAACTTTTGACAAGTTTTTTTAAAACAAGTTTTTTATTGCAAGTTTATTACTTTAATACCTCCACAGACCCCGTACTTTTCAATCCATCCATCAGCAAAATGTTTTGAGTGCGTTATATTGAGTTATATCACAAAACATTCCTTTTGAACCCTAAAAAAATAGTTGTTTCCCAGCAGTAATTTTTGCGTAAAGTTACCTAATTTGATGTACAGCATTCTTGGTTGACGGCTTCGTGATAAGGTGGTTTACACCCTGTATAATAACAAAAGAAACAAAAAAGATACAATTGACTTGCTAATAAAATATAATAACATAATTGAAGAAATAAATGAAATAAAATTTCTAGGAATAAATATTGATAATTATATTGCGGCTGGAAATCTCATGCAGACCTTGTTTGTAAAAAAATTCACAAATTCTTTTACACACTTCGTAAAATAGATGAATCACTTCAAATTCGACGAATTCATATTGTAGCTAATTTGGTCTGTTTCTTTATTCATTATCGTCGATATAATACTCAGTTTAGTATATTTTGAAAATTTCCTATTTTCTATTGCAATTATTTCTAAATAAGTAATCGATTTTTAAGACTAAGATTTCTTTTGATATTGGTAACTGGTGCTTTTTCACAGATAACTGACCAGAATTTGATAATAAAGACTACTTTCATAAGTGTAGTGACTTAAAATTCATTCGGAAATGTCAAGAAATCGTATAAGCTATGTAAAGCATTTTTTTTCCAAATACTGCTATGAAACTGAATGTGTTAATTATTGTCTAAATCTTCATTTTATTAGGTATCCAATGAGATATTATAACTACTTAAAAAAATATTTAAGGATACTTGTTTAATATTGGTTACTGCTGAAAAAGTCAAACATGACAAAAGGCCTCTATCGCTAAGAAGCGGGAGTGGAATCGAATCGGTATGGCGCGCATAGACCCAAGCTTGCAACTTAATCTTAGATAGAAAACGTGAGAAATGGTTATTTTACAATTAAGTACGATATTTTTCGTAAATTTACCAGCGGCTCCATTCCACCTTCGTCAGCAATAATCTACATGTATTAACTAACAATAAATATTTTGATTACTTTTTGTTATGTCTGGATAGCAGCTAAAATAAGGATATTTTCAGGATAATATTTACGTTGACCATTATAGAAATATTTTGAGAAAACTGGCCTTCTTTAACTTTTATACAGGGCATTTCCTGATAACTGTAAACAAATTTTTAATCACTTCACTCGTAAAAATAGTTATCTGTGAAAAAGTATCAGTTACCAATTTCAAAAGAAATCTTGGTCTTAAAATTAGATATTTTAGAAATAATTGCAGAAAATAGGACATTTTCTAAAAAATACTTGAAATTTGCATAACATCGACAACAATGAACGTAACGTTTAATGGATGCTGGGGCCTAATTCTGCTATTTTAATAAATTCGTCACTCCAACACGATTCCATTCTCATCCCATTGTCATTTTGCTTAAACTTCGTAATCTGCTAAATTCACAATGGTCGGTCAATGGTCTCGTAATAAAATTGTGTTTTAATGGCATTGTCGTATTGTCATTATTATAAAACCCTTAGTACAAATGGTTTTCGAAATCTACTACTAAATGCGAACATTTATTCATGCCAGATTTCATGTACCTACGAGATTAATATTCTATGACATTTCTTTCAATGGAGTGTCAGTGGTTGTTCATTGAGAAGTCATAATACTCTGACACTATTGTAATAGCAGAATCGAGGCCCTGGGTCACACTATTACGCTACTCTAGGAATTCGTCGAATTTGAAGTTATTCATTCAATATTGCAAAAGAATTTAAAAAAAAAATCGCGAGTGGCGAATTTTTTTTTAACTTCTCCACTCCTCTAGGAACCCAATAAAAAATGTCTCATGAAAATCAGACCACTATAAACTTCGTTCCACCTGTTGAGTGTTTTTTGTCTAATTGCACTCGGCTCTATGTCGAATTTATTGAGACTAAAATTGTTTTGCCATGTTATTGTAAGCTAATATTCTGGCAATTTTTTTCAATATCCCTCCTCAAAATTTAAACGTTTACTAGGTACTTTATGGACCTACGATGCTAAATAAACATTTTACTTTTTTTTCATGTCTAGAGCAATTTTCGTAACAATACTATCATTAACTTGTCATGATACTTTTTAATCAATACATATTACATAGTAAAAGACTTAAACTCAAAACTCAAACTCAAATCATTTATTTCAACTTGACCATTACGGCACTTTTGAATGTCAAAACAACAAAGAAAAATCAAAGCTACAGTCACAGACACAAGGCATAATAACTTGAGAAAGTACTGTAGTTGCCCATTTCCTAGCGTAGATCTCTATGGAGAAGAACGGGCAAGAAACTCCATGGACACTCTTTTCAATCAAAAATGTTGTTACAAAATCTTGGTTACATATTTCATGTTGAGATTATATACATTATGTGAGAACGATGTAGAAAGACGTGCACAATAAGAGCGTCCAGAGTAAAAAAAAAAACAACAATTTAAAATAAAGCAATTCAAATGATCCATGGCAGCTAAGAGATGACCAGTCCCGACTGACAGCGCCCGTTCACAAACATGGATCAGCGCCATTCAATTCAACCATATTGAAGGGAACTAAATGACCCGACCCACCCGCTACCATCAGCAAGTCATTTAAGCGAGCATGACATTCTTTCAGCCACCAAGGCATATTCAAGTCAATGCAAGATAACTAAATGCAAATGGAAGCTTTACAGTACATGGTACTCACACATGTGCTATGCAATTATACAAATACTAAGAGATGGAATCTATACAATGCAAGAATATTTTACTTATCATTTGACAGAGGTTGACCTCTGATATTCGGGGTCACAAGAATCGCGTGTGTGCGATTCAACAACGAGATAAAATAAAACTGGGATTCCCGCAACATTAACAAACTTATCGAACTAATTAAAAAAAATATATATATATATATTAGAAGCCGACTGACGGGCGTCAGTCGTGAATAGCATAGTATATTTAATACAAAATATATATATATATATATATATATTTTGTATTAAATCAGTCGCGCGCGCACATTCCTCCGGTGAGGATGTACCTATTTCTAACGAACGAAACTTGGAGTTTTTGTAAAAATGTCGACAGTGGTTAAATGCGTTTCCTGTAACGTAGTTATAGATGAACTGTTGGCGTATGTACAAAACAAAATATCAGTGATCGATGAAGACACGTTAGTGCGGTTATGTACATCTACGTTTACAAGTGAAGATATCGTAAAGTCGAAAACACTGCTCTACGAGTCGGTTCCTGTGGAGAAGGCGAAAATAAAGAGGAAAAACAAAGGCAAGGAACAACGAGATCTAGGTGACATAATTAATGTGTTTAAGTCGGTGGAGCCGGATCTATTCCCTATTTTCGTAGCAAGAGACCTGGAAAAACTACCTCCAATATTGTTTGACCATCTCGATTGCACAAAACTTCTAAAGGATTTGCTTCGAGTTCAGAATGAAGTCAAAGAAATTAAGGAAGTATATGTGACGCAGACACAATTGAAAGATTTTAAAACGGAGATTTTGTCATTACAAAGTGACTCATTAATACCGGCTTCTGTGTGTAAAGTAAACATGAAACGGGGCGGATGGCATTTGAATAGCGGTCCCATTGGATTATCCCACGTCAATAACTCATCAATTATAGATGACTGCAATAACGATAATTCCTCGTTACAAATTCTAGAAAATAACGAACAACCATTTAGAACAATACAGGAGGTAGTCGCAGAAACTTCCGACCGCGGTGGTACTCAGTCAGCTGTCTTGCCGCGGCGAGCGGCCGAGCGGAGCCCCTCCCCTCGCGTCGCAACCGCCGCCGCTGGCGCCCGCGCCCCCGACGCTAGCTCAACTGCTATGAGTCGGAAGGCCGTGACGTCACCGCAGCGACGAACAGTCGTGCATATGGCAGTGGCACCGTCCGCGCCTATTGTACTTGAGCCGGTGCAAAACAGTAATAATGACGGATGGGAAAAAGTTTCATACCGCAAAAAGCGTAGTATGAGCTATCGATACATGGGCACCTCGGGTATCGCCAAGGATAATGAAGGGAAATTCAAAGCTGCATTAAGAACAGTGCCAATCTTCATTACTAAAGTGCATAAAGACACGACAGAGAAAGATATTGCTGATTATGTGTATGGTAAAACGGGCGAGATGATCACGCTTGAAAGTGTATCGTTTAAATATCCCAAAGACCATAACGCATACAAATTCTTTGTTTCGGAAACTAAAATGGAGATGTTTCTAGATAATAAATTATGGCCTGAGGGAATTATTTTCAGGAGGTTCGTACATTTTAAAATGAGAAATAACACGAACCGAACGGTGCAAACAAGTGGTACTGTGAACGGCGTAAAATAAATATGAATGTATAACCTAGTAAGTTTCAACTGTAAGAGTATAAAACGCTCGGTGGAGAGTGTCAGGCAACTATGTAGCACGTCAGATATAATTGCCTTACAGGAAACATGGTTGTTGCCCCACGATATCTCGTTCCTGAGCGAAATCGACGCTGACTTCGGGTGCACCGGGACGTCAGCGGTGGACACCACGGCTGGCATGCTACAAGGACGGCCCTACGGCGGAGTCGCACTGCTGTGGCGGAAAAGTGTTTTTGATAACGTTTCGGTAGTGCAGTGCGATAACTCGCGAGTGTGTGCCATTAAAGTATGCATGAAATCAAGGTCATTTCTAGTGTTCAGTGTTTACATGCCGACGGATAGTAGTGCGAACTTAACGGACTTCACGGACTGCCTCAGCCTGGTGAGTGCTATTATCAATGATAACAATATCGAAACTGCATTTCTACTCGGAGACTTTAACTCGCATCCGCATGAGCAATTTTATATCGAGTTGGACTCTTTTTGTCGGGAATCTGAGTTACTGTGTGCTGATGTTGAACTGTTAGGAGTAAACTCTGATACCTATACTTTTATAAGCGAAGCGAACGGCTCGAGACGTTGGTTAGATCACTGTGTGGCTACGAAAGCAGCCATGTCCACTATTGTTAATGTTTATGTTAAATATGATGTACTTTGGTCCGACCACTTCCCTCTCTTAATACAATGCAACTTAAATGAAATCAAATCAAAATTGTACAATTCAAATAATAATAAAAATCTGTTATGTAACAAAATAAAATGGGGTGATAGAAAACCTAAGCAAATTGACATTTATACTAAATTTTGTAATGATAATTTAAAATATATTGACTTTCCATTTGAATTGAGTGCGTGTTCTGACTATTTTTGTAATAATTTGGACCACAGAACTATTATTGATGACATGTATAATGACATTATTAATATTTTATGTCAAGCAGCTTCTGAAAGTTGCGAAATAAATCTTGTGCGAAATAGGAAACCAATATTGGGGTGGAATAAGCACGTGAGTGATGCTCACAGGCAGGCCAGGCTGAAGTTTGAGCAGTGGGTGTCTTATGGAAGACCGCGCGAGGGTCGTGTTTGGAATGAAATGCAAACAAGTCGTAAATTTTTTAAGTCGCGCTTGCGATGGTGCCAGGACAATATTGACCAAATTAAAATGGACATGTTGGCGTCGCATCATTCTAAGGGCGACTTCCGCAGTTTTTGGAAATCTACCGAAAAGCTCAATAGTAGGCCGGGCCTGCCGGTGAGTGTCGGAGGTGCTGCTGATGTCACAGGGATTGCCGAACTATTTAGACAGCACTTCGCTGTGTCTTCACCGTTGGGACCGTCACAGTTTAAAGGCAGTGCAGGTTGTAATGGTCAGAGGTACAGTGTCCGGTTTACGGCGAAGGAGGTAAGACATGTCATTATGTCTATGTCGAGGGGCAAGTCTCCAGGCCACGATGATTTAAGTATTGAACACCTTAAGCATGCTGGTCGTCATCTGTCCAGAGTCTTAGCGATGTTCTACTCCTTGTGTATAGGGCACTCGTATCTGCCTGAGCAGATGATGAAAACTGTGGTGGTGCCTATTATTAAGAATAAAACCGGTGATGTCAGTGATAAAAACAACTATAGGCCCATTTCATTGGCCACTGTTATTTCGAAAGTGCTTGACAGTTTGCTTAACACTCAGTTGGATAAATACTTAAATCTACATGATAACCAGTTTGGTTTCAAAGCTGGTCACTCTACAGAAACAGCTATATTTTGTGTGAAGCAGACTGTCAAGTACTACACTGATAGAAGTACACCTGTTTTTGCTTGCTTCCTCGACTTATCGAAGGCATTTGACTTGGTTTGTTATGATCTGCTGTGGAAGAAGCTGCAGCAAGCGTCAGTGCCAGATGAACTGATCCGCGTATTCCAATACTGGTACAGCAATCAGGTCAATGTTGTTCGATGGTCGGGGGCTTACTCGACTCCATACAGGTTGGAGTGCGGCGTGAGGCAGGGGGGGCTGACTTCACCGAAGCTCTTCAACCTGTATGTTAATGCACTGATAGAGAGGCTCAGCAGCACGCATGTCGGTTGCCATATTGGAGGTGTGTGCCTAAACAATATCAGTTACGCAGACGACATGGTGCTGCTGAGCGCCTCTGTCTGTGGGGTGTCGAGACTGATTCGCATTTGTGAGAAGTATGCTGAGGAGCATGGTTTAGTATATAATGCGAAAAAGAGCGAGTGCATGGTCTTTCGGGCCAAGAGGAAGTGCCCAGATTACTTGCCGGCAATTAAGCTTAACGGATGCCCACTCAATACAGTAAATACTTTTAAATATCTCGGACATTTGTTAACCTCTGACCTGGAAGACGATGCAGACGTTGAAAGGGAACGTAGGGCGCTGTCTGTTCGTGCGAATATGATAGCCCGCAGATTTGCTCGGTGTTCAAGGGCCGTCAAAATAGCCCTATTTAGGGCTTTTTGTTCGTCCTTTTATACCGGCAGTCTGTGGATGGATTACACGCAGAAACAGTACAGCGCTCTACGTGTCCAATACAATAACGCGTTCAGGGTACTCTTGGGGCTGCCTCGCTTCTGTAGCGCATCGGGGATGTTTGCCGAGGCGCGTGTGGATTGTTTCTACACAGTCATGCGCAAGCGGTGCACATCCCTGGTGCGCAGGGTGCGGGCCAGCCGCAACAGTATCCTGAGTGCTTTCGCTGAACGTTTCGACTGTCAGTACATGAACCACTGCTGCATGGTTCACGTACTGACTAATGTTAAGATATTATATTAATTTGGTTTAAATTTTATAATAATTTAAATTGTAATTTAATTGTGATTTTAATTTTAATATGATGTTGATTTTAATTTGATTTGAAGCTGATTTGGATTGACTTTAATTTGATTTAATTTTGATAATAATTTTAATTTCAATAATGATTTTAATTGTGATGTTGATTTTAATACCATTGAGCTTTTGATTTTGCATTTTTTTTTAATTCTGTGTAATTATACCTATGATCCAATGTTGATTGAGATAAATAAATAAATAAAAAAATATATGTATTTGTAAATAACAAAAAAAAAAAAACACAAAAATCTAGTCGTAAAAGAACAGATTTTTTTAAAATAGTACGAGTAATAAAAAAAAGTCTGCTCTTTCTTCATGTTTCACCGTGTATTGATTATTGTGGTTTTTTTTTTTCAAAGAACCGACGATCAATTTCTATGTGGAGGGGGGGTTCAAAATGATGTACTGAATACGTGGTAAGCGTTTTAGCGTCGGTGTGCCCTCACCCTGTCTAAACAATTATTACTTTAATGCACAGTGTCGATCACATAACTTTGATATAGACTACTACTATTCCCTTTGGATGAACTAGTGACAGTTCCCGTAACCCCGCGACAGTCGTTCTCATCAGCCTGAGTATCCGAAGATCACCTTACCTTCATAGTGACATCTGAGGTAGGCTTCCCGCCAAGTAGCGGGGATCTTGTGCAGTTTGAGCCAGCCTCCCGCCTCTTCGTTGAACAAGTAGTCTGGCTTGCAGCGCACAACATCTGGTTAATTAAGATATTTAGCTAAATACGCATATATCATTATCTGCGTAGCCTTTTCCCAACTATGTTGAGGTCGGCTTCCGGTCTTCCAATCTAACCGAATGCTGCTGAATACCATTTTTTTACATGGAGCGGCTGCGGCTTGGTAAGACTGGTTGTCAGACTTTTTGGGCCACTGTAACGACGGTCAAATACTACAAAGGACAGCCGGGACCAACTGCTGACACGACTAATACACAAGCAAATTAATTACGTATATTGATGGTAGCTTGATTAATCTTCCTTGATTATAATTACTTGTTTGACGCCGAACAGAATCGGTTCACAATTCAGTAGGTAAAAAATCAATCAAGCCCTATTTTTGACACTTCACTTGTTATTTTTATATAAAATCAGCTGTTGCCCGCGACCTTCGTTCGCGTGAAATTATATTATAAAAAATATTACCAAATTAATTATTAATTTTGTGACCAATTTCAAGGGTTTCATTTTTTTGCACGGAACCCTAAATGTTATTCTAACATCATCTATCGTCCAGTAAAAGTCCCTTCAAAATCGGTTCAGTCGTTTCGGAGATTAGTCGGAACAAACAGATGGACAGACAAAAATTGAAAAAAGTGTGGTTTTGTTATAAATATCGTTTATATTTTCATATGCATTAAGTAAAAAACTGTCATTTTGTTGTTACAAACATGATTTTTTGGGAGTTTTTTTTTTAAGTATTTGTATAGATGTATATGTCACCGTAAAATTGTCAAACACGTTATATTGTAATCTCTCTAGCGATATTGTAAACTCTCGAAATATTGTCAATCGAACATACTGCTAACAATAAAATGCATTATTTTTCGTGAAATGCATGCGATGGTAGTCAACTAACGCGGTGTGGAGGGAAGGTGGGGCCCCCCTTGCCCAGTGGTACCACTCTCATGAAAAAATAATGTACCATTCCTGAGAAATAGTGATTAATATAACCTAACCTTAAAACACTTCATATTCAAATCAAATCAAATCAAAGCATTTATTTCAAGTAGGCCAGTTACAGGCACTTTTGAATTGTCGAAACAAAAATAATATTCCCCTAAAAAGCGTAGTCGACGGCGTACTACTCGTATTTCCGAGTGCAGGGTTTAAAGGAACCTAACTAACCTAACGGGGGGGTTGAGATGATTGGAGTCGTACGCATATCCTTCATAAGTTCTGTAACAGATGAATACTTTGAAGCCATCCGCAACTTCGCGTTCTCTGATAGTCTACTTTTCAAAATAAACTTAATTAATAAATCCTTATCAGTCTCGCCGATCATATCCGAATACATTTCAATACCATCACTCAGTCGTTTCGTCAGATTTTCCGAATCGTCCATAACGGGTAGTAAGTTACAAGCTGTTTTCAAGTCGAACTCCATTTCGACAGTCTCTGTATTAGGAGAAGTACATAAAGTTTTTATACCATCGTAAAGTTTTTTAGTATTTTTAAAAATATCTGTCGCAGAAGAAATAATCTTCGGATCTTTCTTAGATTCTAAAAGTAAAATTAATTCACTGCATTTATCAAAAATATTTGTTGCTTCATTTAATTAAGTCTCAGCAACCTTACCTAAATATCTCGCTTTACCCTTTTTAATCAGATATTTTCTTATCTGTTGTAATAAGACATAATTGTCTATTAATTCATCAATCATCGTCTAAAAATAGAATCGTGTCATTTAGTCATTGCTGTGTTTTATATTTCTAAGTAAGAATTGCAAACAATAGTGTAATGTTGCTTGCAGCGCGGCGAAAGAATGTCTTAAGCTGCAACTTTGCTGCGATGTATCGAGTTACGTGGGCAAAAGTACACGATTATAGAACAATTAACTAAGAACGTAATGAAATATGATCCCATTCTATTTTTAGATGCAAATATTACTTATTGTTCTTTAGTTTTAAGGTCCATAATGAATTATTATATTCCTTTTTTCACTCGCGATGGGTTGAAATGCACTCAAATGTTAATAAAACACTCACTTTTTTTGAACATTCACTTTGAAAATTGTTTTGGTACGTAACTCACGGTTCTATAAGCTGTTGTTTCGGCGTTATTCTGTCCTCTGATAGAAGCCCGGATACGTTGCATAGCCCGGCGACCAATCTCCTCCTGGATCCACTGGCGATGGCATCGTTTGTACAAACGCACCACAAAGTAGGCCAATACAATGGTGAATATAGCCAGCAGCGCGTAAATCACAATATTCATCCGCTCCATGTGCTGACCAATATCTTTCAACGTGGCCTGGTTGCTGCCTGTAGCGTTTTGTGTGATGAATACCTCATCTTTTTCCACCGTTGAGCAACACATCTTGTAGAGACGCAGAGGTGCTTCCGGAATGTTCTTCAAACAAAAATCTTCGTTGCCCAAATGTCCAATTCGAAGAAATGTATGATTATGTTGTTGGTCCAATTTTTATTTAACATAATTTCGCGGCGGTAGGCAGTAGGTGGTGATTATACTGAAACTCCATGTCCTTGGATTTTAAAGTAGTGGCAGGACTGGCAGGACTGGCAGGGTCACCATGAGATGATTGGAGTCGTAAGGGTGTAGTAAATAACTAGTCAGGTTGGCTGCCAATAGTAAAATGCTAAGAAACAAGTAAAACGATGTAAAAGCTAGGTAAGCATATCATAAATGATACATATTATAAAGGAGAATACATACGGTTGTTAATCTAAAGGAGGGTATACAATTCAGGGTGCCCCAAGTTCCGATTATGGGGGCAGAGATACTTCCGTATGTTCAGTTGACAATATTTCGAGAGTTTACAATATCGCTAGAGAGAAACACGTTATATTGTAATACAACGTGTTTGACAATTTTACGGTGACATATATATTAAATAGGTAAGTACTTACTCGTGTTTATTAATAAGAATGATAAACTAACAAAACACACTAGCTTTAACATGTTTGTGAACTGTATCGCTTCGCTGCCAATATAATAACTAATGAGTAAGTTAAATACTTACCCACAATAAATACTTGTGTTGTAACCGTCTCGCTCTTCCCTTGCGATAATAGATATTCGGAACGTGTGTACTATTGACACGTTTAAACACGATAATTGGGTAGACGACAAAAAATAAATATTAGCCCGTCAGTTAGATTAATAACAAATATTTGACCCGTATTTTTTCGTTTGTGCGTAAACAAATAAACAAAGATACGACTCTTTTAAAATTGTCAATACGTCACGCCTTGGTATAATTTGTAATGCATTCTGACGTCATGAGGACCCACTCCCGAGTTTTGATGCGTTTTATCTTTGTCAAAATTCATTGATTTACAAAAACAAAAAATACGTGTCCATTATTTTCCAATACTCTAACTGACGGACTACATAGATTTGCATTTCTTTGATACTGTCGTCATGTCTATTAGACAGTTGAGATAATAAGTGTCACATCTTATACCTGTACCTACATTCAAAGCAAATAAAGATCTGATTCTGATTCTGGTTGGTTTAGTAGTTGCAAGCGCGACTGGTGAGCATGAGGTCGATTCCCGGATCGGGCTTAGTATTATTGGGCTTTTCCATTAGGAATTTCTCAATAGCAGCCAAGGTGTCTGGCTTTGTGCCTGGTTGATGGCAATAGGATAGCGCCCTCTGTCACATTGGATTTAAACATAACTGGCGGGATGTGGGTGTACACATCTGCCTAAAACTTCTGGGATAGTAGCCCAATACAGGTGGAGTTTTTGGGGCCAGTATCATCATCATCTTCTGGCCTTGTCTCAATTTATTTGGAGTCGGCGCGGCGCAGCATGCGCGTTTGGCTAACCGACCAGGCATTATATAATTTGTCATTTTTCATACTCGGAAAGTAGGTCTCAAGTTGCCTGAGGACCGGGTTGAAAGTAATACTTTTCAGCCCTAGGGAGAATCGCTTTCAACTGACAGCTGTCAAATTATAAAAAAAATTAGTCTATTTTCACCTTTCGACGACTCGAATGGCGTAGTGGTAGTGAAGCTGCCTTACGTTCATAGGGTCCTGGGTTCGAATCCCGGTAGGAGAAAATGTTTGTGTGATGAGCATGGACATTTGTTTCCGAGTCATGGATGTTTATATGTATAATAAGTATGTATTTACAAACAAAAAAGTATATAAGTAGTATATCAACTATCTGGTGTCCACGACACAAGCCTTGCTTAGTGTGGCACTAGATGGCGCTGTGTGTTAATGTCCAACGATATTTATTTGTCCAAAGATATTTATTTCTATTGAACCATGTTCCGACTTCTATACAGCCTCTAAATTACAGCGCGATGTAAAATTGAAATAACATAACATTCTGTATTAATTAAATAATATATTCTTTTTAAATAACTTAGTTATAATTTAGTTACAAATATTTCTTTAAAATAACAAATATTTGGGCAAAATGTTTACTATTTTTTCAGTGATGATAGTGAAAATAAAGGCTGAATAGCCGGCCACAGAAAAAAAAACAAAATAGGCGGGAAAGCGGCAATCCGATCTTCATATTTTTTTTCGAGTGGTTTCGTGTTTTTGTTTTTATTTTCCTTGTATTCGTAATGAAAAGCACAGTGTTTACCTCGGGTTAAAGACTTATTTAGTCCCTCGAGCTATTAGCGCCCGCGCTACGCTCGGGCGCCAAACCCCGTCTCGGGACTGAATAAGTTACTTTCACCGTGTAAATAGACTTTTAACAAAGTCGAAAGGCACCTGTTTTCCGATTTTCCGTCATTGCGAATTTTTTTTTTGTCCTGGGTACCTCCTCCAATCACGGCTTCTTCTTCTTTGCTCTTCTTATGCTGTCTTTTTTTGCTTCTTGTATGAGACCACGGGGACGCTGCTCAGGGCGTCCAAAATATCCACTCACCGAATTGATACTGTTGTCACGAAGCATTTTAGACAATAGTCTCTCTAGTAGCTACATAAATTATTATTTGTCGTTAAAGTTTTTAATTTCATCGTCAACCGGTAAATTGTATATAAGTATTTATTTACTTGTTTCTAGATAATGTATGAAGGCATGGTAGAAGATATCAACATGCTGCTGAATACAGGCGACATACCCAACCTGTACGGTATGGATGAGAAGGTGGAGATCCTGGACAAGATGCAGACTGCTGTGAGAGATTCGGTGAGACAGAGCAAAAAGCTTGATTAATATAATTTATGTCTTCGTTGTATACAATGTGTTTCCGGAAGATATCCATAAACTTTGACCGGTCATTGTACAGATCATTATAAACAACTTTTACTAAAAAATCCGCTGTTTCCTACAACGAGTTTGTTTGTTTTGTCGAGCTCGCATTAACTCGACAAAATGTATGGAACAGCTGATTTATTTTTCGCGATTCAGGGTTTGGGCCCATAGTAAAAGTTGTTCGCAATGGTGCGAAGTTTATGGATATCGTCCGGAAACACGGTGTATATATACAAGACAGATGTGAGTGGTAACGTCGAGATGGGACTCCATTAGTAAAGTTCTCCAGAGAAGTCGGGTTCGTAGTATTGTAGTAGTGCACACACGTGACCAGATCAGTTGAATGTGTATGAGACGCGATGAGTATGTGAGGATCGCAGCAGGAGGCGTTCTGTATACCTGCCTACACCCGTGGGTAAAAGGCATGAGGTTATGTATGTTTGTTTACGTCTTCGTCCGGGTGGAGGTCGGAAATTATCCCACGGATAAGTCCTGTCAGGGTTGTGCATTCTGGCAACATCAAGATCTCTAAGCAACAGTAGTGAAATTGCTACGTCTGTCTTGAAAAAGTCGGATAGGACACACCGAATTCATCTAGTTTTTGAATGAAATGTTAGAGTATTCTACATCCAGCAAACATTTGCGTCGAAAAGGACACTTTGTATGGAAGTGCTGTTTATATTTTCGCGATAACGACAACATCGTTACATATCCCGTACGGGAACTTGTTCCGTTTGAGGGTCTGTCTCTTAAATATGGCACCGACTTCCTGATACGTGCTGTAAACTTGTCGTTTATTGGTCACAGGGCAAAAAAATCGAGACGACCCCACTAGCCATGTTCGGGTTCTACGTGGAGCGCGTGAAGGCAAACCTGCGCATCGTGCTGGCCATGTCGCCCATCGGGGACTCCTTCCGGAACCGGCTGCGCATGTTCCCTTCGCTCATCAACTGCGCTACTATCGACTGGTAACACCTTGCTTATAATGGCCCATTGCCATTTAATCAATGTAGCCTTTCGCAGTCCGATACCGGACATAAGATTTTCTCAAACTGCGTCGCAACACCCTATCTCCCACCGTCTGTATCCACTCTACCCCAGTCACTTTTATAAAGTAGGTCCAATTACCTGTAGGGCGCCCCCACATGTTTGCGATAAGTGGGTTTCAGTTCAAGACTTATTTGCTCCGTCGACCAACGGTCCTTCGACAGACATGGCAATTGGCCAGCGCACTGCGCATTGCCATCAATCGGGTGGAAGTTCAGACTCCAGGTTGCTACTCAAGAATGTCTGTTGGCATAAAAATCGGATCCAGGATTAGCAGGCTTAGCAGTAACGCTTGTGGACTATATGAACCAGGCAGTTAAACCAGGTCTTGAATATCTTTTTGTCAAGTTCCATGTGTCGCGTCTGCAGGTTCACGGCATGGCCACCGGAGGCGCTGGAGCGGGTGGCGCACATGTTCATCTTCAAGATGGAGGACGTGGAGGATAACCTACGCCTCGCCTGCGTCGACATGTGCCAGCTGTTCCACATGACTGTCGTGCAGCTCAGTGGCAGGTAAGCCGGTCACTTTTACCGTAGCAAAGGTTCTTGGTGGAAAAAAATGTAAAAAAATACGAAAAATTATTAGCTTTTCAAAAATTTAACAATGATCCGGAGGGTTTTGGAGGTCGAAAAATTGGATTTGACATATAAATAAATCAGAGCTACCTGATGCAATGCAAAATGGATCAATTACATGGACTAAATGTGAAACAAAAACCTTTCAACGTCATTCTTTCTTCTCGCCTTCTTCTAATTACGAAGTTTTACGAACGCATAGGTAGTATAGGTACCTACTGAATGTCATAAATTAATAATAATGTCGAAATTGACCAAAGCCCCTGAAATGGGAATTTTAGTCGGTGTAAATTAAAGAAAAAACATTGTAAATAAATTTCAGTAAAGAGACTGTTCCACACAGTTGTCGAGTTGTGTGAGCTGTGCAATTTCCAAAGACAACCAAAGAAACATCCACTAGGGCTTCATTTTATATTTTTACAGATTCTACAAAGAACAGAAGAGAATGGTGTACGTGACGCCCACGAGTTACCTGGAGCTGATCAAAGCTTTCATGTCCCTGTATGCCATGAAGGTGACTCAGATCACCAATGCAAGAATCAGGTAACTTTAAATACTTTAACTTATGTAACTACTTACATAATAATATAGTTTAAAAGTGGTTTATTTAGATCTAGACCCTTTCCGCCTTATTCCTGGTCGCCTCAAAGAAAAGTAACAAGAGCAAGGTTTCTAACCTGACAAATAACTCTAGGTTGTAGGGGCAGTTTATTCAGAACTTTATTACAGTTAAGTGGGAAACTTTAAACATTGGCTCGATGGAAACCTGGTCTATAGAAATACCTTGTTTCGTAATGAGACAAATTCTGTTGTCACTCCAAATTCCTCCTTTTATATTTTGGCATGGAAAATACCCTGCTAAACTTGACCTTTCTAGATACGAGATAGGTCTAGAACAGCTCGACTTCGCCGCGGGCCAGGTTGCTGTAATGCAGCAGAATTTGAGGGACCTGCAGCCTCTGCTGGTGGAAACGTCGGATAAGACCGAGAAACTCATGATCAAGATCGAACAGGATACTGTTGTCGTTGAGAAGCAGAAAGAGGTAAGTGACCTTCTTCTTCACTATTAGTATACCTATAGTCTCCCCCACGAGAAGCTCTACATTTTGTAAACAAACATTCAGGGGTTCGCAACCTTTTTCTTGATCCAAAGATCAAGTCAAACAAACAGTTCGTAAATATTTTATTTTTATACAAGGATAATTATTATAATTTTGTTAAAACACACAGCTAATTACTGAGGAGCTCGTGGCAAATTATAACAGCCGCTCGGGTCGATCTTTAGGTTAAGCCGTGCTTGCCTAGGTTGGTCTGTGGATGGGTGACCACCCTTACATACCAAGTTTCCTCCGTGCCTCGGAAAGCACGTTAAGGGGCCGGCGGAGCATGCGTTTTTCATACAAACGTAATACCAAAATAATATGAAAATCAAACATATTCTTAAGGTAGTGTGTATTTATTTCGATTGGATTAAAGAATATCTATGTTCCCAAACAAATATTTTGAAAGGACGATGATATAAAGGCGAGATATGAGGAATTTAAAATTTCTATTGAAAATTTATTTTTCACATAACTCTTGTTTAAATCAGTATCCATTCAAAATATGTGTTTGGGAACCTATATATTTAAGCTGTTGGTCCCGGCCGTCATTTGTTCATCTTTGACAGTCGTTACAGGTAGTCAGTGGCCCAAAAAGTCTGACAACAAGTCTAACCAAGTGGTATCGCATTTCCCAGTATAAACTGGGTTGAGGAGGTCAGATAGGCAGTCGCTCCATATAAAATACTGGTATTCAGCTGCATCCGGTTAGACAAGAAGCCGACCCCAACATACATAGTTGGGAAAAGGCTAGGCAGATGATGACTCAGCTAATTATTATCGTCAGACGATTCCGCGTATTATTATGAATTAATTTCCTTGGACGTACTGAGTCCTAGATCCATTATAAAAATAACAATAATACAATAATAATTAACAAAACCAACAATTTTCTAGAAAATAATATCAAAATAAACAAATCAAAAACAACAATACGACGCATTGGAAACTCAAATTCGAATTTCGAAATCAAAATGTTTAGGTTCTACATCGAAGATAAAACCTATAGAGTGGTAATGTCAGGCCAGCCGCCTCCGCAACTAATAAGTGATTTGTCACTTATAAATATTGGCGCTCGCTGTCACGAAAACAGTACAAAACCAGTATTGGATACGTGTACGTCTCTTCATATTCCGAAATAAAATTTCGATTAAATAGTTTCACAATGGCGTGCTGTTCTATTCGGTGATGTGGAAAAAACAGCAATACATTAAATTATAAAACAGACGGAAAAACCTTTAATCGGTAAAATACAGGTAAAAAAGTAATTTACATTAAATTTTCTCACGGCTCAAGTCAAAGTGAAACAGTTGATGTATGTCTATGCGTCTTGCTTGCACATAACGCAATCCGTATTAAACTATCTCTTTCTAGTCTATGCTCTTATCACTAGTGCTGCATACCAAGAATCAAGGTTTGTGTCGATATTGGTTTCGAGTAAATTAAATCAAATTATATTAAAAAAAATAATTGTGAAACCTATTATGACAGAAGGAGAGAAAGATGAGCCTAGCTTTGCTCAGCAAAAGGAAGACATAATGAGATACAAGTGGTCAGAAGAATTTGTACGAAACAAATTGATTTTTGAACTATTTCCATAAGAAAACACGCAAGTATTATTCACTATTACTACTATACTGATGCATTGGTTATCGATATCGATAAAACTTGCATGCGCACTACCCCATCTCTAGAGTGTTATTTTTGACATTCGGTCAGCCAATCAGAGCCGAGAGCGTAGTGAACGCAGATGTGAGTAGCTGTCAGTTGGCGGTATTGTTTTCAAACAAAATAAGTAACATTTCTGAACTACTCTATAGGTTATAATTATTATTATGCTCGATGAGGTTCTATGAGTATTACGCGTTCCTGTACTACAAAACATAAAACGACAGTGCTTTCTATCGCAAAAATATAACTCGACCAAGTGAAACTGCTCGTTAGTTTCGTATTACACGTATGATAATTAGAGTTGATTGAATTTGGTATTATTTGTTGTTGATTGAACTGTCGCGACGTAACTTGGTAGAAATTCGTGTTTACAAAAATGACAGCTTCTCGTGGCGCGTGGTCTATATTGTCTTCTTGATCGTTTTTCTCTCGATGCTAAAGATTTCGGAGAACAAGTATACAGGGAATACTTAAAGGTATACTTTAAGGAATGCAGTGTTTAAAATTAACAATTTCTAATAGGCGACCATCAATGAATTAAATAAAGAAAAGTGGCTCCGGTTATTTTATGCTGGACAAAATGTAGGTCACAGCTGTTTTTTTTTTCTCTATTTCTGAGTAAGAAGTTGTATTAAGAGATATCCGAACCGAATACTGTATTTTTTGCTATTTGGCGTCGCGTCGATAAGTGTGGTCACTACTTATGAGTCACAATGTGTCAACATTTTCAATCCCCTACAGATAGTAGGCGCTGACGAGGCTCTCGCCAACGAAGCGGCTGCAGCGGCTCAAGCGATCAAAGACGACTGCGAGTCGGACTTAGCTGAAGCGGTGCCGGCGCTTGAAGCAGCGCTGAACGCGCTGAATACGCTGAAACCCGCTGATATCACGCTGGTGAAGTCTATGAAGAACCCGCCAGCTGGGGTCAAGCTTGTCATGGAGGCTGTTTGTGTCATGAAAGGGATCAAGGGGGATCGCAAGATGGATCCTAATGGTTTGATTTTGTTTTCTTTACTAGCTGACCCGCGCAACTTCGTCTGCGTCACATATGAGAAACAGAGGGTTACAGAGAGTGGGTCGTAAGCACATATAATACAATTTTGAAAAAGCACATCACACACATCCTTCCGCATAATGAAAATGCGCGCCCGGTACATGATCATTATTTTGCTGCGGACTTATTTAAAACGGTGTATTTCATTGAGATCAATTTACGTACCCAAGGCCAATTTTGTTCAAAATCAAATACTTGTGATTAACAACTTATTTATTTGGATAAGAATAAATTACCATGTTTACGAAAACAGCTGTAGGGGCTTCTATTGACAGCTTTACATCTTCATACTTAGACACTCGATGACAGTCATACTCCAGCTAGGTCTGCAGTTCTAATCAAGGTGCTTGAAATGAGCCGCAACACGATATAGCGGCTGTAAACTGTTGCGGAGCTCTTACAACTGCTTACCATTTCAAATTTCGAACTCTACGTCCCTACGCTATGACGCCGTGTCTTAAAGTGCACAACCACTTTAAAGCTTAGAGACATTCCTATTTTTATGTGAGTTCAACCTTTTTGGAATAAAATCGGATTGGGTTTTGAAACATGTATCAAAATAACATGTAGTTTATATCAGAATCTCTAAGGAGTATTTATATCAAATTCGAAACAAATCACCGCCAAAATAACTTTCTACCCCTTTTTAACTCCGTTAGGGGATGAATTTCAATGCAATACGAAACGCGTCCATCAATTCTGTTAATATTGTTGATTGCAAAATTTGAAGTAGAGTGGACCAAGGAATCACATTTTTCCATACCAACCTTGCCCCCCCTTTTCACCCCCTTAGGGGTATAATTTAAGAAAATGCTTTCTTATCGTATGCCTACGTCATACAAAAATACACCCTTCAAGTTTCAGGTTTCTACAATCTGCGGTTTAGGCTGTGCCTTGATCCATCAGACAGTCCTTCAGGACAAAGCATTTTTTATTTGTAGATAGTAGGATTTGTACTCGTTTGTATATTTCTAACTTTTCCAGCTTTATGTCTTATATACATTCCTATAGTCTACATTTTCTTTGTAATATTATTTTATTTGTAATATATTATACAGGATGGAAACGATTAACGGGACAGTAAGGGGAGCTACCTTAACCATTGAGTATTAGAAACAGGACCGATTGGCATCAAAAAAATGTTTTGTGTAAAATAGCAATTTTCTGGCTAACTATTTCCCCTATACTGCCCCGCTGAAAGTAATTTTTTTGCAATTTCTGACTTTTTGAGTACTCTAACCTGGGTTGGTCTGGAAGAACTTTTTGATTAGTGTCGGAAAGAAGATCGAATGGCATCAAAAAGATAGTTTTATGAAAAATGCAATTTTCTTGCTAACTGTACTTAATTTTTTTATTAAATCTGTGAACGGGGATCAAGATTTCGTGAAAAAATTACGGATTGTTTCATAAGACCATTTTTGTGTAGCTGCAGCTCACCTTACTGCCCGTTTACTGTTTCCACCCTGTATTACCAACTACTACCGAGGAAAGCCGATTTTCTTGAGTTCCGCTATTTTGGGCGCATTCACTTCAAAAATCAAATTTCAAGAAAATTGAGAAATTACATTTACCTGTATTCGATTTGAAGTATTTACAGTAACTTTTAAAGGTTTCCACTTCATTGGATTTTATTTAGTTAATTAATTTTGAACACAAAACCCTCTTTTTTACGTCTCTTGGTAAAATTAAAAAAAAATGCTGAAACAGATATTTCTTTATTTTTAATAACCCTGATTCTGAGTTTCATGAATCTAGAACAATCTAAAAATTATTTTTCATACAAACTTTACCCCCCCTATTCACCCCCTTTTTAAAAAAAATCCATAATTTCTATAGCCTAAATGTTATTCTGAGTTTATTTAAATAGAATAGTGAAGTTTTCATCAAAATCCGTCCACCAGTTTTTACGTGATGCGCGTTCAAACAAACAAACAAACAAACAAAAATTATAAAAATGGTTTTAATATGTTCAGTTACTTATTTTAACTCACCCTGGTGGGTTTTTTTTTTAATCTTCAATGTACAGATTTTTTGGTCTCAACGATTTTATTATATGTATAGATTCGTCGTGTTGATGATTCCCATAGTTATCTAATTAAATTAGTTTCAGCCACATCAACGGTGTTGATAGTGGCTTCGAACAGGTCACTTAAAGTGCAGGCGTAGTTGCACAAAGACCAGGTCAGTAGGTGGGCTGTGGTTTAATTTGGAGTTTTTTTAAGCCTTTTGCTAGCTCTGGTCAACCGTTCTTTAGTTAAGTAACATTTGAACTAAGACAAGACAACCGACCCGGAAATACATGGGTACCCAAAAGCAATCTAGAACATTTGTTTATTTTTTTAAATAAATTCTAAACACAGGCACAACAAAATTATTCACCAGCGCATAATAGCTTTAAAGCTTTCACGGTTTAAAACTAAACTTATATTGTCACTTACGGGATATCTTCCGTGATTATTTGTTGTTATTATTTGTTATTAAATTATCGGGAGCTCAAACGATACAAAAAAAATATAAGAGAAAATATTCCGTAAATGACAGTATGAGTTTAGCTTTTTAAGCTTATGTCATTCGGAGAGTGATACCATAAGAAAAAAAAACTAGTTGCTAGATAGTTGAATGTATGCCAATTTCTTTCTATGACATTTTAGTTATACTATTCTGTATAACTTCTTTCATATCGATGGTGCGACTTATTTCAATTACTTGGGCCCAGCATCTGGTTCCGTTAATCACGACGTCTGAGGCGTTTTTATATCTTCTAAAGTACAGGTGTAGGGACACTTCGGACAATCCGGCAAGTGGCCAATCGTCTGGTTGGGAACACCACAATCACACTGTGAGTCGGAAAGATCTTTAATACCCAATTTTCCCAAATTGTGTGTACAGCCACAGCGGCCTACTTGGGTGCACATTCTGTATAACTAACTAGCTTGTATTATCTCAGTGCAAGACAAAGACCTCGCTCTACGTTTCTCACACATTTTCGTCTCGCGCAAGCAATCCTTCCTTTCAAACCAATATTTTTGATAAGAGTCAAGCTTGCCGCGCCGAGTTGATGTCTTTGCAATTTGCATACTGTATGCTGACAGGCAAAGCGTACGAGGACTACTGGGGTCCATCGCAGAAGATGCTGGGTGACATGAAGTTCCTCGAGAGCCTGAAAAACTATGACAAGGACAACATACCCCCCGCCTACATCAAGAAGATTAGAGATAAGTTAGTGCCAATTTTGTAACGCTAATATCTTCATAGAACGAAATCGATTAAACTATCGACTGGTACAATTTTTACTTGGGGTACATTACAAAAATTACATTTTGTTTTATCATTTTATTTCGCCCTTATTTAGCAGCTTATTCGAAATTATGGCGCTAAACATGGTTACTAAGTTCGTTGAACAGATCTGCATTCTGCTTGCAATATGAAGGTATATAACCGATAACATTGATAGCATTGCCTTGACGTAACAGGTTCATTCCGGACCGCGAGTTCGACCCGGCGGTGATCGCGAAGGTATCGTCTGCGTGCGAAGGTCTGTGTCGTTGGGTGCGCGCCATGGATGTGTACGACAGGGTCATCAAGGTCAGTAACACACAACGCTAACAGACCTCACGCACTACAAGTCTACGACCCGCCGTTAAACTTGGCCGTAGTACACGACCTAGAAGAAAGTTTGGCCGCAAATGGTTTTAGACGATAAGTCGACTATATGTTAAAACTGATTGCTTTTGTTGCCAGGTGGTAGCTCCCAAGAAAGCCGCGTTGTTCGAAGCCGAGTCAGAGTTGCAGGCGCAGATGAATACGCTCAACGCTAAGAGAGCGCAGTTGCAGGGAGTACTCGACAAATTGCAAGTGCGTATTACTTCATCGTCTTCTTCAGCTTTTACTGCTAAGTATTTACCTCTTCCCTTTTATGCCATGCTTTCCTGGTATGCGCGAGTCTCAACCAGATCTTACTTGCGATCTTCACCCATCTGGCTGTTGGACTTCCAACACTCCTAGAATAATAATAATAATATAATAATAATTTATTCAATAAGTAGTTTGTACATGGTATACAAAGTTGTCTTATATAATAAGATGTTATAAATCAATAGAACCAGTACATATAAAATGGGTCATAGGACTCCCTTTCCTAAACTAGGCAGAAAATCTGTCTGTATCTTAGGAAAGCGTATCCATTCACAGTGAGTCTTATTATGGTTACAAAAATATTGGTACGTGCACTAGGCGAACAAAGTACTTATGTTAAACTAAAGTATAAAAATGAAAAGATGAAATAAAAATATGAGTGTGTGTGTGTTGGTGCATGCGTGTATATGTGGGAGGGAGTGCTTACATGCCTGTGTGTATGAGTAAGTGGATGTGTTGTGTTCTGTGTGTAAGCCTATCTCTTTACTGTACAGTGGTTAGCAGCTCTTCGGTATCACTATATGTCAGTGTCTGTAACCAAGAATTTAGCTTGTTTTTAACTCGCCTTTAGTCAAGCCATAGATATTTAATTGTTTGTGGGCTTTATTATACAGCCTAGCACTTAGGCCATTAAACTGATGTCTTGCGAAGGCAGTCCTGCAAGAGATAGCAGGACATAAAGGAAACCCACGACGCCGCTGACTGACAAGCTGCTTATTGAACGAGATCA
This sequence comes from Xestia ashworthii, assembly GCA_950022955.1. NCBI lineage: Eukaryota > Metazoa > Arthropoda > Insecta > Lepidoptera > Noctuidae > Xestia > Xestia ashworthii. The sequence goes on along the minus strand of OX465551.1, from coordinate 2,876,764 downwards.
TAGAGTGCTTGTAGAGGATGGATCTTAAGATGTACAATTTCCTAACAGTTAAGACATTGCATTTTGAATATAGCATATGTGTAGGGTAGTCACGAGGTTTGTAATGAATTACTTTCAGCACAGCCCTTTGAGCTCTTTCTAATTTTAATAGCTCAGTTTTATGAGTCTCGAGATACAGTACATCAGGATTGTTTGACACAGAGCCAAATAAACCATTCGGAGAGTATTCTTATCCGCTGAAAACCTTAAATTTTTAAAAATATAAATTAGTCTTCTGGTACGAGAGGTTCCAATTGAGTGGTCCAGTCTAGTTTCTCATCGACGAACACTCCGAGATATATAATGGATTCCACCCCACCATAGTCAATGAGAGACACTTACAAGCTTCTGTCTTTTGCTGACAGTTATGGGCTTTTAGATTTCCGGTTTCTTCAGCTGGTTTTTGATGTATGCGGTAGAATGAAACGTAAAAATTTGGTCTTATCAACGTTTAAGGTTAAAAGATTACTTGCTAACCAATGCATTACTCTCCGCAAAACATTTTCTGAATGTAATTTGGCGTCAACCCAATTCTTGCCATATGTCACTAATGCAGTGTCGTCTGCGTAAGTGAAAATATCACAGTTGACGAGAGGCAGACTACAAAGGTCGTTTATATAGATTTGGAAGAGGGTTGGACCCAAAATACTTCCCTGGGGGACCCCGAAGGTTATTCGTTCCTCTGCGCTAATTATATTGTCGATCTTGACGGATTGTCTGCGGTCAGAGAGATAATCTTTAAAGATTTCAAGGGCCAGGCCACGAATACCTACATTTTCCATTTTCTCTATTAGTTTGGAAATACAGTGTCGAACGCCTTGCTGAGATCTAGAAAAATGCCATAACATTTCAGTTTTCGGTCTAGTTTGTCAGCTACCGACTGCACAAGGTCGACTACGGCATTTTCCGTAGAGATCCCTTGTCGGAAACCATATTGATTATTGGCGAGAATGTGGAATTTGGTTAAATAATTGGTTAGGCAGTTGTTAAGAACTCGTTCCATGACTTTAGACCAGTGGTTCCCAACCTTTCTTAGGCCAGGGACCACTTTGGTATGTTCATTGTTAACAGGGACCATATGGTCCTAGATAAACATGGACACAAACAGGATTATAACTAGGGGAGTGAATCTTTAACTCACACTATACAAAAATTGGACAAAAGCGACCGAATCGAGCTCGAAGAATTTAGTAATCATTTAGTATGAGATTCTCAAAAAAAATATAGAATTTTGCCTCTGATAGGTTCAATTAGGTTGGGTTGAGCTTGCATCTTCTGTGCAAAAAACTTCTGTGTTAAAAAGTACGAATAACATTTTAATCTGTCGCGGACGGTAGTCGAGGCTCCTGCGGACCACCAGTGGTCCGCGGACCACAGGTTGGGAACCAGTGTTTTATATATTTTTAAGTAGTAGATAGCCAAGAAGCGAGACGGGGTAATTATGTAACACAGGTCGAATAGTCACATTTTTTTCAGTATGTTCGCTAGACAGTCTTCCGTCCTGACTGTGTAAGTTTCTTTGCACTCCGGGCTTTGCGTAGTAGTATCTTGCCATTTGAAATCCAGCAAAATTTGAAACTATTCTTTTTGGCAAAGACTGCAGGAATAATTTCTTCATTGATCCGGGAAGATATTCATCGACATATATATCGGTTTCTTATCGCCGCACATGCCTACTACTTTTGTATTCAATTTGTCTTCTAATTTCCGGCTTTTGTTGAAGTTACGAGCTGCCGACAGGTAGTTGGTTTTAGTGTGCACAGAAGAAAAGAAAAAGAAAACTCGGTCACAATAGTTTTGTTCGTCCCAGGTTTGGCTGGTAAACGATATATTACATTACCGTCTCTCGGCACTTATTCAGTGAGGGCTCCATCTCACCTGCCAAGTAGTCCTGCCTACCTCCATTATTATAATCTATATTTGTAGACACTCAACGACGAGTTCGCAGAGATGACTCGTAAGAAGAAAGGTCTAGAGGATGAGATAGAACTCTGCTCGACCAAGTTATGTCGAGCCGAGCAGCTGATCGGTGGTCTGGGGGGAGAGAAGGCGAGGTGGACCGAGCTGGCGCTGCAGCTGCTCCACCTGCTGGGGAATATCATTGGTAAGGGGTCTGGACATACAAACTGTAAACAGAACCTTCACGAAGACGTCAATCAAGCATTCTGTACATCAAACTAAGTAACTACACAAAAAATATTGCTGGGAACCGATTTTTTTCAGGAGTGATTCATTTTACTGTAAAACTAAATGTAACGAACTCAAAACATTGAGCTTATCGACAAATTTAATAGTAAACGGGCTAAGGAATTATTTAAAGTAAAGTTATGACTTTTTAAAACTACTTGGTAAATACTAAGTAGTAGATAAAAAACTTGTGAACAAGTTGGAACTTTGACCCCCAATATCTCCGTAACTAAGGTTCCCAGATATGGTGTAGGACAGATAAAATGATCGCAATGACGGGGAGGATAAGTGCATTTCGGCTTCGTTAAGGGTCTATTTACACCCTTTTATAGCAGTTTTAGATCTTTGGGGCATGACCCAAATTGGAGCAAACGCCGCGATGTATAGGATCGAATTTGAACTGTCAAAATTGGCCGTTTTGTGAGGGCTTTCTCGATAAAATTGACGTTCGGTTCGGCCCATAAGCCTATCGAACGGTTTAAATGGCTATGATGCTCGAACATACATTCTCTTTTTGTTTCATACAAGCTCATTCATACAAACACGCCGCGCGCCGGTTGCGAGTACTACGCAGCCGACTTTTCTGACGAACATCACCAAGAACCCAAGTGTGCGTCGTTCTGGGGCGCCCTCTATCAGCGTTTCCGATCACACCTGCTTTGTATCTTTTGTTAAAACTACGAAACGACTTACCTAATTCCAGGTGACGTGCTTTTGTCCGCCGGTTGTATCGCCTACCTGGGCCCCTTCACGGTCAACTACCGCCGAGAAATCATACAAGTGTGGAACAAGCGAGCGAGGGAATTGGGTGAGAGTCATGCGTCTTTTACATTTCAAGTTCATTGTCTCAATTTAACTTTCTGCCGAGATATTAGCACCATTATATCGGTCGATAGTCGTCCACGGGTGGGTATCGGCTCATCTGTCGTCACATCAACTGGTTCTGCCGCGCATCCAGGATCCATAGGATTCACAAGATCATCGACTGCCACTTGAGTGACACTAATCTTCAAGCCATGTCGGTTATTTTTGCCCTATCTCTTTATTTCTAATCGCGCTACTTCTCCGGGTGCATTCGCATGTATGTGACAGTTCAGATTTCTCAACACAATCTAATCTCACACAATAGTCATATTCATGACTATTATGTGCAACCCTTATAGTTTGATCATATAATTAATCATCATAATCATTTCAGCCGAAAGAAATGATTCCACTACTCGACAAAGGACTCTCTCTAGCCCCTTGTCCAGCAGCTTGGGCCTCTTCTACCGTTTCTGTGTTATAGTTTTACGATCCTTCATTTAACTAGGTATACCTAACTTGTCCAGATATCCCGTGCTCGGAGTCATTCTCGCTGATCACGACGCTGGGCGAGCCGGTAGTGATCCGCGTGTGGAACATCGCGGGGCTGCCCGTGGACTCGTACTCCATCGAGAACGGCATCATCGTGGAGAAGTCGCGGAGATGGGCGCTCATGATCGATCCGCAAGGTTGGTCACCGGCGGTTACCGCAAATATCCGGTGTTCGATAGGAAGTATCAAGTAGCAAGCCACTCCATGGTTTGAAGAAACAGCACGGTCAGTTGCCATAATTTTAGGCTCTAGCCACTTTCCATCACTATAACAGCTGTCACCATCTGTATCTTCATTTAACTAACCGATTATATTGAAGTCGGCGCTCAGTGTAACCGACTGCAGCCGAATGCCAGTATTTTACCTGGATTTTGCCGTATTTGGTTATCGTAAGAGACTTACCAAAGAATGGGCAGCAGCAAGCTCTGTGATTTTTCAAAAACTGTACTGCGATCACCAACTCGCCTGCGAAGCGTATTATGGCAAAACACCCCTTTCGGGGAGGCCAATGTCCGGCAGTGGACGTTTTTCAGCTGAAATGGTGATGTTTACTTGCTATATTTGAGGAGCTTGAGCTAATTTATCCCTTTCACCAAATCCAGAACAAGCCAACAAATGGATAAAGAACATGGAGCGACAGAACCAGCTGAAGGTTATCAAGCTAACAGATGCTAACTACTCGCGAGTTCTGGAGAATGCCATCCAGCTAGGCCTGCCCGTCGTCTTAGAGAACATCCGCGAGCACCTGGACGCGCAGCTCGAGCCTGTGCTGCTGAGGAACGTGTACAGGTGACTGTGGCAGACACATACATACAGCTAGGCCTGCCAGTCATCTTAGAGAACATTCGCGAGCACCTGGACGCGCAGCTGAAGCCTGTGCTGCTGAGGAACGTGTACAGGTAACTGTGGCAGACACATACATACATACATACAGCTAGGCCTGCCCGTCATCTTAGAGAACATCCGCGAGCACCTGGACGCGCAGCTGGAGCCTGTGCTGCTGAGGAACGTGTACAGGTGACTGTGGCAGACACATACATACATACATACAGCTAGGCCTGCCCGTCATCTTAGAGAACATCCGCGAGCACCTGGACGCGCAGCTGGAGCCTGTGCTGCTGAGGAACGTGTACAGTTGACTGTGGCAGACACACACATACAGCTAGGCCTGCCATTCATTTTGGAGAACATCCTCGAACACCTGGACGCGCAGCTGGAGCCTGTGCTGCTGAGGAACGTGTACAGGTAGGCCTGCCACTCATGTTATTCCTTCCCCTTATGAACCTCTATCCTCTGTGCAATCTGTGAATCTTCATAATAATCATCTCTCTACCCTTGTACTATGATACTTGTAGTCCCTCCCTTGTCTCTTGTCTCTGATCCACCAACCCTCATCACAATCGTCTGCATGTTAGCACTAAAGTGGAAATACTTTTTCCTTGCCCCATATTAGTTAGGGTCGGCGTAACAAATTTTTTTCTTCTGTCAACCGAAAAAAAGTGGAAATACTACAAGAAGAAATATCCAAAGGTTTTCTTTGTTTCGTGTCTAGATCTGGTGGCGTGGACTGCTTGAAGCTCGGTGACAATATCTTGGAATACAATCACAGCTTCCGGTTCTACATCACCACGCGGCTCGCCAACCCACACTACCTGCCGGAAGTAGCTGTCAAGGTCAGTTCTACTTAGTATTGGATCTGCAACCTTGCAAATAGGGTGCCTATATTTTTTAACAATATTTGATCATACTTCAATGATGGTAAGCCCCGCAGCCCCGGCAGGCTTCTGCCCTTGCGCGCCCCTCCATTATGCTGACATCTCTTGCTCGGCGCCTGTGGAACAGTCTGGTCTGGTCGACACGGCCTGCCGTCATGCCGTCGGACGGATGACTCACTAGCGCATAGCTCACCGTCCACAGGCTCGCTGCTACTGACCTGTGTTTGCTTTTTTCAAATCTTTAGTATATGAAGCTGGATATATCGCTTCATGTTATTCAAATCATTTGCAGATATCCTCTGACCGAGAACAGTCACTTCTTAAACTTCCATTCCTTACACCTGTTCTCTTCCAGGTGACCCTCCTAAACTTCATGATCACCCCTCAAGGGCTGCAGGACCAGCTACTAGGTATCGTGGTGGCACAGGACCGGCCCGAGCTGGAACTGAAGAAAAACCAGCTCATCGTGGAAGGCGCGCATAATAAGAGGACGCTCAAGGAGATTGAGGATCAGATTCTTGAGGTGAATAATACATTTCATTTACGCTCTATTTCACTCATAGATGGCGCAATGATAAAAAAATATATATTTAACCTTTTGACCGCCACGTCAAAAACGAAAAAGCGTGCCTTCGGTGCCAAGCTATGAATTCAACCTTTAATACCTAGAAAATAGTAGTGAGTTCGAAATTATATCGATAGAACACTAACTATTTATTTTTAACCTAGAGTATGTTTTTAGTAAAAGGTCAATACCGGAACCATATAATACAGGAGTTTTAATTCATTCCGCTTTGTCCTATAAGACAGATATAATAATGATATGTGTCACATTTTCGGCGTTAAATCCACAATTCAAAACAACAATCGATAAAACCGAGTCAATACCATCACAGCACTATGTTCATTCATGACGTACTTACTTGTCACCTGAAGACGACAGTGGCGTAGCTGGCACGACTTTTTTCATTTCCTCGCCACTGCACTAGAGGTGCGCAACGGAGATTTATTAATAATATCGAAATAATAATAGGTATTTGGGTTTAATGGTTTCGTATTTTTCGTAAGTTTTGATTCACTAATATTCTGTTTCATATTGTGGAAAAACTTAAAATATGAGTTTGATTTCAATATTATATGATATTGCAAATATAGGGTGTAACCACCTCATCACAAAGCCGTTAACCAAGCATTCTGTACATCAAACTAAGTAACTTTACGCGAAAATTATTGCTGGGAAACAACTTTTTTTTTTGAGGTTATAAATCATGTTTTGTGGTAGAACTCAATGTAACGCACTTAAACTTATGTTGTACGCGATGGTGACTGGAAAATGCCCAAAGAAGACAAAGAATGGACCCTAGTACAGAGGAGACGTCTACGGAACCGCTTTGTTGCAAATAGAGGAAGGGCAGTTTTGAGCCCAGAAGCAAGTTTTAAATCGGCGGATATAAGTATTCCTATTTACATATACAATGTTGCGAAGGGCGTGCCCGTGTGTGACATTCAGAGCTATATTGCGAGTAAAACTGATGTTACTGTTTTTCTAGAAAAAATGCATATGAAGACACCAAAATCATATGATGCGTATAAAGTATTAGTACCAAAGCAAAAATTGGAAACTTTTCTGAATGATGATTTCTGGCCAGAAGGCGTAGCATACCGGCGCTTTGTTGACTTCAAGATAAGAAGTAATGGTATAAAGAGTGGGGATAAATCTGTATCAGTGCAACCTTCCTTATGAATAACGTCAAACTCGTAACATTTAACTGTAAAAATATTGTAAGATCAGTGGAATGTGTAAGAAAAATATGTGAAACAGCTGACATAATAGCACTTCAAGAAACGTGGCTGTTGCCACATGATATTCCGTTCCTGAGCAGCATCAGCGATAATTTCGCGTTCACTGGCAAGTCTGCCGTGGACACATCGGCCGGTGTGCTCCGCGGCCGACCGTATGGAGGTGTGGCAGTGCTGTGGAGGAAGTCTGTGTTTCCGTCAGTGTCAGTGTTACAGTGTCGTAGTGATCGCATAGCAGCTATTAAGGTTGAGATACGTGAGCGATCTATGCTAATTATATCTGTGTACATGCCTACGGACTCAAAAGACAACTTGATTGAGTTTACGGAGTGTCTAGGCGAAATAAATTCTATTATTGAAAATGGTGATGTGGAATCTGTGTATGTGTTGGGAGATTTCAACGCGCACCCGGGTGAGTTATTCGCTAATAAACTTTTAGACTTTTGTGCGGAACAGTCATGGGTGTGTGTTGATCTTGAAATGTTGCCTAACGATTCACACACTTTTGTTAGTGAGGCTCACGGTTGTCGCCGGTGGCTCGATCACTGTGTGGTTTCGAGCGCCGCGCGCGCAACTATCGATCACGTGACTATATTGTACGATACATACTGGTCTGATCACTTTCCTATGCAGTTAACTTGTAATTTAAATTTAGTGAAACCTAAAATTGTAATGAATAGTGTTTGTAAAAATGAAATAGTTTGGGGAGAGAGGCAGGCTTGTCAAATTGAAACTTATCATAACTTTTGTCATACTAAGTTAAGGGATATTGACTTTCTAGCGGATTTTGCTACTTGTGCTGATAAAATGTGTAACTGTAAAATTCATAAATCATTAATTAATGATATGTATAAAAGTATAGTGCGTATACTGGTCGAGGGCGCGACATATTCATGTAGTGCGGCTTCAAATCCCGGTAAGGGTAAACACGTAATCGGCTGGAACAGACACGTGAGAGAGGCTCACGGTAAGGCTCGGCAATGTTATCAGAATTGGCTATTGTATGGGAAACCTAGTTCTGGATGGATATACAATGAAATGGCAGAGTCTAGGCGATTATTTAAGGTAAAATTGAAATGGTGTCAAAATAACCAACAAAATATTAAAATGGATATAATAGCACGACACCATTCCAATAATAATTTTTCCAAGTTTTGGAAATCGACGAATAAATTGAATGTGAAGCCAAGCCGGCCCGTGAGCGTCGAGGGGGTTCACGACCCGGATGACATCGCGAGATTGTTTCAGCAGCATTTCAGGGTTGAACCGTTTTTGAGGCCTGCACAGTCTGACATGTTGCCGGTGTCCGGTGCTGGGGCTACATCTGGGGGCATCAATACGCGGTTCACTGCAAAGGATGTTGCTATGGTCATAAAATCTATGAAAAGAGGAAAGTCTCCAGGACATGATAGCCTCAGCATTGAGCACCTGCGGCATGCTGGGGTACATCTGCCTAGGGTTCTAGCTCTGTTATTTAACCTGTGTGTTAGCCACTCCTACCTACCTGACGACCTCATGTTTACTGTGGTTGTTCCTATTGTAAAAAATAAGACCGGTGATGTCTCGGATAGGTGCAATTATAGGCCTATCTCGTTAGCTACGGTTATAGCGAAGGTGATGGACGGTCTGCTTGATGGCCATTTAACAAAACATATAAATCTGCACGATGGTCAGTTCGGTTTTCGGACTGGGCTATCCACGGAAAGTGCGATCCTGTGCCTCAAGCAGACCGTGCACTACTACACCGCGCGTAAAACGCCAGTATACGCGTGTTTCTTGGACCTGTCCCGGGCATTTGATATGGTCTCATACGACCAAATGTGGGCAAAAATGCGACAAGACACTAGTCTGCCCCCTGAGATTGTATCAATATTTGAGTACTGGTACAATAATCAGAAAAATGCTGTTAGGTGGGCGGGAAGTAGATCGGACGAGTACAGGTTGGAGTGTGGGGTGAGGCAGGGGGGGTTGACCTCACCGAAACTTTTTAATTTGTATGTGGACCGCCTGGTTGGAGAGCTGAGCAGCACAGGAATCGGATGTCATATAGATGGGATTTGCGTTAATAATATTAGCTACGCGGATGACATGGTGCTGCTCAGCCCTTCAATCGGCGCGTTGCGTAAGCTGCTTCGTATATGTGAAAGGTATGCGGAGGCCCATGGGCTCAGATACAATGTGAAAAAAAGTGAGGTTATGGTTTTTAGAGCACCCAAAAAAGATTTATCAGACGTACCACCCGTCTCGCTCAATGGTACACCTTTAAACAGGGTCACTCATTTCAAGTATCTGGGCCACTGGGTCACCGAAGACCTCAAAGACGACATGGATGTGGAGAGAGAACGTAGGGCGTTGTGTATCCGCTGTAATATGTTGGCTCGCAGATTCGCTCGTTGCACGGAACAGGTGAAGGTCACACTGTTTAAGGCCTTCTGTCAGACCTTCTACACGTGCAGTTTGTGGGCTAAATACACGCAGGGGACGTACAACGCCCTGCGTGTACAGTATAATAATGCGTTCAGAGTGTTGATGGGGCTGCCGCGCTACTGTAGCGCGAGTGGCATGTTCGCAGAGGCGCACGTGGACGGTTTCCATGCCATCATGCGTAAGCGCTGTGCTTCGATGATGGCGCGGGTGCGCGGCGGCCCCAGCGCCATTCTGGCCGCGTGTGCTGGTCGCTGGGACTCTGTACTGATGGCACATTGGGTAGGCCTTCACGCAAGAGGGAGCGCCTGACTACATTGTACCTTTACTAACACTAGGCTAAGAACATTGTTACTAACTTATAGATTTAGATTTGTATCTGGGGGCACGGCAGTGCCCCCGCCAAGTCGAGCGCGAAGCAAACACTGCCGTACCATCCTTTACTGGAACCATTTCGCCGCATTTTCAGGCCCCTATTTGAGAACCTCTGGATAAGACCAGAACGCAGAAATTTTCGTCATCCAGTAAGCTATAATCACATACTTCAAATCCAAAATTTCAAGTCTGTAGGTCATTTAGTTCCGAAGTTAAGCGAAAGCAAAGTTTCGCATTTATGACACTCACTCACTCACTCACTCATGATCATCAAAATAGAACTAGTACTTCCCATAAACTCAGAGAGCTGAAATTTGGTACAGAGTTAGGGTTTAATGGCCACATAAAGGGAAAACTATAAAAACTAGGATAATCGAAGATCTGGAGTACCTGTTGACCCTGATTAGAAAACACAAGAGCCCAACCAAACTATTAGAGAGATCGACATACCGCCTTTACAAAAAATATTCAACTTAGTTGGCCGCTTCATTTGATGTCAAAAATCGAAGGTCTGAAGTATCTGATGAAGAACCCTCAGCTGGTCTCAGCTGTATTAGAGACTAGCTTCTGCCTGCGACTTCGTTCGCGTGAATTTCCCGCTTGCAACATTTCTTATTGCTGCGCTCCTATTGGTCACAGCGTGATGTTATATAACCTATATATCCTTCCTCGATAAATGGAATATCCAACGCAAAAATAATTTTTCAATTCGAGCTGGTAGTTCCTGAGATTAGCGCGTTCAACCAAACAAAAAAACAAACTCTTCTGCTTTATAATATTAAGTACAGATATGGTAATGCCCCCTTCTACTATTGGTACATAAAAAAAATCGACTGTCATTGAAATCCAGCGTAGTGGGACACATCTTCTAATTTAATCTAGCCTATAGCGTCCCACTGCTGGGCGAATGCCTCCCCTTCTGCTTTTAATACGCATATAAATAAAATTGAAGGAAAATTCTGGATAAGACTAGACTGGCTTTTATACTTATACTTACAAGTGTACAAGAAGAATTAGTCGAACGATTAACTTTATTCTACTCGAACATTACACAAATTAAATAAACAAATTACACTAAAATATTAATTTAGCATAGAGAGGAGGCCTGTGTCCCAGCAGTGGGAATATTAATAGGCTGATGATGATGATGATGATTATATTCGCTCAAAATTTTGTCAAAATATAATGCATTGGACTAAGAGTGGCGGTGATACCCGCAAACGTCGCTAGATGGCGCTGACTGTATTTTAAAACGCGCTTACGTTTGTTTTTCCGATAACCTTATATGGCGAAGTGGCAACCGGCCGCGTTACAGTCGTTTACGACATTCTCCTACTGCTCTTGAAAACGTTTACTAGGGATTAGGAGGGATTATTTGCATTTCGTTGATTTCGCTTATTATTTCGTGAGGTTTGCTAAACTTGTTATTATAACATTTCGAAGATTTGAATAGGTTAGGAATTTTATGAAGAAACAGTACTTCGAAAATTCTCTAATTATTTGATTCACGAATTATTGCCTGTTAAGTCAAAATTTGAGATCATGTCCCGGGCATACGTGTACAGAGAACAATTCCCAAGCTGTGTGGCGTATGCCCTAACAATTCACAAGAGCCAAGGTCTAATCTAAAAAATGCCCTCATGGACATTGGCACCTCCATATTCTCTTGTGGCTAAGCCTACGTGGTGCTTTCACGAGTAACCAATATCTTCATGTGGTGCACCTCATAAATGTTGACTTCAAGAGTATAAAAGCTCAAGCTTCAGCGATCACCGAATACAACCGGCTTAGGCGTAAATACCGCGCCGATGTTTCAGAAATTAAACCGTCTAAAAGAATAAATAATGAACGCGAATGGGCCATACGAAAAACTGTTGCTACTGTATACAATAATAATCTGAACCGGAAAAAAAGAAAAGAAAGATTTGTAATAATAAAAAAACTACTCCTAAGAAGAAAAAAAACTGTGTCAAATAAGAAAATCTAATAAAATAAATCAATATGCCCCACGTTTCTACAAAAAGAAGTGAAATCCCACCAAAAACATTCTGTAAAAAACTAGCCAAGTCTCGATGGAGCTGCTTCTTTATCTCTAAAAAGTAATGAAATCTAGACAAAGTCGTGCCAAGGCTAAGGTTCCTTACTGCAATTTCTTTATTATTTATAGTTAATTTTGTGTGACTTGGCCGTTGAACATTCTTTATACGTTAGTGGGTACCTACAAGTCAATTTTGTAGTTACAATAGATATAACATTACGCGAAAACTAAATTAATGTTCAACGGCCAAGTCACACAACATTAACTATAATAATAAAGAAATTGCAGTAAGGAACCTTAGCCTTGGCACGACTTTGTCTAGATTTCATTACTTTTTAGAGATAAAGAAGCAGCTCCATCGAGACTTGGCTAGTTTTTTACAGAATGTTTTTGGTGGGTTGTTACTTACTAACACTAGGTTAAGAACATTGTAACTAACAAATTTATGGACCTAGTCTGAAATAAAATATATTATTATTATTTCCCTTTATTAAATTGAACACAAACTTTTTACATTTTTAAATATTAATATAAAAATATATATAAAAAACATTTAAAAATATAAAAAATTGTAGCCCACCGGTATCGGGAACAGGGTCCAAGCTACCGGCGGTCAGGGCTCCAGAGAGAGGAACCTCCTAACAATACGGGCCGTGTCCAGGAGTACCGCTTTCTGAATCAAGCCCTTGATCCAGCTGCCTAACGAGAGCCTCCTTAGGTGTTGGTCGAGGCTCTTGGCAATTAAGCCATGCGCTGACACGACTATCGGCACAATGATCGCCGAGTCCACTTCCCACATGTCGACAACCTCGCGAGCCAAGTCAAGATACTTTATTTGTTCATCTTTCTCGGCTTTCACGAGGTTCTCATCATGCGGGACCGTTATGTCAACAATCATTGCGCGCCGCTCTGATCGATCCATCACCACTATATCAGGCCTGTTGGCTATAACAGTCCTGTCAGTGATGATGGATTGATCCCAGTACAGTGTGATACTGCCATTAACGAGAACTGGGTCGGGCACATACCTATAGTAGGGCACTTCCGATTCCACAAGATTGTATTTTAGAGCAAGTTGCTGATGGATAATCCTGGCTACAAGGTTGTGTCTATGCAAGTACTCTCCGTTAGCTAGCCGAGAACACCCGGAGATAATGTGACGGATTGATTCGCCTGGACGGTGGCATGCCCGACATATGTCAACCGTACCGTCCTTCACAATAAATCTCCGGTAGTTATTCGTCATCATTACTTCATCCATAATTGCACAGACAAAACCTTCGGTTTCTCCGAAGAGGTCCCCGGATCGTAGCCAGGACACGGACGCTATAAAATCTACATCGGGCCCATGAAGAGCCCGGTAAAAGCGCCCGTGAAGCTCCTTGCTCTGCCATTCCTTCCTGCGGTCATCAGTAGTAAGTACTACAGGTTTGCGCCAATTCTCTTTAGCCAAGGAGAGCGGGGTGAGGCCCTTGTCCATCGCGACCACATCTCGATGCATCCCCACGTCGGCTGCTAGGAAATATTCCCTGAGACTGCATATCTCACGATTGTGGAGAGTCTTAGCGTTTAAAAAGCCTCGACCCCCACACTTCCGCGGGATATACAGTCTCATAACCGAAGATCGCGGGTGATGCATTCGATATGCCGTCAACAATTTACGGACCTTCGTATCCAGGGCGTCTAGTTCTGTTTGAGTCCATTTGAGTATGCCGAAAGAGTACATCAAAACCGGCATGACCCAACCGTTGAAGGCGCGCACTTTATTTCCGCCCGATAAAAGACTATTAAATACTTTTTTCAGGCGGCCAAAGAAGCGCTCCTTCAACGATTGCTTCATGTCAGCAACATTGATCCCCAACGCTTCCGACATACCCAAATACTTATAAGTTTCGGTTGCTGAGAGGGATCTAAGATTTATGGAATCTGAGAGCTGGGTTCCCACAGATTCCACAATCTCCCCTCGCTTTACATGCATGACCGCACATTTGTCTACACCAAATTCCATCCTGATGGCGCTACTGAAGGTTTCAGTTACCTTCAGTAGCTCCATCAGTTGCAAATCGTTGAGGGCAAAGAGTTTCAAGTCATCCATGTAAAGGAGGTGAGATATAACCCGACCATCTTTCCGCAACCGATAGCCTAGACCTGAATCCTCCAGCAGCGTGCTAAGAGGATTCAAGGCTAAGCAAAACCAAAGTGGACTCAAACTATCGCCCTGAAATATACCTCGCTCTATCCTTATCGGCTCGCTATTCCTCTGAATTTGCCGACATCCTGGATAGCGAAGGACTGTCCTCCATTGCCCCATACACGACATCAGGAAGGTGCGTAGAGTTGCATCAACTTTATACAACTCTAGCACCCTCATGAGCCATGTATGTGGCACGGAGTCATAGGCCTTCTTATAGTCTATCCAACATGTCGACAGATCCTTTCGGGAACGGCGAACCTGTTGACTAATGGCCATATCAATGAGGAGTAGCTCCTTAGTACCACGGGACCCATTCCTACATCCATTTTGGGAAGCAGACATGACAGAATTATCATCTATATGATTGCTAATTTTAGTTCTCAAAATGGATGTAAGAACTTTATAGAGTGTCGGGAGACAGGTGATCGGTCTATAATTTTTGGGTTCCGCAGTACTACCCGATTTATGGAGCAGGTGGGTTATACCTGTTGTCAGGAACTCTGGCAGCGACCCCGACTCTAAGGCTGACTGGAACAGGGTTGCCAGGCGAGCGTGCGACCTTGTGAACCATTTTATCCAGAAATTGTGCAGCCCATCCGGCCCTGGAGATTTCCAATTAGGCAACGGACGGACTGCACGAGCTACGTCTTGGGGGCTGATAGTAATTGCCCCCATTTCTGGCACTGGATCGCACGCTCGCTCAACCACCCGAGTCCATTCACCTTCAGCATGGCTGACAGGCACCGACCAGATGCTACGCCAGAATGAACACATTGCATCATCATCCGGCAGGCGCGTGTCAGCCACACCTTGGGCCGGTCGCTCCCAAGCCCTGTAAACCCACCTTTCATCTCTTTGGAATGTGCGATTCTGAGTGTATCTATCAACCCGCCGCTTATACCTACGAATACGGCTTGCCCATGCATACACTTTCTGCTTCAGGAAGTCGATGCGCTCTGTGGCACGGGACATGTAGTCTCGAGGACTGATATCAGTCCCTGAGAACGCCCGCCTCACAAAACGCATCACTCTAGGGCGAGTATTGCCCTCCCTGAAGCAGATCAATTTGCCGATGAGTGCTCTGGCCCCACCAATACGTCGTTCAATCCTGTACTGCCACGCCGGTACGGTTGGTTTTGGTCGTGTAGCTCTGTCATCAGAAATTTTTACATGAGCTACACGACATGCCGCTACAGCCGCACAATACAGGACCGAGTGAACGTCGGTGAGGTCTTCGCAGTTATCAAAATAATTCGACAACTGCGAATCCAGAACAGCCACCAGCATTTTATTTTTGTTATGCATGGGCAAACGAGGTAAGCGTGGTCTAAGTTCGGGTGTCATGAACCGATATTCCCGAATCGCACCCTCCAAAGCACTCCTCATATCCTCACTGCACTGGGTACTAACATTAGTAACCATGTCACTACTCACGTCGCCATCGCAATATGGTGTTGTTGTGGTAGACTGTGGTAGAACCACAGCCTGTGACGGCGGCGTGGCAGTGACATGGCTACTCTGCACTTCAGTTCGCAAGCGATCAAGTACGGTGTCATCCAACATACGATTACGCTGGATGACTCGCACCTGATCCGACAGTCGTTGTGCCGACACGTTGACAGCTGGTTCAAGCACCTGAAACAGAGAGAGCATCCTAACACGGTACGCGGTCAGGTAGTTTCCCCCCTCTGTAGCCCCAAAGTATGCGCGCATGACGTTTTCATTGTTTGATTGCGTCCATCGCATGCGCTGCACACTTCCGCCGGGAGCTGGGACCCTATCAGAAGCCAGTGGGCCTCGAGGTCCTAAGCCGTCCGGCGGCCGGCGTCCTCCCCGTCGACGAGCAGGTGGTGGCGTCGAGGGCGGAGAGAAATACTCGTCGCTCGAGCTCGACGCAACTGTCACGGCCGGTGTCACAGCACTCACGATGGGGCTGGGTTCCGGCGGCGGCGAGGCGGAGCTGAGCGGCGGGTCCGGAGGCGGTAGGCGTGCGCGACGAACTGCTGATCTCGTCAACATTGTCGTTATGTTACATTTTACGTGTTTTGTTCGATGATGTAGTTTTCACATGACGTATGTCATTCCGGGTCACAGATGTATTCTTTTTACGTTTCTTGATGTTAAAAAAGGGTTTCATTTTGTTGTTTATTGGGTGTATATAAAACTATTATATTTTTATAAAGGGAGCTGGTTTCTGATTCACTGCAATTATGTCTTTATTTGGTAAATTGCAAGAAAAAATATATTTTTTAATGACAACGACTTGTCGACACGTGTGTTGCCAGCAGATCTCTTATTATTATTATTATTAAAACATTGTGCTGATGGATGGATTGGATAGTACGGGGGTCGTGGAGGTGTTAAAAGTCAAAATCTTTTAAAAAGAAATTGTATTTTAAAAAAAAATTGACAAAAAGTTGTAACTTTGACCCCCTATATCTCCGTAACTAGAAGGTTCCCAGGTATGGTGTAGAACAAAAAAATTATCGCAATGACGGAGAGAACAAGTGGTTTTCGGATTCGTTAAGAGGTGTTTTACACTCGTTATAATAAATGAGACATGTAATCGTATTTTTTTATCACAAAAGAATCTAACACAGGTACATATATATCTAATATGGGTTTGAATTTTCTTGCCGGATTAACTTCCGCCATTTTGATATTTTTTTTAAAGTAGTTCACGAAAGATAAAATAAAATCTTTTATAGAAAATCAGTCTTAATTAAGTAGGTAGTAGAAGTTGGTGTGATTGTTCACACCATTTTTAATACACACATTTAAAAATCACACAGACATTGTTTAAAGGTAACTGGCAATTAGTGTAAAGCGTCAGGGTAGCCCGCGAAATTCAAGTTTTCTTACGTTTTTGGCGATTTTCAGGCCAGTGGTAGGTTCAGGTCAGCTGTTTAGTACATTCAGGTTCGCCTAATGTACTGAACAGCTGATTTTTTTCGCGATTTCAGGATTGGTCCCATTGTAACAGTACTTTGTTATCATGAGCACAAACTATAATTGAACAATCTACGTTGATATATTTTTAGGTTAGTATACTAACAGGAAAATTCTCTAAAGCATCATTATATATTAAATAAAAAAAGTACATTAAACGAGCTGCGGTATTTTGGACGTAAATATACGACCCTGACGAAATCTTTATGGACCCGAAAATATTTGTCGGATTAATCTGACGTAAGCGATTAAATAAAAGGTTAATAATGGATGGCCGCGTCCATTATTATTACAGTTTAATAACAGTAAAAGAACTACTCTATTTAATAAAAAATCGCATTTGACGTCATGAAACTGTCAAATATAGACGACTGTGGCGTCCCCGGCACAGACAATACAACGGTGTGATAGAGATGGGCATTATAGTCATTACAATTAATCGATATTCAATTAACACTCGACTTTTAAAGAGCGCACAGTTCAGTATTTTAAAATTTTCTTGATTTCTCAAACATAAAAGTTCAATAGCTAATGTTTTATTTATTTACTAGTGCAGAATTCAGAGTAAATTAAATATAAAGTAGGTTGCCGTCGAGGTCGATATTCT
Organism: Xestia ashworthii; assembly: GCA_950022955.1. NCBI lineage: Eukaryota > Metazoa > Arthropoda > Insecta > Lepidoptera > Noctuidae > Xestia > Xestia ashworthii. The sequence continues at coordinate 2,859,080 of OX465551.1, read as the reverse complement.
TGTTATATTGACTGCTACCTACATCACTACGTGTCCTGTTATGGTGACCGTGGCGTTGAAGGCACTATATGTTCCGGCCTCCGCCGCCTGGCAACACTGCCGGGTGACGTGGAGCACCGCAGCCAATGGGTGCGCCGATCGCGCGCCGTCTTGCGCGCGGGCCAATGGCTGCGCGCCGCGATCACGCCACCTCAGCCGAGCCAATGGACAGCGGGGCGGCAGCGGCGTCGCGCGAGCGGGAGCACAGGGCTCCGCTGAAGAATCGTTCACTTGGCCACGAGGGCCGCTAGCCAACCAACGCGTATTTTTGTAACGGGTCCAGCGACATTATTGTGAGAATCTAATTCCGATCAATACATCAGTTTATTTATTATTCAGTCTTGGTTTCATTGAAGAAGACCTAAAACCCACGCAAGCGCGTAAACACTATATTTTTCGAACTTTATGACTGGTTTTCTTTTTTTTTCATTTTACGTTACTAAAGATCAAATGTAACGAAAGCAATTCACGTCAAATAAATTAAGAAGTCAGGGTACATAATTAACAATGGAAATAAACACAACAATGCTGTTTTATGACATTTATTTACGTTTAAAGTTCGGTCACGCAGGCGCGACCGTGGCGTGCTAGGCACATTTTGGTTTGTCGTCTAAACACGACTGTGGCGATCAAACAAAGCAACACCAACAACAAAGCAACAACTTTCGGAGTAAAAAATAAAAATAAGTATCGCTTGGACATTACACACACCGCCATCTAGTGCCACACTAAGCAACGAGGCTTGTATCGTGAACTACAGATAGTTTGATACTTTTTTTAAGGGTTCCGTACGTCTAAAGGTAAAAAAGGAACTTTTGTACAAACGCTTTCTTGTCCGTCTGTCACCACCGATTTTCTCAGCAACAGGTGGACCTAGCAAGTTGAAATTTATACCAGATACTGAAGTCTACAGTCCCTATTAGGCGTATTAAAATCCTGAACCTACACGGTAAAAAGACATGGGCAAAATTAGATTTTCGCTAAAACTTACTTATAATTTTCCCTTTCCTTGTGCTGTAAGACTTTGCTTTAACCAAAATTGACAATAGGCTTGAGTCCTAAAAAAATCTAATTAGTCCGTCAGTTAGATTATAAAAAAATATTTGACCCGTATTTTTTCTTTTGTTACATAAACCAAAATTTACGAAGATACGACGCTTTTAAAATTCGCAATACGTCACGCCGTGCTATAGTTTTTAGTGCGTTGTGACGTCACGAGCCCCCACTCCTGAATTTTGATGCGTTTTATCTTTGTCAGTACTCAGTGATTTACAAAAACAAAAAATACGTGTCCTTTATTTTCCAATACTCTAACTGACGGACTAATTAGTTTTGCAATTTATTGATGGTGGAAACTAGCCTATTCTAGGTCAACCGTAAGTAGCCTATAGGTTTTGGGTCGAAAACCTATATGGTAGTTCCTGCTGACCTAGAATCACGAAATTTGGCGAGAAGCAACAAATTTGGTCTTACAGCACATGTAAAGGGAAAATCTGAAAACCGTAAATATGTAGAAGTAATAACATAAAACAAGGCGAATATTACAAACCTATTATTTGCGGTTGGTACAAAACCCGTTTTAAGAGATCGAACAAAAAATGTTAAGTTTGTCCTATAACTAGGTCCTGTAAATACTTGCTTAAACTGTACTACGGGATTATATCCGTGATTTTCTTTTGTTTCTGTGAGCTCCCGTAAGTCTTGTACTTAAAGTGTAGTGAAAAACCGTGAAAGTCTAAAACATGCTTAAAATTCAATTCAATTTATTCAAGAACAATTTCAAACAACCATGAATCGGGTAAATGTCCATGCTCATCACACAAACATTGACCCTTACCGGGATTCGAACCCAGGACCCTAACAACATCAGGCAGCCTCACAAGCGCTGCGCCGTTCGGGTCAATATTTTTTTTCATCAGTTTCCGCAAACTATTGAATGGTAAATAACAGCTCACTTGGAACTGTCATTAAAATGAATGTATTGAATTCCTGGTATACTATAAGTTAAAATGAATTTAAAAGAGCTACTTGTCCGCCAGGTGCTATCGTCCGCCGGCAACATCCTAGAAGACGAGTCAGCGAACACGATCCTGTCGTCGTCCAAGGTGCTGTCGCTGGAGATCGAGAAGAAGCAGGCGGCGGCCGCCATCACGGAGGCCGAGATCGACGAGGCGCGTCTGCTCTACGTGCCCGTCTCACAGCATAGCTCCGTGCTCTTCTTCTGCATATCCGATCTGGCGAATATTGATCCGATGTACCAGTATTCTTTGGGTTGGTGAGTGCTTACGTTCCGAGAAAATCACAGAATCCCCAACTAGCACACAAGCTGCTTCAATCACTTCTTTACAACCTGAATGTTCTACAATAGCCGTTCAAGGGGTTTACTATAATTCTTAAGTGGTACAGTAGCGTATTCAATCGCTCTTTAACAGGCAGGTGGTACAATAGCCGTACAACAGGGCTATAATAGTTAAAAGTGTTTAAATAGAGTTACAGGCCTTCCTATAAAGCGCTTTAGGTGGTATAATGCATATTTTTAACTCTATATCTACAGCAGAGAAACAGGTTGTACAACGGAGTATCAATAATCCGTTGTACAACCTCAGACTTTTAAAAAGATATATTAATTACCGATATAGACCTAGAAGAGTACAATTGAGCGTCAATACCACCATCGTAGAACTGAAAGGTCTACAATGGTCGATACTAGCGGCTTAACCGGTAGAATGGTTCTAGTAAACTCTGAAGGCTGTTGTAACCGAGACGCCATTAGAGTTTTTAATAAAAGCAATTCTCATGATTTTTTATAATTTATTTACATCATAAATATGTATAAAAACCGAATTCACGTCAGTCTTTCTCACACAGGATTCTAAAGAAACTACCTAGAAAACTAAACTGTCTTAAATAAACTAAATTCAAACCCTCTAATCAAATTAATGTACTTTTTATCCAAAAAACTGCATAAACAGCAGGCGCGTGAAAACTTTAGCTAAAAATATGTATATATTCACAATACAGTGGCACTCGCACTGGTATTTTGCATACATAAAAGGAAAAATCAACACTACTGTTGTTTATTTCCAATTCATCCATCAATCACTCATAGGTTAAAATTTCAGTTAGTTTTGTTCATTTCAGAGATACAGTCGCGTTTAAATACGGTTCGAGCTCTACAGTCGCGCTACAAGAACTTATTTTAGATCCTGAGGCGCACTCTACCGCTCGCATAGCACCTTTGTAGATCCAAGGGTGCTATAAAGGGTGCAAGCGGTAGAGTGCACCGTACTAACACCTCTGTACAACCATTGTAGAGACATTGTAGATCCTTAGGCGGTACTGCGTGGGCCTCTTTCGTCGGTACAGCGGCGCTATAGCCGCTTGTACATCTACTGTAGAACTTATCTGTAGAGGCTATGTCGTTATTAATAACCTCTAACCGGCCGCTGTACGGCTTGTTGTAGAGCTTGTGTGCTAGTTGGGTCGTACAATAACATCAGCATTTGTTATTAATCTAAGTTATATTGTTATCAACACAGTGGACTTCTTTGCAGTCTGAAAAATAAATAACTAATAATTACGCCTTTATGTTTAATCAACAGGTTCCAAGTTTACAACAAATCGCATGTATCGTTAATTGTAAAAGTATCTCGATAAAGGATCGTTCTAACTAAGAACCCCATTCCCCACAGGTTCATAAACCTATACAACCAAGCAATCATCAACTCTCCCGGTAGCGACGACCTGGACGAGCGCATCGAGGGTCTCAACTCATTCTTCACGAAGAGCATCTACGACAACGTGTGCCGCAGTCTGTTCGAGAAGGACAAGCTTATCTTCTCTCTCGTTCTCACGCTCGGGATACTGAGAGCCAAGGTTACATTCACTATAATAGGGTATTTGACACCATAAAACAATATATAAATCAGTTCAAGATGGCCGCCGGCACAAAATGGCGGACTACATATTTATTCAACAACTCCCTCAATATGGGTAACAAATGAAAGGGCTTGACACCCGTAAGACGCGTTAAGGAACTTCGTTCGAAAGGTTCTTAATTTTTTTGATTTAATGTTACTTGTTAGTTAATCAAATTACATTTTTAGTTGACTTGAAATCTGTTATATATGTATATGTCACCGTAAAATTGTCAAATACGTTATATTGTAATATCTCTAGCGATATTGTAAAATCTCGAAATATTGCCAAATGAACATACTGCTTACAACAAATCGCATTATTTTACGTGAAATGCATGCGATGGTAGTCAACTCACGCGGTGTGGAGGGAACGAGGAGTCCCCCTTGCCCAGTGGTACAACTCTCATGAAAAGATATTGTGCCATTCCTGAGAAATACCGATTATTATAACCTAACCTTAAAACACTTTATATTCCCCTAAAAAGCGTAGTCGACGGAGCCCCGCTTCGCGGGGCACCTATTTCCGGGTGCAGGGTTTAAAGGAACCTAACTAACCTAACGGGGGGGAGCCCCAAGTCCCGATTATGGGGGCAAGGGATACTTCCGTATGTTCAGTTGACAATAATTCGAGACTTTACAATATCGCTAGAGAGATACACGTTATATTGTAATATAACGTATTTGACAATTTTACGGTGACATATACATATATCGACTGATGCATAGTGTAGGAGTGCGCCCCTCCCGCCGCGCGGGTACCCTCTTTAAATATATGATTTAGTGTGCAACCAACTAGCGAGTTTGATTGACCTCCGACACTTCCGTATCTAACAAAATCAATAAATAGTTGAGTCATTGAGTTGATTAAACAGTGACGTCACAGCGTGCTATTGCCTTACAAAATCTCGTTTTGACAGCTCCTAAAAAGTATGTCAATTGATTGGTGTGTTCCTATTGGTGCTAGTTAAGATGACAATAAAGGTCATTGCCCTTTCCCTAATATCTCTTCGTAAGAACTAAAACAAATGAACCATGTATCGTTTTTCATTAGAAAAAAATGTTGAAGATCACGATAAATGTAGATTCTGACTTGAACAGGCTTATTTTTGGTTATCAAAGTTAAGAACTACTCATACAATAAATGTAGGTGTGTCAATGACCGCTGTTGTCATCAACTGGCAGCATGAACTATAGATGAAGTTAAAATGATCAAAAGACGACGTAGTGAATGATGCGTGAGGGATAGTTTCTTGAATCAGACTGTACATCAGATCAGATATCGTGGGTTGGATACCCAGGTATAGCAGATACGTAGAGAATGTATGGCACGACGATAATATCGCCGCGTAAAGAAGGCCCCTTATTATTGGTTATCTCAGCTGCAACCCGGACCACCGCGGGAGTCGCACCGGGCGTGCACTGTAGCACGTAGGCGCGTGTGGACGTGAGCTATGCGCTACTGAGTCGTCCGTCCGACCACATCACTACATGACGACAGGCCGTGTCGACCTGACCACAGTGATCCACAAGCGACGAGCAGTACATGTCAGCACATTGATGGGGCACGCAAGGGCCGAAGCCTGCCGGGGCTGCGGGATTGTTCGAAAGAGATACCGCGGCCATGACACAAAAGGGCTAAGAAAGAACATGTATGGGTTTTAGTCAGTAAAGTGTGCATTGTTACTGGTCAAGTCCGTGATTAGACCCGTATTACTGTATAGTCTTATGGATCAAAATGCTGGACTTTGAAGAAGATCTATGAAAAACGATTGCATGTAGCGCAGATGAGAATGTTGAGATGGATGTGTGGAGCGACAAGAATGGATAATGTAAGGAATGAAGTTTAAAAGTGGCGCATGTTACAGAAAAAAAGTCGTTTGTCTTGGAATGGACGCGTAATGAGAAGGAATGAAACGCATGTGAATAACAGAGTGATTAATATGAATATTGGTGGATGGAGAGGAACAGGAAGGCCAAACAAAAGATTAAGTAAACTAACATCTTTAGGTACTAATATTATAATGACGAAAGATTTGTCTGTTTGTATTTTAGTATGTAACGAATAAACTTAAAAACTGCTTTGAAAAAATCTTTCAGCAATGAATAGCTACATTATCAGCGAGTAACATAGGCTACATTTTATCCCCGTACTCCCACAGGAACGGGAACTACGCGGGTGAAACCGCGTGACGTCCGCTAGTAAAAGATAAAGTAAAGATGAGGGTATCAAAATAAAAAGTAATTTACTTCCTAGCGTTACTGCGAGGGAAGAACTGTCGGAACAAAATCCCTAGATGATGGATCTTACTTTCACAGGGTACAAGCGTGCCATTATGGCCAGGACTGAGTTGCCTCTTTTTTTTTAGAGCAAATTGGACGAGGAGTTGCTAGCATTCCTGCTGACGGGCGGCGTGGCTCTGGACAACCCGTACGAGAACCCGGCGCCCAGCTGGCTCACGGAGAAGGCCTGGTCCGAGATCGTGCGGAGCAGCTCGTTAGGCCCGTGAGTATACTGCTTCATCATCATCATTTCAGCTGAAATACGTCCACTGCCGACCCAAATGTTTACGTTCCATGAAGTCAAATGCGTTCTACAACAAAACATTTTTTTTTTTTTTTTGGATATGGCATCTCGCAGTTCAGTCTACGAAGACTGGCTTCTGCTTAACCGGGCAAGTCCTGTGGATGCCTTGAATTTAAGGCCTCCAGCCAGCACAAAACATTAGATGACAGCGCTTTATATAGCAAAAATATAACCCGACCAAGTGAAATTGCTCGTTAGTTTCGCATTACACGTTTATGATAATTAGAGTTAATTAAATTTGGGATTATTGTTGTTGATTGATTTGTCGCTACGTAACTTGGTAGAAGTTTTTTTATTTACAGCAAATAGCTTCTCGTGGCGGGAACTATATCTACAGGGTGGAATTTTTCAATGCCACCTGGAGGGAAAGTACCCACTCTAAATACTGGAGATAGCAATTTTTTCTCAAAGGAGACAATCTCCAGTATTTCGAGTATTTACTTTCCCTCCAGGTGGCATTGAAAAACTCCATCCTGTATGTCGAATTACATCCAGTAGTTTTTGCGTGAAAGAGTAACAAAATTCCATCCACTAACCTTCGCATATAGGGTGACTGGCAATTCGTGTACGATACTTAAACACGTTATTATGCTCATGATAACAAACAACTTTTACTATGGGACCAACCCTGAAATAGCGAAAACAAATCAGCTGTTCAGTACATTTACGTTTGCCTAATGTATTGAACAGCTGATATTTTTTTCGTGATTTCGGCTATGGTCCCATAGTAAAAGTTGTTTCTTATCATGAGCACAATCACGTATTTAAGTTTCGTACACTAATTACCAGTCACCCTATATATAATGGTAATTAGTAAGAAAGAGAGTAGCGGTGGCCTAGTGATGTCGGCCCCGACTTACGAACAGTTGTGGTTCGAAAGGCGCATTACTTTGTGTCATTTATTTCATCACCAAACGTGTCGTGAGGAAATCGACATGACTTAGAATCAAAAATGCGATGACATGTGACATCTACCAACCCGCACTGGGTCCGCGTGGTAGATTATAATAGCCCATACGCAAAATACGCACTTTGACGTGGAGTTGCGGACACCAGCCCTTTTACAATACAATACAAACTTATATTGTCACTTACGGGATACTATTTTGGGCTCCCGATATTTTTTTTATTTTTTTTCGTTTTGAACCGTGAGAGCTTAAAACAGTGTTTATTACAATAAAATAGATAAAAAAGTAGTATTTGTAGTAAGAAGTAAGATAAGTAACGGTGACTAATAGTTGAATACACCGAACAGGTTGAAAGGCTTCAGAGAGCACTTCATGCAGCACATAGACAAGTGGAAGGCGTTCTACGACCTGTCGGCGCCGAATGAGAACCCAATGCCTCAGCCCTTCGACGAGGTCGAGGGCATCGCCAAGCTCATCATACTCAGGTACCGTTCACTTACTCGTTTTACTTCAACATAGCACGGCCAAGGCCAATAAACCAGACTCAAAGCATTTATTTTAAACTATCACAGTCAATATGTCCTGTTTTCTGTAATTGTTTTTTTCTTTTCAGTTTTTGTTTAATGTATTTTTCACGCAGTCGTGATTATTATTTTACACTTTTTGGTTCCTTAAATATACCATTTCAAATCCTCATGATGAGCCCTTTATCGAGCCGTTCAGGCTACAGAGCGTACCAAACATTTGAATTTGGCGCCAAATCTCCCCTCTTTTGATTTTTTTACCGACTTCAAAAAGGAGGAGGTTTTCAATTTGTGTTTTTTTTTAATTTTGATATACCTACCTACCTACCCAATGTCACTCTCACAGTAAATACAAATCTAACGACATCTCTCAAGCGAAATTGCAACAAGCTGTTCAGGCCACAGAGACCGTGCCAAATAATTGTATGTCACCGTAAAACTGTCAAACACGTCAGATTGTGATATCTAAATATTATCAACTGAACATACGGAATTATCTCTTTCCCCATAATCGGGACTTGGGGCACCCCCACGTTAGGTTAATTAGGTTCCTTTAAACCCTGCACTAGCCCTATGCCCAGCAGTGGACGTCGTTCTGCTGAAATGATGATGATGATGATAATGAAACCCTGCACTCAGAAATAGGGGCCCCGCGTAGCGCGGCTCCGTCGACTACGCTTTTTAGTGGAATCTATAGTGTTTTAAGGTTAGGTTATATTAATCGGTCAGGAATGGTACATTATCTTTTCTTGAGAGTGGTACCATTGGGCAAGGGGGACCCCTCCTTCCCTCCACACCGCGTGAGTTGACTAAGTACCATCGCATGCATTTCACGAAAACTAATGCGTTTTATTGTATGTTCGGTTGACAGTATTTCGAGAGTTTACAATCTCTCTAGTTATTTTTACAATGTAACGTGTTTGTCAATTTTACGGTGACATATACACAAACATACATACTCTGGAAATAGTTATTTATGATACTAGTGCGGTAAGTTGATTTTTACAAACGAGTAGACGAATGGCACACGAGTTTGTAAAAACCAATTTCTGCACGTGTGTCATACAACGTTTTTCAACACATTTGCGAGAAAATTATTAATAATATTAACCACGATAAAATTTTTGTAAATCATTAAATAGCGCTCTCGCGATTTTGGTGGCAAGAAACTTTTCTGCAAGCACCTCATTCAAAATATCAGTTGGAGTAGATTCCATATTAACATCTGATTCCTCGCTTGAACTCATATTATTATTTTGTTAATCAGTCGGAATGTCGCGCAACCATAGATGGGTCGCAACAATCTTTGACGTTTCTTTGAAAATGGCGCGAATTTGCAAATGGCGCCATATGCACGTGGTGAAAATTAGAACTACATCTTTCGTCTCACTTACTCTTTTGTATTAGAGTGAGACAAACGTATTGAGCAAAAGCACTTCCAAGGAGGTTGGATAACTCAGCCTATTTATTCTCGTAATGTGAAACTCTCTGGTGGAATACTTTTTTTTTTTGAAAATTAAAAAACAACCGTAAAGAATACGCACGGTGCTATACAAGGGGGAGTGCGGTAAAATAGGTACTTAGGTGAAAGTACCTATTTTACCGCACGGTCCGTTGTATGGTGCGTAATTTTCAACTTTCGAACAATGTATACAGGCTTCGTAATTATGCACTTTTTGAGCAAGTGTGTTGAAAAACACATTTATTTATTTATTTCAAATCTCCCTTACAACAGCTATCATTACAAGTAATCCTAATGCGATAGCGTGGTCTCAAAATTAACTTACCTATATTAAAAAACTAGTAGACCAACATAACAACATTAATATAAATTATAGCTTATAAACTAAGTTTCCTAACTATAAAAACATAAGCCCTCCTTCTGGCACAGTCGGGTCACCTCACGGGTGTCACACAAGCCACGACACTACACGATTATCTGTCGTCACGACATGCGACATAGTGAAAACAGGGCCATAAGATAAGATTACACGGACAGGCGAAAGATAATTGGAATTCATAAGTTCGAACAAAACGCCAACATAGTACTCGTAGATCTATAAGTAGGGTAAATACGCTAAATGTCGGCCCCCTTACGGATTTTCTAAACTGCATCGCTCAGTCTCCATCAGTTTGCAACAAAAGCATAGCTTGTGATGCGGTTTTAGACAGGTTGATAAATCAATATTATGTTTATAAGCAAAAGGTTGGCTTTACTACTATAAGAAAAAAATAATAAGGTTTAAATGCGTCTAGGTCGAAAAAACCCTAAAGTCGGCCGTTCACGGCCCATGGTCGGTCGTATTTTTCCCAAATGTCGGCCGGGTACAGGCTGTTTCAAATTAAGAAATTTAAAAATATTATTAATATGATTTATTTTGGTAGGAGTATAATATCACAATAAGTTTGAATTTGCATTTATTTAATTATAAATTAAATTAAACAATATAAATCAATAACCAATATTAACCAATTACAGATTCACAACATAGGGCATTGTGATTAATAGATAGGTAGCAATAGCAAGTTCCAAAAGAGCAATAATTTATAGGTATTTGTATCCCAAACCATATTTAGCTATCATAGATATGGTTCCAAATTGTCAACTCGTACATCCAAACTATTTGTAATACATACTAATAAATTATAATAATACATATATTCAATTTTGAGAAAATAAGAAGGTAAATAAATAAGGAAAAAAATTAATACCCACACAATCCATGAAAACATACAAAAGTAATCAGCCTGTATTGTGGTGCTCGAATTCGAGACTGGCCGACAATACGATCTTTAATATTTCTAAAGTCGGCCCCTGTTTTGTGTACCTTATTTCTCGAGATTCAACTTATATCACCCCGGCCGGTATTTGGCGACTAAACGTTACTGTTACTGTTACTGCTAGCCTGCATCATCCCACTGCTGGGCAAAGGCCTCTCCCCATGACTTCCAGTTGGTTCGATCCAGGGCTAATGTTGGCCACTGGTCATTGGTTTTGTCCAGCTCGTCCCGCCATCTTCTGCGAGGTCTGCCGCGACGCCTCCTGGCTGTATCAGGGCTCCAGAAAGTGGTTATTTTGGCCCACAGCTCATCGGGCATGCGGCAGACGTGGCCAGTCCAGTCCCACTTCAGCTTAGCGGCTATTTGAGCAACGTCAGTAATTTTTGTTTTGGAGCGCAGTGTGGTGTTTTACTAAACGTAAAATAGATTTATTTACCGTAATGCTTTGTAAATTCTCCTATTAAGCCAATGGAACGGGTAGAATTGGAATTTATAAAACAGACTGCTTTTACTTTAAAGCCGGCCCCGTCCGAGAATACGATTTTAAGTCGAAACTGGTATTCTAATGGCGGCCCCCTATTTTTCCCATAAAGCAATACGCAAAACATTGAAAAAACTATCTCAAAATATAGTAAAAATAACTATTTAGTGATAACAAAGCTAAAAATAAAAATAATAAACGTCTTAACGTTGTAATATCAATCCCCGGATCGTGGGTATTCTCAGAAAGTAAGCTATTTTAACTAAGAACTTGACGCTTCAACGGCGCCATCGCTACTGATGCTGAGTGTGCGAAGAGCGAGTGACGTAAACGGATAGTAACGCTTTTTACCTATAGAGTATGAACTAAGGTTGCAATTCAAGTGGTAAAATTGCCACTTAATTACCGTTTGAATGAACGCAAGCCGAAAATGTGCAGACGGCCGAAGATTGAGGGGTGGCTGATGTTCGGCGTATTTACCCTACATTTAGTTCGCAATAGGCGTTTTGACTTTGACTATAGTGAACAATAATAACAAAAAAATAGGGTGTCAAAAATAATTAAGTACATGGTTTGCAAAACCTTTATGGAAAAACATGTACCTACTTAGCTACCTTGCTATTCACCTATTTATAACACCATCGCAACGATAGGTCGCGGTGGAGCAAAATGAAATGTATAATAAACTATATAACATAATATTGTATTGAAGAAAAGAATTCAATACAACGCGCGGTTGGAATTAGTAAATAAGAAATTAGATGCTACGAGAACGCATGGCGCGAAACCGAGCGTGGAAGCGTGCAACAGCTGACAGACAGACTGGTGTGGTGCGGGGGACTGCGCTCGCTCGCGGGTCGCCGCGGCTCACTGTCCGCTGTCCCCGCACCCCTCGTTCACTGCGGCAATGTTGTGCTATTTTTATTAAACACCTGTTTATTAGCTCATGTTTTTGTCATTGTGTTTACAAAATAAGTAATAACAAATATCTGAATAACCTCGTGGCGTAAGGATTGCGAGACCTGTTTCATAATAATATGGATTTAACTATACACTGACTGAGCATTTTATGGACCAAGTGATCACCGAGTCCCATTGTTCTAATAAAATGGCTGGGCAATATTACCTAATAATAACACTTCAAACCGAGGCAAGTGATCAATAACATGTACTACCTGACCTTCAGTGACCTTCACAACTTATCATAGCGTCTGGTCATTATGAATACTGCTACGCGACAGCCGCGCGCCTTCGGTCTATTTGATTGGTACATGTGGCGGGACGAGGGGAAACGCGTGATGCACGCTGACCAATCAGAGCTCGCGCCGGCTGCGAGTAGTGTGACTCATTCGCGTCGCTAGCTACACCGCAGTTTTGTATTGAAAACGAGTACACGCGGACTGTTTATATTTTCGCAAGAAGTATCAAGTTGTAAGGAGTGGCGGTTGTACTGTGTGCCATTTCTTAATTCAGTGTCGAAATAAAAACAAAACGGACGAACGATGGAAAGTGACGTACTTAGTACCAACATAGATTTATTGATTGACATGAAACGTCGATTTGAAGAAAGATTAAATGATTTAATGTCGATTAAAAGTCAAAATACTCAGTTTTTAACCCGTGCAAGTTATATAAACATGATTGAAAAAGTGAAATTTTCGAAGTCTAAAGTATCTCATAAAAAACCAGGAGATTATCAACTTTGTCGAAGATTCGACGTCATAAATGATGGAGGAACAGAAAAACTGATTGTTCCGAAAAGGAAAGATAATATAACTCGGTATTACGTGAGCAATGAAGAAATATTTAAGATTTTACATGACACCCACCTGGCACTTGGACACGGCGGAAGAAATCGTATGGAGAAAGAGGTACATGAGCGCTATAAAAATATTACGAGAGATATTATTGATATTTACTTAAAGGTATGCGACTACTGCGAAAAAAAACGGCTACGTTTGAGAAAAAAAGGTTTAGTGATGAAACCTTTTGTTAGTAGAGAATTGAGATCGAGGTGTCAAGTAGACGTAATTGACATGCAGTCACAAGGGGATGATCAATACAAATTTATACTGGTTTACCGAGACATGGTCACGAAATTCGTGCAGCTCCGCCCCCTCAAGAGCAACAAAGCCGAAGAAGTTGCACATGTACTAATTGATATTTTTACAATATTTGGTGCACCAAGTATTCTTCAAAGCATAAATGGCAGAAAGTTCGCTAGTGATGTTGTTCGAGCGGTTTGTGACATGTGGTCTGAGATGAAAATTGTGCATGGAGTCGCGCGTGACTTGCTGAGTGAGTCCGTAGAAAGATCAAATCAAGATGTATTGCACATCCTACGTGATTGGTTGTGGGCTAACAAGACAAAATCATGGCCGGAAGGATTACGATTTGTTCAATTCCAGAGAAATAACATTTGCGAAGGCAAAACCTGTAGTCCATATCAAACCCTATTCGGTGGGGTGAAGTTGAAACTTGGACTCTATAGTTCTACTATACCACATGACGCTCTGCTTGATGTCAATACAGAAGAAGATTTAGAGAAACTATTAACCTTTACGGACCAAGTAGACTCCGCCGAAAATGTTAAAGAACAGGCCGACGATTGTATCATAGTAGAAGAGCCCATCGTTAAAATTAAAGAAGAGGTCGCCGAAAACGACCCATTAGATTGCACCGAAATAAAAATAGAGGAGTCTGATTTACAATTCGAGTTCACTGAAAATGAATATGTAAAATTTTTTTATTCAGCTGGCCCAAGCCAAGGTTTAGCCATTTTAGATGTTCAAGAGGACTCAGCAACTAACAAAATGTTACTTCCGTCCAAAAATCAAGATCCTGAAACACATTTGCAGTGTAAGCGTCCCCGCATCTAGGATCCGCTGAAAACAAAAAACAGAACGCAACTACAAAAATAATTGAATAAAGAAACAGGGACAGTCAGCCATTTTTTTGATATTGTAGCCTCACATAAACCTGTTTAAACCAATAGCTAATATTAATCCAAACCAATCTCCAGTAGCCCGTGAAATTCATATTTTTTCTGACGTTTTTTACAAATTTGCTGCCTTTCAGTGTCATAATACGCACGTACCTATTTACACAGTTAAATTCATTAAAATCATAAATAAAACCCATTTAAGTTCATTTAATCCCATTCAATGACTATTTTATGAAAAAAACATTCAATGAGATTAAATGAACTAAAAGCCACATGTGCTACGTCCGCGAATCATGTTTTAGTCAACATACAACTTGACACTGCCCTGCAATCAACGCAAGAAAATTAGAATTTCGCGGGGAATATTTTTTACTTCTCATAATATGTCCCGTAAAGCAAGAAACGTTTTGAATTTTATAATTATTCCTTTTATTTTTAATTAGTAGGTAGGTAGGTACTTATTAATAAGAACTTGTGTGTGGGTTCTAAATGTGAAACCTCATAAATAGTTATTTGATTGGTGATTTACGTAAGTGGGTACCTAAGTAATTTTCTAACTGAACATTCATGTTGAAGATTAAAGTTATCGATAAAAATATGACATGTGTTTTATTTCCTGCATAATAGACTTAGGCCTATAGACTTTAATCATATCTGAATGATAGACAGCAGCATGTATACAAGTAAAGGGTGTAAATTCGATGGGTTTAAAAGTAAAAATGGGTGTACCACAAGGTTCGATATTGGGTCCCTTCCTCTTTTTAGTATACATTAATGACCTACCCCATTTATTTAACAACCATCCGCAAATGGTGTTGTTTGCTGATGATACTTCTTTAATATTTAGAATAAACAGACGTGCCACAAATCTTGACGACGGAAATATCGCCCTACTGCAGGTTCATAATTGGTTTGCTAATAATTTAGTACTAAATGGGAAAAAAACTAAGTGCATAAGATTTGCTTTACCAAATGTCAAAAGTAGTGATTGTGACATAGTATTGAATCAAGAGAAACTTGAATTTGTCAATAAAATGGTTTTCTTGGGAATTACGCTCGACCACAGGCTACAATGGGGTCCTCATTTAACATCTCTTGCAGGCCGGCTCAGCTCAGCAGCGTATGCTGTTAGAAAAATCCGTCAATTTACTGATGTTCATACGGCGAGGAAAGTCTATTTTAGTTATTTTCATAGTATTATGTCATACGGTATTTTACTATGGGGTCGGGCTGCAGACATCGAGTCTATATTTATTCTGCAGAAAAGAACCATCTCTTATTGTGCACGTCTTTCTACATCGTTCTCACATAACATGAAAGATGTAACCAAGATTTTGTAACAACATTTTTGATTGAAAAGAGTGTCCATGGAGTTTCTTGCCCGTTCTTCTCCATAGAGATCTACGCTAGGAAATGGGCAACTACAGTACTTTCTCAAGTTATTATGCCTTGTGTCTGTGACTGTAGCTTCGCTTTTTTTTTCGTTTTATCGACATTCAAAAGTGCCGTAATGGTCTAGTTTAAATAAATGATTTGAGTTTGAGTTGAGTTTGAGCCCGGAAAATTTAGTTGTCCAGGTTGTTTGATTGTCCTGCTACACAGAGTGTATAAAAAAGGCGTGGTCTTATTCATTCGCGTGGACATATTATAATACAAGATAGATGCGCAACTCCGGTTTTCGTTTTTAAAACTGTGTACCTAAACTGTTAGATGGCGCTGTTAGTTTTTGTTCAACCAAATAAATACAAAAAGTAATTCTTGACTGAGGATTCGAACTTGTATCTACTTCACTAACAAGTAGTCTTAAATAGCTGTTCTCGTTATGACAGTTGAAATCTGTCAAACAGTTGAAAAGTTGGTGTCCTGGTCCTCTATATATGAAAATTTAGTTTGAAGCCAATGTATGGAAGTTTCACACCCCTGCCCGCGTAGATGTGGTAAACAAGGCAACCAATCAAACTTTACAAAACCAGTTTATGCGGATCTAGTTTCGGATGTAGTCAGTTTGTACTGGAAATCTGTACAAAGTGGTTATGTTTTACCGGAAATGTATAGCTTGATGTGTCACCCTATGTACAGCAAAATAATCCACTGCTAGATTTGGGCCGAGCATGTCTGAAACTTTCTATAGGACAGGATGATAGTTTCCGCACTTATGACGTTTGTCCCCTGGATAAAGTGGTTCAGGTTGATGGTTAGTACGCAGCCAGGCACGTATCCAGGGGGAAGGGGGGTAGTTGGGATTTATCCCCCCCCCCCCCCGAAATCTGACTTATAATTTAGGATCATTACCACTGCGAAGTACGTAAATCTTAGTACATAGTGATTAGAGCGTTTTTTACACAGTTTACATGGTTGTTTCAATGTTTGTCCCCCCCGAACCACAATTCTGGATACGTGTTTGTACGCAGCCTTAAATATGACCAGATCTTTCGGGGACACGCTGCATGAGGCATTTTTCATAATGCACTAATAGTCGTAAAAGAACCCTTAATGAAGCCGTTCTTCCCGTCATTGCATTTTTTTTTGTTCTTGAATATACTTGGAAACCGTCTAGTTACTGAGATGTTGAAGGTGAAAGTTTCGACGTTTTCGCATTAAAAAAAAATACGAGTTTTAAATGTTATCACTATTTAATCCATTCATCAGCACAATGTTTTCAGTGCGTCACATTGAGTCCTACCGTAATAGTACAGTCACGTCTAATAATATGTAAACACTTAAGATTTTTTTAAATTGTGTTTCTCCTAATGTACTTATTAAAATTTAATGTTATTACGTACATAGTATTCTGGAACTCATATTTTATGAAAAAGATCCAATTTCCTAGTTACAATCGTTATTTCTCGCGAAAATAGCTATAACTTTAAGGAAAGTTGTTTCGTACCATGCGTTTTCGAACGCATTTCTTGTCATCCGAGCGTCTGACGGTTTTTTGACGTTTGGATT
This sequence comes from Xestia ashworthii, assembly GCA_950022955.1. Taxonomy (NCBI): domain Eukaryota; kingdom Metazoa; phylum Arthropoda; class Insecta; order Lepidoptera; family Noctuidae; genus Xestia; species Xestia ashworthii. The sequence continues at coordinate 2,841,950 of OX465551.1, read as the reverse complement.
GTCTCTGATATATCTAATCCGTGCTTCTAACTTGTCTGTGGTCTGTGGATACTTACGAGATGACATTGCATTGAATTTTTGTGGTTTGATTGAGATAATTGAGAAATCTTTGTGGATCCCCTTTGTTTGCAAGATTTTGGTTGTGATTCAGTTTTGATTGGACTAAACACTCCTTTTTGAGAAAAACCACGGGTATATTTGTTGATTGTCCGCGCCGTATTGAGGTTGCGTCAGCCGCGCGTGTGAGATTGGAATTGAACATTATAATTTGACAATAATTGTGAAAAGTGTTGTTCTGGTGCCGTTTGAACTATTATTGTGCTTCATCCCGACCTGTTATACGCTGCCGGGGCAGCGTCTGTTGAAACACAGTCGTATCTGGCAAGTCACTCGACCACGCATTACTTTACATTTACACACACACATTTACATACATCCTTGCAGACCTGGCTTGATCAAGGACTGGTCATCCCCTTCAGCCCACTGGCACCAGGTAAGTTGATTTACATTTATTGTATTGGAGACAGGGTAGATTTGGTAGGGCTCCGCGGACAGCGGACGGTTCGATCACCAGCCCCCTGTCCTGGCGTAGAATCGAACAAAAGTGTATGTTCACCCCTAGGGGTGAACGTGAAAGTAACTTATTCAGTCCCGAGACGGGGTTTGACGCCCGAACGTAATGAGGTTGCTAATTGTTTGAGGGACTAAATAAGTCTTTAACCAGAGGTAAACTGTGCTTTTCATGACGAACACAAGGAAAATAAAAATAAAAACATGAATCAACTCAAAAACAAATCAAGATCGGGTTGTCGCTTTCCCGCCTATTTGGTTTTTTCTGTGGCCGGCGGGCCACAGCCTGCTATTCAGCCAGTATATATTCATTTTTATAATTGAAAAATCGCCAAATATATGTAATTTTAAAGAAATAGTTGAAACTAAACTATAATAAATTTAAAAAAATATATATATACTATAATTCTTTAATTATTACCTAACTTTATTTTATTTCAATTTTACATCGCTCTGTAATTGAGTATAGAATGTTGGTACATGGTTCAATAGAAAAGTGAAAATAGAACTAGGTTTTTTTTAATAATTTCACAGATGTCAGTTGAAAACGATGCTCCCTAGGGCTGAAAAGTACTACTTTCAACCCGCTCCTCAGGCAACTTCAGACCTACTTTCCGAGTATGAGTAATGAAAATCATGATTTTAAACCCCAAAAAAGTCGTGGTCCAGCAATATTTTTAGCGCAGCGTTACTTAGTTTCATGTACAGTCAACCAAGCTATTTGGTTTACATTTTTTTTTTTTGTGCTTTATTACTAAGAACAAAATTCTTAATAATTAATTACGATCCAGCCTAAAAGACTAATAAGTAATTTAACTCTAACTTAATATGTTACGTGATTACATACGGGACCGAAACGTGGTCGCTCACAATGGGCCTTATCAAAAGGCTTAAAGTCACCCAAAGGGCAATGGAGAGGGCTATGCTCGGAGTTTCCTTGCGTGATCGAATCAGAAATGAAGACATCCGCAAGAGAACCAAGGTCACCGACGTAGCCCGAAGAATTGCTAAACTTAAGTGGCAGTGGGCAGGGCACATTGCTCGCAGAACGGATGGCCGATGGGGCCGAAAAGTTCTGGAGTGGCGACCGCGAACTGGAAGACGATGCGTTGGAAGACCTCCCACTAGGTGGACCGATGACCTGGTGAAGGTTGCGGGAATCCGGTGGATGCGAGTCGCAAGGGACCGGTCAATGTGGCGACACTTGGGGGAGGCCTATGTCCAGCAGTGGACGTCTTTCGGCTGAGATGATGATGATGATGATGAATATGTGATAGAATATGTTAAAACTAAGAATAGTGTTCATTTGCATTTTTACACAAGTCTGTAGCACTTTCTTAGAGTCTAATATAATTTATAAAACACTATGTTCATGTGTTATTATGTATAGCACAACATTGTTACTATTACTCATTCACTTTGTACACTACACTAATTCAAAAGGCTTAGTTCTTTTTAGCCTACGCACTAAGTCTGTGTTGTCTAGCAGCTGGATTGCCTCAACATTCACGTGTCGATGGAGTGTGTTCGTGGGCTTCAGCAAATTTTTGGATAATGGTGGTGACGAATTGCATTTTAAGGTCACGATGAAGTTCGTCATTTCTTATGTACCAGGGTGCATTGACAGCATCCCTAAGTACTTTATTTTGGAATTGCTGGATTATTTTGACGTTGCTTTGTTTAGTACAGCCCCAAAGTTGGATGCCATACGTCCAGGGCCTCGATTCTGCTATTACAATAGTGTCAGAGTGTTCGATCATTGATTTCATAATGATCAAGTTCTGTCAAATTTTGACAAGTTTGTTAATTCTACTATCATAATGGCGCCATTATGACTTCTCAATGAACAACCACTGACACTCCATTGAAAGAAATGTCATAGAATATTAATCTCCTACATGAAATCTGGCATGAATAAATGTTCGCATTTAGTAGTAGATTTCGAAAATCATTTGTACTAAGGGTTTTATAATAATGACAATACGAAAATGCCATTAAAACACAATTTTATTACGAGACCATTGACCGACCATTGTGAATTTAGCAGATTACGAACTTTAAGCAAAATGACAATGGGATGAGAATGGAATCGTGTTGGAGTGACGAATTTATTAAAATAGCAGAATTAGGCCCCAGATTGGCATCAGAATATGCTTGTATAGGGTTATTTTATTATGTATTGATAGACAAGATTTCCTTCCGAGTAACCAATACATACTTTTATATCGTATATCGAGTTCCTGTCTTTTCTTTTTGACATGAGCTTTCCAACGCAACTTGGCGTCGAGAGTAATGCCAAGGTATTTGGCTGTATTAGCATAAGGTACTTGCGAACCATTTATGTAGATTGGGTGATAGTCCAAGTGTTTGTTTGTAAAGTCAATGTGAATTGATTTTGACTCATTCAGTTTGATCTTCCATTTTTGTGTCCAGTCATAAACTTTGTTCACAGCTAGTTGAACTTTTTCTACTGCTTCTCTGTGGCTTGATCCGGTAGCCATAATTGCAGTATCATCTGCAAAGGTAGCAATGGTGTTGTTTTCCAGTTCTGGGATGTCACATGTGTATAACAAGTACAAAATTGGGCCTAGCACACTTCCTTGAGGTACACCAGCTTTTATAGCTTTTAGCTCGGAGTATGCGTCCTCCTGCCGTATTCTAAACATTCTGTTAGTAATGTATGACTAGGATATCTGCGAATTCTGGTAGCATGCGTCTGAGCTTGAATATTAGACCCTTATGCCAAACTTTGTCAAATGCTTGCGCGACATCTAAAAACACGGTGGCGCAGACTTCCTTGTTTTCAAGCGTTTTTTCAATGATGTTAGTTATTCTATGTACCTGATCTATTGTTGAGTGTTTTTCCCTGAAGCCAAATTGATGATTTGGAATAAGGTCTTTATCTTCTATTATTGGTTTTAACCGTTTCAATAACAGTTTTTCAAATAGTTTTGATAACACGGGCAACAGAGAAATAGGTCTATATGATGATGCTTCATGGGGTGGTTTCCCAGGCTTTGCAATCATAATGACTTCAGCAACCTTCCATGACTCAGGTACATGTTTTAATATAAATGCAGCATTGATAAGCTTGGTCAGCTTTACTATGGCTTTGCGCGGGAGGTGTTTTAAAATTTCACCTGTAATGAGATCGTAACCCGTGGTTTACATTTAACACTTTAATTTGTGGGTTAAACTCTAAACCAAATCTCTAAGCTTGTTCAACAATAGAGAATGCTTGATTAACGGTTTTTACATCGGGTCTTTTACATCCTTCAAATATCGTGATCATGGTGCTCTAAATGGCGCCGAAATATCGGAAACTCGAAACTAATAGTAGTACCTACCTAAACCTAGTAAATATCCCGTTTTGATAATAGCAGCCATATTGTAACTAGAATAAAATCACAATGATTTTGACAGTTACAAAGTCAGAGATGTCTAACTTGTTACCACCATCTCTTGTCCTAGATGCATTCGCCCAGACAAACTGATCCCGTTAGTCCAAATGTATGTCGTCGACATGATGGGCCGGCCGTACATCGAACCCCCGCCCTTCGACCTGGACAAGTCTTACAGCGACAGCAACTGCTGCTCCCCGCTCATCTTCATCCTGTCTCCTGGCTCGGACCCCATGTCTGGTCTGGTCAAGTATGCGATGGAGAAGAAGGTGATCAGCTTCGAGACTATTTCGCTGGGACAGGGACAGGTAAGCTCAACTTTGTGGTAGCATGAAGTATCTCATTATCTACACCGATGTGTTCGGTAAAAAAACATTATTATTTAGTGACATTTGATGCACTGCGTAAAATAATACGTAACTATGGTAGGGATTTTATCCCTGGTAAATAAAAGCTATTTGCGAACATTAAAAACGTAGATTAATTAATCTCGGCTGTAATCAAAACTGCTGTGTTAAGTTAATAACACTGTCAGATTACTTGACTTACATATTTTGACAGGTTGGTTGCTCTGCAACCAGACGTCAAACAGAAATTAGAAGGCGAACGTTTGTAAAATTACGAGAACTGTACTTCTGATGTTTATACCAGGTTACATAGTTCCTTATGCCCTGTGTATATGTTCCTTATGTTATCTTCCCAGGGCCCAATAGCCGCAAATATGATAAACCTGGCGATCCAGACGGGCGGCTGGGTGGTACTGCAGAACTGCCACGTCATGGATTCGTGGATGGGCGAGTTAGAGCGCATATGCGCCGAGGTCATCATCCCACAGGTCACGCACGCCAACTTCCGCTGCTGGCTTACTAGTTATCCCAGCAGGTCGTTTCCGGTTACTGTACTACAAAATGGTGAGTGCATATCGTATCATGAAGACCAGACGTTGCTCACGACGTCGTTTCCATGTACATATTAATATTTCATCGTTGTTAAACAAGAATTTGAGGACGTAAAGAAGCCTATGTCAGTCAGTCCTACTTGTTTGACTTTTGATGGGTAAAGAACAGTTTCACCAACAACTTAAACACCAGCCCACCTTATCTTATACTTATAACCAACTTTCAAAAGAAGTGGGTTATCAGTTTAATTCTTTATTCCCAGGTGTAAAAATGACAAACGAAGCTCCGAAAGGGCTCAAAAACAACATATTACGTTCGTACATCTCGGACCCTATCAGCGACCCCGAGTTCTACATCTCGTGCCCGCGCACGGAGGACTGGCGCCGCCTGCTGTTCGCGCTGTGCTTCTTCCACGCCATCGTGCAGGAGCGCCGCGCCTTCGGCCCGCTCGGCTGGAACATCCAGTACGAGTTCAACGAGAGTGACCTCAGGATCTGTATCATGCAGTTGCAGGTATGTTTTGACGTGTAGAAAAAAAAATGGTTTGTCTGTGTCGTCATCATCGGCTTAGCCTTTTCCTAATTTTGGGCCGGCTTTCCCTAACCAGATGCAGCTGAATACTAACATTTTAGGTACATGGAGTGACTCGGCGATGGGTATAACGTTTAACGTTGTAAATTATTTGTAAACTTGTGCCTCAATCGTCTTCCATGTTACGAGCTGTTTCCATTAAAAGATAAACAAAAGCGTCTGATTATCAGATGTTCCTGACGGAATATGCGGAGACGCCATTCGACGCACTTAACTACCTCGCGGGCGAGTGCAACTACGGAGGGAGAGTGACTGACGATAAGGACAGGAGACTCATTCTGTCTCTACTCTCTATCTTCTACAATGACAAAGTTACTACTACGCCTGAGTAAGAGACGTTTTTAACTTCTAATAATTGTTTCTAGGAAAAGTAAATGAATCGCGTCAGACAGAGATAGATGGCCGAATTAGGGGTCTTTGGTAGCTCTGAAATTGGTCAAAGAAATACGGATGGATAGTTAGGGAGGCTTTTTGCTACGCAGTGGGACAACCGGGGCTAATAATATGAACGCCCCAGAACATACCTTTGTCAATGAACTAAATGTTAAATATGTAATGACTAGCGGTCAGCTATCCTCAGGCTTTCCTAAAAGTAAGCAGTATACTAATAGGTGTGGTGCTACTGCTAGGCAACTGGGCCTATCCCAGTTGTAAACGTCCCTTTGTGGCTATTGGCCTTGTTTCGTTCTGTCTCCTGCTGATATGGAGGGAAGTGGAAATTACGGTGTTTTTCCTACTCCTCCGCTATACTTCCTGATTAATTTCGTTGCGGGATCCAAGACAGTTTAATTCATTCTCTGGGACTTCGTCGAGCTTCATTGTCTCGGCGCTTTTCTGGTGGTCGCCACTGTTGATTCTGGCTTTCAGGAGTTACAGTGGTTTGGGAACAGTGTGGCGGGCTGGTCCCAATAAAAAAAAGTACTAATAGGTGGTATGACTTATAACTTAACTCCGCGCGAGCGATGCTAGTTTTATAATACTTGCAATAATAATCGTGGTGTGTTCGCTCACTGCTCAGTTACTCGTTCTCCCCGAGCGGTGACTACCTGATGCCGCCGTCGATGGAGTACAACTCGGTGCTGGAGCACATCCGCGCGCTGCCCATGACAGCCAAGCCCGAGGTGTTCGGGCTGCACGAGAACGCCGACATCACCAAGGATAACAACGAGACGAATGCCGTAAGGACACATTGCCAAATATTTGAATGCACCTATATTTGGTAATGTGGCAAATGGCTTTCTAATATGTCACTGAAAAATTCAGTCTTATTGCATCACAGAGAGATATTTCATAATTTAAATCAGTAATATTGATCTGTTTACGAAAACAGTAAAATATTTCATACATATTTGCGACATTGCCAGATTTCAGCCTAGAATCGGGAACAGGCCTTCTCTTTATGAGAAGAGGTGGGCTGTAATCCACCACGCATATCTTCAAATCTAAGGTTCTAGGACTTGCCGATTTTATAAAAAAAACTGGCTTGGAGTGAAAACCACGTCAAAAGACAGCTTTCAGCATGTTGTGTTTAATGCTCTCCAAGAAATAAAGAGCTGTTTTTTCCCTCCGTAGCTACTATTCGGCACCCTACTCACACAGACGAACATTGTGGCCGGAGGCGGCGCTGAGGGCGGCGAGGGAGGGGGGGTGGTGGACATGACCAGGGACATGATGGACCGCCTGCCCCAGCTCTACGATATCATCTACGTCGGCGAGAAGTATCCTGTGCTCTACTTTAACAGTATGAACACCGTGCTCAAACAGGTAACCTGAAGCGAGTGACCACGCTTAAGGTAGGGTAATAACAAAATTCAATATAGCCACACTATTTTAGATGCAAAAAAGTCCATAAGAACCTGTCAAATGCTTTTTCTAGTTTTAAAACTGTTTCAACACTCAACTTGTGACCTCCAAAAACCGTCTCTCCCTCAGGAACTGATCCGCTACAACCGCCTGCTCTCAGTAGTGAAGCGAACCCTCCACGGGGTCTTCCTAGCCGCCCAGGGCCTGGCCATCCTGAGCGCGGAACTGGAGGAGTGCAACAACGCCTTCATCAAAGGCATCGTTCCCAATGTGTGGATGTCCAAGTCCTACCCGTCGATGAAGCCCCTGGGGTCTTATGTCGCTGATTTGCTGTCACGGTAAGTATAGAGAGGGAATTGGCAGCATGGATCAGATCTTCACGTTAAGGTGTATAGCTGAAAAACATCTTGCAGAGTCCAAGAAAGCCTACTGTGGTTTCGTAGTCTTGCAGGAGAAGACCTATGACTGTGTGGATCCCTCCACAAACCGTCTTGCTGTTCTTCCCAGAACAGCTATGATCGAATCTCTCCATGTCTGATGTCTACAGACGCTTGACACGCTGTGCAATTGGTGCAGGCACTCAATAATTTTGCATCTCAAGAGGTGTTAGACAGGGAGAGAAATGGCCAAGCCACATAATTTTTGGTGTGGAGTTAGACCTTGTAGAGATAGAAGCTTGGCTCCTCATGAGATCTGATAACTTTGGACAGTTCGAGTCATATGGTCTCGTCTTCGCAACGTTTTACATGAAAATGTTTTTGGTGGGATTGAATTTAACTGTTTTATGTTTACATACTTACTATTGTATGAATAAAATCAGGTTCTTTTAACCTAACAGAGGTATGTGTTGCTTTGCTGGGGAGTTTATTGTGATACTTCTTCCCAGCCGAAACACTAGGAAGTGGCGAAATGCGCCTGTTTAGGGAGACTGACTCTTGCATACTTTGACGTAAAAAAGTGCTGATTTCAGCCTAACGAAGGCACGCACGAGAAAAGAAATCATGGATGGACTTTGGGAAGTGTTTGCCCAGCACAGCACTGGGGCAGTGTGGGCTCACAAAAAAACAGCATACATTTTAGTTTATTATTGAATGAGAAGCATTCACCATCGTACCACGGTGGTCACGCAGTACCTATCACGGTGAATGAACAGTAATAACCTGTGCACCGCGCGGTCGTTAGAAAGCGGAATCTTAAGGCGACTACACGAGCTAAACGCGAGTTTTATAATTACTAAAAGTATATGATTCACTGCTATAAACAAGAAAAATATATGATATTCTTCAGGATATATGCTAGCATGATACTGTTTTGAAAACATAATACAATTAATTTGGCTCGATAAAAAGAAATCACGAACTTACCTCTAAAAATATCTTTCAAACAATAGAAATAGAAAACATACTAATATGCATGCGATCATTCTGATTTTTTGGCAAATAATTCTACAAGCAATATATTAGCATGATACTGTTTTAGTTTTTTAATCCAATGAATAGTTTTTTTGTAAATCGATCGCAACCACTCATTTCGCGCTATTTGGCCCGCAGTGGCTGACGTAACAACCACTTTGTAGTGCAAGCTGATTAGAACTTTATTCTAACAGCATTTCAAACGAAGTTTGAACCACCACAATAGAGTTGCTAATTTAGCTCGTATAGGCGCCTTAACACCGCGATTCAGGGAACGCACCTAACTGCACACTGGCATCTAGTTGAAAATTGTTGAAGTAAATGAAAGTAGGGGAGGGTAACCAACTACGTAGACGTGTTGGGCGTCTTAGGCGCTTCAACAATAGAGGGTGTAAAAACGTTATTCGAACATCTAAAAACAAGTTTTTATTTTGTGACCGAAATTCAGCTAGGTAATTTGTTTTTGTTAAAAAAAAACGGTTTGAGTGAGGATCTTGTTTAAAATTCGAACCGCAAAATTTAATTTTTACGACGTATTTTTAATCAGTCATCCAGTATCAGTACTACTGTTCTTGCTTGTTTTATTGGTGGCAGTGAATAAATAAAAATGTCAACATTCATAGGTATATATCAATTTATTTTACTATCACAAACAAGTTCTCTACTCTATCTTGTGTATATTATGTCTAAAGAGGTGATAGTTTGGGTACATGTTTTCGGGCTCTATTCAATTGACATGTTGCATAAGATTTAAATACATTTAAGTTCAAGTTAACATTGCAATTTTCTTCACATTTTCATTTAGTTCGGTACCAACTTCTTTAATCATTGAAATTATTAGGCCGTGTGTTTAGACCATTAGTGGTGAGTTCTTACTACTGTTATAAATTCGAAATTTTTGTTAGAAGTTTTGTTAGAATTTCACGCAAAACGGATTTGTATGAAATTTAGCACACAGATAGCTTATAACCTGAATTAACACATAGGACACTTTTTATCCCGTGGAACAGTTGTAACCGAACTTTACGCAGGCTTAAGCTAGTGCAGCATTAAAATTGAAAACTTGATTTGAACATTTGGCTAAGGTCTACCGACACGTAGAAAAAAACTTGAAACCTAATTTAAAACAAGAATTTATACCTACACTCGTAAAGAGTACTTCCTACATTTTGTAAAGAGGACTTTCTATTTACGTTATAGGTAAAACACATGTTCGGATAGGCATCATTCGGTTCAGTTCGAGGAAAAAAAGCTCTAATCGTGCCGAGCGGCGAGCAAATCAGAACCTGGTTCTGGTAGATGCGGAATGGTGTTTACTGAACAACATGAGCCTAATGAAAAGCCGATTGGGACGCCCGACTCAAATGCGCCAACCGAAGCTAACAAGGTCCTTAAATGTAGGTATCATTGAAGAGTTGTGAGCATCGTTCTATGAGCCATCTATTACATGTTCCCAAACTATATAGGTACACAATGTTTGTACTCAGTCCGTCGACAATAGTTGTACTAATTAAAATGCCGTGTAAAGCTGTTGCACAATTAAAGCGACAGGCATTCACACCTTACAGTAGGTGGGTTAATGAGGGTGCATTCTGGAATTTGGCAACGTCGCAAACGTTTCTGTGTTTTGATTATTTATCCAATATTACTGAATCAAATTATTAAACGCTCTGTGTTTCACTAAATTATTGACTAACTATTGCAATAATAACAATGGATTAGGTGTAACAAGAGTTTTAGGTAAAAAACACATTTGGAAGATTTTAAACTGTTTTTTTGCAACTAAAACTAAATTGTAATAATATTAAGTTATTGCAATTTATAAATAATCTTTGTTTTAGTGCAACACAGCGATATTTCATTTTCAACTAGGTACGGTCGAACAAGCTATTTGGTTTACAGTTTAACCCATAAAATACATTGTAAAATGTAAACCAAATAGCTTGTTCGACCGTACATAAAATTATTAAAAAAATTCATTATAACATCAATTTATTTGACAGCTATTTTCAGGAATGCTACCCTCTTAATATGACTCATCGACCTTTACAAAAAGACCCAGACAGAATTCACCGAATGATTCCAGTCAAGTAGGGTTTGTAAATAAATATGAACATTACTCGTAAAAGGTTTAGGTTCGTATTAGCTGAAACTATTATACATTGACAATAAAAGTGGCGTTCTTTAGTTTCTGCCTACCCATGGGAAAAGGTGTAGGTAAGTGTGTATATTTCTATGAATATGAACATTATCACGTAAAGATACGTTTCATATTCGTATAAATCTCTTACATAGCAAAGTGAAAGTAAAATTTTGCCCTGAATGACAGAGCAAACGCTCACTACTAACTTCGAACTATTTCTAAAATTCTCACGACAGTTAACAGTACAGTACTGTAGTTTGTTAAAACACTCAATACTATAGAAAAATTTTACCTCGTACATCGCCACGAGGAGGTAGGTACTGTTGATCAAGAGTCGATTCTCACTGCACTCACATAAAGTCTACGATAAGTACCTATTCTCATACAATCTTACTGGCCATGAAGATAAATTGTATGTAAGTGTTAATAATGTGTTATTTGGGGCTTTAATATGATAATATAAACATACAATATAACGATATTATTCATAAAACCCCTTAGATATGTGTGAATCGAATGTTTCCTATAAGAATACTAAGGAGCTCAGCGCACTGTACGATATAGATGCAGCACAGGAAGCGAGCAATTTGTAAACCACCTTGTCTTATTTAGTTTAGGTCGTGGCCCCACGGCGTGCATTGAAGTGAGCTTTACAGTTACAATGGCTACATTCATTCAGTTGCGAGAGCTATCAGTGATAACACTGGAACATGACACTAGAAGTATGCGATGCGAACAGTCTTACACATTCGACCAAATACTTAGTGGAATTTTGTGTTAACAACAATTTTAGAAAACATTGAGCACGTAGTAACTCAATGTATATTCAACAATTTTTAATACCGAGAGAGATGATCGCTATAACGCTAATAGTTTCAGATCGCATCCACCACTAGAAACACGTTGGTAATACTAAAATTCTACACAGTTATATAAACTTAGTTTTACATATTAAATATTTATTTTATAGCACATGTGAATACTGACAGGTGATATATTTTGACACATTTCCACCGTAAATTCAACAATCAAAAATCGACAAAGTTGTCAATAAATCATTAAGAAATCGACGCGTTCAACCCTGATATTTGTTAAGATTTCTTATTTTTATAATTTAATACTTTTGATATTTATGTGAATATTACTCATTGTAATAAAACCAACCTTAGTTAACGTTATCAATAGACACAGAACTTATTTATACAAATGATTACACAACACAGATCGATACAATAATAAAGTTAGTTTTATTTCAAATGTAAACGTAACCGCAATTTTGCTTTGTCTTGGGGCTTGGGTTAGGCCTACGTTCAACACAGGACTACGGCATGTTGATGAGGATTCAGCCTTCCGAGTTACGAGCAGCCAGATCCAGAAGTTTGTTCATGAGTTCTCCTCCGAAGGACTCCCTGTACTTCTGGCTGATATTGTTCAGGAGGGCGTAGGGGGTCTCATAGTTCATGTTTTCTATACCAGACAGCGTAGTGTCATCGTAATGCCTGCCGACGACCCTGAAGCCGTTAGCGGACATCTCGACGCAATATTGTGCATTTTCCAGGGTAGTCAGGTTGATGTAGATCCTCTGGTTGTCGTTGGGCAGTTTCGGGGAGATACCGGCACTCTTCACGTGCTTGCGGATGTCGTTGATGGCTCCTTCTGCCTCCTTCGGCCAGGTTTTCTCGTCCAGCACCTTTTCTGTCATGGTTGGTTGGTTGGTTGTCTGGAAAAAGCAACATTTCAAATTATTTTTATTGACTATGTGGTGTTATACTGATCCACTCGTGGATCACCATAATTACTACTTCAAAGTTACATGCATATTCCCTATTATGGAATATGCATGTATTTTTTTCTTCACTTAAATCAATTAATTACACTATTATCAACCCAAGAAAAGTATTAAAAGTTAATTTCAACTACTGCTTGTCGCTTAAAAATAATACTAAACTCCTGCAATTTTCTATGACAGTTCAAACGTCCGTGATTGTCGCGACCATACTTTGACGTCATTTATCAAAATCTACCTTGTTTACATCTACTTTTTTGGCCTTAATAAAGTAATTTTACTAATTGTATGTGCTTTATTCAAGCAAAAATTGCGATAACGATATTATAATAAAATCGTAGTGCAACTTTACCTACATTTCAATTAAAAGTTATTTTTTGACATATGAATTTTGATGTCACTACCGCCGTTATCGAAGACGACGTGTTTTGAGAGTGCGTTCCGTTTCACCAAAAACATGCTACATAAAACAATAAATTGTAAAATAAGTGATGTATTAGAAACTTAAACAAGCGTACCATAATGTTTATAAGCGCCAATGCAAGGCATTTTTAATAAATAAAAAGAGTTTTGTATTTCTTGCATATTCCCTATTGTGCATTTCTTAAAATGATTCATCATCTTTTCCTAACGCCATACTCATTATTAATCAGTATTAATATGACTATTTCGTTCCAGCCTAAGTTTCCTACAAGACTGGGTAGACGAGGGCCCTCCGATCGTCTTCTGGCTCTCAGGCTTCTACTTCACGCAGTCATTCTTGACTGGCGTGCTACAGAACTACTCGAGACACAATAAGATTCCTATCGACCAGGTCCACTTCGAGTTCACAATCACTAGCATGGAGTCAGAATCCGAAGAAGAACCTGCTTTTGGAGTGTATTGCAAGGTTGGTTGGTCTTGGGACTAGCTGTAGGTTTACCAGATACCGGGGAGCATAATCTCTTATCAAATCCTATGATAGATAGTCTTCTTCTCAGCGTATCGATGGTCGACGATAGGATATTGATCTACATTGAGTCGGCCCAGAACAAAACTACAAGTTTCATGTTAAGTTCAACAGATCATGTTGGCACAGCATTTGACGATTGATTTATTTTTCGATTAAATTGGAGTTAAAAACGATGTATTGCCTTGTTTGGTATAATATTTTATGAAGCATGAGGGATTTTCTTTTTCAACTCTTTTCTAGTCGCTGGATAGATGGCGCTGATCTCGGTACATTACTGCAAGGAACAGAACGTCACATAATTTCACTTGGACTAGAGATGGGCTTAAACGTTAAAAAATAATAACACTGCTAAATGCTAATGCTAAAAATAATTAACAGTTAAAATTAGCAGTTATTTTTAGCAACTGTTAAATTTAGTCACAGACAGATTTTTAACACATAATTAATTCTCATTTCCTGCATACTTTTCACAGGCTTAGTCTTTATTCAAATCTCTTTATTCAAGTCTTTATTTAAATCAGTCTTTATTTAACACTAAATATTATAATAGACTATTTCCAAATTCAGCAGTTAGCACTTAGCAGTTAATTAAATGAACTCGCTCGACCTTAACATTCTAACAGTGACTGAACACTAAATACAAAATTAGTAGTTGCTAAAATTTAGCAACTACTAAATTTATTTAGCAGCTAAATAAATCGCTATGTTGAAAACTACTGCACTGTCCAGCCAGCAAGACCATTATTGTTTTCTTGTGAGTTGTGACTGCTAAATTTAACAGCTATCTCAGAACTTATTTAACAGGTGTTGACACTAAAAAAAATTTAGCAGTGTTAATTTAGCAGCTTATTAATTTTAGACCCATCTCTAACTTGGACCTAATGGTAATAATCGGAACCTTAAGCAAACGAAAATGTCAGTCAACGAGCGTAACTGACGTGTGTTTTTTTACAAGCGTTTTTGCTTTGGCACCTAGCAACGTAGTCAGATCAACGCCATCTACAGAGTTCCTGGAAACTATTTTTTTTTAATTCTCAAAAATAAAACCTCTCATTGTAAAAGAAAAATTGACACGAGTTTCAATGTGATCAACTCAGGTTATTAACATCAGGTATTCCTGTATATTTTAAATATATGTAAATGTAATTTATTTAAATCGCATGCAGCAAACATTTGAAATGGACAAGGGGGATCATGAACACAGCGTATTTATATGGGTATGTCTCTTAGAATGTGCATGGGAGTGTATTCTATAAGAAATGGAGTTAGCGCTGGATAGCACGGATTAAGTGACGCTTTGGAGGTTTGGATGCATAGGTGACACGCACATTTAACTACTGAATTGCACGGTTTGATGTTTTAGTGTTCCTCAAAATCGAAAGCGAAAATAATCGCGTAATATGTAAGTACCTAGTCTAAAGTCCATGGGCACCATCCAACGAACAAAGCTGCACCAGTAGTTAAAGATTTGAATGGCACTCTCCAATATTTACCGGTAACAACCCTCTCAAATATGCTAACACAAACCCTCAAACACACAGGGCCTGTTCCTCGAAGGCGCAAGATGGAACCGCGAGACGATGCTTATGGACGAATCCTACCCAAAGATCCTATTCGACACAATCCCTATAATCTGGTTCAAACCGGCTCTCATAGCAGAGTTCATGCCCCCCCCTTGCTACTTCTGTCCCATCTACAAGACAAGTGAGAGGAAGGGAGTACTGGCAACCACGGGGCACTCCAGCAACTTTGTCATGTACATCACTCTGGAGACAACCTTGAAGGAACAGCATTGGATCAATAGAGGGGTGGCTAGCTTGACACAGCTGGATGATTAAGAGTAGAATCGTGATACTGTGTTTTCATATAATTATTATGTTTTAACGAGATGAGGGTAAATCTTAGACATAATGTCACATTTTTTTCTAGTGTTCCTGAATTGTAACAGTTCTACTTCCCCTGAAATTTAAATATTTTATTTCAAATGCTTGTAAGTAATTATTAAAGTATAGGGAGGGATGTCTTCCAAAACAGCGAAAGATAGCTGTATATTAATAAAATCTACTGAGACCTTGCAACTTATATCAAGATAAAGGTTAATCCTAAAATTGCACCTATCAATGCACATGTTTTATCATATTGTTACACCATGCAATGGTTCTTGATATTCTTATAACCTTGACGGTAGGAGTTTCATGGGGTATGAGGTACACCAGGCTAGGAAATAATACTTGTAGGTAATAATCCAGCCTTTGGTGTCCCACTGCCAGGCCAAATATGAGGAAAGTATATGAATAGTATAAAAATGCAATACTGTGTGTGTGACTGTATTTCCTATTTTTTAGACTACCTATAATATTATTTTGTATTTATGTAATTGATACTGTGATGTACCTAGTCATAATCAAGTATTTACTAAAATAAAGATTTTTCATAACAATATAGTTGTTTAAATTATGCAATTAAAAACAACTAATAATAAAAGAGGAGCTCGTGGCTAAATAATAACAGCCGCTCGGATGGATCGTTAGGTTAAGCAGTGCTTGCCTAGGTTGGTCTGTGGATGGGTGTCCACCCTTACATACCAAGTTTCCTCCGTGCCTCTGACTCGGAAAGCACTTTAAGGTGTTGGTCCCGGCTGTCATTTGTCCATCTTTGACAGTCGTTACAGGTAGTCAGTGGCCCAAAAAGTCGGACAACCAGTCTTACCAAGTGGTATCGTATTACCCAGTACTAACTGGGTTGAGGAGGTCAGATAGGCAGTTGCTCCATGTAAAATACTGGTATTCAGCTGCATCTGGTTGGACTGGAAGCCGACCCCAACATGGTTGGGAAAAGGCTAGGCAGATGATGATGATGCATGATAATATAATTTATAAACATTGAAATATAGAAATATTTTGTTGGTTTCAAATAGATTTATATACATACAAGATACAAGATGAAGATGGTGGCAGTGGATAGTATTGTATAATGGGGAGACATGATGAAAAAGTTACAGTTAGTAGCGAGTGGAGCCTGCTTTGCTCTGTAAGCACTCTCTAAGCCTATCTGGTGCCAGCAGTTTAAAGTTTGTTTGTGGCTGTGAGGGTTTTGCTGCCAAGTCATCATCTGCATCTAAATTCTGTCTGACGTTTCATAAGTGCCCATGTAGGTTTATGTAAAAGAATTTGAATCTGCAAACACTTGATCAGTGGGTCGTCTTAGAGGCTGCTTTTTCCAAAGATGTTGAGTTTTGCTTCCAGTCTCACCAGATGCAGCTGAATATCAGACATATGGAATGTCTGCTTATCTGACCTCCAAAAACCCAGTAACTCGGTAAGTAACACAGGACAATTCATCTCACATTCAGGTACAGTTTTGGTTTGGAACAGAAATGAAATTATAATCATCTTTTACTTTAATTTTACTTGTATGGAGGACCAAGCTATAAGCGAAAATACTGAGATAGTGCCGATGAGAACAAACCTATCTGTGCCAGGTGTAATGGGTGGTAGCCCCTATAAGATAGAGGTACCATGCTTGATCGAGAGGTAATAACAGAATATTATAGAAAAACTGATAAGCTAGCCATTAGACTGAAGAAACAACAAGTAATACATGAGCAACTATTTAGAATTAGCAGGCACTGCTGGACAATACATAAAACCTCGTCCTTTTTTTAAGTCAATTAAAAACAAGCCTTCTCCAAATTGTTGTATGCATGCCCATGCTTTTCTAAGTAAAAGCGCTATTAGCATGCTATGGGCCTAGCAAGATTGGAACAATACATTTAGTCAACAATGAAAATATACAATTTGGCAATATTCCAACATGAATCTATCAGAGGCAGGTCGAAAAGTATTTTACTTAATGTAAGTACGTATAAGAGAAATGTCCATTGCCAAAATAATGAGCACAGACGTGGAATTGTATTCTATTATGTATTTTTATTTGAAATATTTTCGACTGTTTTCTAGAAACATCAAACAATGAATAGAAGAGTGAAAGTAGTTATTCATTTGTTGAACTTCATTGAGAATTAAAACAAATCGAAGAGATAGTATGCGATATTATTTTTAAACATACGATGGTACAATATTTGTCTAGAAGATTGAATAAGTATATAAAAATTTAAATTTCGCGGTAATGTTGAATTAAAACTCACTTTTATTTCTGCAATTGATGCGAGAATCGACTGGGACAGCAAATACACGCCTTCGTATTAATTCTAACAGCACGGTAACGTTTTCATCGTTACGATTTTAAAAATAATTCTTTACTCAATTTTTGCGATACAAACCCAAATATTAATGTCAACAAAACCAATAGACTACAAAGTCAAAGAGTCGATGACGTCAGCGTTTTTCCTGTAGTGTTGTACGAAAAAGACATAGACAAATCCATCGATTTTAATTCTATATGTGCCATTCTTATTTGTGTTTGTAATTATAGGACACTAAATCGAAATTGATAATTGTTTTGAAATTAATTGCTTTTTTTAAAAGCAATTCAACATAAGTTCTGTGGAAACGAATTGCAGCAAAATTATCGGATTAGGACAGGAATAACAAGAACGGCTATGTTTCTGTTGGTATCCAACATGAATAAAGCTCCTCAGAGCTTATAATGACAAATGTATTTAATTTTGGACTTCAAATCTTGTGTTATAGAAGATTTTAAAATATATCGTTTTTTCATTCATCTACTTTGCCGTTAAATAATCGATATTCAAACAATCGACGTCCGTTGCGTATCACTATTGGTATAATTTCGTTTCACTTTCCAATCATCGTTAGAAGTATCCACAACCTTTATATTTATCGTAAATGCTTGAATAATAACCTAAATGCTTTCAAAAGGATTGCAAATTAAATAAACCATTTGATAAAGTTTGAAAAAACAAAAACTATTTGTATTTTTGGAGCATTCATTTTTTATAAACGGTTTTTTCGACATAATCGTAATGCGTGGAACGGAACTTTTTATTTACAATTTGTTGCTATGTTGCATAGATGGCGCGGCGAACTTGTAAACTGCGTATGCCGAACTGACGTTTTTGGTTATTTTTGTTCTCGCCTCGTGTTTACTTTAGTGTCTAATTTCGGTCCAATTGCGAAAATTCAGTTGTGCAACAACCAAAAGGTTAATATTTCGTTAATATAAGACATATTCGTACTTTATAGTATCGATCCGCTCTTCCGGACTAGGTATATGTATACATTATTATCACGTGGTGGTGTGGTGGTTTATATAATTCTTGTTTACCGCACAAGTAGAAACTTTGCGCATGTGCGTCCCGTCAGTAACCTCAAATTGTAAAGGCACGGGTTCGGCAGGTTCCGGATATCCGGGTCGCGACGCGGCGGCGGCGGTTCTCGCGGCGGTATTGTGATGTGCCCTCGTGCAAGGCGTCCGCGCCCCGCGTGTGGACAGCGTTGGTGATATCAGTCCGCGCGCGCCTGCCATGGCCCAGGCTCAGTTTACGCGAAGCTCGGAGAGCGACGCGTGGGCGCTGCTCTCGTTGAAGTCGGCGCCCCCGTCGCCCTCCAAGGTGCAGTGGGCCCAGGAGCCGGCCCCCATCGCAATCGCAAGGCTCGACGGCCGCGACTTCGAGTACCTCATCCGGCAGAAACGTGTCGTGATCGGCCGGAACTCTAGTAGAGGCCAAGTGGACGTTAACATGGGACATTCGAGTTTCATATCGCGTAGACATCTGGAACTGTTCTACGACCACCCGGAGTTCTACCTGACGTGCAACAGCAAGAATGGCGTGCTGGTGGACGGCGTGTTCCAGCGCAAGGGCTCCGCCGCCATGCTGCTGCCCAAGAGGTAAGTGTGCTTTCTGCGCCGCAGCCGACGGCTACCATACATTTACGTGCACTCACTAGCTTTTGTTTGTAAACAAATCATATTGTTTATGTTCAACCCACCTGTTGTATTTTTGTTTAAAAAAATGGTAGTGTTCATAATCTTTGTTGACACATGTGGTTTAAGTACATCATATTCCTAGACTTGTAATTACATGACACACAGTCACACGTGGCCACTTGGATAAGTATGGTAATGGTAAGAACATAATATCATGAAAACACATATCTATTTTGTAGTTTGTATTGCATGCCAGTTTGTCATAAATGTCCTGCATGCATCATAACAACATTCCTTTTCTCACCAAATTCACAGAATATTAATTAGTCACCGGATTGTAGGAAATTACCATCAACAATATTTTTGCAATCCCTCCTTATCAAGAAGTGGTAAACAAAAACAAAATCTTGCAATTTTACAATCAATGCCCAAGCTTAATGAATAGTTTGATAATGATTATCACTTGTTACTAGTTATTTTGAGCGTATAAGTACAGATAAGATACATCCAATACAGTTGTACGCTGATTGTATGATGCAATACATAGAAATGTGATTGTTGATTTGGTGAGATTTCGCAAGTCATTGTTACTTGAATATTAATTTTGTGACACTCGCTAAAACAGTAAAATTAGCAATTTTTTCATAACTGCTAGCTTAGCTTTATTGCAGTAGAAACAAATCTTTAAATAGTCACTAAACAATCAAAGAAATTGCTCACATTACAAGTTGTTGATATAAAAAACCTCACAAACTGGGTTGCATCATATTCTTTACTATATGACATGTGGCAGCAAGGTGTGAATGCACTCAACGAAAGATAGTATTGTCTCAAAAGATACTATTATCTTTTTCAGATACTCATTAAGCAGTTTGAAAGTATACATCTCTAGAGTACAATACTTAACCATCTCGCTCTCTCCCCTTCCTAACCTGTATCTCACATGTGACATGAACAACGTTAAGCATAAGGTATTAATGTGTCATTGTCTGCTTGTCTAGTTTTATGAATTTGAACATCCAAGGCCATCTTTGTGTTCATTTCTATTTATAAACTAATATAAATATTGATCAGCTATAATTAAAATGAGTTCATATGAGAAGCAGGTATTTAATGCCTACTTTGTGTTGGCAAAGATTCAAACAGCATGCTATACAGTCATGGTTTAAATAATAAACAATAATCAAATATAACAAGGATTATTGTTTATCATTTAAATCATGACTGTATACTGGTCCAAACAGAAGTAAAAAATGTACGGCAATTCTAATCTAGCTGCTAATTCAAAAACAGCATCATCATCGTCAGCCTATCAATGTTCCCACTGCTGGGACATTGATAAGCTGACGCTATGAGAGGGAATGGGCTATAATCCACCAAGTGGCCCCTGTTCGGATAAATAAAGGTTTTTCTTCACCATTTTTGAGTGCAGTGATGATGAAATAAATTACACAAAGTAATGTGCCTGTCTGGGTTCAAATCCACTACTTACTGTTTATAAGTCGGGGCTGCCACCACTGGGCCACCGTTGCTCTCATTTACAATGCCATTTTAGAATTATAATTATTATTTCCTCATGTATTTAAATAACTTATTTCTATTCTTTGTTGATAAAGCATTGCAAATAACTCAATTACTGCACAAATAGTTAGAGATTGAAACAATGTAAGGAAATGTTTCTGCACTTCTGGATTAACTAATTTAGCACTGAATGCTCTTTTATCTTGTGGTCAAGACAATAGGTGGCACCACTTGTGATATTAATCACTGCATGATTTAAGAATTTAAATTTATGTATTTCTGCGGGTCTAAAATAGCCGCTTTAGAAGAATCATAATTTGAATCATCTTAAAAAAATTAAATTGGTAAAATGGACCTTATTTTCATAACCATAAAGTCCATTTTAAGAATTTTAAATTTTAACGTGATTCAAATTATGATTCTGCTAAAGTGGCCTTTTTAGACCCCCTGGTCTTAACAAATCTTGAATATTCATCATGATCTTTTGCTAGCGACTTTACTGGCATGAAGGATAAATTATGCCAGACAATCATATTAACTGGATAAAAACTGTGTTATGTTGTAATCTAGGTAATTGTCTACATGAGGGTTAAATGTTATCATCACCCATGTTTCAGCCATTAGGCATGAAAGGTAACACCAATCATTCTCATTCATTTTCCACATTAATATCTCAGATCAAAGGCAGATTACAAGAGCCCAAATATATGTAGCACAACTTGAGAAAGATCCATGTCCTCTTTAACTGTTGACTGAAATATTAAAATAGAATCATTGGTCTCCAAAACTCTAATCAGTCTGAGGCAGGAAAATAACTTAGGGAAGTATGCAACTACATGATTAAATGCCTCAGGAGTTTCCATTGTTATTTATGTGTGAACTAATTATAGGGATTACAATAATTAGTGGTTACAATTACTAGGTACTTCTGAGTATGTGATCCTGGGTTCAATTCCCAGGTTGTGCCAGGTCTTATTGAGTTTGACAATGTGGAATTTCTAAGTAGGTAGCTGCCCGCAGTCGAGATTCGTGCCCAGTTGAAGGCAATTTGCTCACTTAGAAGGAGGTGAGGAAGCCTCCTAGGAGGTATGGGTCTTGAACATAACTGGCTGTGGGTGTACATAGATGCACCTCTGTTTAATCCCTTAGGTTTAAATGCTAGATGTTATTGTTCAATTGAAGGTTCACATAACTCAATTTGGTAGCTCCATTAAAATTTGAAAGCAAGGGGGCTAACTATGTGGGCTGCAGGGCTGTGCGAAAGAGGTACAGTGGCCCTGAAAAAAGGGCTAAGAAGGAACATGGATGGGGTCATTTGATGATATCCCATCTGAAAAAAAAAGGAGGAACTATGTTATCCTGACTTGCACACATTGCAATCAGTATTAAAAAAAAAAGAAATATATTACAGCATATAAACAAGCTTTTAATTGCATTATATTTTCTATTCTAGCCAACACAATAAATTAAAAAAATATATTTAATACCCTCCAGGTTTAAAGCCCTTAACTTAAACTCGTAGTAACACTTTGACCTACTAACCAATAAATAAATATTAACTGATTAACTTAATTAAGTGAACAGGTTAATTTGAATGCAATGTTTTGTCATTAAGGGTCATTCAACTTATTTGCTTATCACTTGCTATCTATGTATCTCACTAATTAGGTGTAAACATATAGTACTAGGACAACAGTAAATTAGACAGGTTCTAAACAGTTCTTGTAGGAGATAAGTTCTGATAGGTTATCCTACGATGTAATTTTTTGTCCTTTAAATTGTGTTTTCAGAAACTCTTAAATTGAGTTGTTTGTCAGTAACACTAGAATGGTCAGATTTTCTTATCCAACTGAAACAAATTCGGACATCAGTCTCTTTTCAAGTCACAATCATCCACAATCTAACCTCACCCACTGCTGGGTATAGCCCTCTCTTTGTTTGTGCCAAGCTCCATGCTTTTGTGCCAACCTCATCCAGGATATTCCCGCAATAGCAACAATGTCATCCGTCCATCTCGCTGCCAGATGACCAACACTTCGCTTTCAAGTACAGATTAAATAAATCTTCGTCAATTCAATGAAGGAAATGCCAATCACAAAGACTCTGATAGATATCCTCATCCATAACAGGTCAGCATAACAGGTCAGATCATAATAATTCATCAAAACAGGTGATGTTCTAGAAAACACCCAGTTAAAAATTTGCAATAGGAAGAAGTTTCTAGAACAAACAGGTTACTAACACAGTTATAGGGGTAAACTAGCATTTGATGAGTCATTAAGTGATTAAAATGTGTTTACAAAGTAAGGGTATACGGTTTACACATCTTGTGCTATAAAGTACTAGTAAGGGGTTAGGCCATCGCCGACATAGCACTCTAATAGCGCTCATTACCCAATTGAGTTGTTGTTACTTGTATGATGATATGGCTAACTTGAAGCAATTGGTGTTTATCATGAAATATCCACGCTATCATAAAAATTTTCAGTTTTAACCCTTTTCCTGTCCCATGAGCCACATGGTTCGGAGCGATTGTTCAACTAGTGTATCTTTTCGTGGATAGTAAATGTTTTGACTTTCTGCGGACGAAGTCTCACGCAAAAGCTAGTCCCTAATACCTATGTAGGTACCAGTATTTCGACCGTTACCTTATAAAACATTCAATCAATTTAGGGGGACCTTAATAATTGCTGACAGTTGCATCGTCGCCGGACCAATGGGGTGCGGGGTTGCATTGGGGAATTTTTAACCCTTTCGAAATTATTTTTTATTTTTCAACTTTCTGTGGACCTGTTTTAAAAGGCTGAAAGACCTATGTGTTACTTACTTATCACTAAACGACTGGCGAATGCTTGAATTTCTTCTGACTGACCATTTTAAAACTTAACAGGCAAATTAGCCACCGTTAAAGCTTTGCCTTCTAAGGAAAAGTCTAGCAGCTTGCTGACCTTCCCAAATTTTCCACATACTAAACCAATGTGGGTGCTACCTGAACGTCATATTCCTCGTAACGGTGACTAAGCAGGTAACTAAACATCGATGCGGTGTTGATACCGTTGTGCCATGATGCGTGATGTGACGTCACCACATGTGATTCAGTTTTCGGAGATAGTTGAATGTCCTAGTATAGAATTATTTTTGATGACGATCTTTTTTTACTGGTATATTGCGTCCGCACCGGTGCTTGCTGTACTTTTCCTTTCGTTTTTGCATTCGTATAATCGTCACCAGACGACAATGTTGCCTTTGCGGGTAAAACCTGGATGAGAGTGATACTATAGTGTGGGGATTTCCACAAGAAAAGAGACGCTCATCAGTGGGTGTAGTCGGGCTTTGGCTCAGCTGAAAGACTTCCCTTACTGGATGTAGGCCACCCACAAAATATCAGGCATTGTAATTATATGTTATCGTTAATTGGTCCATTTTTTAAATCGATGTCTCATTTTCGGATAACATTAACTGCTTCATAGGAAAACACTCCATATCTATGGTAACGTAATGTCTGTACAATGTGGTCTCATATACCTAGTCACTAATTGCAAATTACGTTGCAAATTACCACTTAGCTAGGTAATTAAAAGGGACCTTAACTATGTAAAATTATAATTTTATCGCCCTATTCGTAATCTATTCAAGTCATATGAACCCGTTTTCCTAGTCTAGAAATATCCTGGGTCAAGACTAACCGCTATGAGAGCGTTATCTTTAGTGTAATCATCCCTGAAGACGGACTCCTTAGATATGTTAAGGGATTAACATGAGATGTATATGGCTGCAGGTTCTCTAAAGAGGTTAGCCATGTCCCCTACATTAGAAACGTACATATAAATATGCATTTAAGTTTACTGCGTAGCTGCTGAAATACTAGTCCCAAAAGGTAAGAGCCAAAGTTAGACATCTGCTTTTATATTTTGAAAAATCTATCAAAGAACGAATGTTTATACTTTCTTCATGTAGGTACTACTATCGTATCGACGCGAGCTTTCCAGAATATAGTATTTTACTAAGCCGACAATGCTTTAAGAGACTTTCCTTATAAAACAACGCGTCCTTCTTCCAACTTGCATTTATATTTTTGCTTACAGTTTTACAATCCCGCGAACAGAAACTTTCAACACAATCCACAGTTCAAGAAAAGCCATCAATCACAAACATGACCACAAAATCTTGTTTGCTAGGCATCGCCATGTACAGTTGCATTAACTATGTATGTCACATGTGGTGCCCGGCCTTGGGCATAATGCACATGGCTATCAGCCGAGTCTATTAGATGGGAACCGATGATGTCATGCGATGGGAAAGTAGTACGTATGTGCTTGCCTTGAACTTATCCTTGCGATGAGGATTTTTCGTCTGTGGCTGGGAATTTGTGGTGTCTTTTATTTAATAGTTGATGGAAAAGATCACTCTCTTTTGAAAACATCTCAATATGCGAATGAAAATAGTGAGTATAGGTAGGGCATTAAATGCTAAACGTGCTGCGGATATAATACAAAAGTCTTTAGACTGCCTCTCATGGAGCGGCGATGGCGTGCCCGTGAGTCAATATTACGGCAAGCTAAAACCAGAAACCTCATGGAAACTTACATATATTATGTAAAAACTAAATGTACACATGAATGCAATAAAGAGTTTGAGTTTGAAACTGTTTCAATGCACGGAAAGGATTGTTGTAGAGCTTACGCTTTGAATGCTTGCGAAAATAGATCTAATTGTGCTTTTTGTAGTCGAATTATCGATATTCAGTTCAGTAGCGTTTTAAGACAACCTTCTACGACCTTGTCTTTGATTAACATTAACAACTGGTTCTCCATATCACTTGCATCGGAATTCTTAAGATTTTTTCACGTAACTTCCTCCGTCACTGAAGCATACCGCTCCAATTTTTCCATCACTCTAGTTCCGTGAACTTTCAATAAACTTGATTTGGATGTTGAAACTGTAACAGGAAAAGGTGTTGTATGATTGCAGGTGGATAAAAAGTGAAAGCACTTGGGCACTACGACAGTACGAGGTACACATTCAATTCAAGTGAATCATTCAGTTGTTTTTGTCCGTATTTTTCCTGTTTGGGTTATTAACGGGGATTATCATGATTCGTTGTATCTACGAGTATGTTACTTTACATGTCTTGGAAGTTGATGATTGATATCCATACTGATCCATACTTTTACTATAAATTCGCACACAGGTAGGTACTCTACCTACTTTTTATTTCGTTGGTGCGTCACCTGGGATGATTCCGGACCTCTATACTGTGATAAGCTCTTAATTATAATCGATTCTGGGCAACAGCTAGGGGATTGAATCCGATGTAATTAATATATATAATCTAAGAAGTCTGCATATTGATAAAAGGTGGTTTAACAGAGAATAATTCTTGCTTTAATAGGCTACCTGATAAAATGCTGATCCAAAAGTTTCTATCTGCAAATAGTCTTATAGTCTTCAATAACAATGAACAACCCAATCCCCCCAGTGTCCCTTTGAACAGTTTCCCTTCGTACCCTTGGAAAACTACCCACATATTGTAAAGATCTTTGTGTTCACAGTCACACACACCTATGTTAGCTAATGTCGTTCTACGCGTCTGAATGTTTTGCTCGGCTGTATTGATAGTATTACGAACTAGGTCGCCCGAGATCTAATCTAGATATACTATAGGAGTATAGGCAATAGTGTTCAATGCTAAACAGGTACTCTATAGATGAATGGAGTATGTATAATTTTGTGTTATGAATGGTGCCATCCCATCCACTGTTTAAGACTGCAAAGAAAGATGCTCCACTTTCTGATGCTATCATTCCACCGTCGCAATATTTTAATGCTCTATGGCAGTTAACAAATCGAGTAGCTCTCCAATTCTGTGCTTCAGTTCTAGTCTTAAGAACTACCATTGAAGATTTATGGCAAACTGATTTCCATTATCATCAAGAACTATTGCACTAAGCCACCTCATATCGTTACCGTCTATTACACTAAATAGGTCGTAGGTTCATCCCCTAAGTACCTAACTAATTAATATTAATAGATTATTATCACACGTTCATTTATCATCATGATTTAATAGGCATACATTTGTGGACTTGTCTACATAATGTATTGTTTACTTCAATAGATCTATTAGCCTCTTTCTTGGTAATACGTCACTGTTCAATTAAAATGGACCTGATTTGTTCGCTATATTGTCTGAGATTGTCTGGAATTCATTGACGTAACTGCTAGCCTCGGCAAATGAGGTCTTGGCTATCCCTGAGTGGTTGTTTGTATAGGAAAGTTCTATTGTACAGCCTTGTTTTTGCCCTGTGTATCGTTATTGTCATCAATCAAGCCGAAATACAGACACTGTTGGATGGAAGGTATAGCGTGGTTAAGCCCCCTTAGGTTGGATCGAAAACCTGACAAAGGTCTTTGAAATATATTATGCTGGATAGCACAAGATCAATCGTACCTTGTAGTGTCAATCAAGGGTGAGACATGTGTCCAGTGCTGAACGTCTTTCATCCTGGATATAATATTCAGCGACTGTAGAATTATGATGGTACTATTTTTCCACCAGTTCACCTTTACAAGACTCACGTTAGTTTAAATGGGTTTCTAAATAGAGTTCCACCAAGTTCACAGTCCCTAACTGACCTTAGCATCACCGCTCCACAGAGACCTCTCACCATCCCGACATTGACACCATTCAAAGTTCATCTTACTTCTTAACAAGTACAGCCGCTACTAAACAAATGTATCCTTGTACACATGTTTACATCTCGGCGTGACGAATTGTGTTTGTTAGTCTGCGCTTACGCAACCAACGCGGGTTAGTGTGGCGAGCGTGCGCGCCGCGGTTGTTTGTTTTGCCGGCTTGCACTTTGCAGCGTAGCTTATTGGTACTTGGTACTGTTGTAGAAAGAGAGATCTTAAAACTGCCTAGCTCCATCCCTTTCTTTTTGAAATCAACTAGTTAACCGGTTCTAGTATCGTCTCTTTTTTCTCATTAATTTACTTGGTATGGCGTTTTTGCCAAGCTCTTTGGTGCAAATCTTTTTTAATCTCTCACAAATCTGGACATAATTGTCTTGCTTGCCTTTGAAGGTCATAAACGGAAGAAAATTACAAATACTTGTCCTGAGAATAAGAAGGAGGTGCTGATATGACGAGTAATAGAGAACTTTGGGAGAAGAAGACAAGTTGCACCAACTCCAAATAAAGTTAACTCAAAATAAGGAGAGAAGACCTTAAAAGAGCCAATCAGTTAGGTGCTTGTGTTGTCTGTCCAATATCCATTTATCGATCTTAAGAATGAGCTTTTAGTTTACTTTTTACAAGTACATAGGTACATCAGAAATGCAAAGGGTGGTCCTGATTACAATCAATATTCTCCAATTGCATCAATCTATGTCGTTAAATAACACACGGCACCAAATCACGGGCATGTTCGTCTACCCACTCTATAGTGATGTTTTATAACCAATTCATACCGGTTCATTGTTGCCATATTGATACCGATAGTCTTTAATTTCATTGATAATTCGAGGTTATGGGTGAAAGACGTCAATCTATAGTTTTAAGTACGCGTCTGATATGACATGATTGTAAAATAAATGAAATGTTTGGTGAGTAAATATAAAAAAATCATAAAATTATAAAGAAAATCTGATCGAAAACGTAACACGTTAGATAGAATACATAATATATTAAAGCAGGTTATCCGATGAATATCAAAGATTCATAGTTGATTGAAATGATTAAAAACATATTTGTTTGTCATAGTTGAAGCCTTTAAGGGGCCGAGTAAAAAACCGATGAACGAAGAAAAACTTATATCAAAAGCACGAGTTGATTAAAAATAACCTAATACCTATTAAAGAAAATAGTCCAAATTTAGTAAACAAACCGTCCCAACAAAGTGCTTTATTAATTCATGAAGTCTTTAAATATTCCAAAGTAGTAGGTTAACAAACACCACAAAGAACAAAAGCAGTCCAGTAGATATCACGTTTTTGTTATGAATATCGAATTACTTTACAGAAATAACTGCGGAATACAAAATCGTCTAAGTTATCACACGTGTTCGCGATCATTTGATTCATATTTATCAGCCGCTAGTTTTCCACTGGCAACTTAATTGTCGGTTGGATTTTTATTTAATAAAAAAAAAACTTTTTGTTTGATACCTACTCATTGTAGATGTAGAGAATGTCGATGACTTTTGGAGATTTTTTTGTTATACTACGAGTATCTTGTCTGAATCTCAAGAGATTTTTTTGTGGTTTGTTATTTTTAGCTAAGTGTGTATTTAGAATGATAATGACTATTTGTAAAGTCCAATAGTGCCACAGATATAAACATCCCATCATCCTATTATTTAAAACGATATTGCCAAGTGTCGATCAACCAACTCAAAAATCGACTCTTCAGCAAAGCTTTTATTTTTCGTAACCGTCTAAGCGTGCCCAAACGCAGTCTCTTCCCGTATATTCCGCAGGCCACGCATGCGCGTCGACGCGGTGCAGTGCCAACGTTCCGTTGCGCAATGACAGTCGGCTTGTATTGGTAAACAAGTGGGATCTTTACGCGCCGGACGACTAGTCAACCTCATTGACATGAAGTGGGGGGAGGGAGGAACTTGTTTAGTGTGTGCAATAAATAATATCAAGCGGGAGATGAAACGGTCCAATTATATGTAAACAATAGATTAACAAACAGGATCTTAATACTAGTCAAGGTTTAGAAGAAAATGGAACACTGGCCAGAAAAGTGGGAGTACCTAAACGAATAAGAGGTCGATGGAAATGATACTCAAGAGGTTCCTTCTTCCGATGTGTGTTCTGAAGTTGTGACGCAATGTCAGGTTGATTCAACGGATTTGATTGCGCTGTGTGGGACGGCTTAGGTTCCTAATAACAGGAACTTTTAAGGTTTCAATTACCAAATTGGATGAACGGTAGGGACGAGCTAGGGAAGTGACATGTGGACACATCCTGCCTACAAGTGACTTGATTGAATATGTCAGCTTACCCCCCCGCAACCGATGGTACACCTAAAAAGCCATCATAGATTTCTTCTTCCATAACTAGTTAGTTTTATAAGTACAGTATCAAAACAGCCAATTTTCTTTACAAATCGTATCAGGCTATCAGCCACTTAACAGCGTATTATGTCATTGTGTTTATTTCCATACCTTTTAAAATTCTATTTGTTTTGATTGCTAATCGCTTCGAGTCGCATAACTTTTGAAGGTTTTTCCAACACGTTGTCGTACAATATTAATCTTTATTTGATTGACGATAAATTTGATGTTAGTGTAGCAGTGTTTTATGTACTATTTATCATTAAATACAGGTTTGGCGACCTAGTGGACGTCATAGATAATGTTTTACGCTTGTCTGACCGTATGTCCCGCGGCGGTTGTAACAAACGCTCTTACTGCGGAGGCATTTTATCTTGCCGTTAGAAATAGAACGGGAGAATGTGAGAATGATTTGTTATAAAGAGACTTAATACTAAGTACTCCGAACTTTTTTGCAACTCTTGGTCTATAATGGGTCTCAAATCTATGCATGCACACATTCGCAACTAGACTACCGAGTGCATGTGCATCAGTCTTCATTAATACTAAGATAGAAAACCAGATAAGATTAGTAACTATTTTTGGAAGCGGGCCCTAAAATTGTTGGACGATAATGAGTACGAGTAAAGTTGTAAGCATCGACATTCAACACGTTGCGGCGCCCGAGATCACGCGATCGATGTGTGTAAATAAACAATAGGTGGCTTTATTGCCGGGATTATGTTTGTTCGTGATATCTCCCTCGCACACATTTTATCTTTCACGCATATATTACCTTCTCCTATCTTCTGTTCGCCTAGTACCATTTGTGCTTCGCTACACCAACAAGGTTCCATAAGATCTTCGACGGCACCGGAAATATTGCCAAGATGTGTTTTATACCTTACCAGGGTATGCCATAGCTTTGACAGATCGCGCCAAGATCATTTAACGTGTTTCTTTAGTCAGGGCCAACACCTGAGAGATTTTACTAGTAGTTTGTTTACCTCGATGGTTACATCATGTGATTTCCAGTGTTGACATAAGTTTGGAGTTTTGCCCAGTGCTTATCCTACATTTTCCAAAGTATACAAAGAAACCTGTGCTCACAATATCTCTGTCCTTGCGTTGTCAAAATTTTTTGTCTCGCTCTCTCATGTTTTACACTTTATAGTTTCCTGAACAAATGATTGTCAGTTACATTACAAATGTTATGATTATGATACCTATTGTTTGTTACTACCGTGATAATGATAAGGTAGGGTTGACAGTCATCTGTTTTGATGTTGTTATCTTATCAACAAACTTGTATTACCTTGTGGTAAAGGTTTGATATGGAATTTGATAGAAATGTAGTATTCCAAGCTATGGAAATTGCCAATGTACGATACATTGGCAATTTCCATCAAGGTGTCTTTTACAATGACAGTTTTTAAATATTAAGGGTTGTCATGGTTACATAAATAAGCGATTAGGGGTGTTTATTCCAACTCAAAAGAAAATAAAACATCTTTGTCATGTTTTGTCCTCGGCACGTCATTTACACGTTACGTCACAAACGACACCCCTAACCAGGGCTGTCACCTACTCCATTTAACTCTCTTGGCCTAGTTTATTCTTAACAATTTAGAGCAGCGGTCGGCAACACGCGGCCCGCGGGCCGCATGCGGCTCGCGGACGTCTTACTTGCGGCCCGCGAACGTTTTGTAAATAAGTTATTTATATCAAATTAAATGCATGAACGAACCGCTATCGACCGTATAGTTTGAGCACTTGGAAGCTAACATTCAACGCATTATAGCCGAAATACAGCTTCCAGATTTGGGCATGTGGTCACGTCACTAAAACCATTTCCACACATAAATTTCATAAAATATGTTTTTCTGCTGCATTTAATTTCAAATTATGGTTCTCCGCCGCTAAAAAACACCCGTCTTTTTGTCAAGAAAACGTTACTTTTACGAGGCAGGTTGCAGAAAAATTCGAGCTCGCTTCGCTCGCTCATTGCAAACTGCAAAGGCACCTCATTCTCAAGTGCCCACGGCCCCCAATTAGTTAAAGACGGCCCTGGTCGAACCCGCGACTAGTGCAACCTTAAGAACGCGCTTTTCATTTTTGAACTTACGTATAATTTTGGTCATATTGGGCTTCTATCACAAGTGCGGCCCGCATTTATTTTATTTTGTTACCTTGTGGCCCTTGCTTGCCAAAAGGTGGCCGACCGCTGATTTAGAGGGTACCTAATACAGATAATGGCTACAACTTAACTGGGTTATTGTCAAGGGGTAATTTAGATAACGCCAGTCTCTTTACCAGGTCCCCTTTCAACGAGCTAGGTTTTATTTACGTTGGACAGTGTTTGTGTAAAATTGGTTGTTGTTCTAGTTAATATTCTAGCGTAACTAATATTTGCTTTGTTCTGAAGTAAAAATGTTACGAGTATGTAGGTATTCAACGTAGATGTGGGTATGTACGACTGATATTTAGGAAAATACTTATATTGTCACTTACGGGCGTATTGTTAAGGACTAGAATCTATTAGGTGTATTAATGGCTACTGATTTTGTACGGGTGGTGATGGCGGTTTCCTCTTGGTGTTTCAACTCATCGCGCCTCTTATTTACAGGTTTTGTCCCTTTCAAAGTGCCTTCTCTTCTGCTTTATTTGGCGAGAAGTGGTGTCTTGAAATAAATGATCTATGTCACAATATTTGTGTAAGTCTTATTCATTAAAATATTTATTATGGATATTACCATTAAAATAAATGCAAAAATTCGTTAAACGCTATTCAAACTTGCGACAGTTTCAATTTCTAAAACGTACACAAGTATTCCGGGATGCGCAGATCCTTGCGCCCACGCAACGTCTAGCGCGCATGCGCTATACGGCAACATTCTACCGGTCTAGTGCATCGTACTCCAGTGCTGATATACGATTAGAGTAGGTTCGATGTTTCTATGCGTACTGGAATTAAAGGAAAGAATGCAGATTTATCGAATATTTCCATATCTGTATCATGCTTTTGGTTGGACCTGAAGGGTCTTAGGTTGTTTAAAGCTTTATTTTACACGCGTTGCATAAGATTGAGAGACTCCAGAGATCTTTGAAAAAAACGCAACAGTTGTTCATAACTTTATTGACTCTTATGTCAGTTTTATTAGATTCCAGATATCTGAAAGTTTTATGACATTTAAACCAAAAACAGCATTTTCCCAGACAGCACTCAAACAAAGAATTATAATATTTTAACCGTTATAATATACCCACAAACTCTAATACTTACCACGGCCGTTCGTATTTGCTCATACACGAACAAATAGACAGCGACATTCTACCGGTCTGGTTCATCCCGCGTAGCAACTGGCTAGGGACGTTAGGTTCAATCTCTTTACTGTATGTACGATGAGGAAAACGGATTCGAAAACTCTCTGATGAAATGTATGTTGTGAAAGCATTTATTCGGGTAGTGCCCTAGAACTTGACGACTGTTAAAATTTGGCAAGTGCTTCAGACTACTTATTAAAATTAGTGCTTTTAATGGCTTCTGGGGACTAGAGAAGAGTATTATTTCTCAAACTCAACAATAAACCCCCATATTTTGCCAAAGACATCTTATAACTCAGCTATAGAAGAAAATATATCTGTAGACAGTCTTTGGATTGAGCTACAATCAAATCACTTCAAGAGATTAGTCACTCATTCAAGATTTTGCCAAATTCGTTTTCATTGCCTCTTTGCAAAGAGAAAACATGAAAAAGCTTTAACCATTCAACTCAATGCAGTGGTTTTGACCTCGAAAATCGCCTAATGGCATTATTTATTAAGGCAGGCGGAAAGTTTACGGAAATTCATTGCCAAGGTAACGCTTCCGAAGAAGGTAATTGACTAGATTTATCATAGAACGGATGGCATGTAGACAGTTATTTGATTTGAGAAAATAGAGGGATCCTCCGTAATCATGGCTGTTGCTAAAAGAGAGGATATTGGGACTTTCGTGTTTATTTTTAATAGTCTTGTCTTGTGTTTGAGCTTTTTGATATAGTCTATTCAAGGAAGAATTTTACATATATCTTTGGTTTCTTTTTAGAATTTACGAGCTAAAGATTTGCTTGATAAATGATGTTTTGCAAAACTTGAATTGTGCTCAGCATGCACATGCATACATTTGGTTTAAAGTCCTCCTAAGGGCTCAAATCTCTTTAAGATCCAAAGTAAGCCCTTCAAAAGCTATTTTAAATATAACAGACGTTAGAATAATTAGCCTGTCTACCTGTACTACTTACTAAAAAGATCCCGCGTATTAGTTTCTTGACTTCAACCCAACAACTCTTGGCCACGTTGGCAATGGCACGTCGACGTTATCACAACCCAGATCTAGCGGCGCCTAATCTGCGTTGATAAACAATACGGTATTTGTGTTCGTTGATAACAGAGCGATCTCGTTCAGATTTTGTGCTACAGATTTGTGGCTTGTAATTGTTTGAGTTTGAAATAGGCTTTTATGAAATCGATTTAGTGTTTATTTGAGAGTGATGTTGTTGTCTTGCAATAGATTACACAAACTCGTTCTTTTGCCCTTGTAATGATCTCATCAGGGCTTTGTATTTGATTATTGATTTATTATTGCAGATTTCATCACCCTGTTTTGCATTACATTCATTTCTACAGTCGGCTTCCTCTTTTCATCTGCTGTTACAAGTTTTTCTTCCTCGAGATATGCACACCCGGATCATGCAAAAAGACAAAACCCCTAAATATACTCTGTTGAATGTACTGTAGATGCAGTATCATCTTTGCCTCATTAATACATGTAACGTCTACGTTCATATAAAGCACCACAATTTGAAGC
Source organism: Xestia ashworthii (assembly GCA_950022955.1). Lineage (NCBI taxonomy): Eukaryota > Metazoa > Arthropoda > Insecta > Lepidoptera > Noctuidae > Xestia > Xestia ashworthii. Next base: position 2,807,130 of record OX465551.1, on the reverse strand, counting down.
AGGTACTCCACACTTCCTAAGGGAAAATAAACCTCACAATAGACCCGTTGTGATTCTCTAATGGATTTGGTTTGTCATGCTCCCGACTGAAAACTTATTCAGGAGGATCAATATCTAATTACGTTTTAATGGTACGGAAGTCTTTCAAAGTATTGTTAACTAGGTGAAAGGCGGTATCAGCGTCATCTATACCCAGTAGTTTATTATCTGCAGGTTCGTGAATATTATCCGCTGCGTATTGGATTTTATTGTTATGGTTCTCAACTATTAACAGCCAACACTGTCTGTGGGTGTAGTAGAAATTGGATAATAAAGGTGTTAAAAGGGGAAACTACGCAATTGTACCACCTTCTCGTACCATTTACTTAAATAAACTATACTTAATGAAGAGTTGTAAGACGTTTAAGGACCGAAATAATAATGAATGCAGTTATAAAGCATTTACGGAAAGCTGTGAAATTACTTATTCGAAGTAACCCTTGATCAATTATTTTACTGAAGTAATCTTTTTCTTTTTTGACTCACTAAATTCGCGCGTGTTCTGGCTGTGACAAAACTAGATAGCCAGCCCAGCGACAAACCCAGACTAGGATAATTTATTCATATTTTGTACACAGAATTAGACACGGGTGTTAGTTTTAGTGAACCATACTAGGAGTGTATTAATTTCGTAACTAGTTTACAGGACCCAAATGTAACATTTCTGTTAGAAAATGCCTCTTCCATTGATATTAATAGGCATATCCGGATATTGCAAATATTAGTCCAAAAACTCTATTTTGTCTATAAAGTTATGGAGTCCTTCCCAACAGAAGTCCTGAACGGCTCTCCTTAGCTTTTGGGCATTTAGTGTTCTGGCCAGAAATGCGTAACACCGCAAAAAAATTAGCCTTGCATGATTGAGTAGCAAAATTTTACACAAGAGACGATTTATCATACATTTTTAATTTCAAACGGGTGTACAGAAACAATAACTAAATAATATGGTGCACAATGAGAAAGGAAACGTAACGTGACCGATTTATAGAACAATGAAACGGTAGACGCCGAATACACGCTATGTTTTGACAGCCAAAGACTAGCTAAAGCGTACACAGTTACAATATTCTTTGAAAGAAGATTCGAAAGAAAAATCCAATTTTGGATTTAAAGTTGCCAAAGGTAACTTTAATTTCATACAAATCTGATTGGCAGCCGATTTCTATCCAGGATATTCCCTAAAATCTCGCAATTTAAATCTTCTATAGATTTCCAGAGAAGCATATTGTATCGACGTAAAAGGACAGTCGGTAGGCTTGTGGGTTTGTCCACAATGCGTTTGGAGTTTCTTTGGCCCCAAGCATTAATTAAAATTCTTGATAGTCCTTGTAGAGGTAAAGAACGGTCGATGACTTAAAGTGGAAATTACGCAAGTTCTTTATTTTTATGTGACAAATCCAGTTGTTAATGGCACTGGCTTTGATTTTTTTTTTTCGGAGAATGGATTATTATATTGATAATATGATAATTTGACTTAAAGCTTGTGTGATGTAATTAATGTTAATGTTCCAAATAATCATCATCATTTTAACCAAAAGACGTCCACTGCTGGGCATAGGCCTCGCCCAAGCGTCGCCACAATGAACGGTCCCGTGCCCCGCAACTCACCAGTTCTTCGATCCACCTAGTGAGAGCCCTTCCAACACAACGTCTTCCGGGGGCCACTCCAGAACTATTCGGCCCCATCGGCGCGGCGATCCTTCTGCGAGCAATGTGCCCTGCCCACTGCCACTTAAGTTTGGCAATTCGGAAATCAACTACAGTCATCAGCAAAATTTCCCGCATTCTTTTACCAGAATATTGTTGTCCCTTTTTCGTCTCAATTCCTCACCAAACTTTAAAATTTTCCCCGTTGATCTTTGACAAAACCATCGCCATAACGATTGCATGCGAGACAAAATGCAACGGCACAGTATCGCCTGTATTTATTTACGTTTTCAGCGGCTGTACACGATCTAGACTGAATACTAATGCGCCTTTCAACGGTTATGTAGATGAAATACTAGCTATTAACGGCATGTAATGTTTTAGTGGATGCGAAAATTGTTTCATGCAGTGTTATTATGGAAATAATTTTAATGAATTTTTAAGGAAAGTTTTAGTTGGTATAAAGGGCTTTAACTGGACAAATGCAATTTTTGTATTCCCTAAACGGCGTGACAATCCTTAAATGTACGAAATATAAGTGTATTTAATAAGTTCAATGTCGAAGTTCAATGCCTCGATCAAAGTCTTTCTTTATTCGTACACGCACATCATTGCACATGGTGTCTCTGCATGACATCTTTTTCACAATTCTCAAACGCAAACAGTATTCGCCAGCATTGTTTGAATATCAAACGCAGCCCCATACTTCAGCCCCAAACATTCAAACAAAAATCGCTTGTCACTGCAATTGTACGTACGTATCAAATATTCTTTCTGTATCTAGTGTGAGTGTCACTGGCAACCGTGCACATCCAAAAATACGTACCGTCTGTGTGTCGGCCTGCGATGCGCGACGACCTATTTTTGTCTTTCAGTCCCGTATGATTTGTTTACAAAGGGTCCGGCACAAAGGAATGTCTGAAGATTGACATTTGTGTACGTTTTGTATGATTTGTGTCTAGTTTCTGACGAGGGAATCTGGTTTGAGGAAGATATTGAGTGGATGAAAGAGATCGTTACGGCAGATGGGGCTTGAATTGAAAGGAGATCCTCCCGTGGTTACCCCTGACAAGTTATTCATGTTTTGATGGGTATAGAATGGTATGTAATCTTATCCATTGAATTCTGTTCAATTGAGTCTCTAGTTAATCTTTTAAACTAGCATATTAACAAACTAACTCCAAACGGGATGACCAATTCCGGGAAGTCCTTAGACCGTTGAACAAATTTTGGCGAAATTCGGCGTTTTCATTTTCCGATATCAAAATTACTGTTTGGCCGCTATTGCCTCTTATACATTTATCTTTATGAGTCCTATAACTTTATAGCTTATAAAAACTGGCGACATTACTTGATAACATCATATTTGGGTCATCAACTTACCTATTTTCTTTGCGCAGTTCTTGAAAAATTATGACTAACTGCTAATGTTTGTGTTTTTTAAACTACTGTACTGCAGTTTTAGTAACAAACAATTAGCTTTCGAATGAAAACTAAAGCTTTCACAAGTCAAGCAACGAAACAGCATGGACCTACGCATTCTTTCGTCCATGGCTTTCGCGACGGAGGTCACTGCTCCCAGGAGACGACATGACGCCACGCGGTGTCTTTATTGCCTGTCTAATGTCTGCATGGGGTTAAACAATGTGTTTTTATATGTCCTTTCGTTTTAACTACACATTACAGAGCCATTCGAAATGGTCTCTACAGAAGATCGTCCAGATATGCCGAGTTTTAGACGAATTGTTTTATGGCCCAGATTTTTGAAATGTTGCTGTGCTCATGTGTGTTTGCTTTGCAACGTGTTTTTTCTCGGTTTTGTGACTTTTAGGCATTTTTAAAATGTTAATTTAACGGGTTTTACTTTCCTACCGGGTCATTCAGTTTATTGTTCTTGGAAGTGGCGCTAGAAATTATGTCTAGTGTCCATAATAGAGCGTAATGTTCTATAATTAAATAGCAGAAAGCAGTGAAATCAATATGACACAGTGCCTAACTATTTGCACATTATTTACACAAACATTTAACATAATGTTTGTAACGAGTCCCGCGGCGTTGACGTACAATCAAGTCGCATGCCCAGGCAAAGTGGAGCATAGCGCTGCCAGATCGAAATTAGACCCAAATCTCTCAGCTCACAGTTGAAGTTACTGTACCGACCAACCTGTTCTGATGAAATACACGTGCAAGAGCTCGCAAGGATTTGCTATTTTATCATAAAGGTGTTAAAGCTGTTTTTGGTCTGAATGTATCTCGGGTAGCAACAGATCCTATTATCAATCTTAGTCTGTCTGGGAGCATATGACTGTCGGCGGAGTTTGCTCAGCCTTTTGGCGGACACTTTGGGTTTTTTGTGCCTTTTTGGCCTCTAATAGAAGCAGGTTGACGACTTATGGGATACGTGTTTATGGTTACAGATTAAAGAAGGTTGAATTACCTACATGTTATGGTTATTGTAATGTAATATTTCGAGTTGGTCACTTCCACTTTGTAGAAATAAAGTTACTTATCAAATATTGAAGGACTTACTTGCAATAATAACAAACGGGCCAACAAGAATTTAATGCGCCTTTAGTTCTTAGGAATACACTCGATATGTACGAGAATGACGAAATGCAGCCATAAATTCCGAGCCGTGTGAACGAAACAGCTGCCTCCATTTCAAGCAAGGAGCTTCACGAGTTTCTGACTAGACAATATAATAAGTACTGTTGAATATTTCGGAGCATCGATATAATGATTGAATGTAATTTAGCGCTATTATGCGCCAAGGTCCTAGCGACAGGACATGGGCCCCACGTGCCAGCAACTGACTCACTCCTGACGTCACTCATATAAATAGGATATAGAATACTCTTGTAGTATTTTTTTGGTCAGCCATCCGTCCATTCATACGTCAATGGTATGGGTCGTGCGGTGCTCGTATTCGTATTGTGTGCAAATTGCTCGACAACTTTTGTGGATGGCTTGTGTCTGTTGGCGCGAATGGATATTCAGGCCATGGCGGCAACTGTCATGTCGATGTGGCAATGCTGTCTGCATTCCCAAAAGTACTACGGACTTTTCATCAGCATCCTTAACTTATTCCCAGAATGTTGATGTAGGCATCCGGGTCAATCCCGCTCTTTGTGTTTAACAGGAAGGAAGTTCATTTTTTACAGGAACCGTCAGTCAATTTATGCATAACGCAAGGCGATCGGAACGAAAGATTAGAATCGAAACGGTACCGAACAACCCATTCATCGTAAAACGATCCACTACTACTAGTAATACTAATCGTTAAGCTTCATAAACATCGAACCAGATGGCGCTGTAACCAAATCTCAGAGACAAATGCTTGTCGCAAGATTTAATGGTGGTTCTAACTCCCGCAAAGTGGACAAAGTAACGTGATACAGAAAGTCGTCCCGATTGCCTTCTAGAATTTCTGGGGTCATTGGCTCATTTCCTTGTCTCACTGAGTCACAATTTTGGCATGCAGACATCTAGGGATGCATAGAGTTGGGTGACCTCAACGCCATCCGGCAGCTTTAATTTGATTATTGCTCCCAGCATAATAGGATTCGGGTGGTTATCGGTTTTTTGCATATGTACTCGAAAATCCAGCAGCTATTCGTCCCCTGTTTCCACGTTACTTGACAGCGCAGACCGATCGATCTGTTGGTCGCCATTTAATCGAGAGCCTCTTGATTGGATAGTTCCACAGTATGTATGCTAATATAACTCGTCACACTGCGTCATTGTTTACGTTTCATGTCTACGCAAATGCTCTATTTTCGGAATATCACAAGGTTTAATTTTGTCCAGTACTGAAATAAACTTTGTTTTGTAAATAGTTGCATGCTGCTTCGCCATTTCGGGGTGAACAGAATTAGTGTGCCAAGCAATAGATGCGTCAGATTCGCGTGATGTATTTTTTAAAATGACTGGAAGCATTTTGTCATGCGTTAATTTTATTCAATGAGTTGTGCTTCTATTCATCAGAGTTAATAATGTTTAACATTCATGGGCCAAGAAATTGCTGGCAAAATCTTGCTAGTTGTTGATGTTTTCCCACTATCACTAAACATACTATCAAAATAAAGAAGTTATAATATTACCTACTTCGCTCCAACTGCCATACATTATAAAAAATAATAAATGTGCACATTTTAAAAATTCTGTCACACACAAGATAATATTTCATTCTTTCATAAGCTCTTGAGTTACCTAGAAACGAAAAAGAAAAATATTACTTCACATTTTTCTTGCTTTCCATGAACGTGATCCATGGAAGCTGCGACCTAGAAATATGCAACTGTTTCCATCCGTATTTATTTCCTTGGAATTTTCTTTCTGCAAGTAAAAGAGGATAAGAGTATCCTTTTTTCATTGCAAACGTACTCGCAGTGAAAAACATTTTTTCTTTAGAAAACATCATGTGGGAATTTAAACAAATAAGTAATAAGCTTTCAAGTATTAGAGATAAATAAATAAATATTGCCAAACACACATTAATTAAACAACATCTAGTGCCACACTAAGCAACGAGGTTTTTGTCGCGTGGATACCTGATAGTTGATAGTTCATGTCCATGCTCATCAATCACACAAACATTTTCTCCTATCGGGATTCGAGCCAGGGACCCTAAGAGAACGTCTATGTAAGGCAGTCTCACTATCTACTGCATCATTCGGGTCGTCGAAATGAAAACTTTTAGACTACACTTAGGGCTTGTTTCACTACCTGTGATTAAGTTCCTGTTAACTTACTCGGCAAAAAATGTCATACAAATTCTGTTCTATTTTTGAAGTTACTCGGTAAGTAGTGGCTATTCGGATATCGTGAAATAGGCACTTAAAGTACTTACGGGATTATATCCGTGATTTTGTTTCGGTTTTTCGAGCACCCGATATTTCGACGCTGTTGCAAGCATCATGATCGCGGGAATACTGAAGAGGTATGCGGGTGGGACGAAAATTATTAATTATGAGCAGACAAATCTGTCTACCCTCTTCCTTAGTCTTTTATTACGCGCACTACTGGAACTCGATTGTAACTCACGACAGAACGCACTCACAGTATCACTCGGTTTTTCTTTATAATGGGGACGCATGTTAGTTTTTATTAGATTTATCACTGGATTCCACGTACTCGATAGTTTAAAACCGTCCTCACGATTGAAATTTTTGTGTTTTGAGATTTCAATAGCTTCTCTGGTTAACCTTGGGATGTAGTATCGGTCTGTTGACAAGATTTGTGGCTTATGAAATTCAATCCAGTCCTTCCTTAAAACTATGGATAATCTGGGTATGTTTTCCTATTTTAATCTAGGACAATGGGTTTCTAGCAATACCAAGGGAACAATACGAAACAGATAAAATGACTACCTAATTAGCAACCTTAATAAAATAAAAGAAAGACGTTCATAATACCATACTTTTCTGTAGGATTTCTCGCAAATATCGCAACCAGGACCCGCAGTCTTCACGTAATGAGGCTTGTTCCTCCCTGGGGAAGCACTAGGTCTCGGTAACTTTTTTCATTAATCCGAACGGACGTAAGAGGCTTAAAATACAAGGCTCCTACCCTATTTCTGTTAGCTCCCATAAAAAGAACATGACACCAAAAAACATGGAGAAATGTCCGACAGTGACAAAGTCTCGACATCGGGATTCGTGCTGATGTCGAAACGAAAAGTTCCCCTTTTACACGTTGCATCGAAATCCTGATAAATCTAGCACCAAGGTAGATACTTTGGTTCCTATTTGCCAATCAATAATGTTTGCTTCCAAAGCTTCAAAGTTCACATCGATGGGAATGGAAGCAATGAAAGCGTTTCCGACTTGGACGGCTGTAGCATTGACATGGACTTAATTGGATGTTGCCTCTGAGATTCTGGTTGGCAAGATGGCGGATTTTTCTGTCTGGCCAGCCTTTTTCTCATGGGCGATAAGTATTGAATGCTAGGAGGTTGTTTGTAGTGCGCTCGAAGTTTCGCGAAATGCGGTTGGATTTATAGAATTGATTGCTTGATTACTGTTTACTTGAGAAAATCCCTGCTCCTGTTTGCTTCTTGGATCAAAACCGGTTGTTACTTAAGGTAAGTATCAATAATTCATCCACTACAGCTTTGAGAGCTTCTTCAGTCAATTTATTCGATCCTTATGCTTCATCGATTATGAAATCAGTAATTCGTTTTAAATCAATCAGAGTATTGACAACTTTATGGTATTTGCGCGAATATCAGAAGGTTCTAGACGGGACATGTAATATTTATCGCGATTCCAAGACAATGTATAAGATTTTAACTAATCATTGACTTGTATTGACACACATAGGGTGACGTGGGCACGGTAGTGACGTCATCATCATAGCATTGTTTACGCACTCAAGTAGGCAGGCCATGGTTATCAGTTTTGCAAATAAGTATGACGTAGCAAACGTGTGTGGGTAATTTATTTATTTGAGTGAAAATCATATCTCATAATCAAGGTAAAGAAAGATCTTTATGAATTATTAACTGGTTACTATCCTGCACCATGCCATTTGCGGGCAAATGATCATAGAGTAAAAGTGCATTGACGGGTTTTTATTTCTTTACAGTTCTTTCTTTAATTTGTTGGAACTAAACCTACTAATAATCTACTTACCTAAATAAAAGACAAACAATGTTCCTTGGGTCATCTTCTTGGATTTATCACGAGAGCTTTGTAGACTTTCTCAGAATTCAAAGATAACAAACCCTTACAGAAACTACAATCTAGTTATCAGACTATTCTAATTCCCAGACCATAATACCGTAACAAGCTTAAATAAGAGCAATAGTTTGACAAAGCGCTAGGGATTTAATTGGAAACCTAACTTAGTTTAGCTTAAATGTCAAGTCCGAACTTCACTTACAATTCTGTCTTTGACTGAAACATGGTTATAAACTGAGATGTCCCATTCAATTTAGCACTTAGGGACTTGAAATACAGTCTAAGTACAACTTGGCTTCGTTACGCCAGATTCAGCTCAAACTAGAGACCTTAGGCTAAGTAAATACCTCACAGACTGATAAATCCAAAGTCATGTTTCGCAATAGTATTACTCCTCAACAAGTCTGAAGTCATTGTCTGGAAACTACAAATATGTATATTTATCACCCAGATAAAGGTGACTCATCTTATGCCACGTTTTCGCTTTGCTAATCATCGAACAAGATTTGGGTCGTGACAGGTCTTGCAAATGATCCTATTTGAAATCCTTTTGTCTAGTTTTGAGACCAGAAAATTACTTGATTCCAACTCCAAGGATAAGTCAGAACATATATTTAATTTTTCGCCTTTAGTTATGCATATTGTTTCACTACCAGGTAGTATTATTAAAAAAATAAAACGGTGTGCAATACCATCAGTAGCATCACATGCTGCACAGATCTCAGTGCTCACAAATCCATAAAATTGAATAACACCCAGCATTCAAGGTAAACCTTAAGCTAACTATCCTACAAATGTCAGCTTTAAGCAAATAGCATTAGAGTTTCAAATGAAGTGTTTGCACTGGCAGGACAAACAGGATTCAGTTTATACGGCTAAGGGACGGCGATGGACAAACACGTTGGCTATGTAAATAGAATGTAGGGCTGTGTCGAGCTTTATATTTTTTGCGACTGTTATTTAAAATGCTAATTTTGATGAGATTGGCTTGTTTTCACGTTTGCGCTGGACGGGTGTTGAAAGGCGATAAGTATTCCTTTTTAATAGCACTCAGTATTTGGACTGTGCATTTATTTTACATTTGCTGATTGTATCTTCCCAATTCTGATTATAATAAATACTGAATGACGAATAATTGCTTGGATAAAATCAGAACCTCAAATACAATATTCCAAAAACACCGAATAAACACAGAAACGTCCCCCCTTACAAGAAAGTATAACACATTGCGGCAATCCAAAGCTACAGTCAGTTCAGATCTAATGCACACATACAACTATTACCCGTATCCTCGACACACACACACACACACACATTGAAACGTAAGTAAGGTTGCGTCTGATAGCGGAGGCAGTTCATCATGATTATATTTATGTTGTTTGTGGAATGTCTGCGAATTCAAATGGGGTTTTATGGTCATTGGCGATCGAGGAAGCGATTGAATTGCTATAATGTGGGGTTAGTTCGCTACGGAGCATAAGATATTATGTTTCCAAGATAAGATGTATCTTTACATGAACAGGTTTAGATCCATTATCCAAAAGACTTTTTATGTAACTCTTATTTTCTGAGATGGCTAAGTTGTATATTTTGTTCCGTAGGGAGTTTATGATCGATTTTTCCTGGAAACCTGGTCCATCAACATTGTTGATACACCGTCTTCCTCTTCATGTAGCAAATAGTGGCGGTACTTTAATACAAGCCTTAAAGCTTGCTTGTCTTATTAACTTCTCTTTATGATGTTAGGGTTTTTGCTTGCCATAGGGCCTTGCCGTTTTGTTGGTCCCTAGACACGCCACTGATAGCAAGATACTCGTAGTCTGTGTGATAGAAATTATAGATATTATGTTCCTTTGTTTAGATTATTCAGCTCATACACTATCTCCAATTTTACCAGTATACGTAATAATAAATCATAATGTTATACCCATAAAATACACTGATACAGTTATTAAGAATGTATCCTTGCGTGTTCCGAATTCTTTCGTCAGCCGATATTTTTTCAAGTGCGTGAGTTTCAGGGCCAGATTCGGAACGACATTTACATCGGAAAACTATAAATTTTTCCAGTAACAGGTTCTTTATTCGGCAAAAACTGTGATGGCCCGGTTGGGAATCGATACGATAATGTCAAATCGATTACTGGAGCGGACCTAATTTTATTTTTGGGGAAAAGAATTTACACGGGTTTACAAAATATGGAACGTTACGAGCGTTGAATTCAAACGTTACAATCTGAGTCACATTGAAGAGGTCCTATAAATTGGATACACGGACTTAATAATTCCAAAACCTGCGGTAAAACTTGTAATATTCCACAAGATGCAACAGTATTACAGCCACAAACATTCAATTTCATCGCTGTTTTATTTAACCACTGAACAGATCCTCAATACTTAGGTCATCAAACATTCAGCCGACAGCGTGTTCCGCTAAACATAAACCCGGCTACATAACCCCGGCACCACACCGCATGGGTATTGCAGTCTGGCTGGGGGTGGCGTCTTCGGGAGGCGTGACCTTGGAAGGCGACGACCGCGCTGACGTCACCAACACCCCCCTCGGACCTCAGCTTCCTCCTGACTTCCTGTTGCCAACCAGCGTGGCGTGTAGACTTCGCGAAATATTTCGTTTATAAGTTACTTGGGAAGATATGAGTAGGGTGCTGTGTTTTAACCCGGGTCACATTGTTAATGTATGCGTTTTTTGTTTGTTGCAGGTATGTTGGTGGTTTTGATGGGAGTTTGTGATGGCTCGAGTCAGTAAACGTATGTAGTAACCAGAATACACTTGAATAGAGAGCAGCCCTATGTTTTTCACTTGAAAAAGAGTAAGACAAACGAGTAGTGGGTAATGAAGCACTTGAATAACCTATTAGGTAGGTATCCCAATGACGCAAAGGCAATTTTGAGACAGTCGCCTAGTCGCCAACTAAAAAGTTCCCAAGCTTTTTGTCAGGTTTTAACAAAAAAGTTTTTGCTAACCAACGAATTTTATTAATAGGGTAAAAACAATAAAAATCTCCAGTTAGCCTAGGCCCTATAAAAAATGGAAGAAAAAATTGTTAAATAGCTGGCTAGACAGTAGACATTCATTCAGACAAGTTTTTGTCTAGAAACATGTTTTTCCTCGGTCTAGTCTACATTGTCTATTGAATGTAGAAACGCCTCGTCATGATAGGATGAGATTTTCTTTTGGCTACGTACAGAATGAAAAAAAAACAAAGTCTTTCAGGAATATTGAACGCGTCGCTCCGTCTAAGGAAATAGCCGTTTCAGGAATCATTAAATAGTTCGCTAAAAGCAGGATTTAGGCTACACCTTACTTGATGTCTCTATAAGAGTGCCCATTTCTTATCAATTTCTCCTACATGTGGAGCTATCTACCCTTTGGACAGGCCAACTAACTAAATCTTTCTGCCTAACTGACCTACTCAAGACAGCACTGAAATCTTTTACAGTGTAAAAGATTTAATTTTTAAAATATATGCTTTGAGTTTTGAGGAATCTTCCTCAAAATATCACTGATCACCAATCCATCAACCAAGTCGAGTTTCAAAAGCATAATCCCTTAGAAGATCGATCGTTGAAGCGATTTATAAGCCTCTTGAGCTTACGTTGGCAAATGGAGGACCACCTACTAGGGGTGTACAATACGACCTACGACCACCTCTGACCCATTTCTGCTAATCCCCTCAACTTCACGCTGTTGTTCGCCGGGGTATGACTGAATGCTTACTCTGTTTCGAATTAGATGCTACACTGATTCTTACCTCTACAGAAATAAAACTGAGGGAATGAGGGTAGATTTTATGAAAGCTTTCAATATCATATCAGTCGTTTTAAACATGTTTCTGACTAAGAGAAAAGTTAAGCTAGTAATAAAAGTATTTCCCAGTAATAATCGTCTTACTTCGCTTTCATGGAAGTTTTACTCAGTACAGAGTCTGAGTACCTACAGACGCTCGCATTACCATGAATTTATTTCACATCTCTTTTGAGGGTGTACTGCCCTCACGCACGTGTTCCTAATACATGTTACACGCTTAATTAAGTATTCTATGAGAGCCCGGCGAAGGAAAATATTCTCAGCGAACATTTTCGTTATAAAAGTGTTTAGGGTGCGAGCACATTGGGAAAAGTCGACAACCATTTTTGACGAAGCTCGACGAATGTTTGACGGTGATTCTCGCAAATATTAAGCTTCACTTGATACTACGTTACTCTCACGTGTACTATTGCCAATGTGCATGTATCCTAAAGCTTTATTCGCCCGGTAGTGCCAATATGAAGCCGGATGTGACACGTTTTCGCTTCGATATTAGTAAACTTTGGCAACTATTGTAGTATAAGAACGTGGCAATATTGGTCTTTGATCGGCTATTGAAAAGGCAACATTTATCGGACGATCTAGCTAGATGGACTGGACGAAAATCGAAATGAGAAACACAAAAATGTATATTGGGTACATGCCATAACCAATTCTTTTCACGTAAGAATATTCCAAAAAGCCAAAACTATCATTTTACATTGTCGGGGTAAGGAACCTCAACCAAAACAGATGAAGACGTACCAACGTATAAACTTGGTTTCCCTCAGACAGAACAACAAAGTTTCCGAGTCTCGAAATTGCGACACAATACGTAATTGCTACATCTGTTTTCGTTGTTTTTCCCAACTTTCCTTTAATCATGTTTTTATTTTGGTCTGAACAATTTTCAAGTTGCCATAACAACGTTATTGCTTTATCTGGAAATAAAAACGAACGAGATCCTTTATTATTAGCACTGATAGAATTATTGAAAGGTTATTATATTATGTAGAGGATATAATAAAGTTTATACACAGATAATATTTGAACAGTCAAGTGTGAATGAGGTCCCCGATCGCCAAAGTCGTCTTCAGAACTGAAAAGATAAAAACCCCCAAGGGGACTCTTTACCACAAGACCCACCCAACCACATTTGTCTACTTTAAGTATACCCCGACATTACAGCCACTCAGTTGCAAAAAATAACACCTCATTTGTCAAAGCTTTTCCCCTCAGAATAAGTTGTTATTCTGCCCCAAAATTTGCATAAGTTGGTATACGTGTGACTCAGATTGTTTGTTACAACCCCACACCCTTGTTCCTATGGGCATAGTGAGTAACTTTGGGGTATTAGGGGGACCCGTGACTTTGTCCGTGCCGCTTTTAATTGTAGGGTATTCATATGATGAACTTACTGCGTCATAATTTGGAAGTGAGTTCATTATGAATAGGTATGAGATGAGTAAGCAGTGTAACCATATGATACATTGTCTCAATTTGAGGGTTTTGCGGCGGGTTGTTTCAAAGGGTGTAAAAATATTCACTACCTTCAGTCTACCGTTTTCCCCACTACTTTGGGGTCGGCTTCCAGGCTTATCGGATTCAGCTAATTACCATTATAATACTGCCTGTCTCACTTCCACACCTCACATCATGATGGACAGTGCAAAAACACCTTGCCCGTTCGACAGTGCAAAAACATATTGCGTGAAGTAGAAACCACCTCGCGTGAATTTACGCTGTAGCCAAGTGGCCATATCGTATACTGAAAGTAAATACAAATAAACAGCCAAGACCAAATTGTTTCAGGCTTCTCTTAATTTAATTCTGTTCTGAAGACACGTGGAACGAAAAAAAGACAATTCTACTCCCACGTTTGACATCATTTCGATGGACGATGTTATAGGTACAAATGGAACAAAAAGGTTTCAGGTCTCTTTTCTTACGTTATTTTAATAGCTTGATATCCTGCTATGGAACACGTGGTCTTAATAAACCGAAGGGTGAGGCGGAGCGGTACCTATAGTATGTACCCCAGAATTCGCCAGTTATTGTCAAATCCTGTGAAACATGTCCAATGTCCATGAGGTCTTGTATGGCTGAAGAATTGGGTACTAGTGCTTTTCTCTCCCGAGTCCTGAGTAATGAGGGTAGTTTGGTTGGGTAAGGAACTGAAGATATCTGGATATAAGCACATGAAAGGTACTTAGTGCCAAAATTTTGGCGATGAGTGTTTATTGGTCAACATTTTGAAGAGTGAAAACAAGATCTAAGACGTAAAATACGCGCTTTGGTTGTGCGAGATGCCGGACACTAGGCCGATATACAATATAAGTTTAGGGATAATATGAATTTCAATTATCGAATAGCAAAAAAAATATCTACACGAACAGACAGTCATGATGAATCTGATAAAACTTTGAAGGTTAGTTTATTATGGGAAGATGAGGAAAATACCATGTCTTCTGTCGTAATTCCCCTAGCAACTTTAGGATTAATGTCAACACGGCTTGTTCAGCCTTCGTTTCCTTGGATACCGCCGCTAATTGTAGTTGCTAATTATACTCGTACATAGTTCTCAGAAAATAGGACGTATGAACAATATCGGTAGTTAGAGGTTAAGTTCAGAAGAGTTACAGTTACACGCGTATAGGCTTAAAATGGTGTGGTATGGTATTGGTCGAACTGGATCATAATAATTATCTTGTGTTTAACGTTCATGCAGAAATTATAATTGGATGCTGATGACGCAATTGACTATCGGGTGTTAAATATGAACCGTCCAGCCAAGAACATTGAATGATGACCAAATATAAACGGTTTTTGTCAATTTCCTGTCAGTTTTCTGTTAGTTTAGCAACTTGTTCAGTTCACAATGAAACATAACGTTTTCTTTTTTCTTTGTGACCCAAATCATTTCCTACAATACATCGACATATTGACGGACATATTCACAACTCCGTCAGTCTATTTGACCCAGACTGCCGCCCAAAACTCCTCATCTATTTTCGCCAGACATTTGCCTGTACGACGAAAACAAATATTCTATAATCCAACCTAATAACAGTGTATCCGGCACGTCTCATTTCCTCACTTCGAACACTGTTTTGTAATTTAGCCGGTTTATACTGAAAGGGCACGGGGTGAAGGACGCATGTTATGCTGGGAAATTGGCGATCGATACTTTGTCTGCGCCTGTCCATGCAAACTTCTACCTTATTTCGTCCAGATAAAGTTTTACTTCCTCCTGTTATGTAATATGTTGACCTGTTGGTTGCGAACGTGTTCCGACTGCGAACTCCTTCAATTTTGAGCTGCTGTGCTTATTATAAACGTTTGGCAACTTGTTGGCGATGACAGGGGATGCTGGTGACATGGGTTGTATAAGTTCGGCCCTATTTATGTCACAACTGATGGCTGGCATAAGATAAGTCGTTCCAACTATACGTCGGTAGTGTCAGAAGCAGCTGCCGTAGTAACTCATTCAAGGGAAATGGGTTAAGCAGTTTCGTGTTGTGTTCAAACATTGTAGGTTATTGCTGCATTGCGTTTTACGGCAGTTCATTTTATGTGGTTTTGTTCATTGAACTAAAGCGTAGACAAGACATTACTGGGATTGGAAAGGGACGAATTCGTTCCAATATTATTTTTATTCCTTTATCCTGTCAAAGCAACTAAGAAGCTCTTCCTGCCAAGTCTGCTGTATTGTCTTCACGTCCCAAATGTTTGTTTCTACAAATTCGCAGAGCTCAGATCCGCTCCTAACAATTTATACATGACGTAAAATAACAAAAGTATATTGTTGAATCGTCGGGAATCCTGATTGAGATTCGTATGGCGGTCTTGTTATGTATTATGTATAACTGAGATATTTCAAGACATGTAGGTGGTTCTAAATATGTTTATAGATTTTGGGGTTTCAGATCTAGATTTGATTTTGTTTGTTGATACAGAAGTGGGTGGTGGTTGTGACGTTTTGTCTGCGGTTATGAAAAGGTTAATTTTGACGTGGGCCCTTGTTGGTATAAATGGATAGACGTAATAATTTAACGACTTGTTAACACTGTTCGTAGTTGTTTTTCCTCCAGCAATGCTGCAGATCAACGGACTTGCCACAAAAATAAAGACAACCTTTTGTGTTGTTGTTATTACGAATAATATCGTTATTATCCATAGTGGTTCAGGTTTTGCAACTAGTAACCAAGCCTGTATAAGCCTGTACTGCTGTTCCTTTTTCAGGAACACTGATCTCCTCTCGGCTCTCTGTGAGAGAGAATGAGTTGTTATCCACCACGCAGGGTCAGTTCGGGTTGATTGATTTCACGTGGCTTCGAAATTGGGGTTCAAGGCGTTTTGGTACAAGATTGTTTTTGTTTATTCGACCTGCTACCAAAACTCGAAAAACCGCGTGATACATAAGCCCTTAAAATAACTATAGCGTGTCTAATTACGGCTGCGTCAATTCAGTCGCAGCGATAATCGCACATGTGCGTGGGTTCTTACGAAGTTGTAAACAAGCGTGTGACTATTGATTTCTTGCGACTTGCTGGTGCCGGCGTTGTCGCTGCGACAAACACATTACCAGCTTTTGTTTGTTATTTCTGTTCTGTTGGGTAAGCTTTTTCCATTTTTGGCCGGAGTATTTAAAAGTTGATTGGGTAAAAGGTTCTTTATTTTTGTTGTAATTTCTTTCCTGTGGGACTCATTTGTTTTTATGAATGTTTTGGTTTCGTGCATGTCACGTGATTGTCCACTTGTTTTGGGCTCAACATAGCTCCAATCATGCTATATAAAGAATAAACGTATTTTATTCAATCAAATTCTTGACTGTTGGAAGGGTTTCTTCGACCCCTCTTAACAATTTTTAATTGAATCTATTTCGCAGTCTGATTCCGTGACAATTTCCATCATAAAAGCCGTAACTAATTGAAGATTTGCCCTACAATTATTGTTATTTCCCCTCTGAATTATTGAGGTACTGATGTTTCAAGGGGTGGAGAGGGCTTTAGCAGAATCCGGACGGCTTTTAGGGTCAAGACAAGTCAAATCGATGCACTTGCACCGCTCCAAAGGATTGTCTGGTTGTGGTTACCCTTGCAGGGTGTTGCGTTTGAAAACATTGAGTACATTCACCGTTGATTTTATTTGCTGTTCTACGACTGCCACGTTTTGGATAATGGCCCGTTCCCTCTCGTAATGGAGGCAGGTATCCCAGGAGTGGACAACAGTGGCATTGGCTATAGGCTGGTTATAAAATACTTAGTCGCTGAAGCTCGCAGCCAAAAGGCGTCGTTGCGTAGCTGGTGGAGTAGCAGCACAAGCTGGACAAAACCAACGACCGGTAGCCCACGTTACCCATAGATTGAAGTCATTGGGAGGGGCTTTTGCCCAGTTGTGGGGTAACAGTACCAGTTGTCATGTTCTACGATTCCCATTTTAGAAAACGCGGTATTAATAAAGTCCCTATCTCTCAACTCTATTTATACAGAACATAGTTCATTGAATTAAATAATATGAGCAAATTGTACTCGCACTTGGATACGTCGGCGCCAATGTTATTGTACTGATAAGAAGTTGACAACGGTATCAGTAACGCTTTGTATCTGTGTGATAAGGATTCGGACGGGCATCATGTGTCCATACGCTCCCTTACCTTGGACCTCGGGCCTTGGCTATGATTTGGTCAACAATTTTGGCACTTATAGAAGGTAGGATATTCTATTCTAGGCGTCATAATACATGCGTATTTCGTTTCTTCATCATCGTCTATAGTTTTGCAGGGTCCAGGGATCACAGGGATGATGGGGCTTGGGAATCTTTTCACACTTTGGGAGTCTTCATCGTACCTAGTTGTTTGTTGTGATGGTGTAGTAGTTTGCCAATTGCCAGGTGTGGTAAATGATGATCATTGGCAGCCTTGTTCAACCCACATGCCATTCTGGCCTGGACAGCGCGAGTCGCAACCAGGTCTTACTAGTGATCTTCTCAAGTGATCTTATTTCTAGGGCTTGGCATTTCTGAACTTCCTACTTTCAAGAGGAGCTATCAAGCAATTTAAGTAAATAATTTATTGTAAGTAAATAATTTATTGAATGGTTTAGGGCTAAGAGGCGCATAATAATATGATATTCTCCTATCGTATCATATTTTATCATACAGAACGCAAACTCGAAAAATAAGTAGACACTGAGCGGAAACTACTGGAAGCTGAGTGCTTCCCTTCTTAGCACCTTTTAAAATAAGCGCCATCCTTATTCACCCCCCCCCCCTCCGCTTCAAACTGGTTGAGTACAACCCCCTTTACACCTTTTTAGCTCGTGTTTACATTGCCGTAACACGAAAAAGCACGCACTGTTGTCATTGGCTGATAACATTTTTTACTATCAGTGTGATAAGCGCTGCGAATTCATATGTCGATACTTTTATTGTTTGTTCATATGTTTATGTACGGGATTCCTATCAGCCGCTGTGATTGGACGGATTTGTTTTCTATCCGGTTTTTGTATGAAGGTCTTTTTTTTACGGATTATTGGTTGTTGACCGTAGAAGGTTTAAGGAGCTCGGCTCGGCTAAATGATGCGATGCGAAAAAACGATAAGCCCCGGCCCGGCTGTCATTTGTAGAGGTTTGACAGTCGTTACAGGAATTCAGTGGCCCGAAAGAAGGTCTGACAACCAGTCCTACCAAGGGGTATCGTATTACCCAGTATAAACTGGTTTGTGGAGGTCAAATAAGCAGTCACTCCATGTATAATATTATAGTGGTATTCAGCTGCACCCAGTTAGACTGAAAGCCAACCCGGCCACAGTTGGGAGAAGGCTAGGCAGATGATGGCTGTAATAGATTTAAAGAAGATTTGCCGTGACATGAGCAGCTCGGAGTCAGGGTTTGTGTCCGGTTGGTGGCACAGACTCACCCCAATTGCATGGGACTTAAAAATGAAGTTGTTCTGTAAAGTACACCGCAGCCTAACCCTTCAGGGATTACCGGCGTGATGTTATATACTATGGAGTCGATTACTCGGTCTCTGACCCAATTCGGTCTGCTCTACAACAAATACAACCATTTTCATTCAATTTTCACGGAAACATTAAAAACACATCGTTACTATCTGTTCAAAGAATCGGTTGTTGCAGTTATTCCAATAATTTTCATTGCATTCCGAATGGAGGTGCGATCAGGCGTTTCCCCGAAGCGGGGAGCATGCACCCCTGCACCCTGCAAGCGCCCGGGGGTACGCGGTTGCTATAAAATCGATACGTTGTGTTTATCTACGGAACGACGTTACGGCGCATGTATATTACAGAAATGGGGCGCTTGCACTTTGTTGACAGTAAACTAGAGTTGCTACTTAGAAATGTGTATTGTACTTTAATTCTTTAAAGAATTTTGAATTATGAAATGGAAAATAACGCCTGTAGCTGTTTGTTTCCATTTAGGATCTTTTTAGACTTTGGCACCCAGAAGCTTGGTCACAAGTACACATTACATGGTTTTGCTTCTGTCCAATTTTGTTTATGACTATGAGAGTCCAAAATAGTAATCAGGCTCACTTCGATAATGCATAGTATTTAGTAAAATTACCAAGTGGCATCCTGTCTTCTTGATTTATTTCCCACTATCGAATGCTTCGAAGCAATCACAGCAATCAATCAGCTTCTAGACCCATACCGACTTCTGATCCTACTGAATTCTATAAAAAAATGGCTGTAAAGCAATATCACATCAGCAATTCAGCACTCCCCATGTTAGGAAAATACATTTAAAAGAGTTAAACGACCAAATTATCCCAGTCACATTATTAGGTAGGAATAAACCCACTTTCATTAATGTTTGTTTACAAACCAAGCTAACAGTATGAGAAAAACAGTTTATCAGTAACGTGTTATTATACAAGGCTAGTTGCATATTCCAATGAGGTAAATATCTTGTTTTGCTGCAAACCTGTCTCTATTTACGCAATGACGTCACTCGTTGTAAACATTAGCGTGCACACGATGGCCCATGTTCATGCACTTTATCCTCTATGGTTCTTCCTTGTTGTTACTAATTTGGTTTTAGAAAATGGATTATGATGTTTTCATAAATTACGTCATGGAAAAGCATGGCACAAAATAAAAAGGTAGAAGGCCTCTCAGAATCTGGTGGAAAAAAGACTGCCAAGTGTGACGATAATGATGTACTTATGTAGTTGGAAGTATCGTCACTAATCGACCTATTTAATTAAAATATCTTTTTGGCCATAGACATTGGACATGCTCATAGGACTTCAATTATGGCCCTACATTTTCTTGTTTGCTTCAAATGAAAATTTCCTTTTCTTTTAATTATTCTGATGAATGTTAGATACATCATTATAAAATTAAAATAAAGGACATCTTACATTGTGTAGGTAGCAGCCAGTTGTAAAGAAAAAAACCAATGACCTTTACCCAATCAAATGATCATTATGTGTTGTCAAAACATCAATGAATGGATGAAAATGTAAACAGACCATTTTCCTTGTCGCGTTCACACAATGGCCATGATTGCGGATTTCATCGTGAATAGAAAAACAATCTTTGTTTTTTTTTACATAAATACCAATACGTGGAAAGCTAGCTCATAGATAAATAAACAAAATGCGTAATTTGTTGAACCGTGTATAGTAGCGCCCTCTGTTGACTTAAGAGCAAATGTTCAAGTTCATTTCATGACAGATGGCAGTGTTTTAAACATTGTTGTTTGTTTATGGACTTAAAGGTCATATTTTGGTACAAACAAATACTATTGATTTCATGGTTCCTATAAATAAATATAACATACTGTTCACGATTTACGAAAATCACTGAAATCCATATCTGCCTGGCTTTTCAGAGTAACGGTTTTTTAAAAAACTGAACAATTGTCTACAGAATCTACGTTCGTTATTCCGCACAAATGAATTCTATAACTTTTTCCACATAACGTTGCATACTGTACTGCCGTGATGTAACGAAGTAGTATTTGTTTTGTTTAGCGCTCGACTTTAGCGCGGGGTCACGGATTGTTATGTTTCGAATACATTTAGATTTAGTTGTTCACGTTGTTTGTGTAGTACTGAATAAATGTATGAATAATTTTAGGAATTAAAATTTGTTTGGAATTGCGGTTTGTGGTAGGTTGGAGTTGAGTTTATAAATCAACGCTTTAGATTGCTTATTATTTAAATACACAGTATGTATTGTACAAATTGTTGGTCGAACCAAGTAAACATTTGTCAATTGTCGTGATAATACACGAAAGAGGAAGCGACCTTCAAGTCTATTAAAAGTGCAAAGAATCTGAAGCGTTCTGCTCTTCTTCCGTTAGCACAGGACCAGAAATTTGCAACACTGGAAAAATCCCTGTCAAACGCTATAAAATAAACCATCAATTTCGCTCGAACCATTTCTCTTTATCAGTTCTATCTCCCAGCAGAGATTGCAACTGTCTATCTCGTGAACTACAAGTAATGGGAGCCGTCCAACATCACTCGAAATACCGACAAACACGATCGAACTTAATAAAAGACCCGAGGTATAACCTAGCTACGAGTTCTAGGAAATTAATCCAGCATAGAATGTAGGTTTTGAATTAAATTAATATGAAATAGCGCCGAGGAGTTGCGATGTAGATCGCTGTATGTATATTCAGAAACGTTGCTGGAATTGGAGCTGTGGGGAATTTGAAATAAGGGAGCTAGCTATGTGAATGTTATTTGTCTTCCTGCAATGTTGATTGGATATAACAGTCCGTTGGTCGATAAGTTTGCAGTACAGTAACCTCTTCTATTTGCATTGACATTTTTAGACTTGGCAGAGGCTTTCGTTAGAATTTTTTGGGGGGCAAGCCCACCACACTATTCCCAAACCACTCCTCTTTTCCTTACTTATTGTTGAAGTGTCACTTAATTAGGGGCGTGCCTAATGTTATTAGTATGTATATTTAGGTTAAGGTATTTATTTATGGGTCTTTGTTACCTGAAATAAATGATTTATTATTATTATTAAAACAAAAAAGCATCAATTTAGAACGATATTTTTTTCCCAAGTTTATGCGCTATTGGCTTATGCGCTTTACTGAGCAAAACTGATGAAGACTTGAACACCCAAGCAACGACTAAAGAAGAAGTGCCATTATTCATTTCATTTCATTTTCTGTATATTGATGAAATTTAGGATTCTACTCAAGAGTGGATATTGAGGGCTACACCTGACGCATACCTTTTAAAGCTTCTCTGACCCACAGAGAGTGAAGGCTGTCTTACTCACAACCAGACCACTAAAATAACGATAAAACCATACCATATCTATCCAAAATAATGAGCCGTACAACTTAGTCTGGTATTTTTATGGTCGCCACGGAACAACTGTTCAACATAAAAAGTTATTTTATCATCCGCATCGGTTTTATGACCTAGTTAGTGCTCCTACGTGAGGTCCTATAAAACATGCTGAGAAGTTAGCAACACAAGTTTCTCGACTATTTTTGTGAGAATCGTGGCTTTTAAGCAAATAAAATATCAAATCTGCTTTAGAAAGCATGCGTTAGAACATTCTAGAGTGCAAAAATCAAGTGTTCTTGGAATATCAATATGTAGAATGACGTACATGTTACTTCAAGAAATCATATTGCAAAAAACGAAGCATTCATGAATAAAAATATTTTAATAACGGAGAGCTTGAAAGCTATTCGCGACACGCGCAATATAGCATACTTTAGGATGCGGGCATGCAGAGTATGGATGGGAGCGGTAGTAGGCGTTAGAGCTGCAGTTGATGTTAATGGCAGCAGATTTATTTAAATGGGCCTAAAACGTGGATGGCTGCCCCAGTTAACATGCCGTGTTCCCATAATGAACGCCGTATTCAAATCACCCTTACATGCAACTGAAATGAACCTTATATTATAATAGTTCATAATTTGTTTACCCTGAACACTTCCCTCTAAACAAGGTCTAAGTAAGTTAAAGACGATCAAACGATATAATTGAATAAAAAATAATAACCTAAAAGGTTAAAGATCTATCTTCATTTGCTAAATTAGAATTGTTTCGCGAAAAAAGCTCCAATTAAGCACAATGTTGCGTGAATAAATGAATCGACCATTTCATTTTGCTTCCCTAAATTCGTCTATTCTAAATTGGTTCTTAAAAGGTAACATTGTAGAGCGAAATTCCGGTCAGTCTATTTCTATTTGCGACGCTTCTAGCATCTGAGCAGAGCACCTAACTTATGCATGTGCCCAAGGTTCTAAACGTGAAGTCGAGAGCTATCTAAAATAGGCTGCGAGGTGGAAATGCGGCGCCGAATCTGTAGTACGATGCTATGCTGAATTCACAGTACAAACTAGTTGGAGTGATCAGAAATGTCGACGTTTCTCCATACTATATTCAGGCGTGAGTTGTAAGCGGATACATTGATCTGGATGTGAATGTGTCTGTATGTGTGGGAGGATTCTCGTGTATGTAAAGCGTAGGTGTATGAGTCTATTCTGAAATTGATTGAAACTTGGTCATGGGAACATCCATTATTGTCTACAAACAACAGTAGCTTCATATTGTAATGCGCACTACGTATAGTCTCTTTGTTCTGGGTACTACAAATAGTTATAGTGTATGATAATATTTAATATTTACATTATTATTGTTGAACTCGATATAAATTAAAATATGAGGGGTAACTTTATTGACAAAACAAATATTGTCTGCGGCATCCATCATAGCAAGCTTTTACAATTTCTGTGCAAATTAAAAGCGACTGTGCACCAGACATAACAAACTCCCCTACCGTTCAGTTAAAGTGCATTCAGAGCGTCGCCATGGCAACAGTTCATTAGTATCTACGTCACTACCGTCTGTCCGCTTATTGAATTTACTGCACTGCGGGCGCCAATAAAGCGGCACACCGTCCTGTCCTAACTGTCATATATCGCTTTAAACATAGTTCTAGGTTATTAGTTTAGTCAATTATGTGGGAATAGTGACATGACAATGTTGGCGCCCAACATGACAATGTTGGCGCCCAACATAACAATATTGGCGCCCGACTGGGCCTACTAGGTCCCGAGTTGGGCGCCAAATATTGATTGTTTAAACCCCTACGTTTTATTTTAATTCCTTTGATACTTCTGCTTGGCAGATGTCCAACTTAGACGAATAATGGTACGAGTACTTGAGGAAATTATTAAAGTGATGGTTTTGGAAGACTTGTGTTTGCGTACATAAAACTACTTGAAAAACAAAGCTTAAATCTGTCTAGTATCTTCGTTTACTATTATAAAGTTACCCACACATACACGGTATACATTAAGTCAGTTTCCCTATAATATTAAACAGAATACAAAAAATGCCACCTGTTACGACGCGTGTACCTACATAGCGTTCTGGACTTCTGGGCATACACGCACGCCTATAACTTATTTGAGTAAAATGTAATTTTCAAGTACAAATATTATAATATTTTTACAGTCTAACGTTTTTTTAACGTGATTTTCTCTTCGCTTTCCAGATGCACATTGCGTTTCCCTTCCACAAACATTCGGCTGGAGTTCCAGTCGCTTGTGGAGGAGAGCGGCGGCGGGGCTGGAGGCAGCTCCGCGCAGATGCCACCTCTCCGCATCACCATCCCCACTGACAGCGACGGACGTAGCCCGGCGCCTTCGCCTACAGGTAACATAGCGGTTCTAATTATTTGTATGTAACGGCGGCAATAGGGATGACACCTGAATACTCTTAAAAAAAAACATGATTATGTTGTTTGAAATCTTACTAACGGGCTACCCTCAGTTCGATTTTATCAAAAAATATTCGATACTTGTTTTTTGTTTAATCAAATTAATAAAAAAATACGAAGATAAACGCGTCAATCTACCCTATCCTAGCACTGTTTATAAAGAAGTTAAGGAGGGAAAGGCATTCGTCGAGTCGTAAAGAAGTGGTTGTAACTTGCTGTACATGATCTTTTGTCTATTTTCAATTTTTCATTGATGTTTTATGATAATGAACTATAATTGTCCAGGAGAACATGACTCAAGCTTAACTAACTTACTTTATTCATCTTCGGAATCAAATCGAAAAGAGTTACCGCACTAATGATTTAAACTGTTTTGGTAAGATTTGATTTGAGTCATCCATTTGTTGGTCAAAGTGTGAACTCACGTATTAACTATAATGTTTCAGGCACAATAAGCGCCGCCAACAGTTGTCCGACGTCGCCGCGCGGCGCCGGTTCCTCTGGGCGAAGACACGCCGACCTCGGCCTCGTCGCCCACTACGCGGCCCTCGCTGACCACGCGCGGCCCAACTCTAATGGGACTGCTGTGAGTACCATCATGAAGCGAACGAAGCAGCCTCACCAATACTATAACCTAGAATCAATAACACGAGGCAATGGACGCGATCTCACTCCAGTACAATTAACTGATAAAGTTAAAAAAATACACATCCGCTACTAAAGTAAGCCATGATTGTTACCATTGACAATTTATTCACAGTTAACATTCAGAAACGTTCGTTCCAGGCGTCATCCGCAAACTCGGACTCGGGTTACGGCAGCACTCGCGACGTGCGCGACGTCCGCGACGTGCGCGAGGCGCGGGAGGCGCGCGACGACGCCAAGCCGCCCTACAGCTACGCGCAGCTCATCGTGCAGGCCGTGGCCTCCGCGCCCGACAAGCAGCTCACGCTCAGCGGCATCTACAGCTACATCACCAAGCATTACCCCTACTACCGCACCGCTGATAAGGGCTGGCAGAACTCTATACGTCATAATTTATCGCTCAATAGGTAAATGTTGTAGATAGAATAATAAAGCGTTTCAGAAGCATTGGAGAAGCCTTCAAGAGTTGATCAACTCCGCCTGAATAAAAAATATACATCCAGCAAACCTTAGGAAGAATCCCGTTAATTCCTTGCTACTTTGAGGATTCTTAAAAATAAAATACTACCGATTTGACCATATTCGATGACTGAAAGAAGATTAGAAGTGGCAGTAACTTGAACTTATACGTAGTCTGATAAAAAAAAGGATGGGGTACAAGATAGAAGTCAACTCGACCAAATTGTAGATTATTATATCAATTAACTATTTTGAAACTAATCCGAAATGATCCGTTAAATTGCAGATACTTCATCAAGGTGCCTCGCAGCCAGGAGGAGCCGGGTAAGGGTAGCTTCTGGCGCATCGACCCGCAGAGCGAGGGCAAGCTCATCGAGCTCGCCTTCCGCCCGCGCCGTCCGCGCGGCGTGCAGTTCCGTGCGCCCTTCGGACTGTCCTCCAGGTATGACAACCTTAAGCCTAACACTAGAGTGTTGTCGGCGGCGGTATCAGTAATAAGGAAGTTCTGCAGGTTTCCAAAACGATCTCCAGAAATTACTCTAGATAACTATTGTATTCCCTATATCTAAAGACGCTCCGTCATCGGAGCATTCGCCTGTAATGTTCTACAAAACAAAATCGAATCTTGAACATTAATGTGTAATGCTCAAGATTCGATTTTGTACAGAAACAAGTGAATATGAACTGTTCCATACATGCAAATGCTCTTGGTGAGGTAGCGCCGAAACAGAAATGACCGGATTTCATTTATTAAGTTCAGTAGTAAGATAAAGTGGATATGGCAAAGGTCTTAATTTTTTCCGTAAAACGATGCCTGCACTGCCACTTGTCCAAATGTAGTAGTTTCTTATAACCAAGTTTACGTGCGGCCAGTGGTAAAATAACTGACTAGTTAAATGTTCTCTCCTTCGATATCTCCGGGTATTTAGTTAGATTTAGGCCGATCATCCACGACGCTAGTCAATGGTAACGTGTTACAAGCTCAAATCAATAAATATATATGTCAACGTAAAATTGTCAAACACGTTAGATTGTAATCTCTCTAGCGATATTGTAAACTCTCAAAATATTGTCAAACGAACATACTGCTTACAATAAAACGCATTATTTTTCGTGAAATGCATGCGATGGTAGTCAACTCACGCGGTGTGGAGGGAAGGAGGGGTCCCCCTTGCCTAATGGTACCACTCTCATGAAAAGATAATGTACCATTCCTGAGAAATACCGATTAATATAACCTAACCTTAAAACACTTTATATTCCCCTAAAAAGCGTAGTCAACGGAGCCCCGCTCCGCGGGGTCCCTATTTCCGAGTGCAGGGTTTAAAGGAATCTAACTAACCTAAGGGGGTGGTGCCCCATGTCCCGATTACGGGGGCAGAGATACTTCCGTATGTTCAGTTGACAATATTTCGAGAGTTTACAATATCGCTAGAGAGATTACAATCTAACGTGTTTGACAATTTTACGGTGACATATATAATGAATAATAATGCAATAGCCTGAAAGTCACGGTACTTCCTAACGCGTACACAACGGAACTTTTGGCGCATGGCATTATCGGAAATACCGCCGCTATCTAACTTTTTCAATACCATTTCCACAAGTAGTTTTCATCCCCGCTCTCATGTGGATGTCGTTCAATTGATGACAAAAGAACCACGCAGTTATTTTTGATTGGTCGTGTACGGGCCACCATTGAAATACTAGTGTTGCGACAGTCTGACTACTCATAGGTGACTTGTAACACGTTACTTGTAAGTAGCGTCGTGGACGATCGGCCTGAAAGGAACTAGTATATTAGTTTCCTCTCTCGGCAGGTGCTTTGCAAGTAAAGTTGTTGCCAGATCGAAAGTCAAGAAAAAAACATAACCACTTCCGAACAGGATCGAGCTTAGTTTTAAGCAGAAACAGACGTTTTAAATCAATCACGAATAACCCTAAATCCGGAATAGACTAAGAGGTAACGGCCGGAATTGTTTATAAGTAAAGATTAGTAATCGACTTGTGTCGAGGCGCATTCTGGTGGAACATTATCCTCTCTTGGTTTGGCTGATCGATTTGAATCGTGTTGAAATTTTTTTCTGTAGCCCACATTTTGTCCTTAAAAAAAAACAAGCCAATATTGGCTCCAATGTTAACTTTATAAGGGTGAAGAACGTTTAAACGTGAACTCTTAGATGTCCTTGACCTTTTGAGACATAAAATTTGAATGTGACTGTTGGGACCAGTATTTGGAAAGCAATGTCTCAAAATGCTCTAAATGGCAACTTAAAGTGCCTAGTGAAGCACACCTCAATCAATACTTTCATCATCATCATCATCTGCCAGCTTTCCCCAACTATGTTGAGGTCAGCTTCCAGTCTAACCGGATGGAGCGACTCAATACTTTCTGGGTTGAAAATTCAAAGTCACAGTGTAAAATTCCAACGCAATAAATTAAAGATTTTCTAATTTCGTGTATGTTGGTTGCAATGAAAGTAGTGGTGGCTATGAAAGTGTTAACTCACGAGGTTCTGGCAAGATCCCTTCTCCTTCCTTGCGCCAGTGAGCGTCTCGATACAACTTAGAGTGAAGCCACACGTGCAGTGTCTGTGCGTTGTGGCATCGCAGTGCTTCGCCGTCTCGCTTACCGCACGCGTTGTATCCGCTGCACCGTGTAGCATAATTATCGTTCTAATGTATACGTAGAACGACGCATCGTCACCGCTCAAGCGTCGCCACGTTCCGACAACGCATCGTGTGGCCATCACTGTTACTGTTTCGTGGTACTTAATAATGACGGTTGTCGTGTTCCAGGAGTGCGCCGACGTCTCCGTCGCAGGTGGGCGTGTCGGGGCTGGTGACGCCCGAGGAGCTGTCGCGCGAGCCCACACCCGACCTGTTCCCGCCCGAGGAGCAGGACCAGCCGCTCGCTAGAGAGGTGACTAGTGACGTGTATAGTATAGTAATGTGTCGGGGCTGGTGACGCCCGAGGAGCTGTCGCGCGAGCCCACACCCGACCTGTTCCCGCCCGAGGAGCAGGACCAGCCGCTCGCTAGAGAGGTGACTAGTGACGTGTATAGTATAGTAATGTGTCGGGGCTGGTGACGCCCGAGGAGCTGTCGCGCGAGCCCACACCCGACCTGTTCCCGCCCGAGGAGCAGGACCAGCCGCTCGCTAGAGAGGTGACTAGTGACGTGTATAGTATAGTAATGTGTCGGGGCTGGTGACGCCCGAGGAGCTGTCGCGCGAGCCCACACCCGACCTGTTCCCGCCCGAGGAGCAGGACCAGCCGCTCGCTAGAGAGGTGACTAGTGACGTGTATAGTATAGTAATGTGTCGGGGCTGGTGACGCCCGAGGAGCTGTCGCGCGAGCCCACACCCGACCTGTTCCCGCCCGAGGAGCAGGACCAGCCGCTCGCTAGAGAGGTGACTAGTGACGTGTATAGTATAGTAATGTGTCGGGGCTGGTGACGCCCGAGGAGCTGTCGCGCGAGCCCACACCCGACCTGTTCCCGCCCGAGGAGCAGGACCAGCCGCTCGCTAGAGAGGTGACTAGTGACGTGTATAGTATAGTAATGTGTCGGGGCTGGTGACGCCCGAGGAGCTGTCGCGCGAGCCCACACCCGACCTGTTCCCGCCCGAGGAGCAGGACCAGCCGCTCGCTAGAGAGGTGACTAGTGACGTGTATAGTATAGTAATGTGTCGGGGCTGGTGACGCCCGAGGAGCTGTCGCGCGAGCCCACACCCGACCTGTTCCCGCCCGAGGAGCAGGACCAGCCGCTCGCTAGAGAGGTGACTAGTGACGTGTATAGTATAGTAATGTGTCGGGGCTGGTGACGCCCGAGGAGCTGTCGCGCGAGCCCACACCCGACCTGTTCCCGGCCGAGGAGCAGGACCAGCCGCTCGCTAGAGAGGTGACTAGTGACGTGTATAGTATAGTAATGTGTCGGGGCTGGTGACGCCCGAGGAGCTGTCGCGCGAGCCCACACCCGACCTGTTCCCGCCCGAGGAGCAGGACCAGCCGCTCGCTAGAGAGGTGACTAGTGACGTGTATAGTATAGTAATGTGTCGGGGCTGGTGACGCCCGAGGAGCTGTCGCGCGAGCCCACACCCGACCTGTTCCCGCCCGAGGAGCAGGACCAGCCGCTCGCTAGAGAGGTGACTAGTGACGTGTATAGTATAGTAATGTGTCGGGGCTGGTGACGCCCGAGGAGCTGTCGCGCGAGCCCACACCCGACCTGTTCCCGCCCGAGGAGCAGGACCAGCCGCTCGCTAGAGAGGTGACTAGTGACGTGTATAGTATAGTAATGTGTCGGGGCTGGTGACGCCCGAGGAGCTGTCGCGCGAGCCCACACCCGACCTGTTCCCGCCCGAGGAGCAGGACCAGCCGCTCGCTAGAGAGGTGACTAGTGACGTGTATAGTATAGTAATGTGTCGGGGCTGGTGACGCCCGAGGAGCTGTCGGCGAACATACTGAATAATTAACGGTTAAAATAAAACCTTAAAAGTGCTTACGGTTGGAACAGCCATCATCATCATCCACAGCACGGCTTGACCCATTGCTGGGCCTCCGCTCGTGCCCACGCTGAGCCAGCCTCACCCAGGATATACCCGCGATGACAACACCGCCGCCTGGCCGGTGCGCGGTACGGCTTCAGGGGCCGAGGCTCAGTAGTAATGAACAATATTTGACAGTATGTGTATGTTCGCAGACGAGCCAACAGCGGCTGAGCAGCAACAGCAGTCAGTCGACGCAGTATCTGTTCCCGCAGCGCAGCGGGGTCAGCCAGAGTGCGCCCGGCTCTCCCGGTATGTCATTACAACCTATATAATGCTTTCCTTATCGGCCGGCATGCAAACTATTTATCATTAAAGTGAGCTCTGCTCTGTCAAAGCTTGCAAACTCGACATTAAAATTTCTTACACTATCCGAAGTAATAATGATGCGTGTGTTTAGGTCACGGGCTGGCGTACAGCTCGGCCGGCGGCGCGCTGGTGATGGCCGGACATCAGATCACCGTCGTCACCAACGGAGCCGGCGGCGAGAGAGAAGGTACACCTTATGCCATGCTCATTGATCATCATAACACTTAGCACTTCATACCACTTAGCGGCCATTCACACCGGACCAAGTTGCTGTTATTATTAACCCACGAGAAATATAAATACTATTATCTTCTATATATTTTCTCGCGGTCGTTGGTAAAAAGACACGTTCTTAGGGTCCTGGGTTCGAATCCCGGTAGGAGCAAATGTTTGTGTGATGAGCACGGACATTTGTTTCCGAGTCATGGATGTTTATATGTATAATTAGTATGTATTTACAAACAAAAAGTATATAATTATGTAGTATATCAACTATCTAGGGTCCACGACACAAGCTTTGCTTAGTGTGGCACTAGGTGGCGCTGTGTGCTAATGTCCAGCGATATTTATTATTATTATTTATATCCCTCGCTACTCTAGAATCCCTTGCTAAGCTCGGGAATTTACTCTAGAATCCTTCGCTGCTCTCGGGGATCCGACTGAGTCCCTTGAATAAAATTCACTTTGTTTTTTGACTTGTTGTATAATCTATCATTTTAATGTTCAACACCTGCATGATTGTGTGATAGTGAAGATCATAAGCCTACTTATAATAAGCTATGCTAATGTTGGTTTATTCTGTTTCCAGAGAAGTACGTGGTGGGCACGACTGGCGGCAACCTGGTGTCCATCCAGGAGGAAGAGGTGCCCGCCAACGTCGTCATACACCAGCACTCGCCTTACTACGGGTATGTGTCATGCCACCACCACACCAGACATATGTAATGGTTGCCGTGTGGAGACCGACTTATACCAGTCCTCACTGCATTTAATTTATTCTGTAGTGCTCGACTGCAGGAGAAGGGTCTCCCTGTCCCTTTTTTTTTAGTCCCTTGTTTTTTTTTTGCTAAAGTAGGGTTAGTCCTTGAGATAGCAGTCAAGTACGCCATCTAGTTTTTTAAATTTTTAATCAAACTTTCAAGTCCTAGCTTTGAATGGAATCTTGGTGGTTCTTTTACCCAATTTCTTATGATGCGAGAAACCCAATCTTTTTTTTCCTCGCCCTTTATTCTTCGGGGCCACGGTATGTCTCGAACAATCCCGCAGCCCCGGCAGGCTTCGGCCCTTGCGGGCCCCATCAATTTGCTGGCATGTATTGCTCGTCGCTTGTGGATCACTCTGGTCTGGTCGATACGGCCTGTCGTCATGTCGTCGGACGTACGGCTCACAAGTCCATAGCTCACCTTCCGCAGGCTGGGGCGAGAGGTTCTCTCTCTCTCACATTCCGCCACCTCCTTCGCTAGCATGACTGCTTTGCAGAGGGAGGTGACGGCTTCACATTCCGTCTCGCTCTGGAGCATGGATATAACCACACAGACAGGGCCGGACGCGAGAGCGAGCCGCCGTCGTGAGCCGCCTAGAGGACATGGCACCGCTCCGCCCACAAGGGGCTAACTGAGACCGTGTGTGAACACCGTGTCCTCCGCGAGATCAGAGCAATGAAGAGAAATCCAATCTGAAAACAAGATGTCATTCTTTGCAGGAATCTCGGGTTTCTGGAGACAAATGACGGTGCACGACAATGAAGGTTGTCAGCAGCAGTTGTACCAATGAGTGTGTCCTTGTATCGATGTGTTAATGTGTGTAATGTTACAGCGGCGGGTACGGCGGCGGCGCCGGGTCGCCGGGCGCGCTGGGCGGCGAGCTCGTCATCTCCGACAGCGACGCGCTGCCGCCGCTCAAGCGGCCGCGCCACGCCAACGTGAGTACCATCTCTACTCTTACAGTGGCGGGTATGCCCGAATTCAATCGATCGACGTCGGCCATCGAAAACTGGTGGCACCCTCAGGCAGTAGAACCTTGCAGATTTAAATCTTCAATTTAATCCCGTTTAATCTGGTCTTTAAGAAGTTAAACCCGACAGCTAGATATTAACTTCCTTCCTTTCCTTTTCTCCATGGTCCGTGGAAAAACTTGTTCAAAAATAATGTACTTAAAGTAGGCAAATGATTCCCAGATGTCGGAGCTGGAAGACCGGCGCGCATATTGACGCGACTCCCCTCCAGCACACCCGCGCCGCGCCGCGCACTGACGAGCCGCGCACGCACGCACGTGCCCGGCACGCACGCACGTGCCCGGCACGCACGCACGCACGCACGTGCCACACGTGCCCGCACTCGCCCACGCGTGCGTCGACCCATGAGGCGCCCCTCACGTCACCCACGAGAACAGTGATCCAATAGCTTTTCATTTGATTGTAGAACTCTGGTGCAATATTGTACGATGATGTGTATCGGTCCTAGAGACCTGTGATTCCTAATAAATGACAGTTCAACTAGAACTCTGTTTGCTTTCATATTTTTTTTATAAACAGTTAAGCTTTAAAGCTGATGAAGATACACTTGTTCTATAAAATTGAAACTGCAGAATCGCTTGGTAGGAGTTAGTTAGGTCGCTTCCCCTCATTGGTCGACGCACAAGAAATCGTAGCAATAATAGTGATACGGAACTATGAACAATTGAGTTGTTGAACAAGACAGTCTAGTATTAGTGTCGAGTGTTAAGTTCTACTCTTTAAGTTATAAACTTTTGTTCAGTAAGACGCGAACGAGCTTTAAGGTGACGGAATAAGGAGTGAGGTAATGATGGTAACGTTTCGCCGTTTAAATATATAATTTTGACTATATATTAAATATTATATACGCTTCATTCGTGCCCTGAGGACCGGGTGCTGTACACAGATTGCATATTATTACAAGTATCTAAGCGATATTTGTGTTATTCAGGTTTGAACCTGAATTTAAAAGCGGACGCTTCCGCTTAACCAGTGAAGTCATTTTCAGTTTGTTGAAAACTGTAAGAGCCTTCTAACAAGACTTTGTAAATTATAAAAATCAATATCTGTAACTGTAACTTTGTCGAAACAGGCGCTTGAACTCGAAATATAAGATTAGGCTCAGTGATTTCTGAGGTCAATATTCACACACAGACAAACACTGAGGCTTCATTCGCTCGACTGTGCTCGAGTAACGCTCGTTAACCTGTCGTGTGTAAGTATCCTCAACTTGAGTTCATCTTTTGTATATTACGCACGCAGTACTGGGTTGCCAGCTTCGAAAATATTCAAGTATTGCCATACTTAAATATATGTATTTTGTAAAGAAATGTGTGTGTAAAACCTTAGGATCTATAGAAATTAATAATCGTAAATTAAATATAACATGAAAAATGTACACTGACTATATTAACTTTTAAACACCAAATATGCAAAGGTTAACATTGAAAAGCCTAGAATCTCGAGATTAAAACAGAATATTTCTGAGGCTGGCATTTATATCTAAGGTGAGTGCAATGATAGTAGTAAAAGTTGATGAAATATATAATTGTATGTATTAATATTACTTGCATCTAGCTTGGGGACCGACAATTACTGTTAAACTCGAAGAATTAAAAAAAATACTTCTATTTTTTGATGTCTAGTAAAAGGGTCTTGACATTGGAACGTCAAATTGTCCCTATATTATTATTGTAGGTTATCAAAACTATCCTAGACCCGTCATCCACCTATCTCATTCGCAGTTTGGCGTCAAATTGTAGTTTCCCAAGCGATCTTCACAAATCATTATACAATAGTCCAGGGTTGTTATAAGAAAATTTACTGCGTATTCTTCGAGTCCAACTCGTAGAAATTATATATATAGACAATGTAGGTACATTTTTGTCGATTGGGTATAGAACGGCACTATTATATTCGGAAATATCGACGAATAGGGGTGATCACAGTAATTATAAACGTGGAATCTGCATGAGTCGATCACAAAGAGCTTTGTACCGGTGCAATAAAACCCAATAATTTGACGCGTAGCCAGTCGGAGGTCTTTAGAACTGAAACGACTCGAATGACGTAGTTTTGCTTCTATTGCATGGACTTGGCTCTTTTGATCTGCTCAATCTAATTCCGCGTCTACAAGGGTTATTCCTAAAACATCGTATGACTTACCACAGAGTAGGTTGTGATGGAGATTTGTGTGTGACATTAAGGCTAAGTTCACATGACCGCGCGGTTGGAGCGTTCACATGACGGCGGCATATGTACGCACGCGCGGTCATGTAGACGATAATCACTGTTTACTTTGATCTTGTACCGCGCGGTCATGTGAACCTAGCCTAAAGGTAAACGCACACTTATCCGCGCCAAAAGAACCGACCGCTCCGAAAAACCCTTTCTCATCCGTATAACGTTATCAATTCGGCCGATTCGCCGAGGATAAGTGTGCGGGGTTTCATAGAATTTATACAAGAAATTCTAAAATTCGATTCTTTGGCTCCTTCGCTTCCTTCGGCTCTGATAAGTGCGTTCACCATTCGAAATCTTAGATGCCACATTTCGCTAATGTTGTTACTCCATTTTTAACTACTTTTTGACTCAACAGACACAGTCTGGAAAGATACATTGTGCGTTTGTATAAAATAGAAAACTTTTTGTACACCTTCATGATGTTTTTCCTCGACATGGACGCACAGAGTTTGAAGTAAAACCAACATAATATTACAATTCAATACTTGAAGCTCTGTGCGATCTCTTGAAGGAAATAGTGTTATAGAATCATAGCGAATTTAAACGCGGGTGCAACGGCCGGTATAATGATTAGTTAAAACAATTGTATTAAAATAAATTTTGAATAGGAAAATATACATAAACGTTTCGAAGTTTGTTGGAATCAATTTTAAAAATGTATTTAATTATAGATCGGTTATTTTAAATGTCTGTCCTGAGTATCTTGAAGGCACTTTAAACTATATTTACTCCTTGGTAATATTTTATAAGTAACATCCGTTGACAATTTAAAGTCAAAAAATGGCGTTTTGTAAACAGTTATTAGAATTAAATGTAGGTAGCTATATAAATACCTATATCATAATTAGTTCAGGAGTTTTAAAATGTAAAGCTTGATTACAAGAGGCTCGTTGCACCTCTCTAAAATAATTGAAAAAAAATACATTAGGACATATTTCTATGATTTATCTAACGATATTTATGTACATGTACAGATACATAATGCATATAATATACAAAGGAACTGTTGACTATATCGCTTAATCATTTATCTACACTTGAATACATATATATATAGGTATACATACTTCGTATTATAGGTGTATCGCAAAACATATTTAAAAATATAAAATTAAAGACATTTTCAGTAAGCCGGCAAAAGTACCTACTATATACTTGTGATTTAGCTTAGAGTAAACAAGTTTCTTTTGTTTTTCTCTTTAAACAAACAAGTTCTCCCTCGGTTTAGGTGTATAAACATAATTATTATAAATAAATAATAATATAGTAATTGAATATGTAAAGTAATATTCACTAGTAGTTTGTAATATGTTATTATTATTATATAGATAGTGTAAAAACCGCAAAAAATCTACAGTTAGTTATAATTTAGCATTTAAATATGCGTATACATGTGGATTGTAATAGTTTAGCAAGAGGCTTTCTTATGGAACAAATTTGTATTTTGTCTTACGTACCCTTACAATGTTTATTATATCGAAATTCGATTAAAACTGACCGGTTTCTCGTTCGAGTCGAAACACTTACGATTACAATTTTATTTTTTAACTCAGACTTAGTTTACAAAATCGACTATTCTGCGATGCGAAGTTGATCAATCTGACGATATGATTTCGATTTAATATGTATCGATGTTTGATTATTTTACATTTTTAGTAAAAACGACACGCCATTTGCTTTTTCTAGATGGCATTAATAGGAAACTTTCATATAATTGGAGTAAAGCATAAATTCTAATTTTTCGCTCATCGCCGACACTTAGCGGATGCAAATGTTAGGGGTTACTGTAAAAACATGTATAGAAACTTGATTTAATGATATTATTTTAGATATTTACGTATTTGGATCGATGGCTATGGTGTATAACAATCTCATAATAAGTAAATATGTACCTATTTCTAATTAAATGTGAATGTTTTTCAAACTTACCGTGTTTACATCATCAAAAATTAGATGCAATATAATATAGTAATTAATACACTACATTAAAGTTAAATTAACTAATATAATGACCCGATTCTCTATCCAAATGTGTAAAATGTCTAGAACAACCATTTTCTGCTTGAGACTTGGCGTGATGACGCATGCCATTGTAAAGCGTAGTTACAAACTGCGCTAAACGACGGAATATTAGTCAATGGCGTGTAAACCAAGCTTTATATGGTACTTTTGTAGTATTTCATCCGTTTATGCTCATCATATTTACTTTAAAAACTTCTGCTGACATCGAGTCCCTAATAAATTTGAGAATTCGTTACTAGCTACTAGTTAAAAGTACCATATATTAAGCATCAATTCGCATCTGAAATTCTGATATTTTTCCGACATTCTCAAATAAATAAATAGCAGAAATTCCGATATCGCCCTGTCATTACCATTATAACTCTCGTAGACCTTATCGGAATTGATACCAAACTGTTCAATGTGAATTGACACCACGTCTCGCCTCAAGTACTAGTATAAACCGATCAGTCCTGGCGACTTTAGATTTAACTTTAGAGTATATAAGGCATATATATAAGGCATTTAATGCTATACTATTTCTTGTCTAAACAATGTATGCGCGAAATGTAGGCGTGGAAAAGGTTCGCTGCGCCAAAGCGATTAAATAAGACAGGCTGAAATATTGTCAAATCTTTATCTGCCATCTTCTAAATACTTACCATAAATGAACGTAGGTTACTCTAAACTCAGGACTGTCGTTTCAATTACTAAATGAGGACATAACTGGGCAAGTCTTTGAAAAAGAAACTCTAATAATAACGACGCAAAGTCATTTCTTTTTCTCAGCATACTTGCGTCCACTGCTGGACATATACCTCTTGCATGGCTCTCCAATCGCTTCTGGATGGTACTGGTCCAGGTTGGCCCTGCCGTCTTCTTCATGTAATAATTTCATACTCAGCAACTTCGCCTAGCATCAAATTCAGGGTATTCTTTTGACGTTGTCTTATTATTCCCTGTATCTTACTAAATTTAAATAGTACATACGTAAATTCACGACCTTTTTCTCATGAAGGTAGGTAGAAACTACATTGGGCGCAACCTGCTAGGGTCCTTTTGCTTTAGCGTGTCCAGTGAGCCTTTTCCACATTTCTGTTTTGTGAATGTATGTAGCGAACGTACATATTGTTGTGTATATTGACTAAGATAAGAACATGCATACAAGAATGTAAAGGATATCGGTTGTAATGACAGCGTATGGTTTATTGACAAATTTTAAGAAATAAACGTATTTTATCTCCTTAGTGGTTCGTTTTATTTGGCTTATACTTTGGTTGGGGTTTTTTTACATCTTCTCATGGTTTACGACTAAAAAAGTTTTTCATCCGAGCTACCATTTTGGAAATATAGAGGGTTTTTCAAAAAACAAGAAAAAAATAAAAAGCTCCTAAATCGGAGACGGTGCGTCGTAGGACCATGCTTCTCAGAAGCTAAATGGTTTCTATTGTCAAGGTCAATTTGATACTGCAATAAAATTGTTAAAATTTCGAAAAAATCAAAGTCCCAAAAATATTTTTAAACCAAAAAAAAATTTTGCTCATAGTGCCCGCGTATACTCCAACTCCTAAAAATCCGCCCCTAAGACGACCCACTGACCCGTATTTTTTCACCGTTTCAATGGCGCGGCCATGGCATATTATAGTATTATAGCTCCTGAAATGTAAAGTTAGGATTTTTTGTTTATTTTTTACTAATTTTGACAAATTCAAATCTGGGTTTTACAAAAAACTTCAGACGTGGGCGTTGCTTTTTCAGCGAGATATCGGCGATTACGTATTTTTTCACCGTTTCAATGGCGCGGCCATGGCGTATTAGTCTTACAGCTCCTGAAATGTAAACTTAGGATTTTTTGTTTATTTTTTACTAGTTTTTACAAATTCAATCTGTTACTCAGCAAAATTTCAGGTCTCTGCAATGCTTAGTTTTAAAGATCTCCGTGGCCGCGCGGTTCGGAGCGTTTCAATGGCGCGGCCACGTTCAAACCCTTATAACTTTTTAACCATAGCTTTGACAAATTTATGGTTTTGGGAGTCTACCTTTACAAATTTTTACAAAATCATGGCATAATTAAAAAAAAAAAATAAGTAAGGTTTTTTCACTTCTCATGCTCTAAAAGTAAGCCATTATAGCCCTACGAAGCGGGATTAAAGTGACCGTTTATTCCCTAGGGAGTAATAAGTAATTAAAAAATGGAACGATCTTTTACTCTGAAACATGGTCACAAAACAGTAACTAGTAAATTTGTTCGGTTTTAAATGACTATTTTTCTCGCACTCGAAGTGAAAAGTACAGTTTGCACCTCGAGACTAGACGCCAACTATATACCCTCGCTTTTTAATGACTGCTTCGCAAGCTCGGGAGTGAAACCACCTCGGGTATATACATAATGGCTTCGTTTAGTCCCTCGTAATAAAATATACTATTTTCTTCCATTCATCTCTCTGTCAACCGCCACGCCGTTTACTTACTTCTTTTTCTTTCATATCACTCCTCACACAGTCTATCCATCGTTTCCTTGGTCTTCTTCATAAACTCGTAATAGTATAGCCAGTCATCCAAAGTTGGAAAATTCTGTTTGAATCTGCAATTAGATCTACTTAAACACGTTAATCATTTAAGTGATTAGTTACATCATATTTATCTTCAAACGTGTCGCGACGATAAAGTATGGCATCATAAGCACTTATTAATCTTCCTGCCTGATTACTTTATGCTGCTCCTGCCCTTGTCTTGTCGGTGGCGTCAGCGCAACACGTTTTGTTTTTGCATACTTACTTTACTTTTGTCAACTGTCATGTTAACAGTGACGGATTAACCTTTAATCAAATTAAGCAATTGCCTAGGGCATCACGTCTGGGGGGCAGCAGAAGAAGCACAAAACAAATCCGTCCTTAGGGCATCACGTCTCACTCTCACGTCACCAAAAACCACACCAAAAAAAGCTTCTAGGACTAATTTGAAAATTCGCGCGTTTTAAGTTGACTTAAGGTATGAGCGCACTACAAAAATAAATCGTTGCGAAGAAAATTCGTCAATCTGTGAACAACAGCCCGCGTAGCATGGCCGCCGTGGAAACGGGCTTTGTCGACTGACAATCGACAAAATGACAGATAAATGACAGATTTTCGAAAGACTTCTATCGTCCTTAGCATGGCGATGTTTGACATGTGGAAAAGAAAGTTCCCTTGTCTTTAGCGACAAACGTCTCCAACGCCGAGCATGGCGATATTTTTTTGTCTACTTTTGACACTTGTTGTAGGAATCGTTTCTTGTCATGTAACGTCAAAAAGTCTACAACACATCAGACCTAGACAAGCGGGTTTTTACAAAAACATATTATTTTTTTGTACGCGATTTCGTGAAAAACATGTCGGGGTCCTACCGTCGCCATCTCCTCAGTTTCTATGCTGAGAAAAAAGAAGGGAAGGTCAAAAGGAACGCTGTACGAGCTCTAACCGGGGCTTTCGATCTCTCGGAAAACGAGTTCCTCGAAAATTATAAAGTAGGTAACCAAACAGATGGTGCAATATCTGTGCCAGGAGCTGAGCGAAGATCTGTTTCCTAACACATCACAGGCTCTGCCTGTTCTCGTTAAAGTAAGTTCAATCCAGGTTAAGTACCTACGCCTTCCAACTAGGTACCTTGTAAAAATAATAGGCAATCTTTTATGTGGATCAAAGTTCTGCTGTCAGGATATTACCAAAGGGGTGCTGGCTAAGAGCAAAACATTTGTATTGGCCAAACTACAGTCAGCAATTTTTAACGCAATTTGTTGTTGCAGTAAACACAAGGTCAGTTAGGGTAAATACGCCAAACATCGGCCACCCCCCAATCTTCGGCCGTCTGCACATTTTCGGCTTGCGTTCATTCAAACGGTAATTAAGTGGCAATTTTACCACTTGAATTGCAACCTTAGTTCATATTCTATAGGTAAAAAGCGTACCTATCCGTTTACGTCACTCGCTCTTCGCACACTCAGCATCAGTAGCGATGGCGCCGTTGAAGCGTCAAGTTCTTAGTTAAAATAGCTTACTTCCTGAGAATACCCACGATCCGGGGATTGATATTACAACGTTAAGACGTTTATTATTTTTATTTTAAGCTTTGTTATCACTAAATAGTTATTTTTACTATATTTTGAGATAGTTT
The DNA here is from genome assembly GCA_950022955.1 of Xestia ashworthii. Classification (NCBI taxonomy): domain Eukaryota; kingdom Metazoa; phylum Arthropoda; class Insecta; order Lepidoptera; family Noctuidae; genus Xestia; species Xestia ashworthii. The sequence goes on along the minus strand of OX465551.1, from coordinate 2,765,875 downwards.
TTTCCATGTTTTGCATATTGCTTTATGGGGAAAATAGGAGGCCGCCATTAGAATACCAGTTTCGACTTAAAATCGTATTCTCGGCCGGGGCCGGCTTTAAAGTAAAAGCAGTCTGTTTTATAAATCCCAATTCTACCCGTTCCATTGGCTTAATAGGAGAATTTACAAAGCATTACGGTAAATAAATCTATTTTACGTTTAGTCGCCAAATACCGGCCGGGGTGATATTAGTTGAATCTCGAGAAATAAGGTACACAAAACAGGGGCCGACTTTAGAAATATTAAAGATCGTAATGTCGGCCAGTCTCGAATTCGAGCACCACTATACAGGCTGATTACTTTTGTATGTTTTCATTGATTGTGTGGGTAGTAATTTTTACTTATTTATTTACTTTCTTATTTTCTCAAAATTGAATATATGTATTCTTATAATTTATTAGTACCTATGTATTACAAATAGTTTGGATGTACGAGTTGTCCATTTGGAAACATATCTATGATAGTTAAATATGGTTTGGGATACAAATACCTATATATTATTGCTCTTTTGGAACTTGCTATTGCTACCTACCTATTAATCACAATGCCCTATGTGCTTATAAAATATTATATAGCGTTGGTTGTGAAACTGTAATTGGTTAATATTGGTTATTGATTTATATTGTTTAATTTGATTTATAATTAAATAAATGCAAATTCAAACTTATTGTGATATAGATATGATATGATATATATATATATATTGCCAAAATAAATCATATTAATAATATTTTTAAATGTCTTAATTTGAAACACCCTGTACCCGGCCGACATTTGGGAAAAATACGACCGACCATGGGCCGTGAACGGCCGACTTTAGGGTTTTTTCGACCTGGACGCATTTAAACCTTACTACTTTTTTCTTTTAGTAGTAAAGCCAACATTTTGCTTATAAACATAAAATTGATTTATCAACCTGTCTAAAACCGCATCACAAGCTATCCTTTTGTTGTAAACTGATGGAGACTGAGCGATGCAGTTTAGAAAATCCGTAAGGGGGCCGACATTTAGCGTATTTACCCTAATTACCCTCTTAAAAACCAAAGTTGTAGTGGTCTGTTAGAGGCTTGTGTTGACTAGTGTGATAGATATCTAAGTTCTGTTGTTTCAGGCTGAAACCGCGATGGATCCTGTTCCCGAACACTAAGGCAAGAAGGCAGACTGTGGCAACTAGTTACCAGCGAAAGTTCAGCCTCTCAGACATATTAGGAGTCATGGACTCTACCCATGTACAACTGTTATATTGTGATAATGCGAAAATAAACATACAAACTACATCTTTCCAATGTTTCATTATTATTTTTGAAATCGAAAAAAAATCACTTTGTTTGTCAATTATATAGTTAGAGAGCCGACGATACTAAACCTAGTCCGATAAGACTCCCCGACTGATGATATACTTAGAAAATACCAACACAAATCTGAAAGATCATCAATTTCTGTGAAAGAAAAACGACTGCTGCGTTTTCCTAAAAGTGCAGAAAGTGGTTGCTGCAGCGATTGAAAGTCGCCCACCGCGCGGTTTCGGTATTTTGTCAGCAATCACCTGGTTCCTTTCGATTTGTACTGATTGAATACATGTGCCACGGCCACGTGCGAACCATTTTACAACACTTGGGAGTCTTTATCACACAAAACACGAAAAAAAATATGTACTTTTTATATATCATCCGGGAGTCTTATCAGACTAGGTTCAGTGTCGTCGGCTCTCTAACTATTATGTGACTTAAAAAAGTTGACACTTCATCTGAGTCCGACACAGATTAAAAACTATATGAGTAATACGTTTCGTTGTTGCTTTGAGTTACGTTCAAAACGTGATAAAACCTGCGCATTTGACACTTTTTTTTGGTTAACTAAACGTAAATGTTATCGTAGGATTTTTAGAATATCTACATCACTAGCTGCTTCTCCGTTGCCATGGAAAGTCATTCTATGTCTTTGTCTTCTTACAAACTCGAGTCTATGGGTCGCCGCATGCTCGGGCATGTCCAAGACTCAAGACATGTCAAGTTGTATAGAAAAGAGCTCTGTCGAGTCTTGGTAGACTAGAGATAGAACGCCATGCTACGCGGGCAGAAATGTACTACAATCCGCGCACTGCGAAAATAAATCGTTTACTTTTTTTCGTTACTTTATTTCGCACTTTATAAGTCCTAACGATTTATTTTCGTAGTGCGCGCATACCCATAGAGTCCGACCTAGAGTCATAACTCCGCTCCCGCTTGCCCACTCGCTGCCCGCTAGTGCATTCGGCACTGAGGTGAAAAACTGCCTTTATATCCCACCAGATGTCGCATAATCAACTCCGCCCAATTTGTCCTGTCACCTGTCAAAATCCATAGTAATTTACGATTTCTAATATAAAAAATTCTCGAAAATAATTAAATACTATAAATATGACACAGTGTTGTTCTCCAGACTGTTAAAATCAGGGAGACATTTATTTCCAAAAGATTCGAAACGCCGGAAACCGTGGGAAAAAGCGTTGAGAATCAAAAACTTTCAAGCAACCGAGCACTGTGTATTGTGCCCTGCTTATTATACAGCTGATGATTATTTTGGCCAAAGTAAATTTATGTGTGATAACTCGTGGATAATATTACTTAGAATTTTTTTTTGGATGTGGTGTCGTGTGATTTCTCAGCGTTTATGCTAAATTCGTAAATAAAACTGCAGTGCCTTCAATGTTTTCTTTTACAATAACAAAAGTAGTATCAACATCCGCAAAACAGAGTTGAGAACGTATAGTAAAAAGGTCCTGGAGGAAACTAATGCTTGATGTTCCCACAAGTCCTCAAGAAATCAATGCAACTTGTATATATGAGCACCGATATTGTGCGTCACTGAGAGATGTGCCAGGCTACGTGTTGACATTAAAATTATAATTTTGGTCCTATGCTTCTAATCTGAAAGTGAAAAACATATACATCGTAATAGATTCAATGAGAATATCGATGATATAAGTATCAATATAGCCTTCAAACTATTTTTTGATTACCTTTCCATTAAAAACTGCTTTTTCCCTGGCGTTCATGCATTTCTTTTACGTAACTCCACTTTTAATTGTGAAACAGTCCAAAAATAATACATTATAAACATTACAGCATTATTAAATTCACTAAATCGTCAACATTTAGCTGGTAAGGTCGAGTCGATGCTGGCGACATCTATCTCGAGCTTTGCAATTTTCTTCTCTATGCACCGGAATTGCCGGATCAGCCAAACACAAACCACCCCCTCCCCGCGGGCTCCCCGCCTGGCGCCCCCGCAAATCTGTGTCAATCAAATGTTTTGTTTTTTGAATAATTGTGCCAGAATACAGTTAACACAGTACACATTAATCTACATAGTTAACACATATCCAGAAGACCTTAACACCGAATTAATAACAGAAATTCAACAGTTTCATTCTTATGTCGTAAGTAAAAAACTTTTTTTGCAAAAAATAAAACCGAAACTTTAACTTCAGAAGTCGGTGACAAAAAAACTAAGTAAATCAATCAAACAAAGGTCACCGACTTCTGAAGTTAATGTTATTTTTCACTTTTTTGTGTTTTTTGAAGTCGGTTTTATTTTTTGCAAAAAAGTTTTATATTTCACTTTTTAGTGGTACACTTGTGCTTACCCCTTCACAGCGTACCGTGATGTTATGTTATGAACTGGTGTAAACAATAGACAGACATGAGATTTCAGCAATCCCAGTCCATTTGCTATCATTTATTGAGGAGTTCCGTTGCCTATCTCCGAAGTTCTTCATCAGGGGGTCTAAAATGGCCGCTTTAGCAGAACATAATATGAATCAGATTAAAATTCTTAAAATAGACTATGTGATGACTATAAAGCCATTTTTAGAATTTAAATTTTTTAACGTGATTCACCTGATCTTCACCAAATTGGAATGGGACCACTTTAAGAAAGTACTCTTCCAAAAACTATCCAAATCGCATCAAGTGTGCCTATGAAATTTGAAGAGTTCTCTCTACCTATTTCTCCAGGATCCCATCATCAGATCCTGATTTGATGATTATGGGACCACCTGGGAAGTATACCCTTTCAAACAAAAAAATAATAATAATTCAAATCGGTCTAGCTATCTTCGAGTAATCGGGGAACCTAAGTACTTACATAAAAAAAAAGGTTCCGACAAATTGAGAACCTCCTCCTTTTTGAAGTCTGTTAAAAATAAGTTCCAGACTCAGTGATTCGGCTCGCACAAGTTTACATCAAACTCACGCACAATTGTATAAAATAATACATGATGATAAAATTGAATCAGCCTTCCCTAATGTGGAAACCTAGCCCTGCGTAGGTATATTTTTATCGCTTATAATTTTATTACAAATTGCTCTGCGGAACGTTCTTTTTCAAAATTCAAAATATTTAAAAATGAAAAAAGGACAAAGAGAGTCCGATATGTTAAAAACTTTAGACTTTAAAAATATCATGATAAATTAATTCATGGGTGCCGAGATGGGACGGTGCCGAGATGGGACTAAACCATCTTACGTGAATTCAATGCCCGTAAAAGCCACAAGACGCATTTCAATAAATAAATAAATATGCTTTGGGTTTTATTGTTGTCGCACTAACTCCACTTCTAAGGAACGTTACATCTCATCATCTTATTTTACAAAAAAGCGGCCAAGTGCGAGTCGGACTCGAACATGAATCGTTCCGTAGCAGATTGATTGAAAGGTAAATTGCTGTTTACGATTTATGACGTTTTAAATAAACTACTGACTAGATCTCGTTCAAACCAATTTTCGGTGGTAGTTTACATGGTAATGTACATCATATATTTTTTTCAGTTTTATAATTCTCTTATTGTAGAAGTTACAGGCCCCCCCCCCCTGTACACACACATTTTACCAATTTGGAAGTGTCTCTCGCGCAAACTATTCAGTTTAGAGAAAAATTATATGAGAAACCTCAATATCATTTTTGAAGACCTGTCCATAGATACCCCACACATATGGGTTTGATGAAAAAAAAGTTTTTGAGTATCAGTTCTAAGTATGGGGAATCCCCAAAATCTATTGCTTTTTTCTATTTTTATGTGAAAATCTTAATGCGGTTTACATAATACATCTACGTACCAAGTTTCAACAGCCTAGTTCTTATAGTTTCGGAAAAAAGTGGCTGTGACATACGGACGGACAGACAGACAGACAGACCGACAGACAGACCGACAGACAGACCGACAGACAGACCGACAGACAGACCGACAGACAGACCGACAGACAGACCGACAGACAGACCGACAGACAGACCGACAGACAGACTGACAGACATGACGAATCTATAAGGGTTCCGTTTTTGCCATTTGGCTACGGAACCCTAAAAACTAATGTTTTCAGGCGGTAAAGGTTTAAAGACCGATTCTAGTTGACATACGGATAGGGGGGCCCACAGGCGTGGATTGCTGGTATCACTGCATCTTAACATTAGTTTTCTATCTTATCGTTCCTCAAATAATCCGTATTTTCTTTGACTGGAAAGTTACACTTCTCCATCCATCAAGATTTAGATAAATTCATCAGTGACTGATAATACTTACATGCATTTGGTTTTAATTACTATCTATCTCACGTGTCGTATTTCGGGTATTACCGAGCTCTGGTAGGTACCTATTGAGTGTTTAATGAATTGCGTACCTAATTATTCGTGACATCATGAACATATGCACTGATTTAGTAGGTGTAATTATGTAGATAAAATAATAGTGATAAAAAATCGAATAAAATAAATGTACCTATACCTACGTATAGTCAAAATATCGTCTCACCCGTCTATTTTTTTCATCACTATATTCTTAATACGGAATTACCTACGTTTTTAGGGTACCGCACCCAAAGGATAAAACGGGACCCTGTTACTAAGACTCCACTGTCCGTCTGTTTGTCGGTCACCAGGCTGTATGTCATGAACCGTGAGAGCTAGACAGTTGAAATTTTCACATGATATAATAGTACATTATGGTACAAGTGTGTAATGTTGGTCATTACCGCCGAGGCGCCATTGAGAACCGAGCCGTTAGGCGAGGTTCTTAAGAGAGCCGAGACGGTAATCATCAACACACACGTGTATCATACGACGTTTTTCAACACACTTGAGAATAAAATAATACTAAAAATAACTATAATTTCAACAGTGAAAACGAGTTGTGAATTTTTTTTCGCAATGGCGGGAATAATTCATCAGTTTTCCTATGCGCGCGCATCTAACAATGGCGATCGCCCATAGACTAAAAGAATGAGGTTCCTTTTTTTTGGCTTTTCGCGGATAGCGTTTTAGCCACGTACGAAATGGGGAATTCGAAGTTTTATTATTAAAAAAAAAGTAAAATAAAAAGAAAATAAAGTTGCATTTGAGTGAAAGTTTTATTTATTAAAAACTTTTATGTTGAAATTATCTATGTAGATACGAAGTTGTATGAAATGAGCAAGCAATAGGTACATTAATTTAATTTATTAATTTTTTGTGAAGAAGCAAGAAGAACAAAGCAATTCAACCAATAAAATAAAAAAACCCTATAACTCACTTGTGAATAATAGCAATGAAAAAGTCACAGTTTGATTACAGGTGTCATTATGTGCCTAATTGCGGTGAAATTAGAGCCACTTTATGAGCAAGTGTGTTGAAAATATTATTTCTGTTGCCGCTGTAACAATAATAAAACCCTCCCCTTACGAATGGTACGGTCGGAACCCTTATTTCGCGAGTCCGACTGACACTTGACCGGTTTGTAATATTCGCAACGACCTGTCCTCAAACCAATTTATTTAGGGTCGGCGCAGCATGTCTTTTGTCATACTTCTCTATAAATTGTCATCCTTCTTTTTTTTCTGATGGGAAATCATCAAATGACTTCTCCCACTCTGGGGGGAGCTGGAGGGAGTGTCAGAAATTTACTGACTAAAACCCATCCATATTCCTTTCTCGCCCTCTATGTTCCGGGGCGCGGGGCCACGGTATTTCTATAGAACAGTCCCGCAGCCCCGGCATAAATCGTCATCCTAGCAGTCACCTCCTTTCTAGCCATATTATACCTACCATCCTTCAATTCAAATTCTCAACGGGCTTGGTAGGTAATATATAATATGTCACCATAAAATTGTCAAACACGTTATATTGTAATCTCTCTAGCGATATTGTAAACTCTCGAAATATTGTCAAACGAACATACCGCTTACAATAAAACGCATTATTTTTCGTGAAATGCATGCGATGCTAGTCAACTCACGCGGTGTGGAGGGAAGGAGGGGTCCCCCTTGACCAGTGGTACCACTCTCATGAAAAGATAATGTACCATTCCTGAAAAATACCGATTAATATAACTTAATCTTAAAACACTTTATATTCCCCTAAAAAGCGTAGTCGACGGAGCCCCGCTTCGCGGGGCCCCTATTTCCGAGTGCAGGGTTTAAAGGAACCTAACGGGGGGAGTGCCCCAAGTCCCGATTATGGGGGCAGAGATACTTCCGTATGTTCAGTTGACAATATTTCGAGAGTTTACAATATCGCTAGAGAGAAACACGTTATATTGTAATATAACGTGTTTGTCAATTTTACGGTGACTGGTGACATATACAAAAACAGTTTTGATATCTTTACACACATAAGGACCTACTCAAAAAATTCCATAGGTATTATTATTGTATCTACCTTTATGAGAGTTATTACTCAGAATATAATTAATGTAGATACTAACTTTATCGCGTGGTCGATAACAAATAAATCACGGACGGACAATATATCAACAACATACAGGTATTATGTAGATTGTAGGTATAAGTACCTACTTTCTACGAAAGCAGACTGTCCAGACCTCTGCTGACCCCGCGTGTCAGTAAAGTGTAAATAATATGAATGACCTGTCATAACGATTGCTCTCTACAGCATCGTGTAGCAATAAAATTGTTTGTAAACAGACTGTGTTTATAATTATTTATTCTTAGATCGTAGTGTACTGAGTAATCGGTACACAATCTTAATTGGAAGTTAAGTTTCTAGTATTACCTAGCTAGGGGACGGGCGGGCAATCATTCAAAAAATGGCGATGTGCGAGTCGGACTCACCCATGAAGGTTTCCGTAACATTTATTATTATGTTAAATTGCGGTTTACGATTTATGACGTATTAAAAAAAAAAACTACTGACTAGATTACGTTCAAACCAATTTTCGGTGGAAGTTTACATCATAATTATATTTTTTTTAGTTTTATCATTCTCTTAATTTAGAAGTTACAGGGGGCGACACACATTGGCAGCTCCGAGGAGGAGCGTAAGGCCAGGTTCACAAAAGAGGTGGAAGCCGCGTTAAGGAGTGTGGCCGTAAAAGTTAAAGTTTCTTCGAAACTCAGGGCCATACCTGCGGCTTCCGCCTCCATCATGGCGGCAGCGGACAACTTTAGGGGGACCCCCCCTCCTCCGTCACAAGGGGACGAGGTGGCCAAGCTGCGGGCGGACGTGGCCCGCCTGACGGCCGCTATGGAGCTTCTCCAGAAGGAGAATGCCAAGCTCCAAGCGGACTTGGCCAGCCTGAGAGAGCCTGGCCCCCGCGTGGCGCCTCAAAGTGGGGGGGCTCAAGCACAGAGGGGGAGCCAGCCTGTGCCGGTGGAGAACCAGGTCCTGGACCTGGTTCAAAAGGAGTTGGCTTCCTTCCAGGCGCGGTTCTCCGTCCTGGAGGGAATTGTTCTGCGTCCTCCCCTGGGCGCGAACAAGGCGGTCGCGGGCTCAAACATAGCCTCGTATGCGGCTGCTGCATCCACTCCGGGGCCGTCCAGTCGGCCCCCCGGCGGGGCTGCGTTGACTACCCCGCCCCCTGTAAAGCCGACTCCGGCCAAACAGGCGGCGGCACCGGCTGGGCAGAAGAAGAAGGCGGCCCGAAAAAGAAAGGGCAAGGCAGCGGCACAGGTGGCGACTGTGATAGCGCCAGCGCCAGTGGCGGGTGGGCCCGCGCCTGCGGCACGTCGGCCGCCGCCGCCGCCACCGCCCCCCCAGGCCCCTACACCTCCTGCACCTCCCACGGCTGAAGCCGGATGGCAGCTGGTCGGGGAGAAGCAGAGGGGGCGAAAGGCGGCCAAAAAGGCCCGTAAAAAGGAGCGGCAGCGCCAAAATAGGGCCCGAAAGGTCGCGGCTAGGCTTCGCGCCCCGAAGACCGCAGCTGTAGTGATCACACTACAGCCGGAGGCGGAAAAGAGGGGCGTGTCCTACCGCGACCTGCTGGCGAAGGCAAAGGAGACGGTGAATCTCGGTGAGCTCGGGATCACCGGGGGCCTCCGGCTCAAAGTCACTGCGACGGGAGCGCGGATGTTGGAGATCCCCGGAGAAACCAGCGGCTCAACCGCTGACGCTCTCGCTGAAAAGCTGAGAGCGTCCCTAAACGCGGACGAGGCTCGAGTGTCCAGACCCGTCAGGTGCGCGGACCTGCGCATCATGGGTCTGGACGACTCGGTCACCGAGGAGGAGGTAATGGCCGCCGTCGCTAGGTCCGGGGGGTGCTCAGCCGAGCAGATCAAGGCACGAACTAAGGGTGCCCCTTCGTCCGGACCCCACGGGAATGCGAACCGTCACGGTGAGCTGCCCCGTGACGGCGGCGAAAGCCATAGTGGAGGGCCGAAGGCTTCTGGTGGGCTGGGTCTCAGCGCAGGTTAAACTGCTTGAGCCCAGACCTCTGAGGTGCTATCGCTGCCACGTGGGACACCACGTGTCAGTGCAGTGCGCCTCGGAGGTTGACCGCAGCGGCCTCTGTTTCCGCTGCGGTCAGCCCGGCCATGTGTCGGTGACCTGCAGCGCTGCGCCGCACTGCCCCGCATGTGCGGCGGCTCGCAAGCCGGCTGATCACCGGGCTGGGAGCAAGGCCTGCGCTGCTCCCGCCAAGCCCAGAGGCAAAAGAGGCAAAGGAAGGCCCTCCGCCGCCTCCGCCAACGCCACCGTCGCCACCGCCGCTGCCGCGGCCGCCGCAGCCACTGCCGCTGCTGCCACCGCCGCCGCTGCCCAGAGCACGGCAAGTTCGCCTGCGGAGGGGCCCCCACAAGGGGCCCGTGTGGAGGAAGCGGTAATGGAATGTCAATAACGGCGCCATTACGCTTCCTCCAGGCGAACATCAACCACTGCGCCTGTGCTCAGGATCTGTTGCTCCAGAGCATGGCGCAGTGGTTGATTAACATCGCTGTGGTCGCTGAGCCGTACTTTGTCCTGCCCAGGGAAGACTGGGTGGCGGACCTTGACGGCTCGGTGACCATAGTGTCATCGGCCGCCGCCGGTACCCCGACCCTTGAAAATGTCAGGAGGGGTCGGGGGTGCGTAGCAGCACGGTTCGGGGAGATCGTCGTGGTGGGAGTCTACTTCTCCCCGAGCCGAACTCTCGCCGAGTTTCACAACTCTCTCGCAGAGTTGAGTGTCGTCGTCGGAAGCCATTCCCTCCCCGTGCTTGTTCTCGGGGACTTCAATGCCAAGAACTTGGCTTGGGGTTCTCGTTGCACAGATGTGCGGGGAAGGATGGTGGAGGACTGGGCCCTGGAGAAGGGCCTGGACGTCCTTAATCGGGGTTCTGTTCCCACGTGTGTGCGGATGCGGGGCGAGTCGGTGGTGGACATTTCGTTCGCTAGCCCCGCTCTGTCGCCGCGTGTCGTTGACTGGCGTGTCATGGAGGGGGTGGAGACATATTCCGACCACCGGTACATCCGGTTTGACGTCTCCACCCAGTCCTCAAGCGCGCCAGTCCAACAGGCCCCGAGTGGTCCGCGTTGGGCGCTGAAGCAGCTGGACCGGGAGCTCCTCCTGAAAGCCTCGATCGTGCAGGCCTGGGTGACATCACCGGACAGGCCTGCCGACGTTAACAGTGAGGCAGAGTGGTTCCGGGAGGCCATGTCCGACATATGCGACGTGGCAATGCCCCGAGTCCGGCCAGGAAGCGCCCGACGTCAGGTGTACTGGTGGTCGCGCGAAATAACGTCTCTGCGCGAGGCGTGTGTTGATGCGCGGCGCCTGTACGCCAGGCATCGCAGGCTCCGCATCCGCCCGCCGGATGCGGCAGCCATTGAGGCGGAGCTGTACGAGGGATACAGAGCGGCGAAGACCGCCCTCCGGGAGGCGGTCCTGCGGGCCAGGGAACTGGCCCGCTTGGAGATGCTGGAGACTCTCGACAGAGATCCGTGGGGGCGCCCTTACAAGATGGTGCGGAATAAACTCCGCACCTGGGCCCCCCCGCTGACGCAGAGTCTCCGGCCTGACCTCGTGGAGGACGTGGTGAGCGCTCTGTTCCCCTCGCCGGGGGAACATCCGCCCCCGCCTATGGCTCCACCACCTGCGGTGCCGGAAGAGGACCCAAGCGACGACGACGACACTCCGGAAGTGACTGGGGTAGACCTGAGAGTGGCGGTAGGGAGGCTCAAGGCCAAAAATACCGCCCCGGGACCCGATGGCTTGCCTGGCAAAGCCTGGGTCCTGGCCTCGGATGCAGAGGCTCTCGGGCCCCGACTGAAAGGGCTCTTAAGCGCATGCTTGGAGAGAGGCCAGTTCCCGCTTCGTTGGAAGACGGGGAAACTGGTCCTCATCCAGAAGCCGGGGCGCCCTGCGGACTCTCCGACCGCATTTCGGCCCATTGTGCTGCTCGACGAGGTGGGCAAGCTCTTTGAGAGAGTGATTGCAAACCGCATCGCCGAGCACCTTGATGGGATGGGGCCGAATCTTGCGGAGAATCAGTTTGGTTTCCGCAAGGGGCGCTCCACAGTGGACGCCATCATGCGCGTGAGAGCCCTCACGACGGGGGATGCGATATCCCGGGGCGGAGTCGTCTTGGCGGTGTCTCTCGACATCGCCAACGCCTTTAACTCCCTGCCCTGGAGCTGCATCAGGGAGGCACTCCGGTATCACCGGGTGCCGACCTACCTCCGTCGTGTGGTCGGGGACTACCTGACGGACAGGGCCGTCATCTACCCCAGTCGCTGCGGAGATTGGAACCGGCGAGAGATGTCGTGCGGTGTCCCACAGGGATCGGTTCTGGGACCGCCCCTGTGGAACATCGGTTACGACTGGGTGCTGCGCGCCGACCTCCCTAGTGGTGTCAGCGTCGTTTGCTACGCAGACGACACCCTGGTGCTGGCACAGGGGAGGTCGCACGAGGCGGCGTCCGACAATATGACACGCGGGGTTGCGATAGTCGTAGAGAGGATCCGGCAACTGGGTCTCGAGGTGGCACTGCACAAGTCCGAGGCCATGTGCTTTCATGGGCCTCGGAATGCGCCACCGTCGAGATCCACACTGACGGTGGGAGGGGTATCCATCGGCGTCGAGTCGACGTTGAAGTACCTAGGACTCGTCCTCGACAGCCGGTGGAACTTCGTGGAGCACTTCCGACGTTTGGCCCCCAGGCTGGAACGGACCGGGGCTGCCTTCAGGCGGCTCCTGCCCAACCTTGGGGGGCCAAACGCCTCCTGTCGCAGGCTCTACGCGGGGGTCGTGCGGTCCATGGCCCTTTACGGGGCCCCAGTGTGGGCGCGTTCCTTGAAGCGGCGTGCCGCTCATTATCTGAACGCGCCCCAAAAAGTGGTGGCCGTAAGGATGGTCCGTGGGTACCGCACGATCTCCCGCGAGGCAGCGGGCCTGCTTGCCGGATTGCCGCCATGGGATCTGGAGGCGATAGTCCTCGCGCGCCTACACGAATGGCGCGCGGAGGTACTACGCCGGGGAGAAACTCCGCTGCCGCGGCAAATTGCCGCCCAGCGGACTGACCTCCGGCGCGATCTCATGGCGACATGGAGAGAGCGACTGTCGCAACCCCGTGCAGGGCACGCCACGATAGTGGCGGTAAGTCCCCTCTTTGAGGAGTGGCTAGAGAGGCGCCACGGCGTCCTCACCTTCCGCCTGACGCAGGTCCTCACCGGACACGGATGTTTCGGGAGGTACCTGCACCGAATCGGGCGGGAGGAAACGCCCGGGTGTCTCCACTGCGAGGATCGACCGGAGGACACGGTGGAGCACACGGTGGAGGTCTGCCCTGCGTGGGCGGAGCACCGCCGTGTCCTCGTAGCGGCGATCGGCGGCGGCGACCTCTCGCGTCCGGCCCTGGTTCAATCCATGGTCCGGAGCGAGACGGAATGGGAAGCCGTCACCTCCTTCTGCGAAGCAGTCATGCTGGCGAAGGAGGTGGCGGAACGAGAGAGGGAGAGAGCCTCTCTTCCCGGCCGCCGCGGGAGACGCACCGGGCGTCGGGGGCCACGTGGTGGCTACCGGCCACCGTAGATGCAGGCCTGTGGACGGTTAGCTATGGGCTAGCTAGCCGTCCGTCCGTCTAGTGACGACAGGCCGTGTCGACGGCGCGTTCGTATTCCACGCGCGCCTCAAAGAGATGTCAGCAGCAGAGAGGGGCCCGCAAGGGCCGAAGCCTGCCGGGGCTGCGGGACTGTTCGAAAGAGATACCGCGGCCCCGGAACGTAAAGGGCGAGGAAGGAACATGGATGGGTTTTAGTCAGTAAGAGTCTGACACTCCCTCCCGCTCCGCCCAGAGTGGGAGAAGTCATTTGATGATTTCCCATCCCAAAAAAAAAAAAAAAAAAGGGGGCGACACACATTTTACGATTTTGGAAGTGTCTCTCGCGCAATCTAATAAGTTAAGAAAAAAATGAAATTAGAAACGTTAATATCATTTTTGAAGACCTATCCATAGATATCCCACACGTATGGGTTTGATGAAAAAGAAAAATTCTAGTTTCAGTTCTAAGTATGGAACCCCCAAAATTTACTGTTTTTTTTTCTATTTTTGTGTGAAAATCTTAATGCGGTTCACATAATACATCTACTTATCAAGTTTCAACAGCATAGTTCTTATACCTAGTTTCAGAAAAAAATTGGCTGTGACATCGGGACGGACAGACAGACAGACAGACAGACATGACGAATCCATAAGGGTTCCGTTTTTTGCCATTTGGCTACGGAACCCTACAAAAGGCGTAAAAAATCATACCGTCACAATAATTTTATAATGAATAAAATTTATAAGACGGTGGAAAGAGGTACCCTCTGAAGATTGAAATAACCAATATCTCAAGCTTCAGATTCATCATCATCATCATCTTCATCATCGGTATCTTCTGTAACACATCAATGGTCTTTATTACGTAATTATTATTTTATAATTATTTTTTTTTATTACGTAATTTACCTAGCAATAACGTACCTCCACTGGAACTACCTAACTATAAAATATGCTTGTCCTAAGTAGGTACTTATCGCGTTGTTTTGGGAAAGTCCCGTTTCCACTAGTTGATGTAGGTTGTAGTAGTGTAGTTCCTATGTAGTTAGTTACCTTACAACATACGTACTTGACTTGATAGTAAGTAAATCCATTTTTAACCAGTTATGTTGAAGTCGCACGTAATAGGGGATGAGCCTTTTGCCATCGCCTGGGCACAAATCCAGAATTTTTGGCTGCGGGAAAATTCCTGATAGAAAATTCCAATGACACATGGCCCGACCCGGCAATTGAACCCACGACCTCATGCCCCGCAGTAGCGCTTGCGGTCCAACAGAGCGGTCAGTCAAGTTAAAATTAGCGAAAAATATTCCTGGCAGTAATTAATGAACGAGTGACATAATTATTCTGAGTTAGGATCTGTTTCAGAGGAAGACCAATTTATTAGTGGGTAGTGTAGGTACCTAGATATCTTACAATTACAATTAATATGAGTTAATATGAGAACACAAACCACGGAGGTCATATAAGAGTTATCGCTATCTTTGAAGTATGTTTTTATAATAAAAATCTTTTTATGAAGTTGGTCTTCTATACATAAAAACTACTCGAATTCATTCTCTTGTAAGAAATTAATTCAGCGTACGGCAGATTGATGGATGAGTTAAGTGTGTCAATTTCCCGAGCAAAAGTAATTTTTTAACACACTTCGCCCCGTCGGTCGTCGTCGCGCAGAGCTTCCACCAGCCGGTCAGTCGTCTTTAGGCTAGGCTGTTCAGAGAGAATGCATAATTATTTCTTTTAGTCCTGTCTAGCGCTTTAGCCGCATGTGCTCCTGGAGTGCACAGGCGTTACCAAGATTCGCGAGGAGACCCTGGGAACACCAGGATCACTTGCAGATGTCCTGAGGAGACCGGGAAGTATAATCTGCTTCTGGAGGGAGGTGGGCTGGTTGGAGTAATCGGCCACCATGGCTCACGCGCAATGGTCCATTTCAAGGACTAAGTGCGGAAACCTAAACCCCCATGATAGATAGATAGACTAGCGCTTTAGCAGACACGACCGTTGAATTTAAATATCTCTGGAAATTTCCAACCGACTGGATAATTGCCAAGTTGTTTCATTTAAACTTAAACTCATTGAATAATCCCGATTTAGGGTAAGTTTTGAATAGCACACAAAAATTACGCACATCATAATCATTTTATTGCTAAACATTATTCTGTCTTAGATATTTCATGTGTAACTCATTTTCTGTTGCTTATTTCATCACTATAAATAAGCACAATTTACGAATGCTGTATTTCCATTGTAACAAGTTTTAATAGTATCTTGCTATCAAATATCCTTCCACCCTCAAGTTTTATTAACCGACTTCCAAATAGGAGGAGGTTCTCTATTCGACTGTATGTATTTTTTTTTTATGTATGTTCTCCGATTACTCGCGCCTGAACCGATTTGAAAAATTTGTTTGTTTTTTTGTTTGAAAGGGTATAGGTACTTCCAAGTTGGTCCCATAGAAATATTGTCATGATCTGATCATGAACTTCGGAGATATGGAACAGAACTCTTCAATAATAGACAGCAAATCTGTCGTGATTGCTGCAATCGCTTGGATGTTTATTGTTTACACAACATCATAACATAACATCACGCCTGTATGCTCTGAGGGGGTACGCAGATGTGTACAGTATACCCATATTTCGACAGTTAGGTATGTTATATATGATAACGTACAGCAATTTTGGTATTTTCTACAACAAGTGAAGCATTTGCATTTGATAAGAACCATTCTACCATCAGATCTGATGATGAAGCCAAGAGTCACGGAACTCCATAATGAGACAATGTATCCTAGTCGTATTTGGGCTTGTTGTAATTGTAACGGTATGCACTTTCCATGTGTACCAAGCACATATGTGAACCACTAAAAAGTGAAAAATAAAAACTTTTTTGCAAAAAATAAAACCGACTTCAAAAAAAAACCAAAAACGTGAAAAATAACTTTAGCTTCTGAAGTCGGTGACAAAAAATTAAATCAATCAAACAAACGTCACCGACAAAAAAATTAAATCAATCAAACAAACGTCACCGACTTCAGAAGCTAAAGTTATTTTTCACGTTTTTGGTTTTTTTTTAAGTCGGTTTTATAACAATTTCATATTCAAGTTATAAACGCCTAACCGATTTGTAACTGCAATTTACTGATTGCTTACTTTGCTCAGCTGTTTATAATGTAAACTCCGTTCTGGTAAGTACCATCACGTCAATACTACTATTAATGGGTGGGTATTACCTCCTGGTGGACGTCGGTGGTACCCCAGCATGGAGGTTCTAGGCTGAGTTCTGATCAGCTGGTACGGTGGTTCCAGGTTTTACACACCGAGTTTTTTACGCACTGAGTTTTTTATACGCCGAGTTTTCCACTCTGAGTTTTACGCCCCGGGCCTACGCTACGGGTTGACTAATAGGCTAGTTTCCACCATCAATAAATTGCAAAACTAATTAGTCCGTCAGTTAGAGTATTGGAAAATAATGGACACGTATTTTTTGTTTTTGTAAATCACTGAGTACTGACAAAGATAAAACGCATCAAAACTCGGGAGTGGGGGCTCGTGACGTCACAACGCACTAAAAACTATAGCACGGCGTGACGTATTGCGAATTTTAAAAGCGTCGTATCTTCGTCAATTTTGGTTTATGTAACAAAAGAAAAAATACGGGTCAAATATTTTTTTATAATCTAACTGACGGACTAATTAGATTTTTTAAGGACACAAGCCCAGACCACGCTCGTGTGCCCTGCGGCTTAGCGGAGACCTGCTGAAAAATTCCACGGCCCGTCGTCGCCGTCGCGCCGGCAGCGCGGCGCCGGGTACACCGGATACCCTCGTGCGACTTCACCGTACCTACTGCGCTACACATATCTTCGGCCTTCGCGGGATATCGCCTGCAACTTCAGGGGCGTACTTATCCCAGCAGCAGTGACTACAGACAAATTAAATAATAACCTACGACCCTACAAATTCGTGTGCCTCGGGCTCAACTTGCTTTTAATACACTTTTAAAGGTACACTCCCGTCTTTTATTTGATTACCGTTTTCTGGGTGAGAATAAGACGGGTGGAGGCTACAGACTGATAAACAAAATAATAGTATGAGTTCAAGCGAGGAATCAGATGTTAATATGGAATCTACACTCCACCTGATATTTTGAATGAGGTGCAAATTGCAGAAAACAGTTTCTTGCCGCTAAAATCGCGAGTGCGTTATACAATGATTTACAAAAATTTTATAGTGTGATTAATTTAATGAATCATTTTCTCGCAAATGTGTTGAAAATGCCGATGACCTGGTGAAGGTTGCGGGAATCCGGTGGATGCGAGTCGCAAGGGACCGGTCAATGTGGCGACACTTGGGCGAGGCCTATGTCCAGCAGTGGGCGTCTTTCGGCTGAGATGATGATGATTGCAGATTGCAGAAATTGGTATTTACAAACTCGTGGCTATGGTACATTCGTCTACTCGTTTGTAAAAACCAACTTACCGCACTAGTATCATAAATATTGAACTTTTATTCAACAGTCGAAATAAACAATTTAATTTAGATTGGTAGTTAATTTCTGTAACAGTTACACTTTTGTTTTTTTCGGATGGGAAATCATCAAATGACTTCTTCCACTCTGGGTGGAGCGGGAGAGTGTCAGACTTTTACTGACTAAAACCGTTGATGAAAATGTTCCTTCCTCGCCCTTTATGTCCTGAATTTTCGTTTGATACCTAACCTACCTACAATAATTATGACACGCGTAGTATATCATCTCACAATGTTACACGGAGCAAATTCACACATTCACGTAATTTATCAACCTTTCAATTAGTCACAAACAACCATGGAAGTATGTCTGTGATGTACTTTACCGCGAATTTTCCACCTTAGTAGGTACCTGAGATCATGGGATGAGTAGTTGTCTTTAGTTAACTGTTCGTTATTCATCAATTATAGCTGCCAGTCTTAATTGGTTATTTCTGTTCTCTCTGTGAACCTAGTACATGCGTGGAAAAACTGATGTACCTACTGCCTATTTCCATCCTATGAGTTTATTAGTAAAGTACCTAATTGAGACTCAGAGAAAATTGGAAAGTTATGGGGGAGGTCTTAGCCTAGTAGTGACAACGAAGAAGCTAATTTGATAAAGATTCTTTTTTTAAATTACAAAATTGCCCTGCTCTTAACCTTGATCACGTCTGATGGTAAGGTTCACCCCCATTGTATAACTAACGTGAATTGGGCGCCTGCACATTGTCTTGAGATTTTATAGTGCACAAGTGTGAGCGCTAACATCTCTATGTTAGCGCGTTTTGAGTCAAAGTACAATGTTGCACAAGTGTGTGCGCTAACACAGAGGTGCACCACTCTCTCTTCCCTGACTCTCAAAGTACAATGGTGCACAAGTGTGTGCGCTAACACAGAGGTGCACCACTCTCTCTTCCCTGACTCTCAAAGTACAATGGTGCACAAGTGTGTGCGCTAACACAGAGGTACACCACTCTCTCTTCCCTGACTCTCAAAGTACAATGGTGCACAAGTGTGTGCGCTAACACAGAGGTGCATCACTCTCTCTTCCCTGACTCTCAAAGTACAATGGGATGGCAAACTCACACGACCGGGGACAGATCAATTTAAGTGCCGAATGATCAGCTTTACATTCCTCATGAAGGTGTCATACCACCATTTTTAAAACTCCGACTTGTTACTGACAAATTCCTAATGGAAAAACCTTATAACAATTGGGCCACCTCGAGGCCGAGGACCCCACGTTCAGCACAGCACTCACGTTTACGACCTAGAGATCAAAAGGCAGTCGAAGCTAGTTATGGCAAAGGTGACAAGCCTGCAGAGCACAACTGGATACAACGTGGATCTCGTGGGTAAATAATAACAGCCGCTCGGGTCGATCTAAAGTTCGAATCGAGCGGCTGTACCTAAAGGTTAAGCCGTGCTTGCCTAGGTTGGTCTGAGGTACATACCGAGTTTTCTACGTGCCTCGGAAAGCACGTTAAGCTGTTGGTTCCGGGTATCATTTGCAGATCTTTGCCAGTCGTAACAGGTAGTCAGTGGCCCGAATGTCTGACAACCAGTCCTACCAAGGGGTATCGTATTACCCAGTACTAGCTGGGTTGTGGAGGTCAGTAAGGTAGTCACTCCATGTAAAATACTCAGCTGCATCCGGTTAGACTGGAAGCCGACCCCACATAGTTGGGAAAAGTCTAGGCAGATGATAAATAGGAATACAACTAATTATAACATAGTTAGTGTGAATGTTCTGTTAATTGCTAATAACAAGAAATTAGGAATAATATCATGTGTTCGTAATTTGTTATCTTTTATCTTGCGGGTAACGTGTCACCTTTTTTTTTTTTTTTTTTTTTTTTTTTTTAGGATGGGAAATCATCAAATGACTTCTCCCACTCTGGGCGGAGCGGGAGGGAGTGTCAGACTCTTACTGACTAAAACCCATCCATGTTCCTTCCTCGCCCTTTACGTTCCGGGGCCGCGGTATCTCTTTCGAACAGTCCCGCAACCCCGGCAGGCTTCGGCCCTTGCGGGCCCCTCTCTGCTGCTGACATCTCTTTGAGGCGCGCGTGGAACACGAACGCGCCGTCGACACGGCCTGTCGTCACTAGACGGACGGACGGCTAGCTAGCCCATAGCTAACCGTCCACAGGCCCGCATCTACGGTGGCCGGTAGCCACCACGTGGCCCCCGACGCCCGGTGCGTCTCCCGCGGCGGCCGGGAAGAGAGGCTCTCTCCCTCTCTCGTTCCGCCACCTCCGTGTCACCTTGACTTATTATTATGACGTGTTAGTAGGTGTACGGGTTGTAGTAGTTAACTCCGTACACCGATTTGTCGTGAAGGTTTTGTAAGTTTAGAGAAACACGTTCCACTAAGATGCACTAAGTAGTTAAGTTTATTTAACGTAAAAGTAAGTTACAGTACTAGAGTAGAAGGCGATTATTTCTCTCAGTTGTTGATAGCTACCCAGTTATAAGTTCACTATGTATTTATTCGTTGGTCATGTAGTTTTATTATGCTAAATTATGACGCGCATCGTTGGCCTAAAGTAGGTTACCGAGTAAGCAGAAAAATGTATGGCGATGAGACCGTACAGTAGGGGTGTGGGCAGACTCTTTTACATTGTTGGCTATAAGCAAATGAAGCTATTCATCTATCTATATGTATTATCACCACATACTATAAAACAAAGTCCTCCGTCGCGTCTGTCTGTCTGTTCGCAATAAACTCAAAAACTACTGCACCGATTTTCATGCTGTTTACACCAATGCACAGAGTGGTTCTCGTGGAAGGTTTTAGTACATAACTTTATTTAATGTGAGCGAATTTGCGAACATTAGCTAATACTAATATAATATAATTATCTAAAGAGTTTGTCTCTAGAACTAAAGCTACGATTTAATTTTTTTTCACCTGTAACCAATTCCACGGTAACCCAACTCTTGAGGAAGAATTTGGGATATTTAACATCACGGTAAAACCTTAAGGAGCCGAGCAAAAAGAGATACGGCTTATCAAACAGCGGCGGGCACCGCTAATAGTGAATAACACTATGAACATGGTATGGTGTTTTTATAGCGTAATTTTATAGTGTTTTGTTATAGGGTCATAATACAATATATGATGTCGTTTAATGTTATTATGATAATATACAATAATGCGTCAGAGCACTAGGCACAGTGAAAGAAAGAGAGAAATAAAAAATATATTTATTTGTCGTAGGGACGTGACGTGCATGTCGCGTGTTCGATTCCCGCGAGAAAAACATACAATTAAATGACGCTTGCAATCAACGAAAGTTTACGAAAGGTTACGTAAAGGGACAGTTAATAGTGCACCCACATTTCGCCAGTTTTGTTTAAGCCATTCGACGAATTCCAGATGGAAAAACCCAATAACACTTTGCTCGACCCGGGAATCGAACTCAGGAATGAGATTTAGGACGACTGAGCAATCGCACTAGCGACTACCAACGATGCAGTAAAAAAAAAACTACTAATAATAAAAGTGTGAATGTTTGTTTGAATGGATGTTTGTTACTCTTTAACAGAAAAGTATTTTTAAGTATTTACGCGATGTATGGTAATTGGGTAGACGACAAAATAATAATAAATAGTCCGTCAGTTAAATTATCAAAAAATATTTGACCCGTATTTTTTTCTTTTGTTACATAAACCAAAATTGACGAAGATACGATGCTTTATAAAATCTCAATACGTCACACGCCTTGGTATATTTTTAGCGAGTTCTGACGTCACGAGCCCCCATCACCGAGTTTTGGTGCGTTTTATTTTTGCCAATATTCATTGATTTACAAAAACAAAAATACGTGTCCAGTATTTTTCAATACTCGACCTGACGGACTAAATAGATTTGCAATTTTTTGATACTGTCATCATGCCAATTATCTTTTGTCAGAATCCCTGAACAGAATCCCTGCCTAACAATAATTTATTAAAATAACCAATGTTTTAAACAAACTTTACCTTATCAAGATTTATTAGAGGAAGTACCGATCCGTTCGCAAGTACATACATAAGTATATCTAAATGCATGTTTAGTATTCTCAAGCATGTTGCAATAAACAACCTTACTGACATAGCAAGCTGAATTCAAATAAGTTTACCTCAAAATACATCGAATTACGGAATGACAAGAACGGCGAATGGCTACCTATGGATCTCATACACAATACATCACTGCCTACCCCTGTCCGGACAAAGATGTGTTGTTATTTCACTAAAGACAAGGGCTATCATAATTATGCTCCGAGTTTCCTTGAGTGATCGAGTCAGAAATGAAGACATCCGCTACAGAAGCAAGCTTACTGATGTAGACAGAAGAATTGCCAAACTAAGGTGGCAATTGCTCGCAGAACGGATGGCCGATGGGGCTGAAAACTTCTGGAGTAGTGACTGCGAACCGGAAGACGTTGCGTTGGAAGGCCTGGTGAAGGCTGCGGGAATCCGTTGGATGCGAGTCGCACGGGACCGGTCAGTGGGGCGACACTTGGGGAAGGCTTATGTCCAGCAGTGGACGTCTTCCGGCTGAAATGATGATGATGATGATGAGCACGACTTTGGCGCCTCCAGTGGCGTTCATCAGTTCCTGTAATAAACAAACAACAGGACACGGAGGACAACAATACTCAGACCCAACAGTATTTATTACATAGGGGATGTTAGTAGACAACAAATCAAAGACAGTTATATTATTGGGTATAATAATTAAATCACAAAAAAATAGCAATATAAACACGCAAGCCGCTAGCCAACCAACAACCACACAATCCTGGCAACGGGGTTGCCAGATCTGTCGCCAACAGAGGCTTTAGTCAGGGTTCCTAAGCGTGATACTCAGGGCACAATGCATGCTTTGTATATATATGTCCCACTCAAGAGTTAATACCTATAGGATAAAAAAGCGATAAGAACATTGATAAAAGTCGAAATAGGTATGTCTTTTAAATGCCAAGGCTTTGGACATCCATTCAGTCGCAAGCAAGCGGGATCAGACTTGGCAAATCTGTCAGTCCGCTGACTTCTTCGATCTATTTTGTACGCAATTCCTTGTCTAAAGATATTCAACGCAAAAATCTCCAGTGTTGTCAACCAAATTGTCTTGACTATGACACCGTAAATAAATATGCCTCCACTAAAACTGTTGTTTGAATAAAAAATCGCCCCAGTAAAGTCTACTAACTAATATTTTTCCGTTTATAAAATATATTTTTAAAGGCGATGACATATTTCATTTGCTGAGTAAACCCACGTTTATTTGTGAACCCAATGATGTCATACAGGAATGCATGAATAATATCAAATAAGCATAAGTGAACAGGATAAGGGCTCTGTTCCCAAGAAATCTTGCTATGCAACATAAAATTCTCCGAAGTAGCAAACAAATACCGTACTTATCTCTAACCGAAGTGGTGACGAATCGTTCATATCTGAGGAGGTCTTTAAAACTTTTTAAATTGAGCCCATCTTGCAATAACAGTCCGTACTCAGTGTGGAATATCCAATTGTAGATAAAAATGACACGGGTAATTTTTAAATAACAGACAATTACTGTTATCGTGTGACGTTGTAACCCCATCTCCGGGGTCATTTGCGTAGTCCTAGTATATTACTGATGCTTCTCAGTCTCGCGCACAGTCACAACCAAACCTCTTCACAATGCGCGTCTTAATATTTCTGGTCCTAAGTGTAACCACGGTTGCGCCAGAATCGTGGTCTCTTGTACCCTCGTTCAAAACCTTCTTCAAAGAACAAAGTGATAATGTGAAGACCATGTACAATGATGCCGTCACCATGAGGGATTCCGTCGAGAACTACCTTGAAGAACAGCAGCAGATGATTAAGGACAGTTTCAACAGCTACGTCGATGATATTCAGGAGAACAGAAAAAACCACGTCAACACGTTTTCGCTGCTGGAAAACCCTGATGTCTTCCTATCAGTGCCTGGAATAATCACAAGAAATGGATACATTTGTGAGACCCACACCGTCATATCTCAAGGCTACGTTCTCAACCTACATAGGATTCCTCGCTCCAGACATGCGAAAAATGTGCCATCGAAGACCGTTCTTCTCCAACACGGTTTATTCGCAAGTTCTGCTGACTGGATCATGAATGGTCCCGGAAAAGGACTTGCATATGTACTGGCTGATGCTGGCTACGACGTTTGGATGTCCAACATAAGGGGAAACAGGTATTCCAAAGATCATGTTTGGTACAAAACGGACTCACAAGCTTATTGGGACTTCTCTTGGCATGAAGTAGCTTTATATGATGTTCCTGCCGTGATAGACTACATTTTGGAGACAAAAGGTACAGATACTAAGATAACCTATATTGGACATTCAATGGGGACAACTATTCTCTTTGCGATGCTAACTCTGAGGCCTGAATATAATGATATCTTATCAGCTGGATTTGCGTTAGCTCCTGTGGTGTACCTATCAGATATGAAGTCACCGTTGAAGTCAATGGCACCAATTGCCAGTAACTTAGCATACTTAGACGAGTTACAAGGAACTTATGAGTTTATCCCGAAAAATTCAGCTTTGGGCAAGATCTCAAGCACGTGTAATGGAGAAAACATGGATTCCTTGATTTGCAAGAACATAGTTTTCTATTTGTGTGGTTTTAACGAGGGGCAGTTCAATAAGACCCTTCTGCCAGTCTTTTTGGCACATTTGGGTACTGGAACATCATGGAAGACAGCGGTTCACTTCTCGCAAGAAATCCTTTCTGGTAAATTCCAGAAGTTCGACTATGGATACTTGAAAAATTTGAGGATCTATGGAGCTAGCTCCCCTCCAGAATATGACTTGAGTAAGGTTACAGTTCCTATCAAATTATTCTGGTCCAAAAATGACTTGTTGTCGAGTGAGAAGAATGTGATCGAACTTTATAATAGCCTGCCTACAAAACCTGAAATGTTCCTGGTTCCTGACGAGAAATTCAATCATTTGGACTACCTCTGGGCTGTTGACGCTCCCAGACTAATAAACGATGAGATTCTTCACTCTTTACAAACTTATATGCCTGATTATACGTTTACTATAAGATTTTGAAGGAGAAACTGGTGCAAATCGGTTCAATCACACGGATAATAACCACTGATTTTGTTTGTTAACAAAAGAGTATACTAAAGATGTTCCTTAACTAAAAATGGGTATCAGTGGTTGATACTTAAGACGGATCCTGAACAAAGTTATCTAAGTACCAAAATGAAGAAGATGTGAAGTAGGACAAGAAAGAAAAGTAATGCAACCACATTTATATATCCCACAAATCAAAGCTGTGTTTCTGTTCGAAGTGTATTAACCGCCTGTGAAATCAGAGAAACAATTAACGTGGACGTTGCAACCCAAAAGCTGGCAGCGCATCTGCAGACCAGTTAACGATGTACCTAGGAGTCAGTTACCTATTAAAGTCAGATGTGCCGCCTGTTACCAACCGAATACGAATAACCCCTCCTTCGAGCCACACGTTCCAGCAATGCCGAAAGTTTTGAGGAGGAAAGAAATGAAAGAAAGTAGCTGACCGACACCGCGACAGTGCGTAGCGAGGTGATGAACACGCCTGTCGCCTGTTGCAAGTCGCGTCGCAAGTCCTGGGGTAAGGTAAAGGACTATTCCGAAAGACATTAAGTTAAGGCCACACGTACACCACACAAGTGTAAAAACAGGAAGACAGAAACGCCACGTCACTTCCGGTTGTGCATTTAATACTAAGTATTGATAAGCCTGTGATATATTTAGATTAATTTGCAATTGTTTACAATCGTCTAGTAGGTTGTCGCCGTGACCTGATTCTTGTGGAATACAGGTCAATCTTACGATAAGTGATGATTGTAAATTATGTCTAAGTTGTTGTGTAATTATTTATGTTTTAGTAATAAATTAATTAATATTGTTATACACGTGTTTTCTTATTTTACCCTTTAAAAGAACTGGTAACATCACGCCTGTAATCCGAAGAGTTAAGCAGAGGCCTACCTACATAGTAGTAGGGCCACATTTAATTAGTTATATTCCGAGTCTCATATATTAGGACGTGTAAAAGTGTTTGTGAAAACCAATTTGCATAATAAATATCATTTATGATTTAGGGGCGAGCCTCAATAATTATTCATTTACAATAGGGCAGAGCCTAATGGACTTCAAGTGACAACGAGAAAATTCAATTATCTGCAAAATTTTTTTTAATAAGTAAGTGCTTTCAAAATAGAATGCCTGGAATATACAAAGGGTATTAAAAGATTTAAAAGGTAGAACTTTCGAGAATTTATCTAAAACTAAAGTTCCTACTTAGGCTTTTCTAAGAAGTTAATAAAATTAGATAGATCAGATCAAATTACGACAGGCTTAGGAGAACCGCTCAAGAACCCGAATTGTCTTAAGTAAGGGTAGTGTTGGGTCATCATTTGGAAAATGAAAAGCCTTGAGAAATCCCCGGACATTTGCAAAAGAGTCCAGGCTAGAATAGTATTACTAACTATAATTATTGATTAATTTTAACCTCTTTAAATCTTTACTTTTCTGTGCTCATTCTACTTTTTCTAATTAGGAAAAAAGTACCTACATTATCTAGAAAAATGACTAATCTGGACAAAATACGGACGGGGGACTAAAAAGTTGAACACATACAGACAAATTCGGATAGAAAGTTAACCTAGATAGGTGTAAGAAAGTAGTATAAGAGGCATTAAGACTACTATTGTAGATAAGTCAGCAAAGCAGTTAGGTTTACAGGCTAGCAATCTTCTTACTACTATCATCATCACTACATATTATAAAACAAATTCTCCCGCCGCGTCTGTCTGTCCCTATGTATGCTTAGATCTTTAAAACTACGCAACGGATTTTTTTAAATAGATAGAGTGATTCAAGAGGAAGGTTTTAGTATATAATTTTACGCGGGCGAAGTCGCGGCATCGGCTAGTTTTAAATAGAAAAGGGTTATAATCAATCTGTTTGCAATTTCATCGAAATCCTTTCAGTAGTTTCTGCGTGAAAGAATAACAAAATCTATCTTTACAGACTTTTACATTATAATAGTCGTAAGAAGATTGTTAGCCTGCATACCTAACTCTTTTGTGACTGAACATGAGTTGAAATAAATAAATATAAGATTTTTCAAATAGGCCAACTGCAAATCAGCTAACACGACGGGTCCCGTAAACAACGGCGCAAATACATATTACTTGTAGGTACATCCCCTTTATCTTTTTTACATTTGCTTTAAAGCTGACCCCAATTCTGCGAAAAGGCTAGACATATGGTGATGATAGCGGTCATAGTTATACTTAATTTGTATCCTTTCCAGTGCCGGCTGTGTGTACCTAAGTGCTCAAAAGATACAGCCATGATAGACACACGGATGGACGGACAGACTACAATCCCCGTTGCCAACCTTTCGGTACGGATCCCTAAAAACCCAACAGATGAACGTGCCGTCTTTGTACTGTTTCGATATGGCACTGACAACATAATTATCAGGCACAACCGCACAACCACACGATAATTATTGAGAAACAGATTTTTTTGTTGACGACTTGTTTAGGGTCGTTTTATACCCTGTAAGCATAGAGAGTAGTGTCGCATAAGTGCGCTGCGTGCGTGAACTGTTGTCGACCAAGCTTTTCTCGCACTAGGTTGATGTCGAGCTTCAGTATGTCGCACTAGGGTGATGTCGAGCTTCAGTTGCTCGCACTTGCGTGCATTCGAGTTATGGTGAGTCGCAGTACAGTTTTGACGCACAAGCGTCATCGCAGATCCGGTGCACATGCGACTTAGGGTGGAGCACGCTTATCTAGATGAAACCTGATTCACTCGAACTTGGAATAGATCCATATTATGATGATCAGTTAACAGAGAAGCCAGCAGTGATTTCTACAGACTGACGGTTCGCACAATAAATGTGGAAGCAAAGCGCTTTGTTCGGGTCCGTGGAATTTCAACCATAGAAACTATGACGCTTTTTTCATAACTCCTCCCGCTCTGGGCGTAGCGAAAGGGAGGGTCAGACTTTAACTGACTAAAACCCATCTATGTTCCTTCTTAGCCCTTTGTGTTCCAGGGCCGTGGTGTCTCTTTCGAACAGCCCCGGCAAGCATCGGCCCTTGCGGACCCCTTCCTTTGCAACTATGACGCTTCGCCGTATCTTCCTTGCGTAAGTGAGTTAAAACGTATTTTTTAAACATTAAATTTCGGTTCAAAGGTCGCAAGTTTTTTTCCGTAAATATCGTCAATAACTAACTACTTACGTCAATGTTATCAATTGTTTGTGAGAAAAATGTTAGCAGATAATTTTAATGATAGCAATTTTTAATAAGTTAGTCAAGCGTAGTTACCTATATCCGGGTGCAAAAAAATATAATAAAAAAAATACTGATGTCATTTTCGCTCACGACAAGCAAAGCAACGTCTAGGTGATAGTAGATCCCTAACGGCCGTTTTCAATAACTTACTTACGTACAACTGTTAGCTATTATGCCAAGTCTCGGCTATCGTAGTTAGCTTGAAATATCCTATTCGCGTCACCTTCCTGTCACTTTATTCATAGAAAAATAAAATAAACCTTTTCTGAGACGGTTTTTTTTAACGGTCCGTCGTCCGTAAGCTAATGTCAAACAGTTAGAGATAGCAACTTTCCGTTACCTGTTAGTAAGTTATTGACAATGGTCGTAAGTCGTTGCTGCTTATATGAGAATTAAACCAATTGTGGGAGTATCTCAATTTCGTCAAACGCCAGGAACATTTGCCTCCAGAGCGTGATCTGCAGTTACTAAAATAAAAGCTTTCAATCGATAGAGGTAGTAAGAAGACGATATATTGGCCTTTTTATACCTTGAATTATTACAAACTTCCTTACAATTTTCTCGTCCAGATTTCCCTGAAGGATATAAGGAAATAATTCTGAATTTCGGGTGGAGTGAGGATTAGCTGAAATTACAGGGTCTCACAATTATATTCGCTACATTAAATTTAGAGTAATTAATTGTGTTCAGAGCTTTTCTTCGTGGAAAGCAAACGCCGAGTGTTTTTTCATCATTTTTAATAGTTGGCTCTGAATCGTTAATATTTTTAATATACGATTTTTTCCAGAGGTTGTGAGTACTTTTGAGTTGAAATAAATTGTTCTTGAACTCATTAAAAAAACTCTAAAAACTCACTAATTGATCGATCTGGGTATCCAATCAGTATCTTAATCACACAACCCATTTATTTTTATTATAGTTGTACTGATAATTTAACCATTTTACTTTGTGTGTTTTGTCCTGTGCGGGCTGATAGATGTTTTATCTTTCTTTTTTAAGCAAGAGGGTATATGGTGAAAATGTAAGGATCAGCTGTTTTTTATATATTCGAGATTTTTTGTTTTACGTTGCTCGTCGAAATCTCTAAAAAGAAAACAAAAAATACATCATCATCATCATCATCTGCCCAGCCTTTTCCCAACTATGTTGGGGTCGGCTTCCAGTCTAACTTGATGCACCTGAATACCACTATTTTACGTGGACCGACTGCCTATCTGACCTCCACAACCCAGTTAGTACTGGGTAATACGATAAGTCTGGTTGTCAGACTTTTTAGGCCTTTGACTACTGGTGACGTCAAAACAATACAAAAAACACATATTTCTTACATAATATTGAACGAATCTAGTGACTTGCAGTATCTATATGTGCTTGAAATACACGCGGTATCTATCAAACGTGAATATAGTACACCTGACGTAGATAAGATACAAACTGTTCCAATGCTGAAGAGCTGTTGGCTTTGAAATTCAAGGTTCTTTCCTTTTCTCGTACTATTACAGTTAATGAAATTAAATTATTTCTCGTGATCAACAAGGCTCATAGAAAGCCAGACCCGGAAAAGTCTTTGTTGTTCTTGAAATGTTTTGTTTCAGGAGGAAATGCAATCTGTGACACGGAGCTAAAGTATACTTAGCTTACACCGTGTAATGTTTCATTAAACTGCCGCTGGGTCACAGACACTCTGTATGAGAGGGAACTGGCAGTAATGTATGTTCCAAGGGCTCCCAGTGCGGGTTTTTGTTTTTTTTTTTATACTCCGTGTAAATGGACTCTTCACGAAGCCATCAAGCATTCTGAACATGAAACTGAGTAACTCTGCACAAAAATTATTGCTGGGAAACTACTTTTTTTTAGAGTAAAAAATCACATTTTACCGTAAAACTCAGTGTAACGCATTAAACACATTGTGCTGATGGATATGTCACCGTAAAATTGTCAAACACGTTAGATTTTAATCTCTCTAGCGAGGTTGTAAACTCTCGACATATTGTCAACTGAACATACGGAAGTGTGTGGCCCTGCACTCGGAAATACCCCGCGTAGCGGGGCTATTTCTACTACCCTTTTTAGGGGAATATGTGTTTTAAGGTTAGGTTATATTAATCGGTATTTCTCAGGAATGGTACATTATCTTTTCATGAGAGTGGCACCATTGGGCAAGGAGTTCTTCCCTCCACACCGCGTGAGTTGACTACCATCGCATGCATTTCACGAAAAATGTCTTGTTCTGAGGACAGATATGAGGTCGACGATGGAACGAGCCAACCCAAAAGAAGCCAAAATAAAGGGTGTAAAACACCTCTTCACGAAGCCGAAAGGCACTTGTTATCCCCATCATAGCGATCATTTTTTCAAGTTTTTTTTTAATACAAGTTTTTTTGTAAGATTTTAACTTTTAACACCTCCACGATCCCCGTACTATTCAATCCATCCATCAGCACAATAAAATTTAGACTGAGTTCTACCACAAAACATGATTTATAACCCCAAAAAAAAAGTTGTTTCCCAGCAATATTTAATGTTTAAGTTACCTACTTAGTTTGATGTACAGAATGCTTGGTGGACGGCTTTGTGATGAGGTTGTTTACACCTGTATATTTTATTTGAATTAATTCTTGACTTAAATAGATCTGGGTTATATGAACTTGGGAACACCGACGCAGGCAGGGAATTTCAAATTAGTTTGGTAGATTTCAAATTTTAAGCCGTTTTTCTATGAGATTTTCCTTCACCGTCTTCAGAGAAGTGTTACACTGAACTACTTGGCTACTGGTCCACATGTCTGTGGACCACATGTCACTGCCAGTTCCCTCTCATACAGAGTGTCTGTGACCCAGCGGCAGTTTAATGAAACATTACACGTGTAAGCTAAGTATACTTTAGCTCCGTGTCACATGTCTGTGGACCAGTAGCTAAACTAACACATAAAATCATCTACTATATGTATAATAAACAACGTGTAACAGAAATGGTATTGTCAACTACAGACCATCAAACTGAACAACTTTCTCCATGGGAACACCATCGTAATCGCGAAAAAATAATCAACGGCCCCATACAAAACTCCAATACCTACTCGATCAAATGTAATATGAGACAGCTGATTATTTTTTCGTGATTACGATGGTGGTTCCATGGAGAAAATTGTTCAGTTTGATGGTCTGTAGTACAACCTTTCATATGACTTTAACCTTTCTGTCACACGTAGTATAGTTAGCAACTTTAGATAAGTTTTGATTTACTAGCATTACTTGTCAATAGTGACGAAGAATGTTAAGTGATATTTAAATGAAGATAGCGTGCGTCAGTATTTACCCTCGTATTAAGTACCTCAGTAAGTATCGTTGAATCATACTCGGTGTTCGACCGATGGAAATATCTTGAGTGGCTGATGACTGATCAACCCAACATGGTCCTGATTTAACAATGCTTTGCACGAGTACGTAAAGTGCGTTAGAAAATAACTCTATCGTTTTATAATCAGGTTATTATATTCCCAAGGCTGGGAGGTCTCTTTTCAGTATGAGGGTAATCCAACATGCGGGCCCAGTATGCCAGTCTTTGAATGTTGAATTAAAGGTCAGCATTCAGAAGTCTGCATTGTAAGTATTGGATACATCGCATCAAACGGATGAATGTTTCACAATGCGTCCACTGTTTCGGCAGCGATCGGATTTGCTGACGCAACTAATAGCAATCGGATTCCTGATGATTTACCAAGACCAACAACGGCGTCGGCATTGTCGATGAGCAGTTTCGAGCGATCCGCACGGTGCGGATCAGTGGACGCACTTGTGACTTTCTCTACAAAAAAATACTACGATCCGTTTAATGCGATGCGTCCGACGCTTACGAAGCCGATAATTATGTGGACGCTTACCTTTAAGGACCCTCCGTTTCGTCACAAATAATTTTTGCGTAAAGTTACTTAGGTAAGAGGTCCTAAGCAGGCAAGCGTTTATTACATTGATAATAATAGCTCTTAAAAGTAGCAAAGGTTTACTATTGTATTTCAAATCTAGAGCCACTCGTTTTAATTTCTTTTTTTCTTCCTGCGCGCGTGTCACTTATTTTTGACCAGTAATTGGCGACTGTGTAAATCCTAAACTGTAAAACCTATGTTGTTGTACACAGAAGCTGTTGGGGAACCTAAATAAATAAATAAGCTTTTGGGTTGGGAGTGTACGACTAAACACCGACAGACACTATGCCGACAAGACTTTACTTCGACGGAACTTTTCGCCGGCAGGACACTTCGCCGACAGAAGTCTTCGCCGACTGAGCTCATCAGCGACGCAACTTATCTCCGATGGTCAGATATTTACTTCGGAAATCGATTATGCTTTCCTTGTAATTTTACAACTCATAAAAAATGAAGGTTTTGCTTGTCTTGGTCTTTATTTTTAGTACCTATGGTAACATTAACACCTGATGTGGTGGTGGACACTTCTCTTGGCATAACTTGTTTCTTACTTTAGGTGGCCTGTCTTGGATTGCCTGAGTGGCACTTCCACCACCACTTGACTTCTTAAAGCCCCAAGAATAGCTCTCAGTGAACTACAGTGGTCTATTTGGAAAGATCTGAATCGATTGCGTACCCAAGTGGGCCGCTCCAAACATTTTGGTTCTTCCAACATCGAGTGCGAATGCGGCGCTCCGGACCAGACAATGTCCCACCTGCCGGAGTGTCCCAGGTGTCCGTTTACCTGCACTCTTGACGACCTGTAGGTATAGTGCCTCAACCGCTGCAATAAACGTGGCCACCGACTGGGCCCATACCGTGTAATACAAGGAACATGCTCGACACGATAAGAAGAATAACATGTGTGACGTTACAGCATTGACCACTACCTACCTAACTTGCTCCTTTTTTATTATACACCATAATACACGTAACAATGTTGTACCGTCACATAAGATATTGATGTTTCCATTGTGAGGATCTACGAGAGGACGCGGTGGAGAACACGATGGAGGTTTGCCCCGCGTGGGCGGATCACCGCCGAGTCCTCGTAGCGGCGAATGTTAGTAAACTAGAAACCAATGCACGATCTTTTTTTTGTGAATTGAAAATTACAACAAAGGCATCATCGATTTTCGGAATAAGTATCTGATTATCGGAGATAAGTTGCGTCGCTGATGAGCCCTATCGGCGAAGAGCCCTGTCGGCGAAGTGTCTTGTCGGCAAAGAGTTCCGTCGAAGTAAAGTCTTGTTGGTGTTCAGTCTGTCGCCGTTTAGTCGTACACTCTTGACCTCCAGCCTTATTAAACTTGAGTCAAAGTTCCGCAGAGGTTTTCTAAAGTTATATAGTTTTTAAAGCAATTTTTAATGGTCTAATGTTTTAGGTTCCTTTAATTTGACATCACTGCCATCACAGCGAGCTTCATTCTCGTTTTAAATGATAAATTATATTTATTTTGCAAACAGGATTTCACAAACACTTTTACACGTCCTTTTTAAAAAAAACTAGATGGTATTTCGTACCTGACTACTCTGAGAAGTAACAACCAAAAAAAACTCAGACTTTAAACTTTAATTTGTACAATTGAAATAATTCTAACTACATGTACTACTACATGAAAAAAATGTTCAAAGTAAAACATTTTTTCTTTGAAATTTCGTAACTACTCCTAACCGGGATTGAGTTTTAGTTTTTTTTACACACAAATATTTATCGCTATTTTCTTCACAAAGTGTACAATTGGAATTTTGATCTAATGATTCATTAGGCTACAATTAATTAAAAACCACTCATTTCGCACTATTCGGCCCGCTGTGACTGACGTAACAACCACTTTGTAGTGCAAGCTGATTAGAACTTAATTCTAACAGCATTTCAAGCGAAGTTTGAACCACAACAAATAGAGTTGCTAATTTTGTAGATACGAGTACCACAGCCTTAATAAAGTTGCTGGTGGGTTACTATCTTTAACTTAGCTTTTAGTATTCAAATACTTAATTATAAAAATACATAAAGACAATAATGTCAATAAAATAGATTTTTAAATTATAATTCAGGTTACAGATTCACTTAACGGTAAAAGTCCTCCTTCCTTATACGTTAAATACACGAGAAAAGATCTAATAACCATTTTGAAAAAAAAAAATTAACTTATATTGAAATTATTCATTAGATCGAAAGGGCCGTTGATAATCCGAAAAATCCGAATGGAAATAGATCGTTCTGGGACAAAGGATTCCCAGTCGTTTGGGAACAGAGGCCCTAGCACTAGTTTTGACGTTTTTCGTAACGTGAATACGTCAAAATCAAAATCAAAATCAAAGCATTTATTTCAAGTAGGCCAGTTACAGGCACTTTTGAATTGTCGAAACAAAAATGAACATTTAATGTAGCTACAGTCCCAGTCACAAGACATAAAAACTGTGAAAGTACTGTAGTTAAGTAGACTACTACTAACGTAAAGTACGTCGATATTTAAATCGAAAATAAAATAATTGTACAGCATTTTAGTTAAATTATTTGAGACAAGCAGAACCAGTATCAAATTCGGCTGGTAGGATATTATTAGTATAGGCTGGGAGGATATTTTCAGAATAACACAGTGCAAATTAAAATGGTTCTAACAAATAACTTTCAGGAAATTTTGAAGCATCGTATGACCCCATCCACTCACCAGATAAAGGGTGTAAAAAACCTCATAACGAAGACGAAATGCACTTGTTCTTCCCGTCATTGCGATCATTTTTTCACCTTCTAGTTACGGAGATTTTGTGGGTCAAAGTTCCAACTTTTTCACAAGTCCATTCATAAGCACAATGCCAAAATATTGTAGGTATTTTGTCGAAGGCAGCGATACAGACACATGAGGGTATTCGGCCGCGAGGAAAGAGGCGTATTATTGGGTGGAACAAGCATGTTCGCACCGCTCACATAGAAGCGAGGGTTAAGTATCAGGTTTGGCTGTTTTATAATAAACCTAACTCCGGTAGGGTTTGGGAAGAGATGCACGAGAATCAGAGGCTGTTTAAAGGCAAACTTAAATGGTGCCAAAACCATCAACAGCAAATCAAAATGGACATAATATCAGCACAAAGATGGTCCAAAAATTTTGGCCGCTTTTAGAAGTCCACATCCCGACTTGATCTTAAACCAGCTTTGCCAGTAACAGTGGCGGGCTGTAGTGCACCAGAGGATATTGCAAACACTTTCCTGAATCACTTTCGCGTTTCCTCGCGGCTGGGACCTTCTTGTTCAATGGTCAAGGCTGAGATTTGTCACAATATTCATCACAAGATAATCTCATTCGTTTTTCAGCCAAGCAGGTTTCATCTGCGATCCAAGAAATGGCCAGAGGCAAGTCTCCGGGGCATGACAGTCTCAGCATTGAGCACTTGAAATATGCTAGTGTACATTGTCCGAGAGTGTTATCCACGTTCTATTCTTTATGTTTGAGTCATTCTTACCTTCCACCTGAGTTAACGAACACTATAGTAGTACCAATAGTAAAGAGCAGGATTGGTGACGTCTCTGATGTAAATAACTACAGACCAATATCACTTGCTACTGTACTAGCCAAAGTATTGGACAGTCTGTTGGATAAAATGTTAAATAATTACATGAATTTAAACGATGCTAAGTTCGGGTTCAGGGCAGGACTTTCCACCGAAAGTGCAATATTGAGTCTGAAACAGACTGTCCGATATTACACTGACAGACGCACGCCTGTGTACGCTTCTTTTCTCGACCTCTCCAAAGCCTTCGACCTAGTGTCTTATGGCAAAAGCTCGGGAAAGCAGGCGTGTCAGCTGAAATTATACGTTTGTTCCAGTATTGGTATAACAGTCAAGTAAAACTATGTAAAATGGAAGAATTCGCTCTCTGCAGCGTATGGGTTGGAATGTGGGGTGAGGCAGGGGGGGCCGACCTTTTTTTTTTTTTTTTTTCTCGATGTGGAAATCCTCAATGGATGTCCTCCGCCCTGGGGAGAGCGGAGGGGTCTGTCAGACTCGGACTGACTAAAACCACACCGGTGTTCCCTCGCACACTTGCGTCAGGGGGCAACGGGATCTGATGCGACTTCCGCTGCCCCGGACTAGTGCTGGCCCGCTTGACCTACGGGCCTCGTCCCGGGGGGAGTGAGGTGTAAAACTCCCCCCGCTACGTCTATGAGAGGCGCGCGTGGAACACAACGCGCCGCCGTCTCGGGTCCAGTGTGATGGGGGGCGACGGATGTCCCCGAATCCGCCGCCCCTGGACCAATTTAGGGGGGCCGGAAGAGGGCGTTGTCAGCCCTCTGCCGACGCCCGGTGCGTCTGCTGCGGGATGGGCGGGAGCTGGTCATCTCCCTCTCCCTTTCCGCAGCTTCCTTCTGCGACATGACGGTCTTGCAGAAGGACATCACCGCGTCCCAGGACTCTGCGCTGCCGACCATCGAGCGAACGACGGCCGGCAGCGACAGGTCTCCTCCTACCTCTGCAACGAGGGCACGGCGCGGCTCATCGAAAGCGGCACACTCGGCCAGCGTATGCCGCGCCGTATCCTCCGAACAATGGACGCAGTGATGGCACCGGGCGTCCGGCTCCCTGCTTAAGCGACACAGGTACTTCCCGAAGCAGCCGTGCCCCGAGAGTACCTGTGTCGCCCGAAACGTCAGAGAGCCGTGCTTCCTCCCGAGCCAGTCGTCGAGTACTGGCCGGATCGCCTCGATTATGTTGAGGCCGGCCCGCCATTCCGCCACCATGACCTGTCGGAGCTGAGACCGGTACACCGTAATCTGTCGCTGCACCAGCCTCTCGCCCCGATGTTCGGCCTCCTCGCGCCACTGGTACAGTGTCGCGAGGGTCTTCGCCTCCAGGTCCCATGGCGGGGATCCGGCCAGTACGCAAGCCGCCTCGTAGGAGATCGTGCGATATCCCCGTACGACCCTGACGGCCATCGCTCTCTGCGGTCTGCGCAGGACTGCGATAGTGCGGGCCGTCAGGTCGGTCGCCCATATCGGGGCTCCGTAAAGGGCCATCGATCGCACGATCCCCACGTACAACCGCCTGCAGGCGGAGCTCGGGCCCCCCAGATTGGGAAGCAGCGTTGACAGCGCGCCCGCCGCGCCCATCAACTTGGGCACCAGCCGCTGAAAGTGGGGGCCGAAGTCCCAACGGCTGTCGAGCACCAATCCAAGGTATTTCATGGTTGACTCGACAGCGATCCGGACCCCCCCGACCACAATGTGTGATCCCAACGGCGGTGCCCGTCGGGGGCCATGAAAAGCGATGGCCTCCGACTTGTTGAGGGCCACCTCCAGGCCCAGGCGCCGTATGCGGCTCACCACCTGTGAGACCGCAGCCATAGCTAGCAACGCTGCTTCCCTGTATGAGCTCCCCCGGGCCGTGACCAGCGTGTCGTCCGCATAACACGTCAGGTTCACTCCCGGCGGGAGCTCACACCGCAAAACCCAGTCGTATCCGATGTTCCACAGGGGTGGGCCCAGAACCGAGCCCTGTGGAACACCGCACGACATCTCACGACGGCCTATGCCGTCGCGTCCCATGTAGGTGACACACCTCCCCGAGAGATACGCCCCCACGATGTTGCGGAGGTAGGAAGGCACCCGATGATATCGCAGGGCCTCCCTAATGCAACTCCAAGGCAGGGTGTTGAACGCGTTGGAGATGTCCAGAGACACCGCCAGCACCACCCCACCCTGGGACACCGCTTCCTCCGCCAGGACTCTTACTCTCCTGATGGCGTCGATGGTAGAGCGCCCACACCGGAAGCCAAACTGGCTGTCGTCCCGGTTCGGCCCCACTGTGCACATGTGGCTGACGAGGCGGTCTGCGATTACTCGCTCGAACAACTTGCCCGCCTCGTCCAGCAGCACTATGGGCCGATAAGCGGACGACGAATCCGCCGGGCGCCCCGCCTTCCTGAGCAGGACCAGTCGACCAGCTTTCCACCTATTAGGGAAATGGCCCTGCTCAAGGCACGCCGAGAAGAGTCCCCTCAGTGGGGGCTCCAGCTCTTTCAGGGCGAGGACTAGGGCGCGGCCAGGCACTCCGTCGGGCCCCGGAGCAGTGTTTTTTGCCCGGAGCCGCATCACGGCCGCGCTCATCTCCGCCTGTGTCACCTCTGGGACGGTTTCGCTCTCCTCTTCTTCCGGCTCTGCAGCTGTGGGCGGAGCCATCGGCGGTGGCTCATGCTCGGCTCTCTCAGGAAAGAGAGCCGAGACCACTCGCTCCAGAAACTGCGGCTCGAGACCTTCCGTCAGCGGGGGGGCCCATGGCCGAAGTTTCCCTCGGACCGTACGGTAAGGGCGCCCCCACGGATCCCCGTCTAGGGTCGCGAGCAGCTCCTCTCTGGAGCGCGTCTTCGACTCGCCGATGGCCAGCCACAGAGCCTCCTTCGCCGCGCGGTACACCTCATACAGCGCGGCTTCTTCGTCGGGATCCTCGCGACGTCTCCTCCGACATCGCGTGTACGGGCGTCTGGCGTCTGCGCATGCGACGCGCAGCTGCTCAACCTCGACGCACCACCAGTACACGCGGCGCCTTGCGGACAGAGGGGAGACGCGTGGCATGGACGCGTCGCAGATTTGCGTCATCGCGTCGCCAAACCACTGCGCCTCCTGTTCGACGTCGACGGGACCGACGGAAGCCGACTCCCGAACCCAGGCCAGGACGATTGTGGCTTCCTCGAGAGCCTCCTTGTCGAGGCGTTTCAGAGCCCAACGCGGGCCGTC
Source organism: Xestia ashworthii (assembly GCA_950022955.1). NCBI lineage: Eukaryota > Metazoa > Arthropoda > Insecta > Lepidoptera > Noctuidae > Xestia > Xestia ashworthii. The sequence goes on along the minus strand of OX465551.1, from coordinate 2,727,029 downwards.
TCTCCGGGGGGCCGATTGGCTACGACCTCCAGCGGTTTGGGCGGAGACGTCGAAGCGTATGTATCGGTGGTCCGATAGCGTCTCCACCTCCACTTCCACGTGCCAATCATGAACACGGTGCACGACAGCGGGGCTAGCGAATGAAACATCCACTATGGACCCGCCCCGCTGTCGCACACACGTGTAGGCCGAACCCCGGTTCAAGACGGCCAGGCCCGTCGTAATGGCCCACTCCTCTAGCACATCGCCTCTCGGGTCTGTGACCGGGGATCCCCACGCCGCAGATTTGGCGTTCAGATCACCGAGAAGCAGTATGGGCCGAGGGTGAGACCGGCCGACGACGGCTCCCAACTCGACAAGGAAACTCTCGAATTCGGCGAGACTCCTGTTGGGCGAAAAATATGCCCCGATCGTGACGATCCCGTTCACAAGGGCGGCAACCCAACCGTGACCCCGGGATACGTCGACAAGAGTCGCGCCGATGATGGCCACCAGGCCGTCCAGATCCCCTGCCCAGTTTTCCCGGGGGGGGACAAAATACGGCTCAGCGACCACCGCCACATTTATCGACCACTGCGCCATGCTCAAGACCAAGAGATCCTGAGCTCTGGTGCAGTGGTTGATATTCGCCTGAAGGAAATGAAGTGCCATTACTAACACTCCATTTCCTGGGTTCGTCCCACAACTGGCCGGGAGTCGGCCTCAGAGGTGCTAGGGGGTGCGGCCCCCGCAGCCTTGGTCCAACGCTTGTTGCGCTTTCTGGGCGCGCCGCAAGCGTTGCCGCCTATTCTGTGCCCCGCGGACTTTCCTGCAGCTGTACATAGACTGCAGTTTGGCTCCGCGGAGCACTGGGCCGCCTTATGGCCAGGCCGACCGCAGCGATAACATAAATCGCTGCGGTCGGTTTCGCAGGTGCAGAGTGCCCGTACGTGCCCTTTCTCGAGGCACCGGTAGCACTGCATGGCCCTGGGTGCCAGGAGTTTTACCCTCGCTGACACCCAGCCCACCAGTAGACGGCCCGCGTCGGCGACCTGCTTGGCCGCAGCCACCGGGCACCGCATCCAGATGGTGCCAAGCCCGCCAGCGTTTAGGCGGATCTCGCCCGCCCGCACATTTTCCGGCTGGCATCCGCCGCTCCGGGCTATGGCCGCCACCACCTCCTCTGGGGTCAAGGAGTCGTCCAGCCCATCGACGCGAACCTCAGCCGTCTTCATGGGTCTGGACACCCGGACCTCCTCGGGGTTGAGGACGTCCCTCAGCTTTGCAGCTAGAGAGTCCGCCCTCTCGGCACAGCTGGTCCCCGCCAACTCAAACATGTTGGCTCCCGTAGCAGCCGTTTTAAAACGGAAGCCGTCTGGGGTGCCAAAATCAGCGAAGACCAGCTTGCCCCTCGCCTCCGCCAGTACCTTCTGGTACGTTATCCCCCTCTCCTTGGCTTCCGGCTGCAGCGTAACAACTACAGCCTCGGAGCGAGGGACGCGGATTCTGGGGGCCTGCCCCTTGGTGCCCGGCGCTTTCTTGGCCTTACCCCTCTTTCGCTTCTTTTTGCGGCTTTCGGCCGTCTTCCATTCTCCGCTGTCTTTGGGGGACGAGCTGCTCTCCTCGGTGGGATTTGTCTCCCCCGACCCTGCCTTTTTGGCCCCCTCTGTGGGTTTCTTGGGCATCTGCGTGGCCTTGTTGGGCACGGGTGACGGCTTTTTTGGCGCAGGTGGCGCTTTAGCCACCTGTGCCCACGTCGGCCCAGCCGCTGCTGGTGCGGGTTCCACCTCTTTCCTCCGTGTATCGGCCGCCAGCGGCGGACGAAGCCTGACAGGGGGGTTGAGTCTGGGCTCTAGGCTGTCGAAGCGGGCGGTCATTATATTTAACAGCCGGCTGAACTGGTCTTCCCCCAAAGACCCGTTCTGTGGCAGGGTACGACTGGCCGTAGTCGGCACACCCTGCTGCCGGCTGAAGTCCGCCCTCAGGGCGCTGACCTCCTGCTGGAGCTCCTCCATTCTCGTATGGAGACGGTAATTCTCCTCTTGGAGTTTCACCGTCTCCTCCGAGGTCGTTCGATCGAGGAGGACGTCCATCGCCTCCTTGATCGCAGTCGCTGCCTCTTTTAGGACTCGCGTGAACGTGCCCTTCAGGTTGCCTGATTTCGTGGCCACCTTCAGGACGACGTCCACGCCGTCCAACACTTGACGGCCAAGGGCTTCTGCCGTTAAGCCCTCAATGGCGGTCTGGGAACGCCTCTCCCTTGCCAGACGAGCCAACTCAGCGACTTCGTCGGTCGCGATGGCCTTCCGGCCCTCTCGCCTCGCAGCGTTGAGCTCCGCCCGGGTGCGCACCAATGCAATGGAGGCATCACCTTGCTCCACCTGCATAGCCCCGTCAGAGTCACTTACCGGTATTTCGCGGGGCTTTAGGAACCGGCCTCGGGAGTCGCGTGACGCTGCCGGGGCACTCGTTCCGGAAGGTGGTCCGCGTCCTCTGCCTCTCCGTGGTGTAGACACCTTGGGGGCCGGCAGGTTCTCCTCACTTGAGGACAAGCCCACCGAGCCCGCATCCGACCCACAGTCACGCGGCCGCTTCCCCCAAAACTTGGAGCGAGTGGCCGCAACTGGCTGTGGTGTGTCGGAAACCTCCGACAGCGCAGTCACCCTTTCCAGAATGACTCGCGGTTCTGCTGGAGCCTCTGCTCCCATCTTTAGTGACACAGTGCCCGAGTCTGACACTGCGTCCTTCGCACGGTGCGGTGTAAAAGAGATCAGGTCTTCGAAAGACCGTGATCTTGTTGAGCCTCTTCGGCTCTCGTTGCCATTGGCAAGCGGAAAACGGTTGGTGCCCTCCCCAGAATACGGGGGGCTTGACGATCCGTGGACCGTGGCGGATTCTCCAACTGCTGAGCAGCTGGTACCGCCCTGGGGTACTTCTTTACAACTCGTTTTTTTCATTTTTTTTTCCTTTGAAGGGTGCGGTCCCTTACTCCCTACTTCGTCTTAATAAATATATAAACATATACATATAAACATATTATTATATACATAAACATAATATATTCCCCCCCTCCCCCTTGATCCTTTATCACGACGATTCACCACGCTCATAGTCACGTCTGATGTACAGACGCATACCAGAGGGCGACGGATGCCGTGATCCAAGATGAAGGAGGATCCCCACCCTTGATTAACTCCCCGAGAACTTCGAGGAGTGAATCACTAATCACGTACCGTCCGATGAGCCCGCTGTGTGAGCCATCGCACGGTACACGACGAAAAACCCCACCCTGATTCACTCCCCGAAAACTTCGAGGAGTGAATCACAAATCACGTACCGTCCGATGAGCCCACTCTGTGAGCCATCGCACGGTACACGACAAAAAACCCCACCCTGATTAACTCCCCGAAAACTTCGAGGAGTGAATCATCAATCACGTACCGTGCAATAAGCCCGCAAGCCATCGCACGGTACATGACGAAATCCTCCCCAATGCACATCGAACCCCGCACGATAGACCCGCACGTCATCGCACGACGAACGATGTGACCCCTCCCCAGAATATTAGCCGCGACAGTAACATTTCCCAAGGGATGAGAATTTCTTCTCATTCCTCGAGGAAGGATACTGTCGCGCCCAGGGTGCACCAGCCCAGCAGCTGCTCTTTCCTCCAGACGTATCGAGAGGGACCAGCAGCTGCCAGACAAACGTGGAGGAATTCTGACGCACCCCGGGGGGGCCGACCTCGCCCAAGGTTTTCAACCTCTACGTTAATGAACTAATCGATGGACTCAGCAGCAAACGGATTGGTCGCTGGATTGACCAGATTTGCGTCAATAATCTTAGCTACGCGGATGACATGGTGCTGCTGGGTCCAACGGCTGGCTCTATAAGGGAACTTTTGAAGCTATGTGAAGATTACGCTGCTAGCCACGGTCTAGTGTATAATTGTAAGAAGAGCCTTGAACCGGTAGGACGCAGTCATACGAACCAATTATCACCCTCAATGGCCAGCCCCTACAGCGTGTAAAGCAGGCCAAGTACTTAGGGCACTGTGTAACGGAGGACCTCAAAGATCATGAAGATATAGAAAGTGAGCGTAGGGCTCTTGCTGTAAGGGGCAATATGTTGGTTCGCAGGTTTGCTTGTAAACGAAGTTTCGCGTTTCATGCCATTATCCGTTGAGGAGTTCTTTTGTGAGGAGGCGATCTTGGCAGGATCAAGTCATGTTTGTCAATAAAATATATTGTCATCAGACCCAAAGGTCGTACCAAAATTTCAGCTCAGCCGTTTGAGAGGAACTTGGTTGAATTTCGGTTGCAAGTACACACTAACAAACAATCTAATTATCACAAGGCAAAAGTCACCGAGGATACTTAGGTTTAATTTTGTTCCTTCACTGTATGAGAAGAGATCGAAACAGGGGCAGGAACGCCTATAGGTAATAATTGGTAAGAAGATTGTCTAATAACTAAACATACAGGTTCATATACCTACTAATATATGTCACAAGTAGGTAATTCAAAAACAAAACACTCTACGCATCGCACTCGACATGCAATCAGTACTTACAATTACCGGTATATAAGCCTAGTTCAGCACACAAGAACGAACCTACCATCATGGAAGTGCAAAAGTTATACGTGGTGCTACTAAGTTTCTTCGTGACTGTTCTGGCGTGTGACCTAAAACAAACAGATGCCGAAATTGCTGCCAAGGCTAACGTGGAGTTATACATCAACACAACCAGACCAGGCATCATCAGCAGGTACAGATTGCTCTATCATGTAGCTCCCCCAGTCGGCTGGATGAACGATCCCAATGGGTTTTCTTTCTTCAAGAATAATTATCATCTGTTCTATCAGTATCATCCTAATGATACGGTGACGGGTCCTATCCACTGGGGACATGTGATAAGCCCGGATCTAGTGCGGTGGACACAACTGCCAGTTGCATTACTTCCGGAGAAGGAACTGTGTTTCTCAGGCAGTGCGATAGAACTAGACGGCACGTTAGTCCTAATGTACACTGCTCACATACAAGTCAATACAACGTTTGCCAACGAGACGCAGTACTTGGCGTTCAGCAACGACGGTGTCGTGTTCAACAAATACAAAAAGAAAAATCCGGTTATATCGTTTTCGCCTGACACCTCTCCAGATTTCCGAGACCCTAAAGTGTGGAAACATGAAAACTACTATTACGTCGTTATGGGTAGCCAGACTTCAGCGCAGTTGGGCAGAGTGTTACTGTACAGGTCAGCGGACATGGCGTACTGGGAGTATTTCAGTGAAGTGGCTAAATCTAATGGTGATCTGGGCTTCATGTGGGAGTGCCCGGACTTCTTTGAGTTGAACGGGAGCTACGTTCTGCTAATGTCTCCTCAAGGTATACCTGCAGCAAACAGGACAGGTGACCGGTTCCAAAATCAATACCAGACGGGATACATAATTGGAAACTTCAATTACACAACAGGAAGGTTTGTTGAAACTGTACCTTTCCAAGAAATTGACTATGGTCACGATTTTTACGCAACACAGACAATGGAGAAAGATGGCAAGAGGTATTTAATTGCATGGATGGGATCGTGGGATGGCGCTTTTCCGGAACGTGCTGACGGATGGGCAGGAGCCATGACCATCATTAGAGAGTTGACGTTAAGCGGCAACCGCATCTTGATGAAACCTGTTGACGCGATCACCAGTCTCAGAGGAGCTGAACCTTTGTTTAACGGAACCTTGGTAGCAACTGCTACAATTCCGACACTTAACAAAACGGGTGAACTACTTGTTAGTTTTAATTTAACGCAAGATCTTACTTTGAGCATCAGAGGTGAAAGTGATACTCAGTTGGTCACTTTGAAGTGGACTGCTTCTACTGGTAAAATCTCGTTGGACAGGGGGACTGCAACTTCTCCAGATATTCGACAAGGGTTATGGAGTCCGGTGGCTTCCCAAACACTGAGAATCTTCTTAGATGCTAGCTCGATTGAAGTTTTCTGTGGTGAAGGTGAAGTGGTGTTCAGTTCCAGAGTGTATCCTAATGGTTCCTGGCGGGTAACCAATTCTGGTACCCAAAGTGCAAATGTTGTAGCATACGCGTTGGCGAGAAGTGTCCCTGCATAAATGATTGTCTCTGTCTTACTTTTTTTTTAAATGCTAATGATTACTGTTTAACTGAGAAAATGATTGTTTAAAAGGTTTTTTTTAATTGATAAGTTCGTCCCAACAAAACTAGAAGAATTTTTGTCACTTGAATGATGTTGACAGGTTTTTGGTACCTCAGAATTAATTCAATAGATCCTTGTAAAACTGTATTTTTGATTATTGAACCTAATTCATGTTTTGTGATTTGAAAAGAAGTATACCTGTATAATTGTTCTTTCTTTCAGTGTATTTATTGACTATTGCACTTTTTTTGTTAACATTTTGTTTTGTTTTTTTCATAAGATTTGTAAGTATTTGTTCTTAAGGATTTTCATTTGACGTGTTAAATGGCTCATTTTAATTGATAATAAATATTTTTTTGGCTTTTTGTTTCTATTCCAATAAATGTATTATCTTTACTATTTTGTATTTGTTTATCACCTTTGGTTTTTCTTAAAGATTAATTACAGAGTCAAATCATAGCATCAGCGGTGCTGTAACGTCTCATTCATCAGCCTTTAGGTTTACGACTTTGGGCAGTACGACAAGCGTCAGACGACACACGCGCGTCACTTGTTACTTTCGCGTGAGTTAAGTACCGTCCTCCGCAAGTGATTTGTTCCGCATCTTGCATTTGTTTATTTCTTAGTCGTTGCCGTAAGACGCGAATTGATTGAGTTCGTGGCCTAGGGGTTATATCTCTGTAGGAACATTTCCCATATAATAAAAGTTGAGTAGAAAGTACAACTCATACATATTTTCAATACTAGCGAAACGTGGGTAAACTATCAGGTACATCTTAGCCCAACCCTCCGGGGCTTACAGGTATATTATACTCGTATCTGTAAAGAGAGACTGTAGAACTCTTTAGAATTAGTTTCTTCAGGAAGATACATGAGCTTTGGTGAAACGCAGCAAGTCCAACAGTACAACACTTGTAACAACTGTAGTAGCAACTGCTTCGGTAATGGATCCAATCACCAGGTCAGGTAAAGTAATATTCGTTTTTCCGTGTGGAATTTCTAAGAAGCAGCCTGATCTCTTTTGTGCTATGTGGGCTAAATGGCACTAGCCTCGCTCAAGGGACTGAGATATTATTTGGTATCGTGTTATCCGGCAACTGGTTTTTAAAGGTCAGATAGGCAGTCGCTCCATATACTAAAGCTGCTTTAACTGGGTACCCCAGATTTGAACGTAGGTGCTTTCAAGAGGTATCACATCATGAAGCTGTCTGTACATACAATACTGCTGCATCGGAAGGTAACATAAACATAGTTGGGAAAAGGCAGAGAGGATGATGAGCAGAATGTGACGGGTACTGCAGGTATTATGGAGGTAGATCCGCAGCCCAACATGTTTGAGGGGGACAAACTTGTGTCAGCTCAAGTAAGGTAGGAGGGTGTTAGGTAAGTTGGAAAGAGACGCACGTATAGGTTAAGATAAGATTTGTTACTAAGCTAAAATACATAATCAATACATCAATGATGTATAAAGAGGACCCTTTGCTAAGCTATCAACCAAGCATTCTGTACATCAAATTATTTTTGCAGTGTCCCCTACATTGCGCTTTTTGGGAATGAGGTTATGTAGTCGTGTTAGTTTAATCGTAAATGTTAAGTAATGTTGCTTAACTGTTCAACCGACTTCCATAAAGAGGAGGTTCTCAATTCGACTGTATTATTTTTTTACTCCCAAATTTCGACAGTGGTGTGTTAAGTTCCATTTATTGGGGACTAGCTGGTACCCGCGACTTCGTTCGTGTGAAAATTTTGATACGTGTAGGAAGGAGACTGCCTCGGTGGTCGAGTGGTCGCGAGTGCGACTACTACCCATGAAGTCCTGAGATCGATTCCTGGCTTAAGCAGTGTTGAAAAAAAGTGTATATGTTACCGGCCAAACCTGATTTCAAGACAAACTAGTTTGGCCTAGGTTAAACTGAAAGGAGACAATTTGTTTGGGCCCATCATTCTGGTCGTTGCATATATTATTCACATTACACAAAAAAAGTAACCATTTTACAATAGTATTTAAACGAAATATTACAAAAAAATTAAACCGGATTAAAATCACAATAAATAAGCTATGTTATGATATTTATTTGCGAGTCAAATCATTCCTGTTGTGGTCAATGTCATTTGATAGAAAATACTTACGTGAATAGGGGCGTTTTTTCCATTTACTAAAAAAATAATCATATCTTCTATAATTATAATAGAATCAGAACAGAATATAAAAATAAATATTATTAAACTGTAAGCATTTTTAGTGCTATTTTTAAAGGTTGGGGCCGGCGGAGCATGCGTATTTCATACAAACGTAATACCAAAATAATTTGGAAATGAAACATATTCTTAAGGCGCTTAGACGAGCTAAATTAGCAACTCTATTTGTAGTGGTTCAAACTTCGTTTGAAATGCTGTTAGAATAAAGTTCTAATCAGCTTGCACTACAAAGTGGTTGTTACGTCAGCCAGTGCGGGGCAAATAGCGCGAAATGAGTGGTTTCAATCGATTTACAAAAAAACTATTGATTAGATTAAAAAACTAAAACAGTATCATGATAAAATATTGCTTGTAGAATTATTTGCCAAAAAATCAGAATGATCGCATGCATATTAGTATGATTTTTATTGATTGAAATATATTTTTAGAGGTAAGTTCGTGATTTCTTTTTATCGAGCCAAATTAATTGTATTATGTTTTCAAAACAGTATCATGCTAGCATATATCCTGAAGAATATCATTTATTTTCTGGTCTTGTTTATAGCAGTGAATCATATACTTTTAGTAATTATAAAACTCGCGGTTAGCTCGTGTAATCGCCTTAAGATAGTGTGTGTATTTATTTCGATTGGATTATATTTTGAGAGGACAATGATACAAAGACGAGATATGAGGAATTTAAAATGTCTATAGAAAACTTATTTGTCTCATAACCATTGTTAAAATCAGTGTCCAATCAAAATATATATTTGGGAACCTAGATATTTTGTAATTCAATCGAAATAAATACACACTACCTTAGGAATATGTTTAACCACCAAAAACATTCTGTAAAAAACTAGCCAAGTCTCGATGGAGCTGCTTGTTTATCTCTAAAAAGTAATGAAACCTAGTCAAAGTCGTGCCAAGTCTAAGGTTCCTTACTGCGATTTCTTTATTATTATAGTTAATGTTGTGTGACTTGGCCGTTGAACATTAATTTTGTTTACACGTAATGTTATATCTGTTGTAACTACAAAATTGACTTGTACCCACGAACGTATAAAAAATGTTCAACGGCTGAGACCAGCTGTGGGTTCTTTATCAGATACTTCTGACCTTCGATTTTTGACATCAAATGAAGCGGCCCACCAAGTTGAATATTTTTTGTAAAGGCGGTATGTCAAACTCTCTAATAGTTTGGTGGGGCTCTTGTGTTTTCTAATCAGGGTCACCAGGTGCTCCAGATCTTCGATTATCCTAGTTTTTATAGTTTTCCCTTTATGTGTAACTCTGTACCAAATTTCAGCTCTCTGAGTTTATGGGAGGATCTATTTTGATGATCATGAGTGAGTGAGTGAGTGTCATAAATGCGAAACTTTGCTTTCGCTTAACTTCGGAACTAAATTACCTACAGACTTGAAATTTTGGATTTTAAGTATATGATTATAACTTACTGGATGACGAAAATTTCAGGGTTCTGGTCTTATCCAGAGGTTCTCAAATAGGGGCCTGAAAATACGGCGAAATGGTTCCAGTAAAGGATGGTACGGCAGTGTTTGCTTCGCGCTTGACTTGGCGGGGGCACTGCCGTGCCCCCCGATTTACAAATTATTTTGGTATTACGTTTGTATGAAATACGAATGCTCCGCAGGCATCTTAATCTAAAATCGCTTAAATGGTTTAAACAATCAACCTGGTTCCGTGCCAACGGAACGTTATACATCCACTTTTTTAGTGGTTGACAGACAACTTCATTATTTTGACATTTACTTTTTCTGTTTATTTTAGTTTTCGTAAGTGTTTTTGCAGATTTTTCGCATTTATTCCGGTTAGACATGGCTTAGCTAATTTAACGCTGTAATGTAGAGGTTATAAGGAAGAAATCAATGTACGTTTCATTATTAAATGCTACAATTTATGTGGGTGGCCTAATCTCCGAACAAAAAAAATCTCCTTTGAGACCTGGTCGACGGAGCCCCGCTTCGCGGGGCTCCTACTTCTGAATGGTTTATAAAAAAATAACCTAACCTAACCTAATCTATCCGTGTCGATGTGCCCCAAGTCGGCCTAGGCCAAACTAGTTTGTCCTGAAATCGGGTTTGGCCGGTAACAAATATTTCAATTACATAAAGTTATAACAGCGATAATTTGGAGGTCACCTTTTAAGCAAGGTTGTGCTTGTGCAAGGTGATTCTGCATTTCCGGCTTAATACTGAAGATAAAGATGAAGATGAAGATAAAGATAAAGATAAAAATAAAGATAAAGATAAAGATAAAGATAAAGATGAAGATGAAGATAAAAATAAAAATAAAGATAAAGATAAAGATAAACATAAACATAAAGATAAAGATAAAGATGAAGATGAAGATAAAAATAAAGATAAAGAGGTATTTATTTGTTTAAACTGTGTGTTAGGTACCTACTACATTGAAAGTCACAATTGAAATAATAATTAAAAGGCATGATATTATGTTATGTGTAAGAACTAACTGCCTGATCAAAATGTTTTAATGTGTATGATGACTACAAAAGGTGTATTTTTGGATGCAGCTGTAATTCTGGGCGGCAGAGGACCAAAACCAAATTAAATGGCGTTGAGGTGACGATATGGCACCGATACACCTGTCTTTTAAATGTGAACCATCAAACGCCTTGATGGGTGCTATTTATTAACTTTTAATTTTGAAGTTTTTGGGTACTGAACAACCAACATATAATTGCCCGTGTGAGAAGCATAGAGTACACAATTGAATGCCTGTCACTTTTGTGCCCTGGGTGATTGTTGATCGTCATTGTAAAAGCCACTCTTAAGGGAAAATCTAACAATTGAAATGGCACGTTATTTGGAATAACAGGAATGCGGGAAATTAGAACACTCTCCGTTTTTGTAATGTTACTGCCCAGCTCTGAAATACGGAGCCTGGTGCCGTTGCACAGTCTAACCCCCGAATATTGAAAAGTCACTCAAATTTAAGGGCTGCTTAACATTTGAGCAGCTCCAAAACTTTACATTTTGAATGGCCAAACGTCACTTTTGAGTATCTGTTAAATTTAAGTGCTACTTAAATTTTGAGTGATGTTTCTGTATTTGGGGGTAAGTGCATCAAGATTTAGCATCAGCAGAACTGGAACGACCACTTTAAGCTCTAGCTGATGGAACTGGGGAGTTGAGAAATTCATCGGGGTAGGTAGTACCATCGTGCACTGTGGAGGGCGAAACACCGCCGTGTCTTCGTAGCGGCGATCGTTGACGGCAACCCATCGCGTCCGGCCCTGGTTCAATCCATGGTCCGGAGCGAGAGGGAGTGGGAAGCTGTCACCGCCTTCTGCGAAGCAGACATGCTAGCGAAGGAAGTGGCGGTACGTGAAAGAGAGAAAACGGGCGTTGAGGGGCACGTGGTCTGGACCCTCTCGACAGAGATCCGTGGGGGCGCCCTTACAAGATGGTGCAATAGGTGAATAAACTCCGCACCTGGGCCGCCCCCGCCTATGGCTCCGCAACCTGCGGTGCCGGAAGAGGACCCAAGCGACGATGATGACACTCCGGAAGTGACTGGGGTAGACCTGAGAGTGGCGGTAGGGAGGCTCAAGGCCAAAAATACCGCCCCGGGATCCGATGGCTTGCCTGGCAAAGCCTGGGTCCTGTCCTCGGATGCGGAGGCTCTCGGGCCCCTACTGAAGGGGCTCTTAAGCGCATGCTTGGAGAGAGGCCAGTTCTCGCTTCGTTGGAAGACGGGGAAACTGGTCCTCATCCAAAAGCCGGGGCGCCCTGCGGACTCTCCGTCCGCATTTCGGCCCATCGTGCTACTTGACGAGGTGGGCAAGCTCTTTGAGAGAGTGATTGCAAACCGCCTCGCCGAGCACCTTGAGGGGATGGGGCCGAATCTTGCGGAGAACCAGTTTGGTTTCCGCAAGGGGCGCTCTACAGTGGATGCCATCATGCGCGTGAGAGCCCTCACGACGGGGGATGCGATATCCCGGGGTGGAGTCGTCTTGGCGGTGTCTCTCGACATCGCCAACGCCTTCAACTCCCTGCCCTGGACCTGCATCAGGGAGGCACTCCGGCATCACCGGGTGCCGACCTATCTTCGTCGTGTGGTCGGGAACTACCTGACGGACAGGGCCGTCATCTACCCCAGTCGCTGCGGAGAATGGAACCGGCGAGAGATGTCGTGCGGTGTCCCACAGGGATCGGTTCTGGGACCGCCCCTGTGGAACATCGGTTACGACTGGGTGCTGCGCGCCGACCTCCCTAGTGGTGTCAGCGTCGTTTGCTACGCAGACGACACCCTGGTGCTGGCACAAGGGAGGTCACACGAAGCGGCGGCCGACAATATGACACGCGGGGTTGCGATAGTCGTTGAGAGGATCCGGCAACTGGGTCTCGATGTGGCATTGCACAAGTCCGAGGCCATGTGCTTTCATGGCCCTCGGAATGCGCCACCGTCGGGATCCACACTGACGGTAGGAGGGGTATCCATCGGCGTCGAGTCGACGTTGAACTACCTTGGACTCGTCCTCGACAGCCGGTGGAACTTCGTGGAGCACTTCCGACGTTTGGCCCCCAGGCTGGAACGGACCCGGGCTGCCTTCAGGTGGCTCCTGCCTAACCTTGGGGGGTCAAACGCCTCCTGCCGCAGGCTCTACGCCGGGGGTCGTGCGGTCCATGGCCCTTTACGGGGCCCCAATGTGGGCGTGTTCCTTGAGGCGGCAAGCCGCCCATTATCTGAACGCGCCCCAAAAAGTGGTGGCCATAAAGATGGTCCGTGGGTACCGCACGATCTCCCGCGAGGCAGCGGGTCTGCTTGCCGGATTGCCGCCATGGGATCTGGAGGCTTTAGTCCTCGCGCGCCTGCATGAATGGCGCGCGGAGGCACTACGTCGGGGGGAAACTCCGCTGCCGCGGCAAATTGCCGCTCAGCGGACAGACCTCCGGCGCGATCTCATGGCGACATGGAGAGAGCAACTGTCGCAACCCCGTGCAGGGCGCGCCACGATAGTGGCGGTAAGTCCCCTCTTTGACGAGTGGCTGGAGAGGCGCCACGGCGTCCTCACCTTTCGCCTGACGCAGGTCCTCACCGGACACGGATGCTTTGGGAGGTACCTGCACCGAATCGGGCGGGAGGAAACGCCCGGGTGTTTCCACTGCGAGGATCGACCGGAGGACACGCTGGAGCACACGGTGGAGGTCTGCCCTGCGTGGGCGGAGCACCGCCGTGTCCTCGTAGCGGCGATAGGTGGCGGCGACCTCTCGCGTCCGGCCCTGGTTCAATCCATGGTCCGGAGCGAGACGGAATGGGAAGCCGTCACCTCCTTCTGCGAAGCAGTCATGCTCGCGAAGGAGGTGGCGGAACGTAAAAGGGAGAGAGCCTCTCTTCCCAGCCGCCGCGGGAGACGCACCGGGCGTCGGGGGCCACGTGATGGCTACCGGCCACCGTAGACGCGGGCCTGTGGACGGTTAGCTATGGGCTAGCTAGCCGTCCGTCCGTCCAATGACGACAGGTCGTGTCGACGGCGCGTTCGTGTTCGACGCACGCCTCAAAGAGATGTCAGCAAACAGGAAGGGGTCCGCAAGGGCCTATGCCTGCCGGGGCTGCGGAACTGTTCGAAAGAGATACCGTGGCCTCAGAATACAAAGGGCTAAGAAGGAAAATGGATCTCGAAATTTTATTTTGGTTTATTTTTCTGACCCACTCATTCTTTCACGACATCACTGCCCTCTCACACAACCACTGTTTACTTTTTATATTAACCTCTAAATTGAGAAAAACGTGCATGATTAGTTCATCCTGTGTAGTCACTGGGAAAATTCTTCAGAATATAGAATTTTCCCATCTGCGTCCGATTCCAAACGACCCTCTCCCAAATACCAATAGCTTAGTCACAAAGGCACCTACTTCGTGATCGTTGTTGTTTGAACGCGCGTGTTGCACGTAATATGGAGTTGTTTTTCAATCCCGGACGTTTTCACAGTGGCAACACCATGAGACCGGGGTTTATTTTCATCAATCGCTGTGCCCCTCTTTATAACTGGCAGTGTCTGTCTAAAGTCGCTTGCGAGCAAAACGACGACGCCACCCGTTAGCACCTGGTTGCCGCGGATACCCTGCAAGCTGCGGTTCAACGACTCTAATGCGACTATTACTGCCAATTCTTCAAAGGGACTTCCTCGTTTTTGGGGTATCTTAGTAGTGTAATGGTACGCAGCCTTTATTGTGGGATGCCACATGTGTCAATACTCTTGTGCCTTTCCATCTTCCTAGTTCATCGTGCTGTGCAGGGGCTGCCGCTGCGGCTGCGGAGAACCTAAAGTGGGATAAATATAGTAACCTTATTTCTCCTTAACCAAAACGCTTAGTTGACAGTTGACACTTCCCGTGACCCTAGGGCTGGCTTTTACCTTGCTCAAAGGCTTAGCATTGCCATACAGCGTGGTAACAGGTAACGCCGCCAGTCTCTAGGGAGCATTACCAGTTGACAGCGTTAAGTAGTTTTCGTTACGCCATTATATAAGATAAGGACAATTAGTGTAACTGTAAATAATCTAAACTTTTTAGTTTATTGTAATTTACAATTATCCTGTAAGTAGTGTCGTAAGTATGTGTTTAAATATTAAGTAAATTGAAATGAATGACACCATGAAAAATTTGAAAAAAAAAAGTGGTAGAACGGTGAAATGGCAACAGAAACTGGAGAATGTTGACTTGAAAATCAGCAGAAGTAAAACTGAATACATGTTCTGCGATTTCGGTGGTATCCCCAGTTCTGGAGCCATAGCGCTAGATGGCGCGTCTCTTCCTGTCTGCTCCGACTTTCGGTATCTCAGTTCACTCATGCAAAGCGATGGCGAAATAGATCGTAGTGTAAAGCACAGAATTAACACGGGATGGATAAAATGGTAACGGGAACAATATGCGACTCCCGCATTCCCCTTAAAGTTACAGGAAAGATTTATAATAATACATTGTAATACAAGGGGCTAAAATGACCCATTATAGACGAGGTAGTTTTACTACCGAGCTTTAGCGAGGTAGTAAATGGGAACCGAGTTATAATGGGATTTTAGCGCCGTGTGTTACACCGTACTTTTCACTACGATTGCGAGAAAAATAAAATATAATAAAATAATAATAAAAAATAATATATGATAGTTTATTTTATTAACAATTAAATGTACAATTTGTGCTGTTGTTCAAATTTAATGAGATGTTTTTTCCCGGCAACATAATTTCAGTTCTCTGTGAAGACGAATATAATATTGTGTCGTCTGTGGGGTAAACTTAGGAGATAAAAAGGAATCTTACTTACAATTGAAATAAATATTACAGAAAAAATCATAAAATTTCGCGCCAATGGCTTTTTTATTTCTTCTGTAGCTGGAATGCAACGCACACATCCTGCCAAAGGGCTCATTTCTGGAGACGCGGCGCGTTGGGCGGCGCGTCGGGCGGCGCGGGCCGCTTCAAATTCAAACATATGTCAATGTATGAGAGCGTTTACGGAGAAGCGTTTTTACGCGCGTTTGCTCGAGATGCAGCGTCGGACGCCGCGTCGGACGCGGCGGTGCACGCGGCGTCCCCCGTGGCGTGCGACGCGGCGTTATGTCATGGAGACTTCTGCCAGTTTTTGGAGGATGATGTTATGCCCAATGGACTAAGTAAATTAGTTTTGAATGATAACAGTATGAAGTAAAATATGTTTGTGTTTCCTTTTGCTACATTAAAAAAATACTCTTCTACTTTGACAGATTTAAACTAGATAAAAACATAATATGGTTTTCGCTTGGAACTGCTACAAAAAATAAATCCAACCGTATTGCTTGAGGCAGTCGTAGTTCATATAGCATTATTTGTATATTGCATAGCTATAAATCACGAATTTATTAAAAAAACGAAAAAACATAATTCCTTCAAAATTTAGTAGCAGATTTGTTTTATACATAGTCGTATGAGCCATGTTTTGTAATTATAAACGTGTACTTTTTGGAACAAAATTCCTTAACGCGTCTTACAGATAGCGCGATTTAGTAGAAGTCGTCACGTTATGAAATGCTGTATGCGGCCTGCTGTATACTACCACGTAAAACACTGAACGAGGGTCCGTCCCTATAATGGCAAAGAATATAATACAACACTTGAAACTGTTAACATTGACATGAAACATATATATTTGCTGTAAGCTCATATCGAGTAAAATACCATCTTGCCAAGGTAACGATACCGCTATGGTTTCGTTAAATGCGTTTTACGTACTTCTAATCCGACTACAATACCATCTATCGAACGAGGGGTTTAACTTTCAAATCATTTTTGATTTAACTCTTAATGTTTCTCTATCCAACGTTTTTGTGATCTTTCTCTGCTTCTGTCATAGGTTTTCACAAATAATTTGGAAGTGAAAACTTCTTTAGCGACGTTGTGCACTTTTTGGGATGGGTAAAAAATGTTAAACTCGCGTCTCGAAAATTCGTAAGACGGAGATTCATAATGTAGGTAGATGTGGTGTTCACTCGTGCACTAGTTAGGGTTTAGAGTAAAACCACCGTATATTACTGTGGTGTCTTTGTTCAGGGTTGTACAATAAAACACTGTTTCCAATATTCCTGGGTTAGGCGTGCTGTCGCTAAGGCTGCTCGGACTAGACTGAACGCGGTGCATCGCCCCGCGCTCCCTCCAACATGCATCCCCCACCACAGAATGCTTATCTCATTTATTAAACACTACAGTAGTTAATATAAATTGTCATATTTGTGTACGATAGCGCAATAAATGAATATTTTACTTAACCACATAAATTATAGTACTTTTATACTGGTAATTAAAGCAATTCGTGCGAAATTATTCCCTAACCATTCCAAATTATAAAAAATGCACCCCACTCCCGCAGTGCAACCTTTTTTTTTTAAATTGACTATCATAATTATAACCTCAAACAGGGTTGTACAGACACGTGGAAATTTTGCGAAAACGCATTTGTTATTTGTGTTAGATCATACGTGAATATTGTTTAGTTTTGAAATACGAATTACGTTCGATATTAAAGAAAAAACGTTTGACCGCACAATTTTTTGTTGTTGTTATGCATCTACATCACACGCAAAAGAAATAAATATACATAATCAAAAATATTCAAATCTTTAATTGCTCTTTTTCACATAAATCGTCTACTTTGACAATTCTTGCTGCCCATCAAATGTCATTGCCTGCGTCAATGATGCCATTGTTACTATGCGTTGCTTAGCCAATTAGAGACGAGCGTTCACAACCTACCCAATCATAACTTTGTGATGATAATAGAGAACAAACTAGCTGTTTAGAGAAAACAAACGTTGTGGGGCCGTCTATCAAAAAGATTTTGTTTGAAGTTACTAAAAAAAGCGGCCAAGTGCGAGTCGGATTCGCCCATGAAAGATTCCGTAGCAGCAAGTAACATAACGCTTTTTTTTGTTATTTTTATATTAGAGTTGATTGAATGAAAGGTAAATTGCGGTTTATGATTTATGACGTATTAAAAAAAAAACTACTTACTAGATCTCGTTCAAACCAATTTTCGGTGGAAGTTTAAATGGTAATGCACATCATTTTTTTTTTTAGTTTTATCATTCTCTTATTTTAGAAGTTACAGGGCACACACACACATTTGACCTGTTCTAAAGTGTCTCGCTCGCAAAATATTCGGTATAGAAAAAAATTATACTACATATCTCAATATCATTTTTGAAGATATACCCATAACCCCACACGTATGGGTTTGATGAAAAAAAATGTATAGTTTCAGTTCTAAGTATCAGGAACCCCCAAAATTTATTGTTTTTTTTTCTAGTTTTTGTGTGAAAATGCGGTTCACAGAATACCTCCACTTACCAAGTTCCAACAGCATTGTTCTTGTAGTTTTGGAAAATAGTGGCTGTGACATACGGACGGACAGACACAGAGACAGACATGACTAATCCATAAGGGTTCCGTTTTTTGCCATTTAGCTACGGAACCCTAAAAAGCTCTCGAGTTGGCATTGGGACCAAAAACTACTTGATGCTCTGTGCTGTATTTTTTTTTACAGACAATTGACAATACTGAGACTTCCACAACATCAAAAGAGTTTGCATAGATGATGTGGATAATTCCAACTTGATTTCATCGAATCAGAGATCGATTATTAAAATAAATCGACATGCTTCTCGTGCGGATGTGCAGCACGTATTCCTTCCCTCCTACTGCAACGACGCGTGTGCCCGCAGCGTTGTCGACTGCAGGCAACACTCACACGCTACAAGATCCGTGGTAAACAGCGCGGCGTAATAGAGGAAGAGCCGTGACGATCAGCCCATCGCTATTTTATAAAACCGAAAAGTTTGTCTGTGTATGTCCCTAATTTTGATCACGGTTCCTATGAAACTTATCAGGTAGCAGTTGTATAAAATTGCTCGCGAATCGTGATTATTTTAGACAAAAAATGAGTACCTGTCTGGAATTCAAACCTGAGACCCTAGGTTTATAGAGGCCACTAAACCGTTGGGCTACTTCGCCCCAGTGATAATTGGTCTAAAATAGTCGTTCTATTCTAATCTAATGCTTGTTATGACGGAGTAAGATAGGATGAAAGGTAGAAATAAAGAAAACATATTTATTTGGCATAATTTTGCCATAAGTGCACACAACAAGAACAGAAAAAAATAAAAACTTAATTACACAATTAAAAAACTTAAAGCTACTCAGACAAAAAATGGAAAGAAATAATTATCGTGCGTCTCACGGCTGCGCCAAATAGGCCTAGTTTAGTTAAGCACTCGTAGATGTAGCGCGCTTCTATTTGCAGAGCCCGGCAGATCGAGCGAGATCCGCTGTTATCATGCCTCGACGCACTCGCGCTCCCCCCGGCCAGCTCGTCCTGTAGGTTGCGACGCGCGAGCCGCACGACGAGGAAGCGGGGGCGGGTCTCCACCGGCGCCCGCCGTCGCCTGCGTTGCGTTGAAGCGCCAGCCTCCTTGCTCCATGCTTGGGGCTCACGAAATCGCGCGCTTTAATTTTGACGCCAATCTTAGCGGTCACCAACATGGCAGTGTAGGTGGTGTTTTCTCCACTTATCTCTGGAATATTAGATCTAAGGATATCATTTGCGAGCAAGTCCTGGTCACGGTCGTTTATGTCGCTCAACTGATTTGTAAGATCCACATTCGACGATTGCGACATTTCGGGTCGAGCCAGTTTGGTCTCCATAATAACTATCCAACTCCAAGTTACTCATTTTATTGTTCTAACTTCAGAAGTTCAGACAAACACCATAGGTTGAGCACAGCAACGGAGTACAGGACCGCACATGCCGACGTTAAGCCACAAGTTGGTTTTCCGTTCCCCGAATAATTATCTTCTATAAACTGTGGGTTTCGGGTACTTGTGTATTGATGGGGTTCACTTATAGTTATTTACTGTTTTTTTTTTTTAATATTTAAACAGCACATGAACACTAGATAACAATGTTATTCGTAAGTTGCACTGGCAGAAGTATTTATTCACTAAACTTAGGCGAATTAGACTGTTATTTTTATTTATTCGCGAGAAGAAAAACACATAGAGCTTATGTCTGTTTGACATCCGTGACGTGACATGATGACACAAAGCCGCGTGCACCGCCGCGTCGGACGTGGCGTGCGACGCCGCGGGCAACGCGTCGCAGCACGCCCCACGTCTCCCTATACAATATTGTACTGAGGCCGCTGCACGCGCCGCCTCTCCGTAAACGGAAAAAACGCTCGACGCGCCGCGTGACGCGCCGCACAACGCGCCGCCCGACGCGCCGCGTCTCCAGAAATGAGCCCAAAGAGTTCGGCGTTCGGCGCGTTTGGTTCCATTTTTAAAATAAAATGCTTTTATTTTTAATGGAACAGTAATAAGTCAATTCTTTATGAATTATGAGTAGGGTCGCATGGTCAACAATGGATCAGTGGTACACAGATGATCACACACACATCTGCGCCATTTATTAATGTAACAGGAAACCAAATACGTAACCGTGTCTCGTTTGCGAACCCCCTCCCACTCCCGCAGTCGCCGCGCGGACGCGCTCACCAACGGACGCGAGAGTCTGCCATTTTAATTTTCGGGAGCAAACTGTCGCTAACGTAAGTTGAATTTTGTTTATATATCATAATCTATTGGTGTCATCCTATATACTTTATTCTAGTTGTTTGTGTACATTCATGTAGTATGATTGAGAGCTAATACATTTACGTAAGTATCTGTGGCTTTTGAAAAATTTTAGTTCGAACTTTGTAGTGGTAATATGGTTAACAGTGGATTCACTGTGTACACGATCCAGTGTACCCTCAATTAAATGAGGAACTTAATAGAAGTTTATCTTTACAGAAATGCCGAGGAATAGAGTAGAAGAACGAAAAGTATACACATGAGCAAATGCGTGAAGCATTACAGGCCATAAAAGATGGAAAAAGTATTAGACAAGCTGCTGCTGACCATAATATTCCTTTTACAACACTCCAAAGGTATCAAGCCAAAGAAAAAAAGGCGCAAAACCAGCTGACAAGGTTTACTCCTAACTACGCCGTGAACCAAGTATTTAATCAGGGAAAGCCAAAATCACATATCAAAATACTTTTTACTCATAGCTGAATTGAACACTTCTCCAAAAACACACTCAACTTATTTCTCAAACACACTTCGATTACACATCTCACTTACTCATCAAATTACAATCACATACACTCTACGCTTTAAACATTATATTACCCATAAACACTGCTTTACTATTCACATACGAACTCTTTCCATAATCTATGTACCTACCATGACCACAACTCTTGTCTATACATACTCTCCTGTTAACTATTCGATGACGTAACTAATTTATCTGAAAATATTGACCAGTTATCTGTATCTCACTCACAAATCGCGGACCTAGAGGATTGTCAAAATATTATTACCTCTACTACGGACAACCTAATTATATTGACTCAAAATATACGAAGCATTAACCGAAATATGCCCGGCTTAGAGGTTTTACTAGAAAGACTTAAACTAACTTGCGATATAATAATTCTAACAGAGTGTTGGCTAAAAAGTGCAACGGTAATCCCACACTTATCTGGCTACTCTCATGTAGCAACAAAAATAAACCCCATTCAAAATTACGGAGTAGTTATATACTTCAAAGAAAACATTAACCTAACAATAATAGAACCTGAATTCAATGAGAGTAGTTGCCTACTAGCCACCGTTGGAAAAAAAGTTGCCATTATGGCCTTATACAGATCGCCTTCCTACACTAATTTGGATCCGTTCATCTTGTCGTTGGATAAAATGTTACAATCAGTTTCTTCTTTTGAGCACATCATTGTTATAGGTGACATGAATCTAGCGATAAACTCAAATAAAATCAAATCTGAAGGGGAACGCTATCTAACCGTAGCTGCCTCACACGGCCTACTCCCAGCGCACACTTTAGTTACACGCAGCGCTCGCCAAACATGCATTGACCATGTCCTTATAAAAACTAAAGTCCCCTCTATCACAATAGTCCCCAATTCAACACTAACAGATCACCATCCTGTTTTATTTTGTTTAAATCTGAAAAAACCACGGCAACATGCAACCTCAACAAAGGCCATAATTAACGATAAAACATTATCACAAGATATTCTAAATATTAACTTTGATCCCATTTACCAAACAGAAAACCCAAACAATAGTCTAAATTACCTAACAAAAAGCTTACAAAAAGTAATAGAAAAGAATACAAAAATCGTAACACTTTCTAGACGCCAAAAAGTCATTAAGCCCTGGATAACTCCAGGACTTCTACGTTGTATGCGAAACAGGGACCAACTACACAAAAAGGCAAGCATTGATCCGGATAACGAAGTCTTGAAAATTACCTACAAACGTTACAGAAATTTCTGTAACAATCTATTACGAAGGTTAAAAAGAGCGTACGAAAAAAACCAAATCCTGGAATCACAGAGCAACAATAAAAAACTATGGAAAGTCATCAAAAACATCACACACACATCAAAAAATACGCAACACCATAAAGATTTGCTAACTCTCTCATCTTCTCCTAACCAATCACTTCACGAAGCAAACAGCTATTTTATTAATGTGGGTAGCTCACTGGCGGATAAAATTAGTCAACAAAATCTTACTTTAAGATATCAACAATCATTGAATAATGCCCAAGATAAAGTTCCAAATTTCCCTAATTCTTTTGTCTTAACTGAGACAGACATTCATGAAATAGGACAGCTTATCATGAGCCTAAAAACCGAAAGTGCACCAGGATGGGATGGTATCAGCAGTAGATTCCTAAAACAACACAAAAATGTTCTTGTTCATCCCCTGGAGAAAATATTCAACGATTGTTTAAAAACTGGAATATTTCCCGATTTCTTAAAACGATCAGAAGTGTGCCCGATCTATAAGAATGGAGACAGAAGTCGTATAAACAACTATAGACCGATATCAATACTACCCGCAATTTCCAAAATTCTAGAAAAAATTATTCATATTCATATTCATATTCATATTCATCCATTTTGCATTCCATAATATTGTATATAAGATGTTACAGAGGGCTTAAACCTAGGTACATAAATATGGACCCTGTAAGGGCACAGCAAGGTAAGAGAGAGAAAGAGGGCTTTAATTTGTTTTTCTTCATTGATAATACAAATCACAATACCCAAAATAAACAATAAAAATATGTGTCTTACTTAAACTTTGTCATTTAGATATTCATTAATTGTATAATAGCATTTATATAATAAGAAATTTTGTAATTTATTTATGAATGAATTAAATTTTTGTTCCTTTTTAATTATTTCTGGCAATTTATTATAAACTTTCATTGACATCACTAGAGTACTTGTTGAGTGCATTTTTAGCTTAGAGCTTGGTAGGTTCAGTCTATTTTTATGACGTAATGTGTATCTTGATTGTATGTTTTCTCGCGTAGTGTAAAAGTGTGGGTACTTTCGAACAAATTTGCAAATTTCTAGAATGTATAAGCAGGGGAGGGTCAATATTTTATGTTCCTGGAAATGAGGTTTACAGCTGTCGGTGTCTTCTATATTTACTAATATTCTTATTAGTCTTTTTTGTAGTGTGAAAAGTGTCGGTGCGTCAGTGCTGTTTCCCCACAATATCACGCCGTAACTGAGCCACGCGTGTGCATAGGCATAGTAGGTAACTAGTGCGGTTTTAAAGTTGGTAGTCTTTTTAACTTCACGAAGGGCATATGCAAATGTGGATAGTTTAGATCTGATCTTTTTAATATGAGATTTCCAATTAATATTCGTATCTATGGATAGGCCAAGTAGAGTAAATTCTTGTACGACTTCTATTGTAGTTTTGTTGTAGGTGAAGTTTATTTCTAGTGGAGTTTTTTGACGGGGGTGGAAGGACATTATTTTAGTTATAGAGAAATTAATTTCGAGGTTATGGTTATTCAGCCAAGTCATTATTTTATTTAGTGTAGTGGTTAGGTCCTCGCTCAAGCCAACATTGGTTCGGCATGAGGTTAGGAGTGAAATATCGTCAGCAAACAAGACGCATGGCCCTTCTATGGTTTTCGGAAGGTCGTTTATGTAAATTAGAAATAGGAGGCCTCCAACTACACTCCCTTGCGGAATAGAGGCGTTAATTGTGTTACAGTCAGACCGAATATTTTGTATTTCTTTGGTATTTTCGTTATAAAAATTTATTTCAACCTGGTGTTTCCTATTTGTTAAATATGATTTAAACCATTCGTGAGCTTTTCCGCGGATCCCTATACCATGTAATTTATTCAGTAAGATGTCGTATTGTACTTTATCGTAAGCCTTGGTCATGTCTAGCAGTAAACCTACGGCGTATTTTTTGTCATTTATTATATTTAAAACTTCCTGTATGTATGTGTAAATTGCTAAAATAGTGGATCGGTTTCTGCGAAAGCCGTTTTGGCATTCATTGAATATATTGAATTTTTCGCAAAAGGAGTACACACGATTGCACATCGCTTTCTCAAAAATTTTTGCGGCGGTTGGTAAAAGAGCTATTGGTCGGTAATTGCTCGGATCCGTTTTCGAGTTTTTTTTGTGGATTGGTTTTATTAGTGCTTTTTTTAGGAAATCCGGAAAAGTGGCTTCTTCGAAAGATTGTTGTATTAGCAAGTAAAACGGCAACGTAAGTTCGTTTGCGCATTGTCGAATTAAGATTGGTGGTAACTCATCTATTCCATGGCTTTTTTTGTTTTTTAGGTTTTTTAATAGTGTGTTTATTTCGCCGGGGTCCACTGGGCTGAGAAACATGGTGTTTTCAGTAGGGTTGAGCACTGGGGTGCCTGCGGGCTCATTGCGAGGTGTTTTGGTGCTGCCAATGGATGCAAAAAAGTTGTTAAAAAAGTTAGCTATTTCCTTAGGTTCAGTGATGCTTATATTGTTTGTTTGTAATTTAATGTTAATTTTATCCCTTGTTAATTTCTTATTTGCTCTTTCATTTATAATACTCCACATAGTTTTAACTTTGTTATTTGATTTTTTTATTTGATTAATATAATGCAATTTCTTTGCAGTTATAACCGTTTTCTTCAGTGTTTTTTCGTATTTTTTATAGTTATTTTTAATTATCGGATTATTAGTTTTGAGTGTAAGTATCTTTTCAAGTCTTTTATTTTTACATGAAAGTTTGATGCCAGGGGTTAGCCAATGTTTTTTATAATTAGTTCTTAACTTTATTTTCATTTTAGGTATACATTGGTTTAATATGTTGGTTAGTGTGTCATTAAATGCTGCATAGTTTTCGTTTATGTTTTTATTTGTTTTTATTATTTCGTTCCAATTTAATTCATTTAATTTAGATTTGAATAGTTGAGTGTTTTTATAATTGTATAACCTTTTTTTAACATACCAGATAGTTTGTTTAGATTGTTGAGGCAATGTTATGTGTATGATAGTACCTCTATGATCTGAGAAACCTAACTCTTCTACTGTTGTATGCAGTTTACTATTGATATTTGTAAAAATTAAGTCTAGGCATGTCGATGAAGTTTGCGTAATTCGTGTTGGTAAAGTTATTTGTTGGTTGAACTTATATTCTAGCATGAGATCTAAGAATTGGTTTGTTTTCAAATTATTTTCTAAAATATTTACATTAAAGTCCCCTCCTATAATTATATTTAGTTCACAATATTTTTTATTTACATAACTTAATATTTGTTTTAATTGATTATAGAATATATCTTCCTGTCTTTTGTTCCAATAAACAGTTATCAACAATAGTTTTTCTTTTAATAGTTCTGTTGCACATACCTCTATAACATGTTCTATTGAAAATTCTGTGATATCACTTCTTTCCACGCATTCAATGTGTTCTTGTAAAAGGATGCAGACACCATCACCTGTTCGAGTTGTCCGGCAGTAAGAGGATGCAAATTTGTAGCCGCAAAAGTGCATTGTATCCATTTTCGCTTGAGATAACCACGATTCTGATAGGCATATAGCATTGTACTTAGGTGTTTGTTCCATGAAGGCTTCAAGTATGTGTTGTTTATTGTAGAGGCTTTGGATATTTTGGTATAGTATTTTAAATTGTTGGTCGTTGTTTACGAAATGGCTTGTTGTGAAATGACTTGTTGTGATGTTCAGTGTCATTGTAGCTTTGGTAGTGATTGTTTATATCTTGGGAGCTTATTTGGTCTTGTTTCTCTTCGCTTCTATTTATGGTAGTTCGGTTTTTGGGTGTTTCGTCTTCTATAGGTATGAGCTTCCCTTCTATCATCAATTGATTGTTACGAATTATTGCATGTAACCCTTTACTTCTTGCTTTCAGCATTTCTTCGCGCATAAGTTTCCTTTCCCTTCGCGCATTATTATCCAGAAATTCAGATAAAAATAATCCGGTACCCTGGAAGAGGTGTCTGTTTTCTTTAACATACGTAGCCATTCTCCTGCTTAATAACTCAATCACTAGTGGGCGATTATGTGTGCTATATCTGCCTATTCTGTGAGTATCCTCTATGTAACCCATTAGATCGACATTCATAATCTCGCGAAATAAATCAATTAGTCTCATGTGTAGATTGTCGACTGGTTCCTTGTAGTATTCATCAAGACCATACAAAACAATCTTTTTGAGATAACTTTCTGTGCAATAACTACGGTGTGACTGATCCTTAACGTTTTTTGTTTTAAGGTCCTCTATTTCAGTTTTCAATTTCTCGTTTTCGATTTTTAGGTTTTCTAAGGCAGTGTTTGTTTCGTGAATGTCCTTTATTCTTTGTTCGTTTTGTCTCAATAGTTCATTGGTTTCCCGTTCAACGTCTTCTCTTAATTTTGAAATGGCTTTGTTTATTTCAATTTGAATTGTATTTTGCAATTCTGTGATAATCGATTTGTTGTTTTCCTGTAGTCGTAACATCATGAATAGACTCGGTGGGACTTTGTAATAAAAGTAGTGGACTGTATTTTAAATAGGTGTAATACCACAATTAACAAGTACAACAAGATATGAAGACCGTACAAAGAAATGCCCGGAGTGGCCGGCGTCTGTGAGCTCAGTGAGTGGTAGGGCGCGCAGCGCGCTCGCGTAGCCGGGTTCAGTACCCCGAGCCCCGCGCCCTCCCCGCGGTCGTCCACGCATATGTGAGGCGCCGACAATCATCATTTCACTTAAGTTTTGCAGCGTTAGTTCGGTTTGTGTAGAGGATTGGAATAGTTTTGCTTCATCCTGTGTGAAAATTGTATCGCCTAACAGACTAAGGTCTGTAGAGTCTGTAGTGTCATTAATAATGTTGTTTGTTGTTTTTCTGATAGTGACGTTATTTACTTCCGGTGATGCAGTTTTCGACTGGGGATCGCGTTCTCGTTGACGAATAGGCGTTTCTATATTCCCTTTTTTGGGAATTTTACATAAACATGCTTGACACTTCCAGGTATTAGTACTCTTTAATGCGGTCATTTTTTTAAAGCGGTCAGTCGGAATGTTGGCGCATTCTAGGTCGTACATGCCTTTGCACAATGAACAAGTCACATTTTTGTTGATAGATATATCTTGTTGACAACCTGCGCACATTAATCGTGACATTTTGGGTGAATGATATTTAAAACCTAACTGTTATTCTTGCGACCTTTATACATAACTATATTCATCTATTTAATTTTGTTGGTCTTGTTCTTGTCGTACACTAGAATTGATATATTCCACTAGTTTTAATTTATGCTTCTGTGATATAAGTGTACACCTCTATCGCTCCCTTTAGGGAACACAAGGCGTGATGTTGTGTTGATGTATTCTATAAGTACACTTGCTTTTAAAAGACGTCGAAATACGGCGCTCGTTCGTAGACAAAGGCGCTGATTCATCTAGCTAATGCGGCGAGCAGTACACGCGTAGAGTGCGTGGAGGAGCGTGATACATGTGCGAGCAGGGTAGCAACAGTCCGCACGCACAGAAGCAGCAGCGACAGCAATAGTGTGACGGGTGGACCGGTCGGTGTATGCGGTGACTCACCCGTGTCAAGCAGCTGATCAGTATTTACTGATTTTGGGTTCACTTAAAACTGTGATATCTTCGTTAGTATGAGTCCGATTTTAATTATCACTATCTCAGACCACAGAACTTTTGTTGAGCTTCACATTGATATGCCTTTTGTCTATACATGTACACTATTTAACTTTTTGAGAATATTCAACACGGAGAACGTTATTTTGTGATGCGCACGCGAACGAGTCGACGAGTCGAGTCGAGATTATAAACATCCGTCTAGTAAAATATCTCGAAAAAAATAAACTGCTTTCAATAAATCAATACGGGTTCAGGCAAGGTAAATCTACAGAACAAGCAGTAAACAAACTTACAGATTTTATTAGCTCAAATCTGGACAAAGGGAAAAAATGTATCTCTATTTTTCTTGACCTGGCTAAGGCATTTGATACGATTTCTGTCTCCCTCTTACTCAATAAATTGGAAGCACTGGGTGTCAGGGGCACCCAGCTTGAACTTTTCAAAAGTTACCTCTCTGGGCGAACTCAGTGTGTCCGAGTGGATAAACACAAAAGTACACACCTTCCTATTACACACGGCGTGCCTCAGGGAAGTATACTGGGGCCAACCTTATTCCTCGTGTACATAAATGAGCTTACCTGTCTTAAACTCACCAAAGGGGAAATTATCTCTTTTGCGGATGATACCGCGTTGGTGTTTGCGGGTGATAGTTGGGAGGAGGTCTTCACTAATGCACAAAATGGCTTTGATGCGACTAAGGGATGGCTGCAGAAGAACATACTTACGTTAAACGTAGATAAAACTAAGTATATTTGCTTCAGCATTAGGCAGGCGGTGAATATTCGCGGCAACCTACGAATTGTCTGGCATGAGTGCACTTCTGGGGATAGCTGTGCATGTTCGCCTCTGGAACGCGTTGATACTCTAAAGTACCTTGGTATTACCTTAGACAATAACCTTAACTTTAAAGAACATGTCAAAACTCTTTGTAACAGAGTACGAAAATTAATTTATGTATTTAAAAATCTACGACATGTCGCTGACCCTGCACTGCTGAAGCGAATATATCTGGCTCTGTGTCAGTCTCTTCTTACGTACTGCATCTCATCCTGGGGTGGTATCTGCAAAACCACGCTAAAGGCAGCTGAGGTCGCCCAGAGAGCTATACTAAAGGTTTGCACGTTTAAACCGATGCGGTTTCCTACTGTTGCACTGTTCCAGTTGTGCGAGGTTTTGACAGTAAGACAGTTATTCATCCAGAAAATTATCCTGCATCAACATAATAAACAGCCCTACAACCCAATGTTATTACAGAGACGTCGTAAATATCATGTTTGCGAAGTTTTAACCACATTTAAAACAACCTTTGGTAAAAGATTTGTAAGCTTTCTGGGCCCTTACCTCTATAATAAGCTTAATAAAACAATACATATATATCCCTTGACTAGAAAACAATGCAAATTAAAAGTATGCCAATATTTGCAGAAATTAAGTTACGAGGAGACGGAGCAACTACTATCCATACCACGCTAAGAACAAGGCTAAGAGCACATAAAACTAAAATAAAACAAAGATACACTCTCTCCGTAGCTCACCTGCATACCCTTACACACTTGCTTACTCACACCCATACATACATCCATGACACATTTTCTAACACACACACCAACATATACTTATTTAGTACACCTTACACGCACATACACATTCTCACATACACACCACGTACACATACACTAAAACACATGTACACCCACACACACACACTCGGTCCTTTTAACATTTGGATTGTACTTACCTTTTAGTAAATTACTTATCTAAAGATTATTTTCAGTAATTATTCTGTAGTACTGATTTAACTACTTTATATGTCTCTACTGCTTGGCACCTAATTAATGTATTGTAAATACTCGAGGGGAATGGTGCTGATAGCCGAAATACAGGCTATGCCTAGTTCGGTTACAGACGCTAATTTCTTTGCCTAAATTGTAATTGTTGCCACATTGCCATTGTAAAATAGTACTAAGTTGTTTGAAAATAAACTATTATTATTATTATTATTATTATTTTCTAAGGACCAAGAGCTAATATTGAAACAATATTACATAAAATGTGCAAGCCTTTTCTATGGTCTTTCTGTTAAGGATTGTAGACAAGTGGCTTACGAAATGGCCAAAATTAATGGCATCAGAATGCCAAAGACCTGAACAGACAACCAATTGGCTGGAATAGATTGGCTAAGGGGTTCCCGCCAACGACATCAGGATTTGACGCTGCGTAAACCCGAGGCGTGCAGCTTAGCACGAGCATCGGCTTTTAACAGAGAGACCGTCAATCATTTTTATGATAACTTGGAGGACGTCTTCAAGCGCCATCCTGCATTTGCTGATGGGATAAAAATTTAAAACTTGGATGAAGCCGGTACCACCACTGTGCAAAAGACCCAACGGATTATAGCGCCAAAGGGTAGACGAAACCTCTGCAAAGTCACCAGTGGTGAGAAGGGGACACTTGTCACTACTTGCAACATCATAAGCGCTGGGGGTCAGGCAGTTCCACCAGTGCTTGTCTTCCCACCTAAAAAAATACAAACCCTCGCATGGCTGTTGGTACCCCACCTGGATCACTGATTCTGGCAAACCCATCTGGGTGGATGAATAGTGAGCTGTTCTTGGATGTAATGAAGCATTTTATACGAAGAACTGGAACTACTAAAGAATACCCATCGATTTTGATTATGGATAACCATGAGTCTCACCTTTCCATAGAAGCGCTTGATCTCGCTAAAGAGTCTGGGGTTACTGTGCTTACATTGCACCCACATGCATCAGCACGACTGCAACCACTGGATGTTGGTATTCACGGACCCTTCAAAACATTTTACTAGTCCGCCATGAGTTCCTGGATGTTACGCAATCCTGGCTGCCCTGTAACTATTTACGACGTGGGAGCATTAATTGGCCAGGCTTTCGCAAAGTCTATGACACCTTGTAATATAATACAAGCATTCAGAAAAACGGGAATTTCTCCTTTTGATCGATACGTTTTTACTGACGAGGACTTTGCACCCAGCAGTGTTACTGATAGACCTAAAAATGCTCAACCTGAAAGTGATTTTAGTGGAGAACACGCAATTACTGACCAGCAACCGATTTTAGAGATAGAAGAGAACACACTTAATTTACAAATAATTCATTCTCCTAGACCCTCTAATAGCACTACTGAAGCATCTAGAAATACAATGAGTCCATATCTAATGGAAAATTTTGTCGATTATTCAGAAATTACTTCGATGCCCAGTATTTTCCACTCCAGAAAAATCTATTTTAATTGATATATCTAATGTTTTGCCTCTTGACGGTTCTGCAACTCAACATGCAGTTATTATGCCCACTGCTTTTCCTGAAAGTGAGTCAAATTCTTCACCTGGAATCAAGTCTATCATTACTCCTGAACAGTTTCGGAAGCCACTTAGAGTACCCACAAGAACTGGAAAGAGGAAGCCAAGAAAATTAGGTAAAAGTCTTATAGCCACTGACACACCTGAAAAAAATGCTATTGCAGAACAGAAGGCAGCCAAAAGGAAGAAAGAAACTAAAACTAAAGGGATAGGAAAGAAAGCTATTCGTCAAGTGCTGCAAAGTGATTCAGAAGATGAAAATGACATGACACTGAACGACGAAACAGACGATGAAGGAGACTGGGTTGAAAGTGAAGAGACCATTATAACAGAGGATTTACTAAAACAACCACTTCTGCAATTACCAAAGGAAAGTCAATACGTATTGGTGCAATTTTGTTCCAAGAACCAAAAGATATTTTTTGCTGGCAAAATTATTGAGGAACGAAATCCCAATACATAGAATTTTATGTCTTTTTTAAGATACAAAAAAGGGAAATTTGTTATGCCTGATGTCCCTGATTTATCGTACGTGAAAGATGACGACATAAGGCTAATATTGCCGACGCCTACCGTTAATGGTAGTACGGCCAGGCAACAGTCATATTATTCATTTCCTTTAGATTTAAGTCACATTAACATTCGTTGTGTTATTTTTTTAAATTCTTTGATAGATATTTTTAGTAGAAGATAATGTCTAAGATTAACTTTGAAAATCTGTGATTTAAGATAAGAATTGTTATTATTTTACTATTTCTTAAGATAGTTGAAAATAAAAAGAAATCTTTAATAGTGATAAAGAAGCAACGTTCAAGACTTAGTAGATTCTAGTTAATGTTATAGCAGTATTGAATGAAGACTGTAAAAGTACAAAGCTCCTTTAAGTTTCATAGAATGTTTTTTTTTGTTATGTCTCTTGTGGTTAGTAATGTTTACAATGCTTAAAAATAAACATCCAGTTGATTATTTACTTTGACTTTTATTACTTTTCTGTTCAGATTTTCTTTGATCCACTGTAAACCAGGGGGCGATCCATTGAGTACCAGGTGTACGCAGTGGATCAAAACCCACTATAAAAAAAAAATTACACCTTTTTTAGGGTTCCGTAGCCAAATGGCAAATAACGGAACCCTTATAGTTTCGCCATGTCTGTCTGTCTGTCTGTCCGCGGATAATCTCAGTGACCGTTAGCACCAGAAAGCTGAAATTTGGTACCAATATGTATATCAATCATGCCGACAAAGTGCAAAAATAAAAATTTAAAAAAACATTTTTATTAGGGTACCTCCCCCAGACGTAAAGTGGGGAGCGATTTTTTTTTTAATTTTGACCCTGACGTGTGATATATTGTTGGATAGGTATTTAAAAATGAATAGGGGTTTTCTAAAATCATTTTTTGATAATATTAATATTTTAGGAAATAATCGCTCCGAAAGTCAAAAACAATGTGTCCCCCCCCCTCTAACTTTTGAACCATAAGTTTAAAAAATATGAAAAAAATCACAGAAGTAGACCTTTATATGAACTTTCTAGGAAAATTATTTTCAACTTGATGAGTTGAATAGTTTTTGAGTTATATAGCACTTTTTCAAAAAAACGCAAATGATAACTTTGTTTTTCATACAAATACTATGAAAAACAAAGTTATTTTTGCTGACGAAAAATGTTGGTATTTTTAATGGTCTGGGAAGCTACGGAACCCTACAGTGAGCGTGGCCCGACACGCTCTTGGCCGGTTTTTATTGTACACTGTTTGTCAGAAAGGCTAATAATATTTTAAAGCTTAATAACCACACGTGCCCCTGGCAAATTTTCGTAAAAGTTTTACTATTAGTTTTTATAATACAATGCGCCAAAAAAAAATGATCCACTGTTGACCATCTTACCCTAAAGACTTATGCGTTTTCGAACACCGACGACGAAAATTAAAAAAAAAAAACTTTTTTTCCCAAGGGCATAATATGCAATTTTACGGCCCCTCTGGTACGCTATTATTTATTTATTTATTTAAACTTTATGCACAAAATGTACAAAGGCGGACTTAATGCCTTGGGCATTTTCTACCAGTCTACCTTCGGGTGATGCAGAGATAAAACAGTAGGTGCAATAGTATAGAAAATTATGAAGAATAAAATATAACAATAAAATGTTTTTTTATTATGACGGTCTTTTGGAGCAAGAGGATGATGAGGTGATTTGACTCCCGAGCTTGTGAGGGAGGCAATGAAAGCGAGGGTATATTAAATTGGCGCTTCTTGTGGTGGTTTCTGGCTGCGGTAGTGGCAACACTGGCCACGAAGCTGATGGCGCTGGTGATGAAGCTGATGGCGGTTGCGGTGAAGGATGGAGCCATAATTGTTGTTCATGTAGGCTGGTTTAAGCCTATCGATGGTTACAATTGTGTGTTTTCCTTGGACATCTATTGACAAGGTTTTAGACCCTCTTTCTATGACTCTGTGTGGACCAGAATAAGGTGATTCTAGTGACTTCTTTAGAGGTCCTTTCCGCAGGAAGACGTGACAGGCTGTGTTAAGGTCTTTAGGTACGTAAAACGTCTTCTCACCATGGCCGCTTATTTATGCAGGTGAAAGTCTCGAGATGTGTTTTCTTAACCGTCCTGCGAAGTCTGCTTCATCTACGATGTTGTGTGTTACTGGTTTTATGAACTCAGCAGGTAACCGGAGTGGCTCGCCGTACACCAGTTTGGCTGAAGATGCTTGTAGATCACCCTTCCAGGCACTTCTCATACCCAGGAGAACAAGAGGAAGTACCTCCGATCACCGGTGCTTATCATTGTCCCGCGACAGCTTATCACTCAGTGCAACGGCCTTGTGGAGAGAATGCACAGACAGCTGAAGGCCGCCATAATTTGCCACAACAACGCACAATGGGCGGAGGTACTTCTTCTTGTTCTCCTGGGTATGAGAAGTGCCTGGAAGGATGATCTACAAGCATCTTCAGCCAAACTGGTGTACGGCGAGCCAGGTTTCCTGGTGACCTACTACCTACAGCCTTAAAAGGACGAAACAAGAAAATAATTCAAATAGAGCCGTGGTCGCACCCACTGTAAACTGTTTTATATACCATATTTGTTTCATGGAGGTGTTCCTGGCACCCAAATAATCATAGTAGGTATACAGTGGGTGCGACTACGGTTCTGCTTGTCTTTTTTTGTACTGATGCATTTCTGGATTTCTATTTGAATTATTTTCTTGTTTCGTCCTTATAAGACCCCTTTATTTCCGTAGTTGGGTTATAGCTTTTTTTTAACTTTATTTTATTTTTACAAATTATGTTTTTGATGGCATAAATTATATAAACGGAGTAGCTGAAGTGATCTATCAATAGGCGATTTAAATAAAATTCCAAGCGAGAAGTGACCGACTTATACTCAAAGCAGAGTAAGAAAAAGTAATAGCATTAGTGACATTTGACAGATGAATATCTTGAGGTCTGTGGTGTGACCGGCCAGTTCCCTGATCCACTTGGACTGATCTTCGATGAATTCTTCCTCCAGGTACTGGGCAACCTACTCGCTACAATCCCTACTAATATTATAAATGTGAATGTAAGTTTGTTTGTTACGCTTTCACGCGAAAACTACTGAACGGATTTGGATGAAATTTTGCACAGAGATAGTTTATAACCTGAATTAAAACATAGGATACTTTTTATCCCGGTAGTAAGATCCCATGGGACACTAATCAAACTTCACGCGGGCGAAGCCGCTGGCAGAAGCTAGTATTATATTCATTGTTGCTGGCAAAGGGCCCGCCCCTGTTACATAAAGCGTTGTCCAAACTGACGAAATGTGGGTGTACTGCAGGGAAGACCTCTGCTAACCGAATGCGGACGTGTTGTTATGTTATGTTAAGATTGTAAGGTATTTGTGTCTACTTTTGTTATTTAGTAATGTGGGTATGCGTTCATATGAATAAACCAGTCAGCTATCCACTTCCGTGTTTAATTGACGTCCCATTTGGCGACGAGGAAATCGAATTCACTTGCGTGTAAAATTGTTATTAATAATGCCGATCGGTCGACTAGAACCATTTGACATCAATTCGAAGCAGTGGCCGTCATATATTCGCCGTGTCAAACAGTACATAGTACTTAATGAGATTAAAAAGGAATTGTGTGTGCCATTGCTAATTACGGTTGTGGGTGAAACTACATACTCGTTAATGTGCGATCTATGCGCTCCAGCGGATCCAGAATCGAAGACATTCGACGAATTAGTACGTTTGGTGACCGATCATTTAGAACCACAGAGATCGGAGATTGCCGAGCGACACATGTTTCGCTTACGTAGACAGCGTGCTGGGGAAGCCATGACGGACTATCTCCAAGATTTAAAACATCTCGCGACCACGTGTAACTTTGGTACAATGCTAGAAGAAAACCTTCGCGACCAATTTGTTTCGGGACTATCCAACAGCGCGATGCGATCGCGTATTTTTGCTGAGAAAAATATTAAATACAAGGAGGCAGTGGAGCTGGCTCTGGCGTTAGAGGCTGCAGAGAGGCACGCGGAGGTGAGCGCGGCGACGGCAGCCGCAGCCACGACCTCAGGTGCAGGCGGCGACGCGGGCGAAGGCCTGCACAGGACAGACGCGGGCCGAGCACGTGGTGGAGGCGCGCGCCGGCCGGGGCGCAACCCAGGCGCTGGGGCTGACGGCGCGGCGTCGAGAGGGGGCACCCCTGCGTCGCCGGCGAACGCCGCGTCGACTCAACAGTGCTGGCGGTGTGGAAAACCGCATCGGCCGGAAAGATGTCGTTACATCAATTACAACTGTGATGAGTGTAACCAACGTGGACATTTAAAAGTGATGTGCAAAGAGGTGCGTGGTAGTGGTCGGTGTGGTAGGCAAAACTACGTAAGTGAAGACAACTCGGGAGACGAGGATTTGTTTAGCATCGAACTGGCGTCTAAAGGTAACAAACCTTACTTTGTTAACGTGAACATTGACAGTTACGAAATTAAATGTGAAGTCGATACTGGAAGTCGTATTTCGGCGATTAGTGAAGACTTTTATAAGCAGATGTTTCCAAATAAAACAATTCAATCCGATAATTTAATGTTACGGTGTTATGCAGGTACGCGGATTGAGTCATTAGGATATATATTGGTCAATGTTAAACTGGGTAATGTTACGGCAAACAATTTACCATGTTATGTCATCAAAAATGGTGGATGCCCATTATTGGGCAGGGATTGGTTAAAGTCCCTCAATATCAAACAAATCAATTTCAATGATATCATTGCTGATCCATGTATTAATAAGTTAGCTACCGAATTTCCTGAGGTTTTTACGGACAAATTAGGAAAATGTAAAAAAATGCTCCAATTGCAACTGACTAACCAGGAGCCCGTGTACGTGCGGGCGCGGCCCGTGCCGCTGGCACTACGCGCGCGCGTCGAGCGTGAGCTCGAGCGGCTCGAGGCCGAAGGCACCATATACCGGGTCGAGCACTCGGACTACGGCACACCCATCGTTCCGGTTATCAAGACGAACGGCGATATCCGAATATGTGGCGATTATAAAGTGACCATCAATCCTAAACTTAAACGTGAATTTTACCCTCTCCCACGCATCGAAGAGTTGTTTGCCACTCTAAGTGGGGGAAGGGAATTTACCAAAATTGATCTAACCCATGCATATCAACAGACGATGTTGACGGATGATTCACAGCGGTGTACAGCTATTACTACACACATCGGTACATTTGTTTATCGCCGTACGCCTTTCGGATTATCTTGCTTTCCGGAAAAATTCCAAAAATTAATGGAGGAGATATTGCACGGCGTGCGTAGCACGGTGGTTTTCCTTGATGATATTTGTGTGACGGGGGCTTCGAGAGCAGAACATTTGGTGAATTTAAGACAAGTACTGGTTAGATTAAGAGATATGGGTTTGACCGTAAAACTTAACAAATGTTGTTTCCTACAAGCGAGCGTTAAATATCTCGGGTTCATAATTGACCAAAGTGGTTTGCGCCCGGATCCCCAGAAGGTGGAGGCTATTGTGAAGGCACCACCACCCATCGATACCACACAATTAAGAAGCTTCCTAGGTTTACTTAATTATTATGGCAAATTTATTCCCAAATTAAGTATCTTATTGCACCCGTTGCATGAACTTTTAAAAAAAGGAGTCAGTTGGAATTGGAGTAAGGACTGCGATGAGGCTTTTAAGGAAGCGAAGCGAGTCCTATCAGGTGAGAGGGTACTCGCACACTACGAAGAGGGGCGGCCTTTAGTGCTATCGGTGGACAGCAGCGCGTACGGGCTGGGCGCAGTATTGGCGCATCGTTACCCAGACGGTAGTGAGCGTCCGGTTAGTTGCGTGTCGCGCACACTCAATGACGCGGAGCGCAATTACAGTCAGATTGATAAGGAGGCTCTGGCAATATTTTATGGCGTCACTCGACACCATCAGTACCTGTACGGTAGAAAATTTGAACTACGTACAGATCATCAGCCTTTAAGCTACATTTTCGGAGCGAAAGTGGGTATACCCCAAACTGCCGCCAGTCGCTTACAACGCTGGGCTGCCCGATTAGCCGCGTATGACTATACTATAAAATATATAACTTCAAAGCAAAATGGACCAGCGGACGCGTTGTCACGTTTACCGTTAGCACAGGAGCGCCGTCCCACCGAATCGATGAGTTATGTTAGCTTAGTACAACAATGTATGCCAGTTAATTTCCATGACGTAGGTAAAGAAACCAATAAGGATGCAATATTATCACGAATATTGGGATTTGTTAAATTTGGATGGCCGTCCGTACCTAGTTGCGAGGAAGAAAAACCATATTTTGCGCGAAGAACCGATATCACAATGGATTTCGGTTGTCTCATTTATAAATATCGTATCATAATACCAAAATCACTGCAAACAAAAATTCTTGAAGAAATCCATCAAGGTCATTTAGGAGTTAGAAAAATGAAAAGCTTATCACGTAATTATGTTTACTGGCCTACCTTAGATAATGACCTTGAGGTAATGTGTCGTACGTGTGAGCCGTGTCGTATGGTGCGTGATGCGGCGCCGCGAGCTGACCTGCATCCGTGGGAATTTCCTTTGTTACCATGGCAACGCTTACATGCCGATTTTGCGGAGTATTCAGGAAGGAAATACCTCATTATAGTCGATGCGCATTCGAAGTGGATTGAGGCACTTCCTATGGGTCGTACAGACGCACAGTCAACGATCACAGCTCTTATTACAGTTTTTAGTAGGTTTGGATTACCTTCGCAACTCGTTACGGATAACGGACCACCATTCCAATCGACTGAATTTAAAAATTATTGCAATCAAAATAGTGTTGCACATGTGACAACGGCACCTTATAGGCCACAGGGTAATGGTGCCGCTGAAAATGCGGTGAAGACAGTAAAAAAAGCCATCAAGAGAGCGGTTCTTAGTGGCGAAAATGTATTACAAGCATTAAACACATTCTTATTCAATTACCGCAATTGTGAGCATTCAACTACGGGCGTGCCACCGGCAGTATTGCTAATCGGGCGTCGGATGCGGACACGACTGGATGCGTTACGACCTGACGTCGCTCAAGTGGCGCGCGCGGCCCAGCAACGTCAGGTAGCACATGCAGGAGGCACGCCCCAGCCCCCAATCCGTGTAGGAGAACCGGTGCTCGCACGCGATTACACCTCGAATACAAATAAATGGGCGACAGGAACAGTGTCTAAAAGTACGGGACCAGTGTCATATCGCATTGACATGGGAAACGGTGTCGAGTGGCGCAGGCATCGCGACCAAATAGTCCCCGTGGGAAACAAGTCGCGGTTATCACTGTCGCGAGCAAGCATCGGCACTCACAAGGGGGAGGGTGGTGATCATGACTATGATGCTTTCGAGGATGCATCGGAGGCATCCAGTGAGCTGGGGACAGAGGTGAACAGCGCGGGCCCGGCGAGCCCGGCCGCACCAGCGGCACCTCGCTCCCCGCCGCCGCCGCCGCCCCCCGGGGCTTCGGCCCGAACAATACGTGCGCACGTGCGCGCAGTTAATAAAGACAATGTGTCTAACTAAATATGTATTAAGTAGTTATATTAGTGGTATGGTGTTTGTTGTTAAAATACT
Source organism: Xestia ashworthii (assembly GCA_950022955.1). Classification (NCBI taxonomy): domain Eukaryota; kingdom Metazoa; phylum Arthropoda; class Insecta; order Lepidoptera; family Noctuidae; genus Xestia; species Xestia ashworthii. The sequence continues at coordinate 2,687,698 of OX465551.1, read as the reverse complement.
GTGTTAGGTTATTTTTGCTAGAAATTAGTTGTTATTAGATAATAAGTACTGTCAGGATATTCCTGTTAGTTATAAGTTTTTAGTAGTTAATACTGTGTTAGAATATTTCTGTTAATTATTAGTTTTGATTACTTAACTTAACTTACTTAGGGGGGAAAAGTGTAAGGTATTTGTGTCTACTTTTGTTATTTAGTAATGTGGGTATGCGTTCATATGAATAAACCAGTCAGCTATCCACTTCCGTGTTTAATTGACGTCCCAAAGATGTTAGTTATCTAAATAACACACACACAAATAACACAACCGGTTATCACGTAGTGGCATGAGTTCAGTACAACATACCAACAACTATTTTTATTTTTAAGCAATATAATAAACAGCAATATAATAATATAACAACTTTTATGAGGAGAAGACACACCACATAAGAAGTTGTTTTATACATTTACGTTCTGTTATAAATAATTTCCAAATCCAATACTTTAAAATTGCTAATAAGAGAATTCATGTAATATATAAAACTGCTCGCCATGCACGCGGCGCAGTCAACCTACAAAATTCATTCAATTAAACATTTTTTCGACTGGTTGTAATTTTGGTGTGCAAGTACAAATAAATTCAGTGTAGCAGAAACTAGTGTTTCAATTAAAAGGGACCCACGGAGCGCCATCCTAACAGTTCGATGTTTGAAGTTCGGAATTATGTAAATGTCACAGTCAAAACTACTTCTGACCGGTGAAAACTATTTTAACAATAACTAGCATTTACTTAGAAACTTACTATTATAATTTAGGATTTAATTCTAGGACTAGGTGAGGCGTTCTAAAACAACATAATTATTTTTAATGCAGAAAACGCATTTTAGCTTCATGAAGATTTTGACTGACGTCTTACCAAGTAGGGTGGAGTGGTGGTATTACCCAGTACTAACTGGGTTGTAGAGGTCAGATAGGCAGTCGCTCCATGTAAAATACTGGTATTTACGACCCGAATGGCGTAGTGGTAGTGAAGGCTACCTTACGTTCTTAGGGTCCTGGGTTCGAATCCCGACATTTGTTTCCGAGTCATGGTTGTTTATATGTATAATAAGTATGTATTTACAAACAAAAAATAGTAATATGTAGTATATCAACTATCTGGTGTCCACGACACAAGCCTTGCTTAGTGTGGCACTAGATGGTGCTGTGTGTTAATGTCCAGCGATATTTATTTATTCAGCTGTATTCGGTTAGACTGGAAGCCTACCCCAACATGATTGGGAAAAGGCAAGGCAGATGATGATGATGAAGGATTTTGACTGACAGCAGTCAAAAGCGGTTTCGACTGATTAACAGTTTTGACTATAAAATATAAACAGGTCCATCAGCATTGGCAGATCGACTTTCTCCGCAGGGTGCTTCTAAGTAGCGTATAATTGGAGAGGCATATGTTTAGCAATGGACTGCTGTAGGCTGATGAGCTTGAATCTGTGCATCATGTATCATCTATCAACCTATAATGTTCCCACTGCTAGGAGACACAGCCGCCTCTCGAGAGTGGGAATGGGTAATAATCCATCACGTGGGTCCAGTCCAGTGCGGGTTGGTAGATGTCACATGTTTACGAATTTTCGGTTCTAGGACATGCCTCCTTCTGCTACTTGTATAGATAATGTTTTCTGCCGTAGTAAATAGTCTGCCGTCTGACCATAGCGGACAAACTGTAACTTTCAGGTATAATACACCATTGCAAAAAGTTGAAATTAAATTTAGACCTATAACTTCTAGTAAATTAAAAAGGTACAACATTTCCCTAAAGAACAAGTTAAGTGTTATGTTATGCCCCATGACGATATTAATATAAATCAATTCTATGATCATTTCTTTTCAATTGTTCACACTGAATTCAATAAAACTTTTGAAAAGAAGACCAAAAGTATTTGCCCTAAATTTATTTTTAGTGATTCGGCAACTAGAGGTATCAGAAAAAGTAGGGAAATACTTTTTGAGCTTTATGGCCTTAAGCCTTATGTAAATACTGAAACTTTTAACAACTACGTTACTAAGTATTCAAAAAAATTTAGAAATACATGCGAGTTTGCCAAAGCCCTGCACATGAGCAACAAGATTAAAACAGCAGAAAAATAAATAAAGACAGTTTGGAAAGTCATAAATAGCGAGACTAACAGGAAGAAAGTACGTAATACTAGCTATACATTAGATACAGTATGTGGTCCTAAAAGCTCTAATCAGGAAGTGGCTCAGGAGTTTGTAAATTTCTTTACCGATATACCGTTAAAAACTACGGAGGCTCTAAATTCCTCTTCTGAAGTCTCAATTGGTTTATTAAAAGCGAATGTATCTGGATGCCAGGCTGAATTTAAATTTAAACACATAAACCCGATGACAGTAATTAAAGCTTTCCGGCAAATAAAAATCAAAGTGACCGAAGCCCTATGGGGAATGTCTTTCAAAGAGTGTATTTCCATACTTGAGACTATAGCTCCATACTTAGCTTTAATTTTTAAAATGTGCGTAGACCAAGGAGTTTTCCCTGATTTAATGAAATACAGTAAAGCCATACCGCTTTTCAAATCCGGGGATAGTAAAGATACTAATAATTATAGACCTGTATCCGTGTTGCCAGTTTTTAGTAAGGTGTTCGAAAAGGTAATGCTTAATCAAATGCTCAATCATTTCAACACCAACAGAATCTTACACGATCAAAAGTATGGCTTCACCAAGGGACGTTGTACAACTGACGCCGGTGTAACCTTATTAAAGCACATATTCATGGCGTGGGAAGAGTCCCAAGACGCTGTAGGAATATTTTGTGTCCTCTACAAAGCATTTGATTGTGTAAATCACGACACATTGCTTTTGAAACTTGAGCATTACGGACTAGGTAAAATTGCACTTAGTTTGTTAAAATCTTATTTAAGTGATAGACAGCAATATGTTCAAATAAATGGTGTTAATTCACAGGGCTTGAAAGTAAAAATGGGGGTTCCGCAAGGCTCAATATTGGGTCCTTTCCTCTTTTTACGGTATATACATATGTCACCGTAAAATTGTCAAATACGTTATATTGTAATATCTCTAGCGATATTGTAAAATCTCGAAATATTGTCAAACGAACATACTGCTTACAACAAAACGTATTATTTTTCGTGAAATGCATGCGATGGTAGTCAACTCACGCGGTGTGGAGGGAAGGAGGGGTCCCCCTTGCCCAATGGTACAACTTTCATGAAAAGATAATGTACCATTCCAGAGAAATACCGATTAATATAACCTAACCTTAAAACACTTTATATTCCCGATTCGACGGAGCCCCGCTTCGCGGGGCCTGCACTATTTCCGAGTGCAGGATTTAAAGGAACCTAACTAACCTAACGGGGGGGTGCCCCAAGTCCCGATTATGGGGGTAGAGATACTTCCGTATGTTCAGTTGACAATAATTCGAGAGTTTACAATATCGCTAGAGAGTAACACGTTATATTTTAATATAACGTGTTTGACAATTTTACGGTGACATATATAAATGATCTACCCTACTTACTGAAAAACCAACCTCAAAATATGGTATTATTTACCGATGACACTTCCTTAATTTTTAAGATATACTATAGACGAGCCCAAAATCTAGATGACGTGAATAATAAATAAATAAAATAAAATCATTTATTTCAGGTCCGAGACCCATATAAAGCAAAGATAAAAATAGATAGACACAAATACAAACACATAAATAATGCCTTACTTCAAGTCCGTAATTGGTACACAGCATCAATTAGGTATTAAATGAAAAAAAAACTAAATGCATAAGATTTGCTTTACCGAGTGTTAAAAGTAGTGATTTTGAGATAATATTGAATAAAGAGAAACTCGAATTCGTAGATAAAACGGTTTTCCTGGGGCTTACGCTTGATTCAAGGCTTCAATGCGGTTCTCATTTAACATCTCTTGCAAGTTCAGCAGCATATGCCATTAGAAAAATCCGTCAATTCACTGATGTAGATACCGCCAGTCTATTTCGATAGTAGTCTATTTTAGTTGCTTCCATAGCATAATGTCTTACGGCATTTTGCTGTGGCGACGGGCTGCTGATATTGAGTCTATATTTATTCTGCAGAAAAGAGCCTTCAGAGCCATATATAATCTTCGTAGGCGCGATTCTCTAAGGGAACTGTTTAAGGAAATTAACATCATGACTGTACATTTAATACATCTACGAAAACATAATGTATGTCAGGAAAAATCTGCATCTTTTTGGTAAAAGAGGTGACAGACACAATTACAGTACTAGAAATAGAGACCAATTAGTTCAGCCAGGCTTCAGACTCGCTAAAGTAGACTCGTCTTTCATGCTTGAAATGCTATAATAAAATAAATTCCACAACGCATTCTTGAACTAAATGAAACCAAATTTAAAACGTGCATTAAACGCACACTGTGTAAGCAAGCATATTACAAATTGGACGATTATATCGCTTATAAAAATGCTTGGCTCAATGCCGGTCCTGCTCCACAAAGACAGGGGCGCATAAATGGATAGCGCTAATTTTATTGTTGGAGCTGCTGAAGATTGTACAACTATCTTTGCATTGTATAAATTCAATATCTTTAGTATTATATAACCTCATATCCCATATTGTGTGAGTGATATGTACTAGAATACTATCATTCGCTGGCAACCTACGTTTTTTTTTTTTGACTTGAATGTGCCCTGGCGGTTAAGAGTATGTCATGCTCACTCAAATGTCCCGTTGATGGTGGCGCGTATGTCGAGTCATTTAGTTCCCTTCAAAATGGTTGAGTTGAATGGTGCTGATACATGCGTCATGTTCGTGAAAGGGCGCTGTCGGTTGGGACTGATCAGCTCTTGGTTGCCACGGCTTTTTTTTTTAATTAGATATTTTATTTTTGAATTGTTTTTGTTTGTTTTTACTATGGACACTTTTATCGTGCACATCTTGCAACATTGTTCTCACATAATGCACCATCTCAACAGGAATGATGTAACCAAGATTTTGTAACAACATTATGATTTAAAAGAGTGTCCATGGAGTTTCTTGCCCGTTCTTCTCCATAGAGATCTACGCTAGGGAATGGGCAACTACAGTACTTTCACAGATTTTATGTCTTGTGACTGGGACTGTAGCTACATTTAATTTTCATCTTTGTTTCGACAATTCAAAAGCGCCTGTAACTGGCTTACTTGAAATAAATGCTTTGATTTTTATTTTACCGGTGTCCTCACTATATGTTTTCCTTCACCTTTTAGAGGGCAGTGGTGATAAAATGAATTACATAAAGTCCGGCTGCCTGGGTTCATACCCTCGACCTAGAACTCTTAAATTGTGGCCGCCACAGCTCTCAAAACATTGGTTAAGTTCAAAATCAAAGCATTTATTTCAAGTAGCTCAGTTACAGGCACTTTTGAATTGCCGAAACAAAAATGAACATTTAATACCTAGATTTATACATCCACTTATGTACTCAATGGAAAACACAACGACAGTCACTGACAGCTTGCGTGTTTACCGTAGAATGACAGTGTCGCCACTGAGTGGGCGGGATTAGCTTATGAGCCAACAGTTGGCTGATATTTTTTTTGACGTTTAGACGGTCGAACTCTCTATCCAGACATGTATAAAAAAATATAGACCTTTTCTAAGGTGAAGTGAATATTTTACCACATGTTGTTCTTGAATAATTCCGAACTAGAATATTAAAAATTTGAATAGCAATATCTTTTTCATTAAAAATCTATTTTAACTAGTAATTCAAATGCGCAAACTCCTAATAAAAACACAATAAAAAAAAACTCAATTGAAGGAATATAAATTCAAAAAAACTAAATCAAATAATTTTTTTTCCCTGCTTTTATGGGAAATTTTCAAGGGCTGGTACCACTCAGTAGGCTTGTTACACAGTAAAAGCTAGGCTTACATATATGCGTGTCACGCACACAACCGATTCAAATCTGGCCTGTTGTTTTTGCTGCGATTGCAGCGCAACACTCTATCTAGACATGTATATAATCAAAGTTATTATCTTATCAACCCCTAAAAACTAGTATACAGGAAAAGTTTTTAACCAGTGCGCAAATTTTGACACGATAAACTTGAATGTATTTTAATAGACACGTATTTTTTATTTTGATATGTGTTAGTAGTAAAAAATAAAGTTATCACTTACGAGACTTATTTACCAATAAACTTATTTTATGGTCGCTTGCCAGTCGGGCGCCCGGTCGACCGACTCACGCGTCGACCGGTCGCCCAACCGGCAACCTGAGATCAGCTGAGTTTTGTAGGTGCGCTCGCTGGATGCGACGGCGCCGACGTAAACTTACCTACCTACGCGCTGACGGTTACTGACCGCCGTTTCGCGCTACTTTTTTAAGTTTAGGCTGTGATATGTTATTTGTAAACGTAATTCAAATTTTTCCTTCATACTTTCATGGGCTTAGGATACATCGTACGTCAGCAGCCAGCGCGTTTTCATTCACAGTATTACAATTAAATTATGTCCATGTTATGCTTATTTTAAAATGGGACAAGATGGAAAAATTTGAAAAAAAAAAATTAAAACTAAAAATGGGAATGTGTTCTATTACTAACACTGAGCTACCAAAAAAAATTTACGCAGTGGTTAAAAACTTTTCCTGTATATAGACCGATTACCACACGAGACGATATATCAATCAGTCATGACTCTTATAAAGTTATTCGTGGTGTTCCTCACCGTGGTCGCCACCGCTCATCTGAAGACGATTAAACAAAAAGATTTGGTAGCGGAAGTAGAAGCTTACATTCAAGAGAAGAAGGCGGAAATCAACCCCAGGTACAGACCACACTACCACGTAGCGCCCCCTGTGGGCTGGCTGAATGATCCTAACGGATTTTCATACTACAAAGGAGAATACCATCTATTCTACCAATTCTACCCCTACGACAGCAAGTGGGGTCCTATGCACTGGGGTCATGTAGCAGGCCCAAATCTCGTGGATTGGAAGCAACTTCCAACAGCTTTGGTGCCTGAAGAGGAGATGTGTTTCTCAGGAAGTGCTATTGTTATAGATGACGATCTGGTCCTCATGTACACCGGCCGCTTAACAACGAACGAAGAACCTTTCTTTAACGAAACTCAGTATTTGGCCTTCAGTGATGATGGTGTGGAATTTTACAAGTACCAAGGTAATCCAGTTCTGCCAAGTGCACCTAACGGAGCTCCTGATTTCCGAGATCCTAAAGTGTGGAAGCATGGTGACCACTGGTATGCAGTGATTGGGAGCAAGACTGATGACGAAAGAGGCACAGTATTGCTTTACAGATCCCCAGATATGATCAGCTGGGAATTCTTAAGTAGTCTAGGAGAATCTACGAGCGAAATGGGCAGCTATATGTGGGAGTGTCCTGACTTCTTCGAGCTCAAGGGTAAACACATACTACTGCTGTCTCCCCAAGGCATGGCGCCGCAAGGAGACAGATACAAGAATACCCATCAAACTGGTTACATCATCGGAAGTTTCAACTACGACACTTTTGAATTCGTACCTGAAGTTGGTTTTCAAGAAATGGACTTTGGTCATGACTTCTACGCTGCTCAGACTACTGAAGAAGATGGAAAGAGAATAGTAATCGCGTGGTTCAGCATGTGGGATGTCCCATATCCTGAAGATGTTGACGGCTGGGTAGGAATTATGACTATCTCCAGAGAACTCGATTTAGTTGGCAACCGTATCGTGATGAAGCCTGTTGACGCTATGATCAGTTTAAGAGAGGAAACTGTATGGAGTGGAAAGATTGCAGAAAATGCTCATGTACAATTTGATAAGACTGGAGAATTATTGGTAAATGGTGACTTAAGCCAAAGCATAGAGTTGGAAATCACAGGCAGCAATGGCGGCGGTAAAGTTTCACTGCGATGGGACCCGCAAGTCCGTAAAGTTGTGGTGGACAGAGAAGGAGATGTGAGACAAGTAGAGTGGGTTCCTCTGGGTTCTGAAGATTGGAGAATCTTCTTGGATGCTTCTTCTCTTGAGCTGTTCTGTGGAGAAGGCGAGGTGGTGTTCAGCACGAGAGTGTATCCTGACGGAGGCTGGAAAGTGACGAATCTGAGTCCTCAGGCTCTTGACGTTACAGCTTATACGTTAAGGAGAAGCGTTCCTGAATAGTTTGTGTATTTTTAACTTTATATTGATTGTGTGTAAAAAATTACTGCGAAAACATTTTGTGATTGCATTTGTTAAATTCTCTTAAAAGTAAATATTATTTTTTGTCAATGTTGGGGTTCTTACTGAAAGTATTATTTAAATTGAAATAAATGTTATTAGTAATCATAATATGACTGTGTTTGATTTTTCACCTAGGGATCATAAATCCGCAGACATTATGTGTACCAATCAGTTCTTGAGGGGGTGGAACAGGAATGTTTATCTGGATTTTTTAGCCTGTATGGCCTGACTTTTTATCAACTTGTTTGAAATACGAAAATATATTGACTAGCTACCTAGCCTACGCTCTTTTTTAGGTCAGGGTCAATAGAAAGGGAGATTTAAAAAGAAAAGCTAAAGAAGAGGACAGAAAGCACGTTATAGACGTTTTATGCATATTAATTTGGATTTCCATTTTTAATGGGATAATAGTTATTTGTTATACAAGAGTGCAAAGTTGTTTTTTAACCGCATGCTCAATTTTGATGACCGAGCAAGCGAAAGATTCTAAAATGGAGTCACGAGCGCAGCGAGTGATTAAAAACTTAGAATCTTGAGCGTTGGCGAGGGGATCAAAAGAGCACGAGGTGAAAAATCTTTGCACTCGAGTCCAACACGTAACTTTTCATCCCACCTCAGCGAGGAAATGAATAAACGCAAAAAAAAAATGCGCATTTTTAACAAATTTGGTTGATTCTGTTTGCGTCAAATAAACTTCCTCGTCGCTAGATAATGAGTGGCTATTTAGGTAGGGATGCATCCGATACCGATACCGATACCGATATATCGGCGATACTTCGGGTTTGCCGATATATCGGTATCGGCGATATTTTTATGGCAGTTTCAACGATACTTTTCAAATTTTGCGCTTTAAAAATGACGTCTCATACCCAAACTTGAAAAAAATGGCGCAGAAGTACTTTAGTTTCCAAATGAGCTCTGTCGCAACTGAGAGACTATTTTCCACCGCAGGTCTCCCTCTTCCCAGCCGCCGCGCGAGACGCACCGGGCGTCGGGGGCCACGTGGTGGCTACCGGCCACCGTAGATGCGGGCCTGTGGACGGTGAGCTATGGGCTAGCTAGCCGTCCGTCCGTCTAGTGACGACAGGCCGTGTCGACGGCGCGTTCGTGTTCCACGCGCGCCTCAAAGAGATGTAAGCATAAAGGGAGGGGCCCGCAAGGGCCGAAGACTGCCGGGGTTGCGGGCCTGTTCGAAAGAGATACCGCGGTCCCGGAACATAAAGGGCGAGGAAGGAACATGGATGGGTTTTAGTCAGTAAAAGTCTGACACTCCCTCCCGCACCGCCCAGAGTGACCACCGCCAAACAGACTTGCGAAATCGCCTTTGCCCGCAAAACTTAATAATACTTTGTTTTTAAATAAAAATCTTATAATTTTGATTACTAAAACTATTAATTAATTGGGTTTTATTTATTCTACTTTCCTTTTTGAATTCAATAAGCGTATCGGTATCGGTATCGCCGATATTTTTATAATAGTATCGGTATCGGTATCGTATCGGCAAAAAGGCGTATCGCGGCATTCCTAATTTTAGGTTTTTCACTTGTTTTTAGTTGGATTCCTTGTTTTTAACCTAAGGTGTTAACAATATGACGTGAAAAGAAAATGGCGCGCGCAAAACATATTAAAAAAGTACACCAAGAAGGTTCCGAGTCTAAGTTCTTAACAAATTAAAAAAAAATTGTATATATTTATTTGGCACCATAGAGGTAGAAGTAAATAGGTTTAATGATGTTTTGAATTCACATGCTTTGTGCACACGATGTTCTAAATTCAAATTTACTTTACCCTCAAGACGATAAAACGGCTTTTGCACTCAGATATCGAAAAGCAAAATACTCTTTCCGAGATGGGGGGATGAAATAGTACATTGTAATACAAGGGGCTAAAATGACCCATTATAGACGAGGTAGTTTTACTACCGAGCTTTAGCGAGGTAGTAAATAGAAACCGAGTTATAATGGAATTTTAGCGCCGTGTGTTACACCGTGCTTTTCACTACGATTGCGAGAAAATAAAATAACCATATTTAATATGATAGTTTATTTTATTAACAACCAGCTGACCCGTGCCCACTTCGTTGGGCGGTGCGATGTTGCAATGTTTTCACTCTTCTTTAGTTAGTGATACGCTGCGTGCGTTAAGCGCTAGATTCCCGAACACGGGCCTGCGATGTTCTCCAGCTTTGGTTAGCAAGCCGCTGTGAACGCTCGGAGCTAGATTCCCCAGCGCGTGCTTGCGAAATATTTTCTCTATTCCTCGAGAGGCGCTGATGATTTTCAAGAGCAGACTCTTCCGTACGGCGTACTCGAGCTGCTCTTGTCTGGGATGTCTGACGGGAAAGTTGTGATTTCTTTTTAGGCATGATAAACAATCGCTGAAACGGTCCGATATCCCAAAAACAGAATAGCTTATTATTTTCCGAGTGACTAATAACTTAAAAGTCGACTAAATGTTTGCAACAAATAAAATAACTTGCCAGCGATTAAATATTTCCGCGACTATTATATTATGTAAGGTTCAAAATTAAAGGTGTTATAAAAACTAAAAACTAGCAGCTGCATTTAGGTAGCAAATAAACTATACCAGTCAAATAAAATATTAGGCGAGGAGCTATAAATAATGACTTGGCGACTAATAATGTTAGTAGGGTGGCAAAGATAATATATTACCAACTATTTATTTATTTATTTGACTAAGGATGCAAGAGCGAGCGAAGCGAGCTCGGGTCTTGGGGCACCCCGACACGGACAGGTTAGGTTAGAAGTCGTGGTTATTTTTTTTTAAACCACCCAGAAGTAATGAATGCCCATTTTTAACCGACTTCTAAAAAAAGAGGAGGTTATCAATTCGTCTGTATTTTTTTTTTTTGTGTTTGTTACCTCAGAACTTTCGACTGGGTGAACCGATTTTGATGATTCTTTTTTTATTTGAAAGCTGGTGCTTTCCGTTGGGTCCCATTTTAATTTGTTGAAGATCTGATGCTGATCTTCGGAGATATACAATGGAACTCTTCAAAAATAGACGGCAAATCTGCAGTGATTACTGCATCCGCTTGTAGGTTCATTGTTTATACTACATCATGACGTACCATCACGCCTGTATGCTCTGAGGGGGTACGCAGATGTGTACAATATACCCAGATTTCGACAATGTTTGTTACCTCAGAACTTTCGACTGGGTGAACCGATTTTGATGATTCTTCTTTTATTTGAAAGCTGGTGCTTTCCGTGTGGTTCCATGTCAATTTGGTTAAGATCTTACGCTGATCTTCGGAGATATAAATGGAACTCTTCAAAAATACACGGCAAAGCTGCAGTAATTGCTGCAATCGCTTGGTTGTTTATGGTTTATACAACATCATGACGTAACATCACACCTGTATGCTCTGAGGGAGTACGCAGAAGTATACAATACACCCAGATTTCGACAGTTGGACGTGTAAAGTTCCATTCAATGGGATCCCGGAGAAATAGAGGTAACTTCTTAACTTTATAGGCACACCAGAAGCGGTTTGGGTAGTTTTAGGTATAGTACTTTCTCGGAGTGATCCCATTTCGATTTGATAAAGATCCGGTGACTTCGGAATATAGGCAACTGAACTCCTTATTAAATGATAGCAAATGTACCTACTGGGATCGCTGAAGACTCACGTCTGTCTATTGTTTACACCAGTTCATATAAAAAAATCACACCGATACGCCGTGAAAGGGTAAGCTCATGTGAACCACTAAAAAGTGAAAAATAAAAACTTTTTTGCAAAAAATATAACCGACTTCACACAAAAAAGTGAAAAATAACTTTAGCTTCAGAAGTCGGTGACAAAAAAACGAAATCAATCAAACAAAGGTCACCGACTTCTGAAGCTAAAGTTATTTTTCACTTTTTTGTGTGAAGTCGGTTATATTTTTTGCAAAAAAGTTTTTATCTATTTTATTTTCGCCATTAAGTTTCCGCTTAGATATTAATTCAGTTCCCAAAAGAAAAACTTGATGCTAGTTTAAATTAAAACGGAGCTTATTACTGATATATTAATATGCTATTACTTATTACGATACTCCTTATTAGCTGCCAACCCATTATATATGGTACCCACTCTATTTTTTTTTAAAACCTATATTAATTTTACTTAGTTGCCGCATTAAATACATGCCAAACAGAAATACCACAGCTTCGAACTCGAAGAATGAGAACGAAGTAGTATTTGTGTTTTAAGAAACCGAACAACCAAAACAATTTTAAAGACCAACAACATCCAATCAACTGCGTACAACTCACCTACCTAACGACGAAAGTTAAATAATAACTGGAGTGGGTCATTAATCCGCACAAAAATTTAACATCGTGATTCAGAAAAATGACGTAAAAACGTCCGTACAAAGCATGTTTTAATGCGGTTCGGGAATGGACGGCGGCATTTTGCGATTTAGTAAATTTATATTATCTTCGAAACTATTTAACCAATTGATATACTGTTTTGAGAAAATCGTATCTGTATGATGTTCTTGTGATCATAATAATATTTTTTTCGATAAGGTTTAATATTTTGTGGTTTAAAAAATCGTCCAAATCGTACTTACCGTACGTGAATAAATACTTTTTTTTAACACATAAAAGCTACTATATCTGCTAAAATATAAAAGATAGAAATATGGCGTCGCGGACTTTTTTGTAGATCTATTTAAAGCGGACCAGGTTGCCATACATTGTTTTCAATTATATACAACTGTTAAGGCAGCGCATGCAAATAACTCTGTTGTAAGAGCTATTTTTTTCGCCTGGCTAGACAAAAATTGAGGTATTTCGACTAATATGTATGAAATCTTTATAATTTATAGCCTATAGCACTCACGAATAATGTAGCTTTTTACCAGTAAAACAATTTTCGAAATTGGTTCATTACTTCTGGAGATTACCCCCTACATACAAACTTACAAAGTTACAAACCTACAAACAATGTTACCTCTTTATAATATTAGTATAGATAAGATTAATATGAATGCACAATTTGTACTGTTGTTCAAATTCATTGAGATGTTTTTTCCCGGCAACATAATTTCAGTTCTCTGTGAAGACGAATATAATATTGTGTCGTCTGTGGGGTAAACGTAGGAGATAAAAAAGGAATCCTACTTATAATTCAAATAAATAATACAGAAAAAATCATAAAATTTCGCGCCAATGCTTTTTTATTTCTTCTGTAGCTGGAATGCAACGCACAAATCCTGCCAAAGAGTTCAGCGTTCGGCGCGTTTGGTTCCATTTTTAAAATAAAATGTTTTTTTTTTAATGGAACAGTAATAAGTAAATTCTTTATGAATTATGAGTAAAGACTTATGCGTTTTCGAACACCGACGACGAAAATTAAAAAAAAAAAACTTTTTTTCCCTAGGGCATAATATGCAATTATACGCCCTCTCTGGTACGCTATTATGACGGTTTTTTCGAGCAAGAGGAGTGAAATGGTATATTTTATAACGAGGGACTAAACGAAGCCATAATATACCCGAGGTAATTTTGTTTCTTCTTCGCGGCGTGTTCGTCGGGCACACGTTGCGAACTCGCGGCGAAGAAGCTGAGCTGAGCTGCGCACTCGCCCCGCTTTCAATTCGCTTGCAACTCGCTAGTGTAAGGCCCTAAAATGCGCTCAGCGGCGCGTCCAAATTTCACACAGGTATAACTAAGGGTATTGGGTGCAGCCCTTCAAATGGGGGATACTAGACCTTATTTGCAACAATTTTGGTCCCGATACCTTGGAGTCCAAACAGGGTGGTTTTAAAGAAATCGAACTTTTAAAGTTTTCCTTGAAATGTTCCACCTTTACACCTTAAAGTGCCGATTGTGAGAAATTCACGCCATTCAGGATATTAAACTGATACTTTTCTGTTAACTCTTGAACGAATGTATCCTCCGAAAACCAATTTATCTAAACAGTACATCTGCCTTTGGAAAATAAGCGCCATAAAAGTCATCTGCTGAAAATTTCTTGAGTTTTCTTGTTTTTCGAGGCCGGTTTCTCAAAATAAATGTGTGACACTTGTCGTGCAGATTACAGAACCGACTTTGTTGTCTCATTTGATTTCCCAAATGGTAGGTACCACAATATCCTCTTATAGTAAGTGAATAACCAGAAAACAACAACTGTTCATGAGAAGGCAGTATTTTAATAAAACTGGGTAGTACAGGTTTTCCGATGTCTTCCTTGTTGCAGATTTTCTTGTTACCGCTATGTGATGTTAGCTGTTTGACGTAATGTCGCCGGATCCTGGTCGATCAGATCATGTAAGATCTGTCTCTATCAAGTGTATTTTAACCTACCCTTTCAGACAGGCAAAGAAGTCATTTCCTTCTGTTGGAACGTCATTTAAGCAGGATCCTTAAAACATCTGCCGCTGATTAACTGACTGAGAAGATTAATAACAAATATAGCTGCCTATAGTTTTGGTATCTGGTAATGCCGTTAACCAAATGCAAAATACACGTGCATATAATATAAACTCCTGGCTTCAAACGGATTTTATGATTAAACAAAACATCATTGTTTTTTAATTTAGTTTATTATGAAAGAAAGCTTCCAAAATGAATAATTAATCTTAATAAAACACACATTCACTAAAATCATATGAGTATTTTACATAGTTACCTATAAAATGGAATGAAGGACCCATTATTATCTATTCTTAACAAACTATTCAGGAACGCTTCTCCTTAACTTATAAGCTACAACATCTAGAACCTGAGGACTCAGATTCGTCACTTGCCAGCCTCCGTCAGGATACACTCTCGTGCTGAACACCACCTCACCTTCTCCACAGAACAGCTCAAGAGAAGAAGCATCCAAAAAGATCCTCCACACTTCTGAATCCAGAGGAAGCCACTCCACTTGTCTCACGTCTCCTTCTTTATCCACTACGACTTTACGAACTTGAGGGTCCCATCGCAGTGAGACTTTACCACCGCCATTGCTGCCTGTGATTTCCAATTCTATGCTTTGGCTCAAGTCACCGCTCACCAGTAATTCTCCAGTCTTTTCTAATTGTATAGCAACATTTTCTGCGACCTCCCCATTCCATACTGTTTCCTCTCTCAGGCTAGTGATTGTTTCAACAGGGTTCATCAGGATACGGTGGCCTGCTAAATGAAGTTCTCTGAAGATTGTCATGGCTCCTGACCAGCCATCGACATCCTCATCACGTCCTTCGAACCACGCGATCAATAACCTCTTTCCATCTTGTTCAATTGTTGTAGCAGCATAGAACTCATGGCCAAAGTCAAGCTCTTGAAAACCCACTTCAGGCACGAATTCGAAAGTTACGTAATTGAAACTTCCAATGATGTAGCCTGTTTGGTGAGCGTTGATGTATCTGTCACCGTCTTGGGCCATACCCATAGGGGATATCAGGAGAATGTGTTTTCCATTGAGCTCGAAGAAATCAGGACACTCCCACATATCACCCAAGTCGCTGGTAGGATCTTCTAGGACACTTAAAAATTCCCAGCTGATCATGTCCAAGGATCTATAAAGTAATACTATGCCTCTCTCATCTTCAGGATCTTCAGTCTTGCTTCCAAGCACAACATAAAAGTGGTCACCGTGCTTCCATACTTTAGGATCTCGGAAATCTGGAGATCCATTTGGTGCATATGGCATTACTGGATTACCTTCGTATTTCTGGAATAAGACACCATCATCACTAAATGCCAAGTACTGAGTTTCATTGTAAGAAGTTTCGTCGTCGCTTAATATGTGGCCCGTGTATAAAAGAAACAGGGTGTCATCTTTAACGACAGCACTTCCTGAGAAACACATCTCCTCTTCAGGCACCAGAGCTGTTGGAAGTTGCTTCCAATCCACAAGATTTGGGCTTACAACATGACCCCAGTGCATAGGTCCCCACTGGCTGTCGTAGGGGTAGAATTGGTAGAACAGATGATATTCTCCTTTGTAGTATGAAAATCCGTTGGGGTCGTTCATCCAGCCCACAGGGGGCGCCACGTGGTAGTGTAATCTGTACCTCGGGTTGATTTCTGCCTTCTTCTCTTCAATGTAAGCTTCTAATTCGGCTATAGCATTAGTATTCTTAATCGTTTTCAGGTGAACGGTGGCAACCAAAGTGAGGAACACCACGAATATATTTATAAGGGCCATCACTGATTGATATCTCATCTCGTGTGGCAATCTGTTTATATACCAGGTTTGTGGGCTGATAAGATGTTTCAAGTGTTTTAGGTTTGATACGGTGATACAGATACAGTCTAAAGTAACAATAAATTCGCAATTCAGGATGACTTTTATTTAAAAATCATCGTCGTTACTCAAAGCAAGATACACCAACAATCAGTATGTTATCAGACTTGACTTGGTATCCGACCTGAATCGGCTGAATCTACACAAAATGACATCCTACCAACGATTACGACGATAAAAAGCCAAATATTACAGAAGGTTTAAGTTATTCTGATTGTAAGACGTGGTGCAAACACGAAAACGATTGTATTAGGCCTTTTGCTAGGAGACAACTTTTATGTTTCTTTTTTCAGCTGTCGTTGAGATGACAGTGCCTGTGAAAATATCAGTCACAAACGTCAAGAGTTTTGGTGGAACCAATAGGCCCTAGCTTTTGTTCTTGCAGAGACTGGTGTGTTATTCGAGTTTGAATAAGAAATGGTCTACAGACATTGTAGCTATCCACGCGACTGCTCCCTGTGGAAAATTATGTTGTTCTTTTCTTTAATCTTATCAGATGTGGTTTAAATTATCTTTTCCGATAGCAACATTGTTATCATTTTGATATCATTCTTGAGTCACATCTTACAGCATCCACGGCAGTAAAAGATGAGATAATCTCAACTACAAAGATGCGTAACGTGAATCTGATTATGTCTATCCTTAGTAACACCTATTGAGTGTCATATAGGTACGCATGTATTGTTATTTTTTATTCAATAACACAATACACATTTGTTTTAACAGGTAAAACCCAAGCTGACAAAAGTAGTCATGTATAGCTAATTGTCCAGTCCCAACTAACGGGTCTGGGTAGAAGCATAAGTTATACAGCAGACAACTCTCGATTTCCGCCAAGGAGCAAGAAAATATATCCAAACGCCGAGAGAAATTATTGAGTATTCTTATTGCACGAATTACTTAAGTTTGTACGGGTTGCCGGAACTTAAAAAGCGCCTCCCTTGGTCCCAACCGTATAGCCTCTTGTCTGGAACTAGCAATCCCAAACTGTTACTGGTACTGCTAGCTTGCATCATCCAATGCTGGGCAAAGGCGTCTTCCCGTGATTTCTAGTTGTTTCGATCTAAGGCTAATGTTAATATGGCAATCCGAAACGATTCCAAAATATTTTTGGTATGTTAGAAAATATGTAATACCGAATAAATCATGGAACGCCCCTGTTCAATGTTACCTTTGGACATTGACTCAGCACTCGGCCTGCCTCACGCGCGGCCCAGTTAAAATAATGATTTGGCTGCATCTTACACGCATAGGACACATAGAATTAGTGTAATAGTGTGTTAAGAAAAAGTAGTATATAAGCAGAACATTTTGTAAATAAACCAGATTTGAATATTATATTCTTGTCTCATTACCCCTCGCTGTGGCCAAGACACCTTTAGCCATCTTCGGATCAGTCCCGTGAGTCTGCGGGATTGGCAGTGAGTTTACCCTTCCCGAACCTGGTATTCCTGCCCACTATCCGTCTGTAACCTTAGGTCGCATGGTGCAGACATCCTGAACTTATTTATATATTTATTTATCACATACTAGGTATATGGTAGGTTAGGGCTGTAGGGCTTATAGGGCTTAGGGTCGTAGGGACTGTTAGGCTTGTAGGTCTCTGTAGGTTCCTTTATCTTACCATATATTTCCATGTATCATCACACCCTTGACAGTATTGCGGCCTTACGTGACGTTTGTTAAGGGTGGATGTACAGCCACTTTTGGTATGGAATCCTAAAAACAGATTTAAGACCAAACCGAACGGACCGGACACCGCATTTGACAGATATGTCACTACAACATCTACCACAGTCTGGAGGCTGCAATCCAGCACGATATGACCTTCAACCGAACTTGGAAGTTTTAAATACCGATATAAAAATTGTCCTAGAAATACATAACATTACAAAAGTTATAACGAAACCAATGAAAAATCTACATTTATTTGAAAGCAACGTGGCATGTTTGAACAAGATAAACGAGTACCACGCTCGCGGCGCATAAACATTTGAAACATTTCGTTGCAACTTGTCATATTCAGAACTAAACGATAAAGATTTATTACATAGGTACATAATATAAACGGTGTAAAAGACCTCTTAATGAAGTCGAAAGGCTCTTATTCTCCCGGTCATTGCGATTTCTTTTTCGTTCTACACCATATTTGGGAACCTGGTGGTCAAAGTTTCATCTTTTTACAAGGTTTTTTTTAAATACAAGTTTATATTGTTCGATTTTTACTTTAAACACATCTTCTACCGCCGTACTATTCAATCCATCCGTCAGCACAATGTTTTAAGTGCGTTATATTGAGTTCTACCACAAAACATGATTTTGCACCTCAAAAATAAAAGTCGTTTCCCTGCAATAATTTTTGGGTAATTCACTTAGTTTGATGTACAGAATGCTTGGTTGACGGCTTCGTGATGAGGTGTTTTACACCCTGATTATTACAGTACAAACTCACGCTATTGGCCTTGCTTCTCGCACGTCCATACATACACATAGATAGCAACTAGAAAAATGATGTGATATTATGTATGTGCGAGTATCTATCATAATTCATGACGGAGTCGTAGTTGCAGGCGCAGGATAAAATTGCTGCCTATCGAACTATGAGAGGAACAGAGAGTCAGTCACCTTTTTTTTTTCAGATGGGAAATCATCAAATGACTTCTCCGAATCTGGGCGGAGCCGGTGGGAGTGTCAGACTTTACCGACTAAAACCCATTCATGTGGTATTAGGTATCTCTTTCGAACATTCCCGCAGCCCCTGCAGGCTTCGGCCTTTGCCTCATGCCCCCTTCATTTTGCTGACATCCCTTTGAGGCGCGCGTGTAACACGAACGCGCCGTCGACACGACTTGTCGTCATAAGACGGACGGCAAGCTAACCCATAGCTCGCCGTCCACAGGCCCGCGCCTACGGTGGCCGGGGGCCGGCACCTATCTTTGCATTTCTGTATCATGGCGGTAAGTTTGGTGACTGAAAACGTACAAGAGAATCATAATATTCTTCTCCTAGAAATCGTGTCGTATGTTTGGTTTATGAAAGTCTCGAAACGAATAGAATCGTTGAAAAATATAACCATCATTTTAATACCCTGCCCTCATCCTAATTTATTTAGGGCCCACGCAGCATGTTTTCCTCTCGTTATGGAGGCGATGTTAACATTTAAAAAAATAGAAACAAGTAACTACAAAAGTGACATAATCATCAGCCTACTAATGTCCCCACTGCTGTCTTTGAATTTTTTGGTTCTAGGACATTTTGGTTTCCTCAAGATGTTTTCCTTTATCGTTCTGAGAGCAGTGGTGTAAAAAGTAATGCTGCCTGGATTCGAACTCATGACTTACTGTTTCGTAAGTGGAAGTGGCCACCACTGGGCCACCACCTGCTCTCATACATCAAAAGTTACAGATTGTTACCTAATGTTACCATGTTGCTCAGTGTTACTCCAAAAAACAATAGTGACATTTGACAGATGAATTTCTTGAGGTCTGTGGTATTAACGGGCAATTCCCTGATCTTCTCGGACTGATCTGCGATGAATTCTTCCTCCAGGTACTGGGCGACCGGCTTACTACAATATTATATATTTTGCTGCTGGGAATGGGCCCGCCCCTATTAGATATACGACATTAACAAAACTGACGGAATGTGGGTGTATACTGCCCCCATACCGTGCATCGTTACCTAGTCTACTGCTGAGCGGTCAGCCGATTACTCGTCATCGTCCGCGACTAAACAAGCGCTTATGAAAGCGATTTAGCCTAGTGACGACGGATTTCAAATTATAGGCGTTAAGAAAACCGCGAAATCTGGCGTTGTATTACGTGTCGCTAATGACAACCAAATCAAAAACGTGCAATCGGTTGATGTTATAAGGCTCGCCGGCTTAAGACTTGAAAAACCGAAAGGCCGAAGGCCTCGTGTATTAGTTAAGGACGTCCCATCGTCCACGCGTTATACCGTCAGAACATTAAATACGAGTTACCAATACATGAGCATGATTTAATTAAGTCAACTAAAATTATTCGTAGGCGTTCCTTATACAACGGTCGCAAGTGGATAGGCGTTGAAATCGAGTCCAGAGTTATTTATTTATTTAACACTTCAAGCACAAAGTACAGAGGCGGACTTAATGCTATAGGCATTCTCTACCAGTCAACCTTTAGGTGATGCAGAGACAAGCAGTGGTAGGTGTCATTCCTGAAACTTCACGAATAATTTTATTAGAACTACGATAAACTACACGGATATATAAAATACTATACATAAAATTAAATCAAATACTATAAATATATATTAAAATTAAAGTAAATAGACCTTTGCACGGATATACTAAAATAAAAAGACATACAATTGGGAAAATATTACCTACCGTTGTAACGAAACTGCATGCCAGCTTCTTAATCCGAATGTACTCGCGAACTTTAATAAATTGTAAAAGATAAATGATGGGTTTCCATCCTGTTTTCCTGGGGAAGCGCATTCCACAGAGAAATAGACTGGACGAAGAACGATCGATGAATGTAGTCAGTGCGGTGAGAGGGACAGTGAAGAACACGGTTTTGCGAAGAGCACAGGCTCCTCTAGACTTCGTAAATATGTATTTATTGTCCACCTAAGATAAATCACTTATTGATTGGGGACTTGTGGTTTCATCGTTGATGTCGAAGTAGTTCGTTATTAACATTGCCAACAGTTCGGTCACGGTGATTTGATAACGCAGTGATTCTTGCACTGCGTTTTCAAATCACCTACCTGTCATAACTGCTCCGAAGCACATGAAACAAATAACTACCCGCAGAAAGATATTTTAAATTAAATGTTGACTTGCGTGGCGTGTAAACGTTTTAAAAAACCGTTTGACCATCGTTGCGGGTCCCCTGAGTGTTCCGCCAACAAACTTAAGCTCGAACATTTCATCCTCAACACCAAATAATGGATAGTTTTACTAAAAGACAATTAAATCTCCACAACGATGGGGTGGCGTCCTCTGAATTAGACAAATTAAGAGGCCTGCGGAGCATGCGTAGTTCATACAAAAACCCATAAAATAACCAAAATAACACCAAACCAAGCCAAAATAATTTGTAAATCAAACATTTTCTTATAGTGGTGTGTATTTATTTCGATTGGATTACAGAATATCTAGGTTCCCAAATATGTATTTTGATTGAATACTGATTAAACAAGACTGAAACGGACCGGGGATACTTCAGGCAGCTCCTGCCCAACCTGGGGGGTCCAAACGCCTCCTGCCATAGTAGCCCCGTACACGGAGTTCGTGCGGTTCATGGTCCTTTACGGGCCCCTGGTGTGGGCGCGTTCCTTGAGGTGGGAGCCGCCCATTACTTGAACGCGCCTTAAAAGGTGGTAGCCATAAGGCTAGTCCTTGGGTACCGAACGATTTCCGGCGAGGTGGCGAGCCTCTTTGGCGGATTGCCGCCATGGGATCTGCAGGCGACAGTCCCCACGCGCCTGCATGAATGACGCGCGGAGGCACTACGCAGGGGGAAAAACCGCTGCCGCGGCCCACCACCGCTCAGCGGACAGACCTTTGGCGTAATCTCATGGTGACATGGAGAGAGCGACTGTCGCAACCCCGTGCAGGGCACGCCAAGATAGTGGCGATAAGTCCCCTCTTCGAGGAGTGGCTTGGGAGGTACCACGGCGTCCTCACCTTCCGCCTGACGCAGGTCCTCACCGGAGATGGCTGTTTCGGGAGGTCCCTGCATGGAATCAGGCGGGAGGAAACGCCCGGGTTGTGAGAATTAATCGGAACACACGGTGAAGGTTTGCCCCGCGTGGGCGGAGCATCGCTGTGTTCTCAAAGTGGCGATCGGCGGCGGCTACCTCTCATGTTCGGCCCTGGTTCAATCCCTGGTCCAGAGCGAGACAGAATGGAAAGCCACCACCTCCTTCTAAGACATGCCTGTATCCGCACTATATGTTTTCGTTCACCTTTTAGAGGGCCGTGGTGATGAAATGAATCACATAAAATCCGGCTGCCTGAGTTCATACCCTCGACCTAGAACTCTTAACTTGTGGCCGTCACAGCTCTCAAAACATTGGTTAAGTTCAACCTAAAAGATAAGCAAAAACGGCTTGAGGAAAATACAATCTTATTTAGGTTCATACCTACTACAAATAATTATTTTCCTTACATGATTGATTGATGGACTTATGATTGTCATAACAGAAAAATACGAATGATTTCTCCTCACAGGATGGAAGATATTATCTACAGAATTCAACCCTGCTACAATACTGAAGTACAGTGCTGCTGGAATATTTAAAAGTCTTGAAGGGCATTATCGGGTAGGCGTCGTCATGAGTAATTCAGCAACTCGTCCCACATGCTCCCCGGCCCGTTTGTAACGAATTTATGAAAATCAAAATAAATAATTTGGTAAAACATCTTGAAATGATTTCGTGAAACGATAAAGAACATGCGACTTCAACTTACTGAAAATGTCCACGCGCGAAAATTATATATCTTAACTAATTTGCTTGGTCCACCTTCATGCACTCGACTTATATAGAACACCTTTTCTTATCTCTGACCTTTTTTTAAAGGCTTTGGAAGAATTCATATTCTCGTGGCATTCATTTTAAAGTATAAGTCATGAAATGATATGTATCTTCTTCCAAACTCAACATCCACTTATATACTCAATCAAAAACACAACGATAGCCACTGACAGCTGAGCGATCGTGTCCGACGAATGGTTGGCCATATCTGCACATTTTTAGGAAATTCTGATCTCTAAATTCTCAAGAACATGCATGGGCTTTCCCCATTCATTGTACATTTAGTTTAGTTAATATTTTATTTAAATATGAAATCAGTGACGAGAAAATATCCTAAATAACTACGCATTATAATGTCACGCCATTCATTGCCATCAACTGCGCACAAAGTTGCAACAGATTCATCTCAGAGCAACATAGACATCGTTAACGTCACCGAAGCGAGATAAACTCGAACACAGTAACGTGCGTTATATCATCATATCAAAAACAAAACACTTGAAATATCTTATCACCCCCTAAAAACTAGTATATATAGACCGATTTCCACACGAGACGACATATCAATCAGTCATGACTCTTATAAAGTTATTCGTGGTGTTCCTCACTGTGCTCGCCACCGCTCATCTGAAGACGATTAAACAAAAAGATGCGATAGCGGAGGTAGAAGCTTACATTCAAGAGAAGAAGGCGGAAATCAACCCCAGGTACAGACCACACTACCACGTGGCGCCCCCTGTGGGTTGGATGAATGATCCTAACGGATTTGCATACTACAAAGGAGAATACCATCTGTTCTACCAATTCTACCCCTATGACAGCCAGTGGGGACCTATGCACTGGGGTCATGTAGCAGGCCCAAATCTCGTGGATTGGAAGCAACTTCCAACAGCTTTGGTGCCTGAAGAGGAGATGTGTTTCTCAGGAAGTGCTGTTGTTAAAGATGACGATCTGGTCCTCATATACACCGGCCGCTTAACAACGAACGAAGAACCTTTCTTTAATGAAACTCAGTATTTGGCCTTCAGTGACGATGGTGTAGAATTTCACAAGTACCAAGGTAATCCAGTTCTGCCAAGTGCACCTAACGGATCTCCTGATTTCCGAGATCCTAAAGTGTGGAAGCATGGCGACTACTGGTATGTAGTGATTGGGAGCAAGACTGATGACGAAAGAGGCACAGTATTGCTTTACAGATCCCCAGATATGATCAGCTGGGAATTCTTAAGTATTCTAGGAGAATCTACGAGCGAAATGGGCAGCTATATGTGGGAGTGTCCTGACTTCTTCGAGCTCAAGGGTAAACACATACTCCTGATGTCTCCCCAAGGCATGACGCCGCAAGGAGACAGATACAAGAATACCCACCAAACTGGTTACATCATCGGAAGTTTCAACTACGACACTTTTGAATTCGTACCTGAAGTTGGTTTTCAAGAAATTGACTTTGGTCATGATTTCTACGCCACTCAGACTACTGAAGAAGACGGAAAGAGGATACTGATCGCGTGGTTCAGTATGTGGGATGTCCCACATCCTGAAGATGTCGACGGCTGGGCAGGAGCTATGACTATCTTCAGAGAACTCGATTTAGTTGGCAACCGTATCCTGATGAAGCCTGTTGACGCTATGATCAGTTTAAGAGAGGAAACTGTATGGAATGGAAAGATTGCAGAAAATGCTCACTTACAATTTGATAAGACTGGAGAATTACTGGTGAAGGGTGACTTGAGCCAAAACATAGAGTTGGAAATCACAGGCAGCAATGGCGGTGGTAAAGTTTCACTGCGATGGGACCCTCAAGTTCGTAAAGTTGTGGTGGACAGAGAAGGAGATGTGAGACAAGTGGAGTGGCTTCCTCTGGGTTCTGAAGATTGGAGGATCTTTTTGGATGCTTCTTCTCTCGAGCTGTTCTGTGGAGAAGGCGAGGTGGTGTTCAGCACGAGAGTGTATCCTGACGGAGGCTGGAAAGTGACGAATCTGAGTCCTCAGGATCTAGACGTCGCAGCTTATACGTTAAGGAGAAGCGTTCCTGAATAGTTTGTGTATTTTAAACTTGAAATTGATTTTGTGTAATGGTTTTTGTGTAAAAAATTACTGCGAAAACATTTTGTGATAGTATTTGTTAAATTCTCATTTAAGTAAATTATTATTTTTTGGTAATGTTAGGGTTATTACTGAATGTATTATTTAAATTTAAATAAATATTAATAATAATCACGACTGTGTTTGATTTTTCACATAGGGATCATAAATCCGGGCACACATTATGTGTACCAATCAGTTCTTGAGGGGGTGGAATGTTTGTATGGATTACTTTTTGTCAACTTGTTCGGAATACGAAAATATAATAACTAAGTAGGCTCTTAATAGAGAGGGAGGTTTAAAAAGTAAATCTAAAGAAGAGAAAGCAGGTTCAGACGTTTTATGCATATTCATTTGGATTTCCATATTTAATGGGATAAAAATAATTATGCCGGTTGATGGCAATACATATTCGTACCGCCATTGCATCGGTCAAACAAACAGAATATCGGGCAAAACCAACGTTCCTGATTTTTCACAGATTTGCGCAAAAATGTGTCAGTAAGTCATGTTTTATTTTATTCAAGGTTGTTAGATAAAACATATTTTATCATACCTATGCATGTTTTTTGTTAAAAAATCGCTACATCTTGAAATATCTTTGAACTTTTCACCTTGTAGTAAAAAATATTTAAACACAACTTATTCGTTGAGACATGCGTCATAGTCGTATTCTGATTCTAGAAAAAATATTTTGTGCCTACAATCCAGATAAGGATTTCCTTATAAGGGTTCATTATTAAGCTGGTTTCAGACTACGCTATAATATAATAGCATATTATTATGGTATATAGCTCATAGCACAACAATATCGCACACCAAACATTTGTTATGGACACGTTCACACTGTACTATACTATATATTATTGGCTTACTATGCTCTATAAAATGGTGCGATACGCTGAGTTCATGCTATGCTATATCACGCGACGCCCTCTTCCTCCTCCCTCACCCCCGGCCGTCCCGCAAGCGAATGTTTTCCCCACTTATTTGAACTCTTTCTGAGCTTGCTATATACTATAAATGCTTGTGATAACATCGCGTAATGTGAACGTCATACTATATAGTATAGCATTAGGTCCTGCTTTGCTTTAATATATAGCAGAATAGTATAGCGTAATCTGAAAGCAGCTTTATCATTATTTGCCTAGTATTTTCAAAACTATAAAAAAAAACAGTTAAACAGGCATTTTTTTGTCATAATTATAATATTCACGTCATTTCATATCTTAGCGTCAGCTCACGCCGAGACACGACGCGACGCGGCGCTGCGCGAGTCACTCAAAATACAACTTTATTCACTACATGAAAAGATACACAGCGCTGCGTCGGCGTAGAGCAACGCAGCGGCGCGCCGCCGCCGGCGTGCAAGAGTGGAGCTGTTGAGCCAGCGCCACGTAGCCTTCTGAATTCTCACAATGGACTGTGTATCTTTTCGTGAAGAAAATAAAGTATTGTGAGTAACTCTATTAAAATATGTGGTACTAAAAGTGGCCAGTAATTTCACGCTGCGTCGCGCGGCGCAGCGAGGCGACTCGCTGCTGTCAATAATTTTACGATGCACCGCGCGGTGCCACTAGGCGCATCGCCACGTGGCGAGGCGCATCGTAAAATCGTTGGCAGCACAATGCCTCGCTGTGTGGTGAGACATACATTCGCCGCGTTCACTCGCCCCGCCGCATCCACCCGCAGTCTACCAGTTTTAAGCGCATGAGAACGGTGAGATAAATCGAGACATGCATTGGTACAACGTATTCTGAATTCTTACAATGAAACGTATCTTTTCGTGTAGTAAATAAAGTTATATTTTGAGTCGTTCTATTTAGAGCCTTATCACATTAGCGAGTTGCGAGCGAATTGAAAGCGGGGCGAGTGCGCAGCGAGCTCGCCGCGAGTTCGCAACGTGTGCCCGACGCTGCGAAGAAAAACAAAATTAATGATTGGACAAAACACGGATCGCACACCGCGAACAGGCTACCCACCCGCGGCGTGGGCGCGCAGAGTAACTTTTTGATTTGGTTCCAACAGCAAATGACCACAGAAAATTCCGAGGCACGGAGGAAACTCGGTATGTAAGGATGGTCACCCATCCACAGACCAACCTAGCCAAGTACGGCCTAACCTAAAGATTGACCCGAGCGGATGTTATTATTATGCCACGAGCTGCTGATTAGTTTTGCTCTGCCGGCCCTGATCCTGCTTAAATGACGTTCCAACAGAAGAAAATGTCTGCTTTGCCAGTCTGAAAGGGTAGGTTTAAAATACACTAGTTAGAGACAGATCTTACATGATCTGATCGACCAGGATCCGGCACTGACATTACGTCAAACAGCTAACATCAAATAGCGGTAACAAGAAAATCTGCAACAAGGAATACTTACATCGGAAAACCTGTACTACCCAGTTTTATTAAAATACTACCTTCTCATGAACAATCGTTGTGTTCTGGTCATTCACTTAATAAAAGAGGGTATTTTGGCACCATTTGGGAAACCTAATAAGACAACAAAGTCGGTTCTGTCATCTGCACGACATACGTACGTACGAACACGTATTTTGGGAGGATACATTCGTTCATGAGCTATCAGAAAAGTATGTTTAATATCCTGAATGGCGTAGATTTCTCGTAGAGTAAAATCGGCACTTTATACTGTAAAGGTGGAATATTTCAAGGAAAACTTTAAAAGATCGATTTTTCAAAAACCACCCAGTTTGTACCCCAAGTTTGTCGGGATTAAAATTGTTGCAAATAAGGTCTAGTAAATCCCATTTAAAAGCCTGCACCCAATTACCAATCACCCTGTTTAGCTGTCTCTACAATAAAGTAAAAAAAGGAATAGTTTAGGCTCGGGTTAGGTTGATTCCACTGACCACCCAGATTTTATTAAAAGCTTACTGCATATCTGAACACCTCAACACTGTGTCTGAAGACACAAGTACTAGACACAAGTCTGTACAAGTACTTATTTATTTATTTATTTCACTGCTTTCACTGCTACCATCATCTGCCCACCTTTTCCCAATTATGTTGGAGTCGGCTTCTAGTCTATGCAGCTGAATATCAATATTTTACATTCAGCGACTGTTTCCACCGGTTAGGTTACAGACCAATCTCAAAATTCCACCCTCTATTATTAATGAAGTATTTGGTAACATCTTCTAAGTTAATGCTGGCATTATAATTTATACCACGGAGTTCAAGTATTAGGACGCCGGAACTGAACCTACTGCTACAGTAGGTTCAGTTCCGGCGTCCTAATGAACCCAAGTGGAGTGCAAATACAGAATACTAATTTTCTTCAAACATCTGCCGCTGATTAACTAACTGAGAAGATTTAGAGCAAATTGCCTATAGTTTTGGTATCTGGTAATGCCGTTAACCAAATGCACAATACACGTGCATATTATATAAACCCCTGGCTTGAAACGGATTTTATGATTAAACAAACATCATTGTTTTTTAAGAAAGTTTATTATGAATTATAAATAAAAAATTAAAGCTCTCGTGGCGCGGAGAGCACAATAGTATAGCGTAGTCTGATAGCAGCTTACGTCCTTTTACTAGGAGACAACTTAGCCTATGAAAAATAATATCAATCTCAAACGTCAAGAAATTTGGCGAAACCGATAACTTTTGCTCTTGCAGTAACTGGTGTGTTATTTGAGTTTGGTTAAGAATGTCTACAGTCATCGTCACCACGCGATTGCTCCCTATGGAAAATTATGTTGTTCTTACTTAATCTAACAGATGTGGTCTAAATTATCTTTTCCGATAGTAACACTGTTATCATAAGCATGCGAACCCTTATCATTTTGCTATCATTCTTAAGTCACATCTTACAGCATCCACGGCAGTAAAAGATGAGATAATCTCTACAAAGATACGTAACGTGAATCTGATTATGTCTATCCTTAGATAATAACATCTTTTGAGTGACATCTAGGTACACACATGTATTGTTATTTATTTACTAGCTTCTGCCCGCGACTTCGTACGCGGATCCTGTTGCTTATGCCAGCGACAACGGGGTCGTCAAAATCGAAGATCTGAAACGTCTGATGTCGAATTCTAAGAGCCCGGGGAAGGGAAAAGCGGATGTTTCCCATCTGAGTAACACATACCGTTTGTTTCTTTTCGCTATTTAACAGCTTCACAAAAAGTACAATTTTGAACCATAATATGTGGCGTATTCAATCATAGGAGTATATACGTAAATGCACTCCGCTCCTTATCAACCCAAGGAAGGTCGCCATGCCCTACGGCTATATCTTGAGACACATCCGATTCTTCAGATGATATCGACATTCTGTTCAGACAATGTCGAATTCGATCAGAATTCAAACGTTCGTTGCGCTCTTCTTCTGTCTCTTCATGCCGTACTCCAGCAATTCTTTCTCTCTCACTTTCTAACTGATTACGAATATTTTGTTGTGTGCGTGTTCGGGGCAATGTATGATAATCTCGAGCAGCAGTTAGTCGCGCATCACGTTAATTCACGTTCATCACTCGTTTCAAAAGACCTGTTAGTAGATGTGCGAATACACTGAGAAGTCAAGCGTGATTCTGTATCGGTAAACGTTTCCGACTCGCGAGACAATGCATGACGTTCACGATCAGCCAGTCGCGCATCTATTTTTCACTGGTCTCTAGAGATCTGGATGTAGATGCGTAAATACGCTAAGAACGCAGGCGTGCTTCGCGATCCGAAGAGGTTTCCACGGAGCAAGTTGCAGCCTGGTGTTCTCGAACAGCATCAAGTCTCTCCTGACGCTCTTCGGTAGATTATTGGGATCTTACGATCCTCAATCTTGTAGCTCCTTTGGAACATTTGGGAAAGATTTGACCTCTTTCTAGGCATGGTTATAGTTTTGTTGTGAAGATATCTAATCAATTAAAATCTAATTGACTGCTCCCCTGCGTTACCGGGTAGGCTACCGAGTCACGAAGATAAATGGAAAAGGAAATTTAACACTCAAATAACATAAACCCTAAGACATATTTATTCGATAAAATTAAATAATAAATGGAAGTTTTGGCCAGTCGAGTCAAATTTTCATTGATATACAATCGTCATCGAAAATCGGTCCTAAACTGTTACAGCCTTCACCGTGTGGAGGTACTCCCAGTTTATGTTACTTTATACAGTGAAATTAGTGATAGCTTTGCAATAATTTTCACATCAAATGTTTCTGACCTTCGATTTTTTCTAAGTCAACAGGAAATGCCCATCAGACCGAACAACTTTTTCTAAGACGTCATTCCTATATGTGTTATGGTGTAGCTGGGCTATTGGAGTTCCACAACAGGTGTCCCAGATCTTCGATTTTTATAAGTCAACAGAGAGTGCTCATCAGATTGAACAACTTTTGCTAAGACGTCATTCCTATATGTGTTATGGTGTAGCTGGGCTCTTGGAGTTCCACATCAGGTGTTCCAGATCTTTAAATTTATTCTCTCAGCAGAAAATGCTCATCACGTGGAACAATTTTTGCTATGGCGTGATATTTGTATCTCTTATAGTTTAGCTGGTCTGTTGCGGTTCTGAATCAGGTGTTCAAGTTTCCAAGATAAATTATAGCTTATAGCTGACCAACGCAACTTCGTCTGCGTCACATAAATAAGAGAGAGAAACGAAAGGAAAAAAAAAACATTTAAAAAAACAAAAACAACATTTTTCATTCCTGCTCCGCTCCTAATGGTCGTAGCGTGATGTTATATAGCCTAAAGCCTTCCTCGATAAATGTGCTATCCAACACAAAAAGATTTTTTCAATTTGAACCAGTAGTTCCTGAGATTAGCGCGTTCAACCAAACAAACAAACAAACAAACAAACAAACAAACTCTTCTGCTTTATAATATTAGTATAGAAGTATAGATTCAATAACACAATACACATTCGTTTTAACCCATTTGGACCCAAATACAAACTAGCAGCAAAATTC
This sequence comes from Xestia ashworthii, assembly GCA_950022955.1. NCBI lineage: Eukaryota > Metazoa > Arthropoda > Insecta > Lepidoptera > Noctuidae > Xestia > Xestia ashworthii. Next base: position 2,656,674 of record OX465551.1, on the reverse strand, counting down.
TGAAAAAACTTTATTGACGTAAACTATTGGAGTCTAGTAAGACATTTTACGAAGAAAAAACAAAAAAAAACTTCCTTATATATTAAAAAACACCGTCCTCAAATAGGACCAATGGGCTTATCTGTGGTATTTTTCAAAAACATGAAAAATTCGATGCACAATGTTTTCATGCATTTTTTACATTGCCAACGTGCTTTTATGTGGCATTCGTTGCATCGTAGCTGGCTTGGCAGTTTCTGGGGAAGTGTCCAACACCATATGAACTCATACTTGGCACCACTGAAGAAAGTTTACGACGCCTTCCATCGGGTCTTTCAGTGCCTACACTCTTCAAATAACACCGGGTGATACTTCGGTGAAACTGGAGCTGGTCTAGTTTCTCTTCAGTGGTCAAGACATGCAGACGCCAAGCAGAAGCTACTGATAATTTGAGGTCATCACCAGCGATTTGGAAGTCATGTTTGTTGTGTTTTGCGGCATATAACTTTGTATTCATAACGACCATGTCAAAGGCCTCCACATCAAATAAATTTTCAAAAATGTTGAATGGAGTTTGGTCTTTGAGCTGGTTTACAACGTTTTCCCTTCGTTTCTGAACATTATTCTCCGATGAAAGCATGTAAGCAAGCAACATAGGAACCGTCCCAATTACGCTAACAAGGGTCCTGGGTTTCAACTCTGTGTTTTTGTAACAGTTCACCATCGCTGCTATCCCATTCATCGTCGTTCCTGGACTCAAACACTTCAACCCTACCTGGGATATCACGAGGAAGAATGTTATGCTGGACATCACCTTCATCGCCTTCTTCTTTATTCGTGAACACTCGGGTCTGGAGGGATGGCCACTTTGTCGTAACTCACATCAGGATTATTCTCTTCAATCGAAATGTTTTCAAGAGCTTCCTCGAGTCTTCTATATTCATTTTCACCATCAAACAATCGCTTATTCATTGTTCACGTCGAAACTAAATCTGCGAATAAGAAACAAAAAATGTTAGCATCTTGGAAAATACTTGACATAATTGCTTTTTCTACTAGTAGAAACTATCGCCTAGTGAAAAATCCAAAAATAAGGATAAATAACATTCTAAATATTGGAAAAATATGACTTACCTTTGGTCAAACACCTATTTGTTCAATAAAGTGAATAAAATCACTTATATTATCCACTCAATCCGATAAATCACAATACTATATTTTTTTTTACAAAGCCACACTCTTTGGCATTTTAAATTCGCCTGCTAAAAGTCTTTTCCCAGAAATAATTTTTGGGTAATTCACTTAGTTTCATGTACAGAATGCTTGGTTGACGGCTTCGTGATGAGGTGGTTTACACCCTTTATATTCACAAACTTAGGCTATTTTCCTTGCTTCCCGCACGTCCATACATACACATAGATAGCAACTAGAAAAAACCGGCCAAGAGCGTGTCGGGCCACGCTCACTGTAGTGTTCCGTAGCTTCCCAGACCATTAAAAATACCAACATTTTTCGTCAGCAAAAATAACTTTGTTTTTCATAGTATTTGTATGAAAAACAAAGTTATCATTTGCGTTTTTTTGAAAAAGTGCTATATAACTCAAAAACTATTCAACTCATCAAGTTGAAAATAATTTTCCTAGAAAGTTCATATAAAGGTCTACTTCTGTGATTTTTTTCATATTTTTTAAACTTATGGTTCAAAAGTTAGAGGGGGGGGGGACACATTGTTTTTGACTTTCGGAGCGATTATTTCCTAAAATATTAATATTATCAAAAAATGATTTTAGAAAACCCCTATTCATTTTTAAATACCTATCCAACAATATATCACACGTCAGGGTCAAAATTAAAAAAAAAATCGCTCCCCACTTTACGTCTGGGGGAGGTACCCTAATAAAAATGTTTTTTTAAATTTTTATTTTTGCACTTTGTCGGCATGATTGATATACATATTGGTACCAAATTTCAGCTTTCTGGTGCTAACGGTCACTGAGATTATCCGCGGACAGACAGACAGACAGACAGACAGACAGACAGACATGGCGAAACTATAAGGGTTCCGTTTTTTGCCATTTGGCTACGGAACCCTAAAAATGATTTGATATTATGTATGTGCGAGTATGTATCATTATTCATGACGGAGTCGTAGTTGTAGGCGCAGGATAAGATTGCTGCCTATCGAACTATGAGAGTAACAGAGAGTCAGTGACCTTTTTTTTTCAGATGCAAAATCATCAAATGACTTCTCCGAATCTGGGCGGAGCGGGAGGGAGTGTCAGACTTTACTGACTAAAACCCATTCATATGGTAGTAGGTATCTCTTTCGAACAGTCCCGCAGCCCCGGCAGGCTTCGGCCCTTTCCTTCATTTTGCTGACATCTCTTTACGGCGCGCGTGTAACACGAACGCGCCGTCGACACGATCTGTCGTCATAAGACGGACGGCAAGCTAACCCATAGCTCGCCGTCCACAGGCCCGCGCCTACGCGGCTACGGTGGCCGGAGGCCGTCACCTGTGTTTGCGTTTCTGTATCATGGTCGTAAGTTTGGTGATTGAAAACGTACAAGAGAAACATTTCTTCTCCTAGAAATCGTGTCGTATGTTTCTGGTTTATGAAAGTCTCGAAACGAACAGAATCGTTGAAAAATATAACCATCATTATTTATCCTGCCCTCGTCCTAATTCATTTAGGGCTGACGCAGCACGTCTTCATCTTCCATTCTTCTCCATAACTCATCATCTCAGCAGTGAGTTCTTTCCAGTCATATAATCCTTCACACAGTCCACGTTGACAAATACAACCATAGAATGCAAAATACTCAAGTTTACTGCTTTCCTTTAGACCATAATTAAAATAGTCATCATTCCACAAGAGTTTGAAAGCGTATTATAGTGCAAACGGCACTGCCTTCACTTTTTAATTTTCCTTTCCTAAGTGTCACGTCTCCTTGGAAACTATCTTGGAATGGAATAGAGAATTAATTGCTATAAACGGGGACTTGGTTTCGGCACTTAGCAACCACATTTTAGTGGTTTGGTTACTCTGACAACCAATTTCAATAGGATCCGTACTCAGAATAATCATTTGCAGGACAGGTCAAGGTATCAGAGGTTTACAATCACTGGTAAATTTTCATGAGATGTCACTTGAGACATAATTGACCTACTAAATGTTAGACAGGTGATAAATAGACATTTGACTTTCGAATCACTATTCTGTGCTTCACAACACAAAATATAGGCGACTCCGCCCTGCCGGTCGATTCTGTAAAATTCAAACAACTCTCATCTCACATTGCTATTCACTCTCACTTCGCATAAGGTTCTATTTATATTTTGACACTTTGAATCGGGTTCGAGCGCGGTGAGCGTCGAAGTGATGGGGGAATTTTAACTTACAGAATGCCACTTCTTATGTCATCTCGTACTTTGTGTGTCAAAATCTCCCTGTCATTTATTTCAACTCGCTGATACGCTCGCAAGGGTGGCGCTAGTGTAAATTCGAAGTATCAACCGAGTTTTTAGAATTCCAATCAAGAAACTCACAGCGGATTCAGATTCAAAGTTTAGAATGAGGTGTTACAGAATCACACCCCTGGAGTGTTAAAGGTCATGGCACAGTATACGAACACCCCAACTGCACGGATGCAGCACGGCGTGCGTCGGCGTCGCCTCGAATTTAGGCTACGGCTAGCCGCCAGCGCGCTTACTACAAGTGCAAGCTCACAGTCCGCGCGCTGGCCGCAAGGTGCAAGCTTGCTGTTACACAGTTGTTATATGGCATTTGTGATCGACTTTGTTTCGCTGGCGTCTTGGAGTAGGCGCGTAGTAAGCAAGCTGTCAGCGCGCTGTAAGCACGTGAGCCGATTTGTATGATAGCGGCAAGTGAGCTGACTACCCGTCATTGGCTTTTTTACATTGACATTATGAAATATGTTTTACGACGTACGATTTAATAATCTAATTTCAATGAAAAGTTAATTGCTGGGTTGGAGCGGACCATCACATTCCTTCCGCATGCAAAATGTACTGTGGGACCGTAAAACATAAAATGGTTGTCCTCAAATAGCGACAAGAGACCGCAGCTGACCACGAAGGAGTAATGGCGTGACGACCTGGATGTCTGCCTTGAGAATCGAAAAGCAAAGCACAGAATCGCGACCGAAACAGGGAATAGATGGGAGGCTTTTGCCCAGCAGTAGGAACAGGATGTACTGCATTGATCCCTTATTTTTCCAAATTGTTTAAATTGCATTAATGCTGATCACAAGTTCTCAGAAATTGTTATTCACACCAATAGAGGCACAAAACTGCTGTGCTTGCGACATTTATCTAAAACCAACTTCAGACAAATATCTTCCTTTCTAATCCCTCCTGGATTCGGTATTCACTTCGACGATTAAACATTTGAACGCGTTGGAAGTTATAACGACTGCCATTACGGTTCTAATGACGGGAAAAGATATGATGCCATGGGACTATTTTGTCTTGTCAGATATGGATTATTTTAACTTTGAGAGCCTTTGCGACGACGGTACTTGTTTTTAGATGAGTAATCAACATTAGCCAGACGGTTCTCGAGACAAATTATCCCTAATCTAAAACTTCAGGTAGGTAGTTTAAAAATTTACTAAATCATCATCTGCTGAGCCTTTTTCCAACTACGTTGGGGTCGGCTTCCAGTCTAACCGGATGCAGTTGAATACTAGTATTCTACATAGAGCGACTGCTTATCTGACCTCCACAACCCAGTAAGTACCTACAAGATTATACGATACCACTTGGTAAGACTGGTTGTAAGACTTTTCAAGCTACTGTCTACCTGTAAAAATGTACTAAATGAACGTCTAAATTTTATTAAGTATAGTGCGTTTGCACGCTCGGCATTGAGCTGAGGGCATTGATGTTTAACGGCATCAGGATGCAAAAAACGGCTTTAAACCCGATTCCCCATCCCAATCCCACTGTTGGGCAGAGGCCCCAGACTTCCAGTTGTTTGATCCAGGACTAATGTGGACTAATGGTCGTGTCCAGTTCCGTGTCAGTGTCCGTTGGTTTTGTCCAGTTCGTCGCGCGCCATCTTTTACGAGGTTTGCCGCGACGTCGTCTGTCTGTGTTTGACTCCAGAAAGTGGTTATTTCGGCCCATATATTTTTGGGCATGCGGCAGACATGGCCAGTTCAGTCCCACTTCAGTTTAGCGGCATTTTGGGTAACGTCAGTAATTTGTGTTATGCAGCGCAGTGTGGTATTGCGTATATGGTCGGTTAGTTTGACTTCAAAACCTGTATTGTAATATATTTAAAAAAATCACGTGTTACTTACTATGTTCGAACACTATAATCTAATTGTGAATCTATTTCAAGTTTGAAAAGTAAGACCCGAGAGGGGACGCCTTTCAAAAGGCGGGTCGCTGTAGAAGTAAAAGAAATGAGTAGAGTATTGTAATTCGGAGACGCTAGTCATAAATCTTCACATCATAAAGTACAGGCTCTGGTTTAAGCACAATCTTAAATAGAGAAAGGGGTCTGAAGTAAGAAAACCCTGAAGTACAGATAACCTCTACGGCTAAGAGAGATATTAAACAAAAAAGTCAGTTCATATTTAACAAAAAAGTAAGTCAAGATTCTAAAGTTAAAATTGGAAGTCGGTACTTAAAATTAATTATTTGAAAATTGACAACTATAACCATAGGTACTTAAATAAAATATGCAACCGGCATAAAAAAAATACTTATGGAACATTTTGGTTCAAAAGTTGGCATGGTTAGCAGGCATGGTAAAAAAAGAAATGGATTGTACAAAAAGTGGGTTAGGATGTTCCTAAGTACATATTAAATTACTAATACACGAAACAAAATTTAAAATCAAATGGATGAAACTCGAAATGGAGTGTTGACTGAGAGTGAATTGATGCCAAGCGTGAGTGAATGTGTGTGTGCGATTGTGAGAGTGGGTGATGATAAAAACAGAAAGAAAATATTCTATCAAGGTACGTTACATTTATAAAAGATATTGCTGCTCAAATACTTTATTTCAACCATAAATCGCAAACAGAAAAATAAAAGTTATTTTAGTATACCCGTTCATTTGCAAAATAATAGAAATCACAGTCGTCTTTGTTCTTACAATATAATAACATAAAATTGCCTTTACAGAAAATAATACCGCATAAAGAAATAGTAACAATCCTTTCCATCGAATCACGATCTGAAAACATCAAAAAAGTTTGTATTGTCTCTAGAACACCTGAAAATTATCCCTTTTGATGTAAAATATTTGTGAGACATCTCATTTAAAAACCTGATCGAAAGATTTATTTTCACTCTCAAAGGATAGAATTCAAAATTAAAATTCTACGGTTTGATATTTTTGAATAATATTTATCTTCTAGCGAGGCGGGAACGAAGATTTATTATAGTAGAGACCGGATTATTTGCAACTTGTCATCATCAAGATCTGCCTAGCCTTTCCCCAACTATGTTGGGGTCGGCTTCCAGTCTAACCGGATGCAGCTGGATACCAGTACAGTATTGAATATCAGTATTTGCAACTTGTAATGGTCGAAATATGCATGTTAAAATAAGCAACATAAAATGTAAAAATGTACTAAAAAATGTAAATACCCGTAAACCCCACCAGTGCAGCGCACGCGCGGTATCGAGAATACACCTTTTTTGGGTACCGAAATTTCATTATTGTTTTGAAAACCGAGTACTGTTCCAAATTATCAGTAGTACAGTTGAACCTGAGATTTCACTCAGGTTAGTGCCAGCGCTAACAATATTTATACATATAGTTAGTTTTTGGGGGTCTCAATCCGTCTCTGGTACAATTAACCATTTTACCAGTTAAATGCAGTTACAATTTAAGAAAACCTACCCTATTTGTCGACATCATGTCTAAAATGAGAAATAATGTCCTGCGACTGAACTACTGGATGTATTGTTATGAATTTTTGTATGTAGATTGAGACCGTTGTGAGATATACGCAGTTTATTGTTGTCATACCAGCTGATGCCCGCGGCTTTGCCCGCGTACAAAATATATACTAAAGCCTCCATTGAGAATCACTCTATCCATTGGTGAAAACAGCATGAAAATCGGTGCAGTGGTTTTTGAGTTTATCGCGAACAGACAGACAGACGCTGCGGAGGACTTTGTTTTATAATAATATGTAGTGATTGTCAGCACCATTCTGTGTACCATTTCCTAAAACATGTCAGCACCATTCTGTGTACCATTTCCTAAAACACACTTTTCTTGAGAAAAATTTCAACGAAAAGTCAAAAACAGGGAGCGTCACGTCACTTGCTCTAAGACCTGTCCGTCATGAAATCGGAATGTGAGTCCTTGAAATCTTTGTATATTATGAGATTTCTTTCGCAGAATCCAATATCCTGACACCGGAAGTTTCAGGTTACTCAAAGGGGTTCATTTTGTATTTAATTATAGGGACTGGATAGGAAATGTTTTAGTTTTCAGATTCATTCTATTTTTAAGAATGTTGTTAGTGTTTAGAAATATTTTTGTGGCCTTTTTTATTTTTTTTGATGAGTTACTGATATATCATTAAACTTCATATTTTTTATTGTATGGACTGGAAGTGTTACGTATGCTTTGGATGTCTGCTTACTCCTTTCTTAAAAATTAGGGGTACTGCTTAGGGATACTACAATAAGTTGGCATTTTAATTAAAGTCCCAATCTAAACTTATATTGTCACTTACGGGATATCTTCCGTGATTATTTATTGTTTTGAGCTCCCGATATTTCGACGCTGTTGCAAGCGCCATGATCGCGGGTTGACTGGAGACTGCGGGTGGATGGAAAATAAAATTGTTACGAGCAGACAAATCTGTCTACCCTCTTTCTTTGTCTTTTGCTACGCGCACTATTGGAACTCGACACTAAGTCACGCGTCGAAATATCGGGAGCTCAAGACAATAAATAATCACGGAAGATATCCCGTAAGTGACATATAAGTTTAGTTTTAAACCGTGAAAGCCTAAAACAGTGTTTGAAGTCCCAATTTGTTCAAAATACAATACAGGAATCTAAATGTCATTGATTATGATGAGTAACATAATTTGTGTAAAAACATCCTTAGAAAGTGAAGCCGAGAGGCACGTGTTCTACCTGCCATTGCGGTTATTTTTTTGCTCTGGACTAAACCTGGAAACCATTTACTTACGGAGATATAGAAGGTCAAAGTTCCAAATATTCAAAAGTAAAAAATCATAAATGTTAAGTTCTATTTTAAATACCTCTATCAGGATAATGTTTTGAGTGCGTTATATTGAGCGCTACCATAAACCGTGATTTTTCACACCAAAACATAAACTCAATCCCAGCAACAACTTTCGTAGTCTTAAGTAAGATGTACAAAATGCTTATCTGACGGCATCATGAGGGGTCTACTTAGATGATGTATCCTGACGTTAGTATGCCTATCGTTTTCAGACTTTGACCTATGGACTTACCCAAGTCAGCATAGTATTCCCAAAATTCAGTCTACCTGAAAATCTGCCTTTCAGCAGATTTGAATAAGCGGATTTTCGCGTAGGCGAAGTCGTGCCCCGGAGGATATTATAGTTTCTAGGCACAGGTAAAGCTTGCGTAATCTTACGTGAAATGAAAAACCGTCTTTAAAAGGTATAGGGCAGTACTGGATGAAGTGAAGTTCTTTTTAAGAGGAATCTAACGTTATTTTGAAACTTCACATGGTCATGATGATCTATTTACTAACTATTCAAGACATCACTTATTGACGTTGTACCAAATCTATTTTATCCTATCAAAATAAAAGGATATTAGCAGACTTGTACATTTAAAATTAAATAGGCGAAACGAATTTACAAATGAGATAAAAAATACAGTTGATTATAAAAGACCTACTTATCACGCACTCTATGGAAGGTATGAAGGTGGTAGTTTTATAGATATCACACTTTAGTTAGTGTCAAATCAGTTCAGCACTATAGGAGAGGCAAGGATCAGGCTTCAGGGTAATACTGCTGGAAGGGCGTCGTACAGTTCTCAGGGTCTAGACGTCAGGGCAGCTCTGCGAGACAAACGCTAGGGCAGGAACGAAAACAGTTTTCGAAGATCGGGAGTAGAGGTCCCAGGTGAATTTTAGTTGGTTCACCTGGAAAGTGTATATAGGTAATCATCAGAAAATCAGCGGCACTCAAACTGTTCACCTTTAGAGGGTGTCTTTCCAAAAACCAAGCTGTTTTATGATACTTCTCATCTCAAATACAATTGAAGACTGACCGTGCTGTTCATCAGTTCGTTTGCACAATAGTGTTCCTCTGGAATTTTCGAATAATAGTTTTTCTTCTTGCGGCCATAATTATAATCACCTCATCTGACAAGTGTAGTCGGCCAGGACATATCAGACTTTTCATAAAACCATGAGTGCGTAAATAATTGTATAAATAATAGTTCTTTACCCATGAAATTGCGGTTCTGCCGTACTGGCTATTTCAAGTCCATTTTTTTTCTTTTTTCGCTAAGAATTCTAAGTTCAAATTATTTTTTTTTTAAATATGGAATTCTTTTTTGAAAATCAGTCATTTGTTTAATGGTTAGTGTTCTGTTTTCATTGCATTTGTTCGTTTTTCGTCATCATGGATACGTTAAAAATTCGAGTGATTATGGAGTATGAGTACCGTCGTGGCAGCAAAGCGGCAGAAGCGACACGCAACATCAACGACGTATACGGAGCGAATACTACTAACGATCGCACCACCCGTTATTGGTTTGCCCGCTTCCGTTCCGGAAATTTCGACCTCAGAAATGAATCCCGTGGTCGACCGAAAACTTTAGCCGAAAATGGCGAATTAAAGGCGATTGTGGAAGCTGATGATTCTCAATCTACAGCTGAATTAGCAGCAGCTTTCGGTGTTAGCATCAAAACAATATTAGTAGATTTGTGTCGAATTGGCAAGGTCAAAAAAGCTTGACAAATGGGTGCCCCACGAACTGAATGATCGCCAGCGCGAAGCACGCGTCGAGTTGAGCCCTTCTCTGCTGCACTGCTCAACAGGCACACAAATATTGAATCGCATTGTTACTTGCGACGAAAAATGGATTCTGTTCGACAATCGCAAACGCTCAGCAAGTTGGTTAGATCCTGGTTCAGCATCTAAACAATGCCCCAAACGAAAACTGACCCCTAAAAAAGTGATGGTCACTGTTTGGTGGTCTAGCGCCGGTGTCATTCATCACAGCTTCTTACCAAACGGGATGAGCATTACTGCAGAGGTGTACTGTGAAGAACTGACCATAATGATGGAGAAGCTCGCAAATCTTCAACTAGCTTTGGTCAATCGTTCGGCTCCGCTGCTCCTAAACGACAACGCGCGACCTCATGCTGCACAGCAGACGGTCTCCAAGTTACAAGAGCTGGGGTTGGAAGTTCTCCGTCATCCACCGTACTCACCAGACCTTGCCCCTACAGACTTCTACTTTTCCAGAATTTGGATAACTTCTTGGCAGGGAAAAAATTCAATAACCGAGAGGCAGTTGAAAATGCCTTTGATGAATTTGTTCCCTCCCGTCCAACACACTTTTTCAAAAAGGGCATCAATAAGCTACCACTACGTTGGCACAAATGCATTGATTGCATGGGTAATTACTTTGATAAATAAAAATATAGAAAAAAAGGGTGTTAACTTATTTAATTAAAAACGGCAATTTCATAAGTAAGGACCTAATATAATATAAAATTAAGTTATTTAGTTATTATCTAAAACTTTTTTGCAAAAAATAAAACCGACTTCAAAAAGAAAAAGTGAAAAATAACTTTAGCTTCTGAAGTCGGTGACGTTTGTATGATTGATTTAATTTTTTTGTCACCGACTTCAGAAGCTAAAGTTATTTTTCACTTTTTCTTTTTGAAGTCGGTTTTATTTTTTGCAAAAAAGTTTTTATTTTTCACTTTTTAGTGGTTCACATGGAAAGTGCATACCGTTACAATTACAACAAGCCCAAACACGACTAGGATACATTGTCTCATTATGGAGTTCCGTGACTCTTGGCTTCATCATCAGATCTGATGGTAGAATGGTTCTTATCAAACGCAAATGCTTCACTTGTTGTAGAAAATATAAAAATTGCTGTACGTTATCCTATAAAATTTGAAGAGTTCCCTCGATTTCGCCAAGATTCCATCATCAGATCCCGACTTGGCGACTATGGGACCAACTTGGAAGTATACCCTTTCAAATAAAAAAAGAATTTTTCAAATCGGTTTAGGCGTCTTCGAGTAATCGGGTAACATACATAAAAAAAAAAAAAAAAAAAAATACATACAGTCGAATAGAGAACCTCCTCCTTTTTGGAAGTCGGTTAATAAAATACAATCATCTGCCTAGCCTTGTCCCAACTATGTTGGGGTCGGCTTCCAGTCTAACCGGATGCAGCTGAATACCAGTATTTTACATGGAGCGACTGCCTATCTGACCTCCAAAACCCAGTTAATACCGGGTAATACGATACCACTTGGTAAGACTAAGTTGTCAGACTTTTTGGGCCACTGACTACCTGTAACGACTGCTAAAAAGTGGACAAATGACAGCCGGGACCAACAGCTTAACGTGCTTTCCGAGGCACGGAGGAAACTCGGTATGTAAGGGTGGTCACCCATCCACAGACCAACCTAGGCAAGCACGGCTTAACCTAAAGATCGACCCGAGCGGCTGTTATTATTTAGCCACGAGATCCTCTATCTAAAAAATACAATATTTCAGTTTAAAATATTGATAAAAAATAATTTAAATTTTATAAACCAAAAAGTAACCATCATAGACTAAGCCAGTAAGAAACTCTATGAGAGCAAATTTAAGAAAAAGTAACTGGCAGTTTGACAACCTGTCGTAAGTGTCATAATGAAAAATTATGACAAACATTTCCAGACATTTTAAAAATGAATCGTTTTAGACCGATTCGCAGAATGTAAATGCAAAACCAATAAAAAAGGATGATAAATAGTATTATAAATAAATGACATGTGTAAGTGTAACGTTCACTCGTTACAAAAGCAAAGATGGTTTATACAGATAAATAAAACAACAGTTTGGTGGAGTAGCAAACGGGCGCACGTCCACTCGGTTCCAGTGACAGCTGTCTAGTCATAGAGCATATACGGGTCTAGTGCAGTGACACACCTACCCGCGCGGACCTGCCTCTGTGCTCCGTGTCTATGCTCTTTAATCATCACAGTAAGTATAGCATATATTGTAACGTCTAAAATCAATTATTCAAAAACCGCATTTCCAATGGTTTCTGCCTTACGCCATGAAAAAAACCCTATCTAATGGCTTTACAGCCTACAAAAGATAGGATGGTATTTAAAAGTACTTCAATTTATTCCCATTTCATTTACCTAATTTTGCCTGTGTTCCACCAAATATACTGAATGTGCACCAAAATATGTTAATTAAAATATGTCATAACGAGCATCTATTTAACAATTAAACACTGTATATTCTCCTTAAAGCGTAGTCGACGGCCCCTATTTCCGAGTACAGGGTTTAAAGGAACCTAACTAACCTAACGGGGGGGTGCCCTAAGTCCCGATTATGGGGGCAGAGATACTTTAATATTTGGTGCACGATCAGTATTTTTCGGGGAAGAAAAGATTTTTGGTGAACACAAAAACATTATCCCAAAAGATACACGTGAAAACCAAAATCCTTTCTTTGCTGTCACGCAGTCGGGTGAACAGTCTTCGATCAACCAAAAATGTTACCATGCTACTGCCTAGTAACAATCCAGTTTTTAATTTAAATCGACAAACTCCTGGAACAGGGACGCCTGAAAATATGGCAAACCTCAAAAAAGCCTCAAAACACGAAAGTTAATAGAACAACAATACAAATTGGTAGACACGATGGAAGCCTACAAAATGAACGAAATATTCCTTTTTATTATAACCTCTTTGATACGTTTCATAGATTGTACACTGTACAGCCTCTCTCCGAGTTTGTGGGACTGATTAAATTCATAAATAATAAAAATATTTGTTCCTATTGTTTGGATATTGAGGAAATAAACAACATAGCCTTTTAGCCTTAACATAGCCTTTTTCTAAATATCTTTAAACGGTTTCCAATCTAACCGGATGCAGGTAAATACCAGTATTTTACATGAAGCGACTACCTATAGATCTGACCTGCAAAACCCGATACCCCTTGGCGAGACCAGTTGTCAGAATTCTGGGCTGCTGATTACCCGTAACAACTGTCAAAGTTTAATATGCTTTCCGAGACGCGGTGGGTCTTGGTAGGTAATAAAAAGTCGCCCATCCATGGACTGACTTTGTCAAGTGTTGTTTTACCTACACCATCGGTATATATGGCTGCTATTTTTCTTCTAAAAAAGGAGGAGGTTCTCAATTCGGATGTTTCTATTTGTTTTCTTTTATGTTTGTTCGCATATGCCTCCGTCGCTAGCCAACCGATTTGAATTTTATTTTTTGTTGGTCCCATAGTCACCAAGTCGGGATCTGATGATGGAATCTTGGTGAAATAGAGGGAACTCTTCTATAGGATAACTTACAGTAATTTTGGTATTTTCTACAACAAGTGAAGCATTTGCGTTTGATAAGAACCATTCTACCATCACATCTGGTGATGAAGCCAAGAGTCACGGGACTCAATAATGAGACAATGTAGGTATCCTAGTCGTGTTTGGGCTTGTTGTAATTGTAACGGTATGCACTTTCCATGTGTACCAAGCACATGTAAACCACTTAAAAGTGAAAAATAAAACTTTTTTTGCAAAAAATAAAACCGACTTAAAAAGAAAAACAAAAAAGTGAAAAATAACTTCAGCTTCAGAAGTCGGTGACAAAAAAATTAAATCAATCAAACAAAGGTCACCGACTTCAGAAGCCAAAGTTATTTTTCACTTTTTTGTAAATTTTTTTCTAGCCACTAGCTCCTGAAACAACATGTATCGCTATTTTTGCCATTTTCGCTTCTTTGAGTTGAGTGTTTTGCTTGAAGTCGCAAGAGGCGTTCGCGCTGCTAAACAAATTACATAAGTAAACTATACGACAGATATGAAAACCATGTAAACGTTTATATGACACGGTACATACGTCTTCATCAAAACAAGAACCACCGGGACGCATTATAGTGATGTACCTAGTCTTGTGAAGTTCGGATCAATATCCGATATCTAAAATTCAAACTTCACTTTTGTCGAAACTAGAATTAGGGTTGTGTGAATAATCAAGATAACTAGATCATTCCGTAAAATAAAATTAAGTGTCTCGCTTTACAGTTTTTTAACCGACTTCCAAAAAGAGGAGGTTATCAATTCGTCTGTATGTTTTTTTTTTTTTTTTTTTTTTTTTTTTTTTTTTGTGTTTGTTACCTCATAACTTTCGACTGAGTGAACCGATTTTGATGATTCTTTTTTTATTTGAAAGCTGGTGCTTCCCATGTGGTCCCATTTTAATTTGCTGAAGATCTGATGCTGGTCTTCGGAGATATACAATGGAACTCCTCAAAAATGTACGGCAAATCTGCAGTGATTGCTGTTATCGCTTGTAGGTTTATTGTTTATACAACATCATGACGTAATATCACGCCTGTATGCTCTGAGGGGGTACGCAGATGTGTACAGTAAACCCAGATTTCGACAGTGTTTGTTACCTCAGTACTTTCGACTGGGTGAACCGAGTTTGATGATTCTTTTTTAATTTGAAAGCTGGTGCTTCCCGTGTGGTTATATTTTAATTTGCTGAAGATCTGATCCGGATCTTCGGAGATATACAATGGAACTCTTCAAAAATACACGGCAAATCTGCAGTAACTGCTGCAATCGCTTGAATGTTTATTGTTTATACAACATCATGACGTAACATCACGCCTGTATGCTCTGAGGGGGTACGCAGATGTGTACAATATTCCCAGATTTCGACAGTTAGGTGTATTAAGTTCCATTTATTGGGGATAAGCCTATTACCTTGACATGTATTGTTTTTTTTTATTTTATTGGCAAGGGTAGGTACTTCAAGGGTAGTTTGATGAGAATTTGGTTAGGTTCTGATTATGGGATCCATAACAAAGGAACGGAGCTCTTCAATTCTTAGAAGCAAATTAACGATACTCGGCCAAATCTTTTAAAGACTAGCCGGATATTTGGGTCACGTACCATAACGTCGTTATTAACCGACTTCAAAAAGGAGAAGGTTCTCAATTCAATGTTCCCCGATTACTCGAAGAGGACTGGACCGAATTTGTTTTTAAATTGTTTGAAAGGGTATACTTCCCAGAAGGTCCCATATTCATCAAGTCAGGATCCTGATAATGGGATCCTGGAGAAATAGAGAGAACTTTTCAAATTTTATAGGCACACCAGAAGCGATTTGGGTAGTTTTAGAAAGACTACTTTCTCGGAGTGATCCCATTTAAATTTGGTAAAGATTAGATGAAAAACTTCGGAGAAAGGCAACGGAACTCCTCTGTCTCTTACTGGGATTGCTGAAATCTCATGTCTGTCTATTGTTTACACCAGTTCATAACAAAAAATCACGCTGGTACGCTGTGAAAGGATATGCACATGTGAACCACTAAAAAGTGAAAAATAAAAACTTTTTTGCAAAAAATAAAACCGACTTCACACAAAAAAGTGAAAAATAACTTTAACTTCAGAAGTCGGTGACAAAAAAACTAAATCAATCAAATAAAGGTCACCGACTTCTGAAGTTAAAGTTATTTTTCACTTTTTTGTGTGAAGTCGGTTTTATTTTTTGCAAAAAAGTTTTTATTTTGGGATGCTTTCTTTTCATTTATGGCACGAGGGTCCCTGTGTTTTAAAACTTCCAAAAATATCGAGCGAAAGCATTTCAAATGATTATTAGTACTTAGACATTTGCATCAGATCAGAATTTTATTTATCTGTGCTTGTTGACTAGCACAAGACTAAAAAGAAAGAAATGGGAAGCAAGAGAAAAGTGAGGACTTTGTCTTGAAGATAAACATCATAAAACAGCGGTGTAATCGCGTAACCCAATCACAAATACCAGTGCTATTATTGCAATTCCGCAACATTTATTAAATTTTTACGTTGTAGAGGAGACGAAACTTTAACATAAAAAAAAACATGCGGGGCAGTCTTTGAGGACTGCCGATAGAATGGAATGGAATGGAATGGAATGGAATGGAATGGAATAGAATAGAATAGAATAGAATAGAATAGAATTTTATTTTCCGATAGAAGTGAAAACTACGCCGTAGCGGGTCTACTGGATGAGGATGCTACCAAAAGCGTACGTGACGGTCACGCGAGTTCCATAATTTTTCTTCACTCCTAAAGCGCTCAACGCGCTTAAAAAAGTTTTCACTTCAATAATATCAAGCAATGTATTGAAATAAAAATCCTTCAGATACAAAAGTTGCATATCAAACGACATAAAATATCCGCGTAACCGAAACCCCATTTTTTCACAACCCTAGCACTCCCTATATTTGAATGTAACAATGCGAGACGACCATGCAAATTAAATACAAGATGGCTGGAACAAAAACAATTATTACTATACCAGTTGCTCAAAATAATAACGTTACTTGTGTTTAATTTGAAACAATGTTAGAGTTGATGTTGTTTTTGTGAATGTGGTTGTGTCTAGGGTTCCGCAATTAAAGGGTGCTTCACGCAAAAAGCTTTTTCCTAGTAATTGGAAAATGATACGCTTAGGTCCATGTTCACCAAAAAGTTGACGGTCTGATTATCTTAAAACCGCTGTTTTAAGAATAGAATAGAATAGAATAATTTTTATTTGTGTAAAAACATGGTACATTTAAGGTCTTATAAAATAGGGTTTTGAGCTCACATGTTTCGCCATTTAGAGGCATACAAATATTAGAACTTAACAATTATTTAAGATTCATATATCGAAATTTTAACAATTACAAACGCTTATAGTTAAGAAAAAAAAATAACTTAAAACACTTACTAGTACTCAGTAGCCATACTTATCAGTAATTTTTTTGTCAATAAATTCTTTTACACTATAAAAACAATTATCTGTAAGCCATTTATGTAATTTGGATTTAAAGTATCTTAAGGGGAGTTCTCTTATTTCTTTGGGTATGTTATTAAAGATTTTTATTGCTGTGATTAAACTATTTTTTTGGCATAATGTGCTTTGATGGGAAGGTATTCTTAATCTTGTGGGATCTCGACGAGTGTATTTGGAGTGCAGGTCACATGCTATAAAAAATTTAGCGTGCTCTTTCACAAAAATTCCAGCCTGCATTATGAAAAGACCTGTCAGATTACACATTTTTGTGTTTAAGGGACATGTTCCCCACATGTC
This sequence comes from Xestia ashworthii, assembly GCA_950022955.1. Taxonomy (NCBI): domain Eukaryota; kingdom Metazoa; phylum Arthropoda; class Insecta; order Lepidoptera; family Noctuidae; genus Xestia; species Xestia ashworthii. The sequence continues at coordinate 2,639,357 of OX465551.1, read as the reverse complement.
CCTTAAACAGCTGTTGTTAGATAATCAGACCGTTATCTTTTCGGTGAACATGGACCTTAGAAGTGCACCAAAGGGCTCTCTGTCTAACTCTGTTAACCTCTGTCTAACTTTACATAATATTGGCAAATGGTAAAGGAAACATATGATAAATAAATAAATAAAGGATTAGGATTTTATTAGAATTCATTTTACTACGGTCTCTATATTATTAGACAGACCAAATCCGTGACTAAAAGAAATAGTCGATCACTTACTTAACATTAAACCAATTTAAATGTTCTATAAACACTTCAATTTCGTCCTCTTTGACGACAACTAGTATAAGAATTGTTGTTTTACGAATAATGCTGTCGACCAGTGATTGCTGTGCATTTGTTATGTATTTATTTAATTAATTAATTTTACCTCAATTTGCCTGAAACAGAGAATTACTTAGTTCAGGCTCAAAACATGCGTGAACTTGACATAAATTTAAAAATAAACTGCAAATGTTTACCTTATAATTTTTGTTTTTATCATCCCTTTTCCATTCTAATCCCAATTTATTTGAAGTCGGTGCAACACTTCTTCTTCTATACTATTCTATTACTTGTCATCTCATCAGGTACCTCCTTTCTCGCTATTCATTTATTCTATATCACATTGGGTACTAATGGGTATATAATACTTGGGTACTAATCAAGGATGAAGAGTTGAAACTGGAGGATAACACAGTGTTGTTAGGCATAACTTTGGATGCCAAGCTTCAGTTGGGTACGCATATATAGACATTTTGTCAAAAAAACTGAGCTCAGCAGCATACGCCATTAGAAGAATTCGTGATTTAACTGACTTAGGCCCATGTTCACCAAAAAGGTGACGGTCTGATTATCTAAAAACAGGTGTTTAAAACACATTTTTGAAGGAGAACATGTTCCCGGCAGTTTTTAGATAATCAAACCGTTATCTTTTCGGAGAACATGGACCTTAGAGACATCCCGTTTAGTTTATTTTAGTTATTTCCACAGCGTGATGTCGTACGGTATTCTCTTGTGGGGCAATGCCGCCGATATTCAGACAATACTTGTTTTGCAAAAAAGGGCAATTCGTTCTTTTTATAAATTAAGTCCCAGATACTCCCTCAGAGAAAAATGTAAAGAGATTAATATTCTTACTGTGCCCTCTCAGGTTATTCATGAAAACCTTTTGTACGCACATAAAAATATTAATTTGTTTAAAAAATACAGTGACCACCATCATTATCATCAGCCTTTTAATGTTCCCACTGCTGGGACAGGCCTCTTCTCTATGAATGGGAATGGGCTATAATCCACCACGCGGGCCCAGTGCGGATTGGTAGATGTCACATGTCTTCGAATTTTTGGTTCATACATTTCTACTTTTCTCACGATCTTTTCCTTCACCGTTTTGAGAGCATTGGTGATGGTATAAATTACACAAAGTAATGCGCCTGTCTGGAATCGAACCCACGACTTACTACTCGTAAGTCGGGACCGCCACCACTGGGCCACCGCTGCTCTCATACAAAAAATACAGATCTACAGACGTTAAAAAATAGTGATATCCACAACCTAAATACGAGGAACAAACACAAATTTGTTGTTCCTGCAACGAGGCTCAAAAAAATAGGGGGTAGGTACGTTCAGATGCCAATGTATACGTTTTACAATAAACTTCCGAGCCATATTCAGGCACTAAGCCTAAATAAATTCAAATCTATATTTCTGTACTAATATTATAAAGCAGAAGAGTTTGTTTGTTTGGTTGAACTCGCTAATCTCAGGAACTACCGGCTCGAATTGAAAAATTCTTTTTGCGTTGGATAGTCCATTTATCGAGTAAGGTTATAGGCTATATAACATTACGCTATGACCAATAGGAGCGATGCAGCAATAAGAAATGTTGCAAGCGGGAAAAAAGCTTCCGTTGAGCCGGCGATGCGTTGCAATATCAAAACTTCACGCGAACAAAGTCGCGTGCAGAAGCTAGTCGTTTATAAAACGGAAGCTATGCCTGAAAGCTTAATATCATGTTAATCATTATCTCGAAGATAAAAAGGCCTGGGATTTAGCTGCTCCAATGAAATTTGCTCTGTGGATGTCGAAATTTCGCACTTCACTGGTTTATTATTAATTCCTTTCTTTTATACACTGTGACATTGAATCATTTGACATGAATACTTAGTTCAGTATTTTATTATTTTTTACTTTATTTTATATGTGTGTATTTGACATGAATATTTACTTTGTGACTATGACATTTAAAGATTTGACATGAATACTTAGTTCAGTATTTTATTATTTTTTACTTTGTTTTTGTTTATTTTATGTGTGTGTATTTGACATAGTTATCGTTTTTTTTTATTGACATTCGTTTTGTAAACTATTATTTATTTTACTTCATTATTGTGAATGTGAGGACCATGTGGGTCACATTTTGTTTTTTTTTCCACGACTGTCTGGCAGTTTGAGTACTATAAGCGACCTACCGAAATGTCCTTTATTTGGTATTGTTCGTCGTTTCGTTGAGCTCCTTGAGTTAGAAGTCGAGCTACACGATAACTGACATATGCTTGTATTGACTGGACAGGTCCACTCAAATTTGTATGGTTCTTTCTTCAAAAGACCATCTCAGACACTAATCTGCATAGTTCTCATGTGAGTTGAAGAAGATTGTCTGGACTTTCAAAGAGACTATGACCTCTGAGTTTGTTTCGGCTGTTTCTTCTCAGAGTAGTCAGGTACGAAACATCGGCCCCATCTAGTTTAAAAAAATAAGGACGTGTAAAAGTGGTTGTGAAAACCAATTTGCAAAATAAATATCATTTAACATTCATTTATCATTTATCACACAATCTATCCAACGTTTTTTTTTGGTCTTCCTCTAGTCTTACGACCATCATAATAATTATAGGCTGACTGGTAATTAGTGTACGATACTTAAACACATGATTGCGCTCATGATAACAAACAACTTTTACTATGGGACCAAACATGAAATCGCGAAAAAAAAAACAGCTGTTCAGTACATTTACGTTCGACTAATGTACTGAACAGCGGATATTTTTTTCGCGATTTCGTCTTTGGTGCCATAGTTAAAGTTGTTTGTTATCATGAGCACTATCACGTGTTAAAGTATCGTAAACTAATTACCAGTCACCCTATATATAAGACTTATTCTCAAAATTTTCCTCACGACCTTTACTGATACTCATACTGCTAGCATCATCCCACTGCTGGGCAAAGGGCTCTCCCCATAACATCCAGTTGTCTCTATCCAGGAATTATGTGGCCCACTGGTCGTTGGTTTTGTCCAGCTAGTCCCGCCATCTTTTACAGCGACGACTTTTGAAACTACTCATTAGTGGTCCAAAGATTTAAATAGGAAAATCTTGTAGTGTAAATCAGACCTATTTTTCTTCGGGAAAATAAAAAACGTTCTATTGTTTTAATAATTTCTCTCCTTCATTCATTTTTAAGGACCCTGCCAAGGTCTGGTCCGGAGGTTAATTTTGTTTTAAAGCAAAAATATAAAAGAAAACCTTTGGAGGAAAAGGTCGGCAGATAATTTAGAATTAATTAAGAGAATAATTAGTGAAATTAAGGATGTAATAAGAACAGAAGATTGACTTTTTTATTGTAGGCCGTGGTTCGAATGGGCTTATTTTACCTACCCGATAGTTAATATTTCTTTTTGCCATATTATTTTTATCGTAGTTAAATAATACCAGCCGCTAGGGCCGATTTTCAGGTCAAGCCGCGCTTGCCTAGGTTGTTTTGTGGATGGGTGACCACTCAATATATATGGTATTTCCTCCGTGCCGCGGAAAGGACGTTAAACCGTTGATCCTGGCGGTCATTTGTAGATCTTTGACAGTCTTTACAGGCAGTCAGTGGCCTAAAAAGTCTGACAACCAGAGTTACCGACGAGTATCGTATTACCCAGTATTAATTGGGTTGTGAAGGTTAGATAGGCAGTCGCTCCATGTAATATATTGGTATTCAGATCCATCCGGTTAGACTGGAAGCCAACTCCAATATAGTTGGGAAAAGGCCTGGCAGTTGATGAGTTTATATTACTTGTATCTGAGGTTTTCTTCCTATATAATATTGGGGAATTCTTTCAGGAATTTCATAGTAACAGCCTAGAGAATACATTATTGTTCGGTTATTGGCAAAACACTTGTCGCCATTAGACGGACGTTTGCATAATACTGCGCAGTTGGTTTCGCCAGTGGTGAGCAAAATCTCAATACAGAGAGTTTCCGCAAAATGTCTAGTATTACTTTACCAGTTTGTATATTCTCGGTCTGCGGCTCCGAGTTATCAGGAATATCTTGGTTTTCATACTCATTGATGTGCCGTACTTCTCCCAGGATATCGATGCTTGGAAACTCGCTTGCCGGAATATTGAAGATACTGGCCATCCATTTTCCCAGAACGGTGGGACGAGCAGTTTTGCAGAGTAGTTTAGCACAATTTTCTGAACACGACTGCTACTACTGCTGAAAAAGAAAGAAAGAAAAGCATTTATAAGCCCGCAAGGACTAATAAAAAGTTAACGTAGAAAAATAATAAAATAAAAAAAGAAACGAATTTGGTCCTGTGCAAGGCCAAAAGGCTCTTATGTCAGCAAGATGCTGTAATCTTTAAAAAGAAATGGCGTAAAAGCGCGCGTGCGCGCCTGCTGGCTGTAGGTGAGTGGGACTCGGGTCTTTAGCTTGGTTTGTTATTTGGAGTTTTTTGACATTTACACAGGGTTTTGGTAACTTCTCCATCTCCCATTTCTAACGAAGTTTAGATTAATTTAGTATCCAAATTAAAACCGAACGAAATATAAGAGCCAACTTAAGCAGGTAATTTAATTTCACCTGCAAAAGTCATAAAGTTTCTAATAAGCGTGCCTTTTATTATTCTAATTATATCTACGCTTAATTAACCTTTACTTCAAATTAATTATACTTTTTTTGGAACTACGTTTCTGTAGGGGACGAGTAATAAAATGGTTCTTGTAATAAGTTTATGTAAAATATTTAGGTATCAAATATAATATATATGTCGGGTTTGTCAGGATTTATTTCGTTAGGCTCGAGCATTATGTGGGCAGAAGACGGGTTTCGTGCTATGAAAACTCACTAAATGCGATACTTTGTTTATTGTCAGGTGCTCGGTTCGGGTTGGTTGTTTCCATGGAGAAGAACCGGCAAGAAACTCCATGGTTACTCTTTTCAAACATATCTACACTGAGTAAACTAACGAATTACTTGACATTACACTTTCACACTATACGAGTAACACTGGGCACAATGAATCGGATACAGTTTCAAGACGTCTTCACTCCGCTGCGATCCGACCCAGAATGTCGTCCTCGCGGTGATCTGTTAACGTCAGGACTCTGTAGAAGCACGCCATGGCGGGGGTAGACTGGTCTCTAGGTCGCGTGATGTCACCACTGGCGCGCTTTGATTCATTCCCGTGTCCATACCAATGACCGGATCCGACATATATATATAAAAAAGAGTTATTTATAGAGCGGCTATTAGGCCTAATATAATATTATTTGATCTCGACCATCTACCCATCCTGGGGTTTTAAAATGGTCGCTTTAGCAGAATTATAATAGAATATTAATATGAATTGCGTTACAATTTTTATAATGGTCACAGACACAGTTAATACAATGAATTGTGTTTTAAGACTACTTTTACGAATGCAATAATAATTATGTATTCATTTCATTATCCTATTACGATTCTACAAAAGCAGCCATCTTAGGTCCATGTTCACCAAAAAGTTGACAGTCTGACTATCTAAAAACAGCTGTTTAAAACACATTTTTGTATGGGAACATGTCACAGTGACAGCTGTTTTTAGATAATCAGACCGTTATCTTTTCGGTGAACAGGGACCTTAGACCCCCAGGCAAACGGCCCTATCACGCTAGACTGACAGACTTGTTTCAAAGTACTAAGTAGTAACAAGGAGTAGATTTAGGTTTTTTTCCTGCCTGTATGTTGCTATTTGTGTGTCTCTGCATACGTTTACAAAACATTGTGCTTATTTATAGTAAAACACTTATTTTTTCTTCAAAATCTCCGTTGCGACATCACACATCTACATCTACACTAATAATATTATAAAGAGGAAAACTTTGTTTGTTTGTTTGGTTGTAATGAATAGGCTTAAAAACTACTGGACCGTTTTTAAAAATTCTTTCACCATTCGAAAGCTACATTATCCACGAGTAACATAGGATATATTTTATCCCCGTACTCCCACGGGAACGGGAACTATGCGGGTGAAACCGCGGGACGTCCGCTAGTGCTCAATAATTTGAACACCTTTTTGGAGATTTTGAAGCTAGGTTTGGTCCATGTAGCAAACGACTCACGGCTGGCTAAAAACAATTTCTTTGTACAAATAGCTTACCAAAAGAGTTTATTTTAGCATTCTTTAGACATTCCCTTTGTTTCAAAGTTTTTCTTTCTTTGAATTCTATTTAATTTTTTCTAAGTTTAATGTTTAGAAGCCTAATTAAATAAGTGGTTTGACTTTTGTTTTAATTCACCTGATGTTGTAATTGTTCATAACGTTTTTCTCCGATTTCAGCATGGATTTGTTTTTTATTGGATTACCTATAGGTGCGTAATGTGAATGTAGGTTATAGTAATAAGAAAACGTTTCCCTAGCCCTGCGGTGAAATTGTCATGATGTAGGGTTATGTAGGTAATAGATCTCTTTAATATTTTAGATGTATGAACGTGAACGTGAAACATGTGGGGATCGTATCAGGAACCTAGACATTATGTAGTTTCTGGATATCTTCAAAGCGAAAAAGATTGAGTTTATGAAATGTATTATAATTTGAAGTTTTATGCTACTCGTTCACTACAGCTACTGGCAAATGACGTCATAGGGTCGCTGACTCGATGCAGCGATGCTTTTCTAACACTGAGAGGCAGCTCTTTGAGATAAGCCCGCGCCAAAGAGACGGAAAGGGTAACGTACTGACGGCAAAGTGGCAGTTGACGGTTACCATGGCAACGAGTTGTCAGCAGCAAGTACAACGAAACATGTTTGACTTTGACATCTTGTTAGCGTTGTTGCTGCATTTACGACTAGTGCCAAATTAGTGCCAAACTAGTTCGCGTTCAGTTAAGACTTGTCTCAAACTGGTATCAGCTAGTATTTCATTTTATTTATTAGGGACTAAAACAGTTATAAACGTATAACCCACACTATTGTCCACGTATTTAAAAAAAACACTCAAAAGAGGTAATGACCGACGGTCACATAGTTATGAATGAGAAAAAAAGTAAAAGTAAGTTATGAAAGGCTTTCGGTAAGTAAAGTTATAGCCATTTTTTCCATCATGCGGGAGAAAACGCAAAATTAGTATTAAACTAGTGCCAGGCTAGTGCCGGTCTAGATACAAACTCAGGACTAGTCTGGAACTAAAACTAGTTCGGTCTGGTCTCGTTTAGAGCATGATTTGTGTTAAAGTAGAGCATAACTAGTTCCGACTATTGTGAAACTAGTGCTTAGTCATTTCACCAGCAAGTCTAGTTACTAAAGCGAGTTCCTGAAGATAGAAAAACTGCTTGACGATGCTGTTGCTACGTCGTAGCCGCCTACGCAAAATTTTCGTAGCAATCCATGCTGCTACGAAAAACATCTACGATGATGGTGTGTTTTTAACCACGTACGGCAATGTTTGGACGGCAAAATTGTGTTATGCTTTAATTAATTTATTTACTTCATCTTTGCACTTCTTAAAACATTTTAGCAGTACTCTGATATTTTTAATCAGAAATATACTCTACCTACTTATAGAAAAAAAAGTTTGCTCATCCATAAAATCAACAATATTTATCGATTTCACAATAGGGGTGGATTTAACTTATTTTGCCGAGCCCAATCATTTAGGGGCAGATTGCAAAAATAATGAATTTCCTTAAAAAAGATGACTGGCGATGAATAAATTTGTTTATAAATAGCCATTTATTTTCGTCTAGAAACAACTTTCGCTGTGTTTTGCATTTCATTTGAATTATTAATAGCAGGAAATGGAATTATTTGCCCACACCAGAATGCAGATTTTCGCTTGATTTCCGCTTAAGTACTGCTGGATACTGAATATTTTGTAACATATATCATGTGCTAGAATTTCGACCTGTGCGACGTCTAGATGTGACCTAAGTATGATTCGTATAGGCTATCAGTGACAATCTTATATTTTAATCAAAATTTAGAGTATGTTTCAAAACTACACTAATAAGGGACACATTAATATCAGAAGGTTTCTTGAAAAACGCTAAAGGGAATTCTATTCAGTCATTAAATACATATAAATTTTGATGATTTACCTACCGTTGTAAATCATCAAAAGACCAAAGGGCCAGACCGATGACCAGAGGGCGACCGCGAACCGGAAGATGATGGGTTGGAAGACCTCCCACTAGGTGGACCAATGACCTGGTGAAGGTGGCGGGAATCCGTTGGATGCGAGTCGCACGGGACCGGTCAATGTGGCGGCACTTGGGGGAGGCTTATGTCCAGCCGTGGACGTCTTTCGGCTGAAATGATGATGATGATGATGACCAGAGGGCTAAGAAGGGTGAAAATGGCATTGGTATTTAATTGTCCACTTTAGGAGTATGAAGAACAGGGTGTAAACTTCCGCACTACTCATAGCAAAACGAGGATCCTCTAACCAGACAGGTGTTGTGTCTGGTGAGCTACTGCCCGACATCATACCTCCATCTGTCGAGTTTTATACAGTCTTTTAAAGTTAGTTCATTCTCAGTGCATGCATAGTACCATTACGATATCCCGACCCTATACAGGGTTATTTGTAAAACACCAACAACCTCACAGGAGTAGATTACTAACATCATAAACAACAACATTTGTTCTACGACCTTTTCGAGCACAGGCAAAAAAAAACGACTTTCCATACAAAACTCGATCAGCTGTTCGGACATATATGTATGGAGAGTTGTTTTTTTTGTCTGTTATCACAATATGGATTCATATTCAATCGACCATAGCTGAACATCTGCTGGACTCAGGGCCAAATCACTTGGATTGAGTTTCATAAACCACAAATTTTGTCAACAGACCGATACGGCGATACTACATCCCAAGGTTAACCAGAGAAGCTATTGAAATTTCAAAATACGAAAATTTCAATCGTGACGACGGTTTTAAACTATCAAGTACGTGGAATCCAGTGATAAACCTTTTAAAAACCAACATGCGTCTCCATTATAGAGAAAAACCGAGTGATACTGTGAGTGCGTTCTGTCGTGGGTTACAATCGAGTTCCAGTAGTGCGCGTAATAAAAGACTAAGAAAGAGGGTAGACAGATTTGTCTGTTCATAATTAATTATTTTCGTCCCACCCGCATACCTTTTCAGTATTCCCGCGATCATGATGCTTGCAACAGCGTCGAAATATCGGGAGCTCGTAAAAACAAAAGAAAATCACGGATGTAATCCCGTAAGTACTTTAAGTGTAGTGAAAAACCGCGAAAGTCTAAAACAGTGCATGGATTCATATTGTCTCTATTCAATTATTTTCACACCTCCAAAAAAATCTTTCCTAGAAATAAAACCCGTATTTTCAGCTCTATATCACACAGTAAAACTAAATTCATCCGTTACAGTTATTCGGGTGCCACTGAAACCCGCCCAGCAGGAAACCTGACACAGTTAATGGCGTATAATGGTGAAAAAACGTCGTGACCCAAATTCCGGCGATTTGTAAACAAATAACGAGCCGTTCGTGTAAATAATAGGGTAATGCGTTATGTTTACACTTCTTTTGGGAGGCAGTTACTGTTCTCACTACCATTTTAGTGTCTAGAAAGTTTTAAAATCGTTTGACTGCCTTGCTGGTCTAGTGGTTGTTAGAACGACTGCTGGATTGAAGTACTGGGTTCAATCCCCGGGTCGGGAAAGGGGTTATTGGGTTTTTGATACATGCGTCATGTTCGTGAACGGGCGCTGTCAGTTGCAACTGGTCATCTCTTAGCTGCCACGGTCAATTTTAATTGTTGATTTAATTTTTACTCTGGACGCTCTTAATGTGCACGTCTTTCTACATCGTTCTCACATATATGTATTATCTCCACATAAATGATTTTGTAACAATATTTTGATTGAAAAGAGTGTCCATGAAGTTTCTTGTCCATTCTTCTCCATAGAGATCTACGCTTTAGAAAGTGCAACTACAGTACTTTCTCAAGTTATTACGAGTATGTCGTGAGACTGTGACTGTAGCTTAGCGTTTTTTTTGTTGTTTTTTGACATTCAAAAGTGCCGTAATGGTCTAATTGAAGTAAATGCTTTGAGTTTGAGTTTTCATTAGGAATCTCTCAGTAGCAGCCACGGAGGCTGAATTTGTCCCCGTTGATGGCAATAGGGCTTTTATTACATGGGGCTTAAATATAACTGGAGCAATGTGGTTATACCTTTGACTCTGCTTAGCTTTCCTGGGATTAAATGCGTGATGTAAAGTTATGGCTCTTTATGAGAAACTCATGACAACTAACCTGTAGGTGGAATGAAAGTCAAGGGTAGTACAAAGCGTGAATCTATTCTATCTTGCTACTGTTCTGTTCAATGGTGTTATAAATTTGATGACACCATTACAGATTACATTAACAAATCAGCTAGCGAAATAGCTTAGGCTATTCCCCACTACGTTGGGGTCGTCTTTCAGTCTAACCGCATGCAGCTGAATACTAGTATTTTACTTGGAGTGACTGCCTATTTGACCTTCATAAACCCTGTTAGTCATGGAAGGTCACTATTGTCCAACAGATTTACCGGCCAATATTGTAATGATACTCCCCAAAATGCGTATTTATCACTACAATGAGCACAATCCCAGAGAGTACCATTTCCTAAACCCATTCGTTTGTGACCAAGGCGGGAGATATATATGCAGCTTATAAATCAGATTGTCGCCTCCTCAATAACTATGGGATCGTATTTTAACACAACACTGAGAAAAAATACTGGCTTGTAATGGGTGCGTGCCCGATCGATATGTTTATTTATTTGAAAATAAAAATAAGTATGCAGTGCAAGCTTAGTGATGTGCCCGTCAGATGCCACGCACCTCTGATTTTCTGAAGTCCAATAATTATCACTTGCTTCGGTGAAAACCTCGTGAGGACACCAACATTCCTGAGAGTTCTTGACGCTATGTAAAGCCAAGTCAGAGGCCAACGGGTGGCATTAAAACTCTCGACACCAAGTTAGGCACACACGATGAAGAAAGAATGTTATCACTGCGCTCAAAACCACCAACCTTCAATAGGTCTACGTGGTGGATTATGACCAATGATATATAAAACTATAGATACGTTGCCCGCGCTCTGTAGTGGCAACATGAATGCAAGGCAATTGCCGGATTTTCATTTAGTCGCGTACCAACCAGTGCCGCGGCAGTACGTGACATTTAAATAACTTTTGTGTATAACTTCCTCAAACAACAAAAAAAAAAAATGCCATCCTGTGTTTTTAGGACACGTAAAAACTATACTTTAACTGTGAAAGATAGAAAAGTATCATTTCATGCGTAAGTATCAAGAAAAATGTATTTTATTTTATTTTTTTCGATGCCTTCTAATGGCGGCTGGCGCCTGAGGTAAGTCACGCGCCAATGAGTATGCACCACAGAATGACAACGGAATTAAAGAAATATATTTATCTCTCTCTAACAACAAAAATTCCGTAGATGACGTTTAATTTTCTTTCCCTTTCTTCGTGCGTCTAAGTAGCTATCTAGCTACCGACAGTATTTACGCTGTTTTCGACAGCCGTGATGTTCATGCATGACTTGATTATGGCCCATTCCCTCTGAGAAAGAAGAGGTCCGTATTTCAACTGCTTAACGTTCTCATTTCATGGATTGATCTTCGGGTTCTACGACGTGCACGATGTTTTCCTTTACACGTAGTGTAATAAACTCTCTGCCTGCGTTCAAACTCACGACCTCACAAATCAATCGTCGGGGCTGATGCTACTGGGCCATCATTGCTTACAAAAATATTTATACTACTAAAACCACAGCCACACCACTAAAAGACAAAGAAAGAGGGTAGACAGATTTGTCTGCTTCTAACAAGTTTTTCCATCCACCCGCATTTTGCAGGTAACCCGCGATCGTGGCGCTTGCAACAGCGTCGAAATATCGGGAGCTCAATACAAAAAAAAAACACGAAAGATATCCCGTAAGTGACATTTTAAGTTTAGTTGTGAACTGTGATAGCTTAAAACAGTGTTTACTACGAGTACTATTCCTATATATGGGTACCATCATCTTTTGTATGTATATTGGTAATCCCGCGAAAACGGAAACAATTCTCTTACCGGCAATTGTTTTTATTTGCTCACATAAAACTCCAACCTTCTGCTTCTTCATGAATAATTTTTGAATAAAGCCTTTTTGCTGATGTTTTTATGCCTCGAGGGATACACGGTAGACTCATATTGGACACTTGTTGAAGACAGGTAAAAAGGAAAGGAAACTATTTTCCTTTTACTATGTATTCAAATAAAAGTGTATGTGAGTGAGTTCAGCAGAACCTGAGAGAAAGAATATTTACATTTTTATTTCGGAGAAAGGGTTTCGAGGTTAACAATACTACCCATACGTGACAATTTGTTAGGTTCAACTGAATTGTATACTGATGAGATATCAGAAACATCTGGGGGCTTCAGAACTCAGGCAAAAACTGGTCTTACCTGTAATTAGATTCTAGTCAGATTATGGCTTGTTATTGAGGGTGAGTGTTTCACAAATAGGTAATTTTATGCTGTTTGGTAATGGTGGTAAATATCCTGTTTTTAGTGTTAATGATAGTGTTAGTGACCACGTCGGCTTAAAAACTTATAACGGTGACAGATGTCACTACAAAAGTACTACGATGAAAGAAAACATCGTATAGAAGCCGGGCAGGTCAGTCCAGGCAGGTCCTGGAACAAAATATCCAAGTCATGATTCACAAACCCGCGCTGGACTCGCATTGTGAATTCTAGCCCACACCCGCACAACGGGAGGAGGCTTGTGTCCCAGCAGTGGACACGTTGTAGACGGATAGATGAGAGAGAGACGTAACAACTAAAATAACAGCCAAAATATCCTCCAGTATATTTCAGCTACTCACCGACTATTTGGTAAATTGCCACCAAACACATAGCCTATGTGACTTATAGTCAGACAGAACAGCCAGCCAGACAGTCTGTGTATATTGCCTTGTAAATCACTATTGCATCTGGTGAGTTAAGATTAAGGGTAAGACTGGCAGGGGCATCAAAGATGTAAACAAGATTTTGTAACAATACATTTAAAGTAACATGCAAACGCGTATTTATCGCAAATTTTACCTTTAACTCATCGAATGCCGTAATTAGAGACACAATAGAAAGACAATTGCTTATGTCGAACTGTGTAACTTAAGACACGCGAGAGGAAATGAGCCCGATGTTTCGACTGGATTGCACCAGCCGTGGTTGCGGGAAGACTGAAGTATTGGAGGTACCGCCACAGCAAAGCGAAGGCGTTTATTCAACTATCCTCACTTGATCTTCATAAATGTTAATTAGGGCCGGTTTACACTAGGACAGCACACTACACTAACAGTGTCCGCATATTGAGATGATTTTACTTGACGAGTACACTTAGTGATCACTGGATTCCAAGCGGAAGAGAGTCTGACGCCGTCTTCGCGTGCTTATTTAAAAGAGTGCTTTGGAATGGGATATTACAGATTTTAACCTATGCCTGTATAGTATGACCACTTTTAGTGTGCAGTTCAAAGTGGCGTTGCTTGTCAAGAAAACTTGCATTGTCAGAGTTCTATATTTTCCTACTAGCACAGATAAGTTGGTTGAAGTGTTTAATGGTCTATTTGAAAAAAAAAAAACGCTTCGAGATTGAATTTTATGTGATTTGAATTTGAGTTTATTTTAACCGTATTACTATACTTTTTGCCGCATATAATAGTGTTTTTGTCCTGTACTATGACAGTTTGGTCAGCAGCCATTACAAATAATGCAATAGAGTGATAATGTACAGACAATAACTTTGACTCAGCGTTTTGAACTGATTAGTAATCTTAAATATTCTCGTAAATAAGGGCAGAGTAACTTATTCGGATACGGGAATGCTCAGATACTTTAAGTGCTAACTTAAGTACCTAATGTAATAAAAAAGGGCCGATAAACAAAAGTCTTGAAAAAGAGGCGAATTCGAAGTTAATGGCCTGAAAACTGATATAGAAATATTATGTGTTGCTGTTGGGATGGATTTTTTAAACAAAACCCTTTAATACTATTTTTAACTTTTACTAACATAACATTACGCCTGAAGCTGAGAAGGGTGAGGCAGCATGTGTACTAGTAAACCCAGATTTTATCACTTATGTTTAGAGCCATCTAATACCTCATTAAGCAATGAGGCTTGTGTCGCGGACACCACATAGTTGAAACACTACATAGAATGTTTTTTGTTTGTAAATACAAATTTATTTTACATATCATCCATGACTCGGAAACAAATGTCCATGCTCATCACACAAACATTTGCTTCTACCGGGATTCAAACCCGGGACCCTAAAAACATAAAGCAGCCTCACTATCGCTGCGCCATCCGAGTCATCAAATAAGTAAACAGTGTGTTTTTACGCACTTTGGTTGTCGCCTGACCTTTGCAACCCTTGGGAAATCGTGTGATTGCTAGGTATCCCTACTCACTTACGATCTGCTCTCGAAACAAGTCATATAATCCTGTCAGACTCTCACCACGTCCTAAGAATATAAATGATCTTGTTCAACTTTCGATGATCACGCTGAAACTCGTTTGCGTCGCACTAATATGCCAATGTGTGTGTGTCTATTACGTAAGACTTAATTAGTGTTAATAATGAAGTATTTATGAAAGTGTGATCCTTTACTTTTTTGTTTTGAATATTTTAATTTTATGATATAACTCTTTTAGTTACTGTTATCTACACTATATAATATTATAAAGAGGAAAACTTTGTTTGTTTGTTTGTTTGGTTGTAATGAATAGGCTTAAAAACTACTGGACCGTTTTTAAAAATTCTTTCACCATTCGAAAGCTACATTATCCACGAGTAACATAGGATATATTTTATCCCCGTACTCCCACGGGAACGGGAACTATGCGGGTGAAACCGCGGGACGTCCGCTAGTTGTTTTAGAAAAACAAAGGTGGTATTTAAAAAAAAACAATCAATCAATAAATAGGTAGTGCCATCATCATAATCTGCTTAGCCTTTCCGAACTATGTTTGTGTCAACAGCCTACTCTCAAAGCTTGTCGTCACACTTTCTGACCACTGACTACCTGTAACTACTGTCAAAGATCTACAAAATGACAGCTAGGACCAACAGCATAACGTGCTTTCCGAGGCACGGAGGAAACTCGGTATGTAAGGGTGGTCACCCATCCACCGACCTAGGCAAGCTTTGCTTAACCTGAAGATTCATCCGAGCGACTGTTATTATTAGCCATGAGTATACTTTGAAAAAATTTTTAACAATGAGACCAACACCGAAATTGCAAATCCTTCTAATATTATTAATACGAAAGTTTGTGAGTATGAAAGTATGTTTGTTACTCTTTTACGTAAACACCTCTCAACGGATTTGGATGAAAATTTGCACACAGATAGCTTATAACCTAGATTAAAACACAGGATACTTTTTCTACCGGTAGTAAGATCCCATGGATGATCCCATATCAAACATCACGCGAGCGAAGCCGCTACGCTGGCAGGAGCTAGTAAGAATTAGTTTTACCACACATTTGTGTTCATGTAAATGGTCGAAATGTAAGGAACAGCTTATTTTCAAACTCACATTTTGATCTTTCCTTGTATAACTGAAACTTCCTACTGGAACACAAATCCACCAAATCTTTAGGGAAATAACGTAAGCAGATTTTCTCGTTCTCCTCCTACCCTAATTAGCAAGTAATATAATTAATTTGCAGACTCTTCAGTCTTAGATCTTGAGAGGGATGGAGGGTTAATTCGCGAGAGACGTATCGTACCCGTCACGTGGTGGAAACGTTCTCAGTTGAGGTACGCTTACACGGGCAATTTTTAAGCAATTGTTGCCGGCAACAGTTGCCTGAGGCAGTGGGGAAATTGTTGGAGCAATTGAGTTAATTAAGTTTGTGTATATTCAATAAGGTATGGTGGTATTTCTAGCAAAAGTAGAACTGCAACAATCTTGATTGAGATTGCAATAAATTAAGTTTCAGTGTTGCAGGAACGTTATAAATACAGTGAAATCTGGATAACTGGGACATTCAAGGGACGTACAAATTGGTTTCACTTAAAGAGGTATTCTACTTACCCAGTGTCTCAGATATCTAGCCATAAATGTCGGGACCTCAGCATGACTTCCAGCTATGGAGGTTTCTCATTTAAGGTTGATGCACACTTATCCGTGCCGAAGGAATCGACCGCGCCGAGAGATTTTTTCTCATACGTATGACGTCATCTATTCGTCCGATTGGACGCGGATGAGTGTGCGAGGTTTTATAGGATTTCATACAAGTAATTCTAAAATTAGATTCTTTCGTCGCGGTCGATTATTTCGGCGCGGATAGGTGTGCGTCCACCTTTACCCAAGTCCCACTTCACCAAGTTTCACTGTACTACTGACAGAATTGTGTAAAATATTGCTACTAGTGCACTTAAATTCTGATCATGAATTGCAATAAAATTCAAAAATAAAACTAAACAGCGAAATAATTGACAGCTACGTGCAACGTTGCAAACTTTCTGAATGCAATCTCTTGATCAGAATAGAGAGTGGTCGAGCTCAGTAAACGCGATTCCTCAATACATTCTGTCCGGCAATAGCTGCAGCAGGTTAAATTGCCACTTACCTACATATTTGTCAACTTAACAATTTATTAATTTCAAAGCAACTTAAAATCGAATGTAACAGTTAATTGAAAAATAATCGGGTTTTCAAGCCTATGGTGTTTTTCCTTGAGAAGTTGTGTCTTAGAAAAATTGGATGCCATTAAACAACTCAAGTGTGAATTGATTAGTTTTAGTTGCCCGTATGAGTGTACCTTATAGATTAAGTGGGCGAATAAGATTAATTGTCAAGAGGTGTCATTTTTAGACTCGCATTTGTTTGAAAGACAAAGTTCTGTCTATTTGTATGACATTTCTTTATGGAAAAAGCTTTTGATATACTTATATAATCAAAAACTTTTGATATAATTATATCAAAAGCTTTTTCACACAGAAATTGATTGTGACACAGAGAATTTAATTTTGTAAATAATTACTTGGCTCTGAAATGGTTGAAAATTAAATGTTGAGGGCCAGCTCAAGTGTCTGTGTATAGTGGATGAAATATTTTTGTGGCTGTTGTGACCTTCATTAATTTATGTGATTAAATATAATTTGCGTGTACAAACTCGTGCTTTTAGCTGTCTGCTTAAAAACAGAAAATAGTAAAAAAATAGCAAGCATTCTGTCAATAGTATTAATATAATGTTCCTGCAACATTGAAACCATTTTTTGACTTTGAAAAAAAAAACCAATTGCCTTTATTGCTGTTTAAACTTACAAAGATTGGAAATAACTAACAAACTAACTAAATGATGTATATATTTTCTTACTATGTAATCTTCTAAAAATGCTACATACAATTACAAATTAAAATAAACTAAACTAACTTAAACTATAAACTTAAAAAATGGCGTCAAAAAACTCGTCCTCAACGCTGTCAACTGGTAGGTAAAGTCCCCAGGAGACTGGCGGCGTTACCGCGCTGTATAGCAACGCTAAGCCTTTGGCCAAGGTAAAAGCCAGCCCTAGGGTCACGGGAAGTGTCAATTAAGCGTTTAGAAATTTCTTTAAAAAGGCTGTGAGCACTTTCCTTACTTATATCTTATTTCATGTATGTCGCGTTCGGTTCACAAACAGCTTGTCTTTCGACATAGGCCTCCTCTAAACATTTCCATTTTTTTTTACTTTGAAAATTCTTAAACTAATTCACTGACAGTCTCTTTCACGGTCTTAAAAAAAAACCTTTTTTTTTGCTCACATACAACCTATCGCAGGGGTGGTTATGTCAGTACCGTTGAGTTTACGAACCGCTATGAAAGTCGGTCCAGGCCCATAAATCATCTATCCATTGGGAACCACTTAGAACATATTTATATTAATGGACAGTTAACAAACACATTCCAACTTTCTTCAAAAACCAACTTTCTTCGAAAAAAAAAACCTTTTCTCACCTTAAACTCGAATATTATTCACGATGCTCTCGTAAACTTAATATTATGAACATTACCTCAGATACCCGTAACACCTGCTACGGGTAAGTAATAAGGTTTAGGTACCTCCTCTCAATTTCACGAGGTTGGTCCAAGAGATAAGAGATATTTGCGAGAGAATTATAAAATAAATAGCGGCCATAACACGTTGACTTTATAATTAAAACACTCGTTTCATATAAAGTGTGTCCGGACATGGACTAGCGATATTCTAAATACTTAAATATAAACTATTTTAAAGTACAATTACACTCTAGGCTTGGGTCCAATACACTTACCCGCTATGTGGCAGCCATTTTCTTTTTTTGTTGAAATACGCTCTATGTGAGTACAAAAAAAATCATATCTCTCAAAGTTTTAGTCATACTGAGATAAAAATATGCTTATTTGAATGACAATAATATTGTGTACCGTCTGCATTACAAAGCAATGTGTTCACAATTTCATAACGTTCGAAAAAAAAAAATGAAAGTCGAAAAAAAAAATGAAAAATTATGCGATTCAACCAATAATAATTGTTAATTACTACAAAAACACCCCAGACACTTTTTTCATTTTTTTTACTAGATCGATAGGTTTTGAGCTAAGACCCACACCTAGAATGTAATTGTACTTTAAAATAGTTTATATTTAAGTATTTATAATTTCGCTAGTCCATGTCCGGACACACTGTATAATTAAGATTTGCAACATTTTATTTTAGTTGGTTTTTGTGCAAAATATTTTAGCCCTTTTAACCGACTTCAAAAAGGAGGAGGTTCACAATTAGTTGGAGCCTTTTTTAAAATTTTATATTGTATACATTTTTAAGCGTATGGCACTCATGGGCTGCAGCTGAAAATCAGCGTCGTCTGAAATTTTGCTGAGCTGAGGCCTTTTTGGCATTATTAATTTGTTTGTTTATTAATTTTGTTAGTTAATTAAAGTTTTTTTTTGTGGTTCACTTATGCTTACCCCTTCACAGCGTAGCGGCGTGATTTTATGTTAAGAACTGGTGTAAACAATATATAGACATGAGATTTCAGCAATCCCAGTCCATTTGCTATCATTTATTGAGGAGTTCCGTTGCCTATCTCCGAAGTTCTTCATCAAATCTTCACCAAATTGAAATGGAACCACTTTAAGAAAGTACTCTTCCAAAAACCTACCCAAATCACATCAAGTGTGCCTATAAAATTTGAAGAGTTCTCTCAATTTCTCCACGATCCCATCATCAGATCCCGACTTGATGATTATGGGACCACCTGGAAAGTATACCCTTTCAAACAAAAAAAGAATAATTCAAATCGCTCCAGCCATCTTCGAGTAATCGGGGAACATACATAAAAAAAAAAGGTTCCGACGAATTGAGAACCTCCTCATTTTTGCTTTAAACACCTTCACGAACCCCGTACTATTCAATTATTCAATCCATCCATAAGCACAATGTTTAGAGTGCGTTACATTGAGATTTACCACAAAACATGATTTTTCACCCCAACAAAAAAAGTCGTTTCCCAGCAATAATTTTTGCTTAAGTTACATAGTTTGATGTACAGAATGCTTGGTTGACGGCTGCGTGATGAGGTTGTTTACACCCTGTATACTAGTGTATACTTAAAAATAAAGCTTTCGTTTCGTTGTGAGGACTGTATTCTTGTAACTTAAACCCGTCGTCACCATCTGTGTATCTCATACAATATTTACACGTTCTAAGCTTTGTTAAGTGACTTACACAACTTTTGGGATCTTTTGAGACAACATACCTACCTATACCTAAATTCTTCTTTCCTGAGACTCTCAAGTGAATATCATGTTTGACAAGGCTTGTATAAAGGTCCCTTAATTTGCTTATTTTATTTACTACTGAAATAGATTTGTTATGGGTTTTGGAGGTCAGATAGGCAGTCGCTTCTTGTAAAATACTGGTATCCGGACCACTCTGAAAAAGTTGTGTAGATAGGATATTAATATTTTTTACTATCCTATTTTTTTATAACTAAACCTGAGACCTAAGTCGAATATACGAAAAAGCGACACCTTGTTTAAGCTTCATCTCAATTTCACAAAGCTAAATAAGGATTTTGAAATATTTAAGTAGTGCCATCATCTGAAAATTTGAAACCTGCCAAATGCTGGTTCTAGTAAATAAAGCAAGCTTGCGAAAATCGTTAAGAGGGAACAAGGCCTGCAAGGAATTTAAATCTATATACATATAATAAAAGAGTAAAAAAACTATGTCTGTACATTGAATATATTAAAAAAAAAAATTGAGGGGGTTTAGAAACAGTAATGGAGCACGAATCCAAAAGAGAAAGTCTGTCTGTTTGTCTGTTTGTTTGTACACGCTAATCTTCGGAACTACTAGACGGATTTAAATGTTTTTTTTTTGTTGTACAGATATTACGTCTGGGCAACATATAGACTATAATTTATCTTGAAAACTTGAGCACCTGATGCAGAACCGCTACAGACCAGCTAAACTATAAGAGATACAAAATTGACACCATAGCAAAAATTGTTCCACGTGATGAGCATTTTTTGCTGAGAGAATAAATTTGAAGATCTGGAACACCTGATGTGGAACTACAAAAGCCCAGCTACACCATAATACATATAGGAATGACGTCTTAGCAAAAGTGGTTCAATCTGATGAGCACTCTCTGTTGACTTATAAAAATCGAAGATCTGGGACACCTGTTGTGGAACTCCAAGAGCCCAGCTACACCATAACACGTAAGAACGTCTTAGCTAACGTTGTTCGGTCTGATGGGCATTTCCTGTTGACCTATAAGAAAATCGAAGATCAGAAACATCTGATGTGAAAATTATTGCAAAACTATCACTAATTTCACTGTATAATTATAAATAAACTGGGAGTACCTCCACGCAGTGAAGGCGGTAACAGTTTAGGACTGATTTTCGATGACGATGGTATATCATTGAAAATTTGACTGTACTGGCCAAAACTCAAAACCATTTATTATTTTATTTTATCGAATCAATATGCCTTCGGACTTATGTTACTTGAGTGTTTATTTTCCTTTTCCATTTATCTTCGTGACTCGGTAGCCTGCCCGGGTAACGCAGGGGAGCAGTCACTTAGATTTTAATTGAGCAGGTATCTTCATAACAAAACTATAACCATGCCTAGAATGAGGCCTATTCTTTCCCAATGTTCCAAAGGAGCTAAAAGATTGAGGATCATAAGATCCCAAGAATCTACCGATGAGCGTCAGGAGAGACTTGATGCTGTTCGAGAACATCAGGCTGCAACTTGCTCAGTGAAAACCTCTTTGCATCGCAAAGCACGCCTGCGTTCTCAGCGTATTTACGCATCTTCATCCAGGTCTCTAGAGACCAGTGAAGAATAGAATACGCGACTGACCGCTGATCGTGAACGTCATGCATTGTCTGGCGAGTTGGAGACGTTCATAGATAGAGAATCAGGCTTGAGTTCTCAGCGTATTCGCACATCTACTAACAGGTCTTTTGAAACGAGTGATGAACGTGATACGCGACTAACTGCTGCTCGAAATTTTCATACATTGCCCCGAACACGCACACAACAAAATATTCATAATTAGTTAGAAAGTGAGAGAGAAAGAATTGCTGGAGTACGGCATGAAAAGACAGAAGAAGAGCGCGAAGACTTCGACATTCTCTGAACAGAATGTCGATATCATCTGAAGAATCGGATGTGTCTCAAGATATAGCCGTAGGGTATGGCGACCGTCCTTGGGTTGATAAGGAACGGATTGCATTTACGTATACTTCTATGATTGAATACGCCACATATTCCGCCCTCGGAGGTATGGTTCAAAATTGTACTTTTTGTGAAGTTGTTAAATGGCAAAAAGAAACAAACGGTATGTGTTGCTCAGGTGGGAAAGCTCCGTTATTTTCTCTTCCCCGGGCTCTTAGAATTCGACGTCAGACATTTCAGATCTTCTATTTTGACGATCCCGTTGTCGCTGGCATAAGCAACAGGATCCGCGTACGAAGTCGCGGGCAGAAGCTAGTAATTAATATTTGAAGAAACTATTGCCGTCGCGCTGCATCAAGTTTGCCCAGAGTGCAGTAAGGACAGCTGCAGTTCAAACAAAACTGAGCCGATTCAATCTTTTTGACTTTAAAATTTTGAGAGAGAGTATGTTGGTGGTTCCTATTTATTTCTTTTTTGAAAAAACGCCTCGTGGTGTGAAAGTCGGATTGCCAAACCATAAGGCTCGAGTTTGAACCCGTGTCCTCGTAGCGGCGATCGGCGGCAGCGACCTCTCGCGTCCGGCCCTGGTTCAATCCATGGTCCGGAGCGAGACGGAATGGGAAGCCGTCACCTCTTTCTGCGAAGCAGTCATGCTAGCGAAGGAGGTGGCGGAACGAGAGAGGGAGAGAGCCTCTCTTCCCGGCCGCCGCGGGAGACGCACCGGGCGTCGGGGGCCACGTGGTGGCTACCGGCCACCGTAGATGCGGGCCTGTGGACGGTTAGCTATGGGCTAGCTAGCCGTCCGTCCGTCTAGTGACGACAGGCCGTGTCGACGGCGCGTTCGTGTTCCACGCGCGCCTCAAAGAGATGTCAGCAGAAGAGAGGGGCCCGCAAGGGCCGAAGCCTGCCGGGGTTGCGGGACTGTTCGAAAGAGATACCGCGGCCCCGTAACGTAAAGGGCGAGGAAGGAACATGGATGGGTTTTAGTCAGTAAGAGTCTGACACTCCCTCCCGCTCCGCCCAGAGTGGGAGAAGTCATTTGATGATTTCCCATCCTAAAAAAAAAAAAAAAAAAAAAAGGCACGCAACTCTGGTTTTTCGGATTCTTGTGCGCATTGTATCACTGGTTTCTGTGAAGGAAAACGTCATGAGGAAACTAGCATGCCTGTGAAATATTTCTTGACCTCATTTAAGCCATTCCAGAGGCCCATGGGCGACATAAAAACTCTCGACACCAGGTTAGGCACTAAACACACAACAAAGAAGAAGAATGTAAAAAATTTCGAATTGTCTGTCTTCTATAATCACGGCCGTAAAAATGGCAATTTTGGAAAGTCATATTTTCTTAACTTTTTAAATACTGAATAAAAGAAAATGGAAGCAGACAGGAACGTGTCTGCGAGTCGAAAAATCAAGTACTCCTGATTTTACGGAAAAAGAGAATCGCAGCTCCTGTCCCCTCTTAACAGAGGGCCAAAGGTATCCAAAGTTGTATAATTAATACTTATGAAAACTTAATGTTGACATCAAGGAGTAACGTTTGTGAATTAATTCTGAGTGTTTTAACATATTTAATTATTCATCCAAAGTGTACTACTTTTCTGCTTTTGTATAAATAATAGAAAGGGACTTTGCTTAGTCAAGATTCAGGTGGTAAATAATAAATGTCACGCTTTTTCGCACAGGAATAGGCAGAAACCATAGAACACCGCTCTTTTTGTCTATACAATCTGGTCACACATCATTTTGTGACACTTTATGATTCATTTATTTTACTGACTGATCAATATTTATAAATAACTATTACTATTATGTATTTGGATTTTGCCTGTAGGATTTTTTTACCAATATGTGTATCAATCACGCCGACAAAGTGGTAAAATAAAAATTGGAACAAAATGTTTTATTAGGGTAGCCCCCCTATATGTAAAGTGGGAAGTGTTTTTTTTTTTAATTTCAACCCTAACGTGTGACATATTGTTGGAAAGGTATTTAAAAATGAATAGGGGTTTACTGAAATATTTTTTTGATGATGTCAATAATTTCGGAAATAATCACTCCAAAAGTAAAAACAATGTGTCCCCCCCCCCCCCCCTTTGAACCATAAGTTTAGAAAATATGAAAAAAATCTGAAAAGTAGAACAGTAGAACTTTATAAGGACTTTCTAGGAAAATCATTTTGAACTTGGATGGAAACAAGTTTTTGTACAAAAAAGACAAAAAGTTGATCAAAATAATTTCTGGACTAAGTTTGTATTATAATCGTGTATGCAAGCATTTTTTTTAACTTCGGTTATATATTTTATTATCCTGAACGTATCTTTTTTCAAACAAAAAAATAATTATTAAAATCGGATTGGATTGAATACTTATTGTGACGGACGGGAAACTACTGAGCGTGGCCCGACACGCTCTTGGCCGGTTTTTTTTATTACAGTGGTTAAATTAGTTAAGCCGTGTCTAGCCGGAATAAATGTGCAAAATCTGCAAAAACACTAACGAAAACCAAAATAAACAGAAAAAGTAAATGTCAAAATAATGAAGTTGTCTGTCAACCACTAAAAAAGTGGATTTATAACGTTCCGTGCCACGTTGATTGTTTAAACCTTCTATGCGATTTTAGTGTAAACATTTACAAATAGCATTAAAATGCTCACAGTTTAATAATATTTATTTTTATATTTTATTTTGATTCTATTGTACGAGTAATTACAGCAGATATGATTACCAATGGGTAGGTACCGTGCTTTTTTTAGTAAACGGAAAAAACGCCCCTATTCACGTAAGTATTTTCTGCAAAATGACATTGGCCACAACAGGAATGATTATTGCTTATTAATCATGATTTTAAGATTCCGGTTTCAATTCTACGTAGTATTTCGTTAAATACTACAGTTAAATGGTTTCTTGTTTTTGGTGTAATACGAATAATAAATGCAATAAAAATTATCGCAATGACTGGGAGAACAAGTGCCTTTCGGCTGCGAGGTTTTTAAATCATACACATAATATAGAACTTGAGGATACATGCCTTTGTGCCATTATGACTTTTATTTCTTGGAGTATATGAGTTCTTTTTTATCCCCCCTTAACAAAATGTTTGTTCGACGGCTTCGTAAAGGGTCTGTATACACCTGGTATAATAATAATACTACCAGCCTATTTCTGTCCCATTACTGGGCAAAGGCCTCTTCTCCTACAGAGGAGGCATGAGCATTCACCACGCATGCTTAAGACGGGTAAGCGATTTCAGACTTATATTAACACAAGTCCAGGTTTCCTCACGATGTTTTCCTTCACCGGTATCTGCCATGTTCAAGATAAACTTAGAAAGTAGATATGAATTGAAAAAGCACATTGGTACTAGCCCGGATTTGAACCCACAACCTCGTGGATGAGAGGTGAGGTCTTAACCACTGGTCCATCATGACATTCACCTTGTATATCACCGTGTATATGACACTTATTTTTGCATGTGTTCTCCTGAAATGTTAGTGCATTATATTTACGAAGGTTTATCGCCTGAGTACAACCCATAGATATAATAAAGAAGGAGATATGCCCGTTAGACGAAAATGTATCGGAACGCTTTTTTTTTTTTTTTTTTTTTTTTTAGGATGGGAAATCATCAAATGACTTCTCCCACTCTGGGCGGAGCGGGAGGGAGTGTCAGACTCGTACTGACTAAAACCCATCCGTGTTCCTTCCTCGCCCTTTACGTTCCGGGGCCGCGGTATCTCTTTCGAACAGTCCCGCAACTCCGGCAGGCTTCGGCCCTTGCGGGCCCCTCTCTTCTGCTGACATCTCTTTGAGGCGCGCGTGGAACACGAACGCGCCGTCGACACGGCCTGTCGTCACTAGACGGACGGACGGCTAGCTAGCCCATAGCTAACCGTCCACAGGCCCGCATCTACGGTGGCCAGTAGCCACCACGTGGCCCCCGACGCCCGGTGCGTCTCCCGCGGCGGCCGGGAAGAGAGGCTCTCTCCCTCTCTTGTTCCGCCACCTCCTTCGCCAGCATGACTGCTTCGCAGAAGGAGGTGACGGCTTCCCATTCCGTCTCGCTCCGGACCATGGATTGAACCAGGGCCGGACGCGAGAGGTCGCCGCCGCCGATCGCCGCTACGAGGACACGGCGGTGCTCCGCCCACGCAGGGCAGACTTCCACCGTGTGCTCCACCGTGTCCTCCGGTCGATCCTCACAGTGGAAACACCCGGGCGTTTCCTCCCGCCCGATTCGGTGCAGGTACCTCCCGAAACATCCGTGTCCGGTGAGGACCTGCGTCAGGCGGAAGGTGAGGGCGCCGTGGCGCCTCTCAAGCCACTCCTCAAAGAGGGGACTTACCGCCACTATCGTGGCGTGCCCTGCACGGGGTTGCGACAGTCGCTCTCTCCATGTCGCCATGAGATCGCGCCGGAGGTCTGTCCGCTGAACGGCGATTTGCCGCGGCAGCGGAGATTCCCCCCGGCGTAGTGCCTCCGCGCGCCATTCGTGTAGGCGCGCGAGGACTATCGCCTCCAGATCCCATGGCGGCAATCCGGCAAGCAGGCCCGCCGCCTCGCGGGCGATCGTGCGGTATCCACGGACCATTCTCACGGCCACCACTTTCTGGGGCGCGTTCAGATCGTGGGCGGCTCGCCGCCTCAAAGCACGCGCCCACACTGGGGCCCCGTAAAGGGCCATGGACCGCACGACCCCCGCGTAGAGCCTGCGGCAGGAGGCGTTTGGCCCCCCAAGGTTGGGCAGGAGCCGCCTGAAGGCAGCCCCGGTCCGTTCCAGCCTGGGGGCCAAACGTCGGAAATGCTCCACGAAGTTCCACCGGCTGTCGAGGACGAGTCCTAGGTACTTCAACGTCGACTCGACGCCGATGGAAACCCCTCCTACCGTCAGTGTGGATCCCGACGGTGATGTATCGGAACCCTGTGTCTCCACTTTATCCCTACCACACGGCAACTACTACACATACAGTTCAGTAAAAGCAATAGTTACGCAGTCGCGCACACACCCGCATTTCTTAAATCAGAACGTAGTACACAATCAATTATAAACCTTATGCCATCAAACACATCGTGTATTTACCAAGCACCGTACAACTTACCCACATAAAAACATTGGTACACAAGCACATCACTAACTCATCGTAAGAAGCAGCGGCCGCACTACGCGATGCGTGTGCTTATTGAACTATCGTTTGGTGATTTTTACATTGCTTGTCCAGTCACTTAGCGACAAACTTAGGTAGTGGTTGAGGAGCAATGTATTATTGCAAAATAGTATAGCCATTTGCTTATGACTGGCACAAGAGGTCAGGGTAGAGAGGGGTGCCAGTCGCGCGGACACCGACACGCCCGCTTGCCACTTCCCCTGTTTTTTTTAAATTTCTATGGTACTACCTGATACCTTACTAATTTATTCTGCAAATATTTAAAGCTCAAAAATGTGGCTAGTGATGGGTAAAGCAAAAATACTAGATCTATCGATATCCCGTTTCAGCTTGATGGTTATGAACAAAAAAATATTTACGAGTAATCCTATCTTTCCATTAAAATCAGACTTTAATAACGGCAGATCAATGTTTTAATTCCGTAACTAATAATTTTCCTCTTTAAAAATCTTACCGAAAAAAAAATCGTAATATAAAAATTCAGTTCCCTCACCACACAAATAGCCTGCCAGTCCAATTAATTTCAAGAATGAAATGCTATTTACAGATAAATTCTTCATATTCCTTCAAAAATTCCCTCTACCACTTCAGAAATGTTTTCGAAATATTGTCAAAAGAAAATCCTATTACGAAATTCGACACACGAGTTCGCATTGTCATATAAACGTCAGTTGCAGCTGCACGAGTTTACTTGAATATCTCGATACAGCTATTCGTGTTGACAGCCATGAAAGATTTTGTTGAAATAAAGTATTTTTCAAGGCATTTTTTTTGTGTAAGTTTTTTTTAAGCCTGTTAGCGTGACGGCCAGGCAGAAGATAGATCATGATGACATCATCTGCCTTCTGCCTGGGCTTTTCCCAACTATGTTGGGTTCGGCTTCTTGTTGATGTATAAAGGGTGTAAATAAACCCTTAAGGAAGCCGAAGACCTTTTTTGGTTCTGCCCGTCATTGCTATCATTTTTTTTGTTCTAGACTATACCTGGGAACCTTCTAGTTCCAAAATCATGTTGGATAGTGTACAGGTTCCATCCGGAGTTATTTACTATACGGACCTTGTAGAAACTAGAGCAAATTTCCGTGCGTTCAAGCGTTTTTGCCATACCTATTATTGGAATCAAATATAATAGCTCACAACTTAGGACCCATTAATGTTAATATTTATCTGTGGTGCTAGGCAACTGGGCCTATCCCAGTTGTAAACGTCCCTTTGTGCCTATTGGCCTTGTTTCGTTCTGTCTCCTGCTGATATGGAGGGAAGTGGAAATCACGGTTTTTTT
This sequence comes from Xestia ashworthii, assembly GCA_950022955.1. NCBI lineage: Eukaryota > Metazoa > Arthropoda > Insecta > Lepidoptera > Noctuidae > Xestia > Xestia ashworthii. The sequence continues at coordinate 2,610,879 of OX465551.1, read as the reverse complement.
TTTCTACTCCTCCGCTATACTTTCTGATTAATTTCATATCCAAGACAGTTAAATTCATTATCTGGGACTTCGTCGAGCTTCATTGTCTTGGCGCTTTTCTGGTGGTCGCCACTGTTGATTCTGGCTTTCAGGAGTTACAGTGGTTTGGGCGTGTGTGGCGGGCTTGTCCCAAATAAAAAAAAAAAACTTTCTAGTTACCCCCTAACTACCCCTTGGTCAAAGTTCCAACTTTTTCACATTTTTTTTATTTTATCATTACTTTTTATGGCAATAACTTTACTTTAAATACCATTATAGCCCATTTACAATTCTTTGCATCCAGCAGCCCAATGATTTGAGTACGCTACATTGATCTTCGGTAAAACGTGATTTTTCACCCCAAAAAAAGTCGTTTCCCAACAATATTTTTTGCGTAAAGTTACTTAGTTTGATGTACAGAAACAGAATGCTTGGTTGACGGCTTCGTGAAGAGTTTGTTTACACCCTGTTCAGTGTTGAATTTTGAGACGGGTCAGTAACCTTTACTCTTCTAGCTGCAGGAAAACGTCTTACCGTTTTCCTGTTTTTGTGATTTTTTTTCATTACTTCAGCACTGAGCCTGCGTCTTGTGGCCTGTGTTCTAAGCCCAAGCAGTGAGTACGTTATAGGCTGATGGTTAACATTATCTAGTAAGTAATAGATGGCACCTATTAATAATTAATTTTCTGCGGGCCTAAAATGGCCGCTTTAAAAGAATCATAATATGAATCATCTTAAAAAATGTAAATTGGTAAAATGGACCTTATTTTCATAAGTGTAAAGTCCATTTTAAGAATTTTAAATTTTAACGTGATTCAAATTATGATTCTGCTAAAGTGGCCTTTTTAGACCCCCTGGAGAGTGCCCTCCAAAATAAAATAAAAAATATGCGAGGCAGTCTGGCGACGGTCGATAGAAGTTAAAACTCGTAGCCGATCGGCTACGGCTACGTCGTAGCGGATCGACTTCAAACAAAAGCGTTAGGTCGTTCACGCGAGTTCTATGATTTTTGTTCACTCAAAAAGTGCTCAACGCGCCTAAAGAAGTTTTCACTTCAATAAACCAGACTCGCGTGTCACTAAAACTTTTATTATCTATCAATAATCATCGCTGATTACTATCTATTAATGACCAATTTATAAATCATGTAATACCGAAAATATACCATTTCTGATCAAAATACCAGTAAGCCTGGCACACACCCGCATAAAGCTAACATCTCACGGTCATGCAATCACAAAACAGGCAAATCCCGGGTGAAACGATCGCTCATCACAATAACATTCAACCTGTGTAAAGCCCCGGTTACGGCCTCGCTCAATGCGACTAGCGTCAGCAGTCAAGCGTCACTTGTTTCTGTCGCGTGAATTCAGTGGCCCTGCAAATTGCCACGCAGGTTTTGCAGTTGCTAAAGATCCAAGAGTATTGGGAGGTCTCATGTACTTGAGAACAAGAAGTTCATGAACATTTTATACAACACCATCATTAACTTCTTGTACATATTTCCAGAAGGTCGTGTTATTGAATTTTCAAAGTAACTATCTGCTATCATCGATTGCATGGACTTCGTTTATTATCAAGTAATAAGTGTACAAGTGAAGCACGTGCGTGTCGCTTATTGCAAGTAGTATCGCCTGAGGTTGTTGGTCTTAAAGAGCTTAACATCAACCTCCCTGACCTCAAAACAAGCGCTATCAAGCTAAACCAAACATAGCGTGACGAGAGCCAATAGGTAATGATATTTACCGGAAAAATGTACCTTCATCCGGCTAACTGCGATTATCCGGGCCGGAATATCCGGAAGTTGTTTATGATTTAACCGGGTGGGGTAAATGGATTTTGTTTTGGTGAGTTTAGGTTAACGGGCTGTATTGGGAAACTCATGGTTGATTAGATTATTCTACTCTGCTGGTCAAATATTGCATACTCTTAAAGAGTAGCAATTTTCGCTTGACGTTTTCCGTGATGCGTGTCTAGATCAACTCGCAACCTCTTTCTAGGCCGGCCTCGGCGGTTCCGTCCCTCCTCAGGCATTCATCTTGTTGAGACCTTTGCCCAGCGGTCGTTATGCATGCAGCTCATGTGACCTGCCCAATCCCAATTAAGCCTGGCAGCGTTTTTGCCTATGTCTGTAGTTCCTGCTTTTGAGTGTAGCGTGTTTCCCGTATTTTATCTGTTCTCTTTACATTCGCATGCTACGCTCCTTTGTTCTTTGGCATATCACTATCACTACATATTATCCCTCTATCATATCACTATCACTGGTCTATCACTTTATATTATGTCTCCCGCCGCGTCTGTCTGTCCCCATGTATGCTTAGATCTTTAAAACTACGCAACGGATTTTGATGCGGGTTTTTTTAATAGATAGAGATGATTCAAGAGGAAGGTTTTTGTATATAATTTTACGCGTGCGAAGCCGCGGGCATCGGCTAGTGATTGAATAATTTCAGGTACGGCCACGAACGACGTATGTAGTTACCTCGTAAAAATCGTTCCTCGACTTTTATGAACTTGGAGGGCTGTATTGATGATTTTGAAAATTATAATTCTGAAACTACACACGTCTTACATTCGCGAACAACATTTTAATCAACTTACAACCTAGCACTGACCTACAAATTACAAAAAATGTAAGAAAAAATGAATTTCGCGAGATATCCATGGAGCATCAGCCTTAAGGATGACGGGTTCGGTTGCGACCGTAGCACAATCCATTGTCCGTTGCTCGGTAGCGCCTCGGAAGCGTGAGTGTGTCCATACTAAATTGCACGGTCGACACGCACTCGTTTAAGACCCAACATGGTCTAGTGCGAGTCAAGCTTTATCCGACTATATCATTAACATTTTCTTCTGAATGAAATCTACAATCAATACTCACAGAACCAAGCATTGTCGTGTTAAAATTTCGGTGACTAAAAAGCATTCGTAATTACCTAATGTCACAAAGCTCCAGGCAGGTGAACCAAAACAAAACAGGCAATACTAATATCAAAATAGGAATTTAATTGAATAATTCCGGGTAGTCCGGGAGCGGCCACGAGATCACGGTGACGTTGATTGAAGACATAATTAGGGTTCCGTCTAGCGCGTGCGAGAACTTTTCATCCGGCACAGTCTGTCTGTAGTAGTGATGGGCTGGCTTTGTATCGATACTTTTATTTTATAATATTTTTTTTTCAGACTGTAACTCTATGTATAACTCTGGTATTCACATGCATCGGTTAGATTGAAAGTTGACACTGACATAGTTGGGGAAAGCCTAGGCAGATGTGTATATTTTGTGCGTACAATTTTGGATTTTATTTTGTCTAGCACACGTTCGTATACACGTAGAACGCTGGCTGCCGGCGCCAATAAGCACCGAACGTCGCCGACAAAGTTTCGACCTGCCCTATCGTCGCTGGGTCGGCACAAGTATAGAGACTGCCTGCGCCGACTGCCTGCACCGATTTCCTGCGCGGACCGGTGCCGATAAGCGCTGGCTGGTCGATACCGGCAACCAGCATTCTACGTGTATACGCCTTAAGGGAATAATGAGATATTTATTCTGTAATTGATTATATATAGTAACGGATATTTAGTATTTTCTGAAAATCATGTAATATTATTCTGCACAAGTAGGTTGGTTTCTGGGTCAAGAAATGATTTTGAAACAGATCATTAGTATCGCTTTAATAAAGTTTTTCAGGGTCAGAATATTTTGTGTGCACAAAATATGTGTACCGTTTTAAATAATCTCCAGTTACGTACACAACAACCCCAACGAAAACAAGAACATGCAGTTCAAGCTCATTGAATTTTATTTGAAAACTTCAACCCAATCTTAGTAACAAAGACGTTCTGTAACAGTTGCTTAACATTCTAAACAAGTTTACAATCAAGTGATAGAAACTGCTTGCCTTGCCAGTTGCCACTTGAACGTAACTGGCAATCTGCCAATCGGCCAGCAAGCTAGCAGCTTTCCACTTTTCGTGCACGACTAAAGTTTTTAAAGCACTTTTTGAACTTCCTGCAGCATATGGAATCAAGTAAAGACGTGTTCTGAATTGATTCGGATTTGAATCATTGTGGTTTCGGGATATGAGCTCTTGTTGCCTCGTTAGTATTCAGGTTTCCAAATAGGGTTTTATATTGTAAGTCTAATTTATAAATTGGTGTAAATATCCTTTAATGACCGTCTGACCAAGGTAATCGATTAAGTGTGAATGACTGAACTTGATGATTTAAAAACCCTTTTTCCTGTGTTCGCTGATTATTTGCCTGCGTTTTTTTTTTCAACCATCTTAGTGTCGGCTTCCAGTCGTACCTGATGCAGCTGGGTACCAGTATTATTATTTTTTTAGTTCGGATGTAGATGGTAAAATATTTATTGTGCCCGAGATTTTATTAAAATGACTTACCTCGGAATACTGAAACGTCACTCAAAATTTAAGGGCAGCTTAACATTGGAGCAGCTCCTAAAACTTTTAATTTTGTATGACCAATTTCGTATTTCGAGTCATCATTCTTTTGCCCTCATCCCAATTTATTTGCAGTCGGTGCAGCATGTCTTTTTCTTCTATAAATACTTCTCGATTTTTCGTCATCTCATCAGACATTATTTTCTTTTCTTGCCATATCATTCATAATTATCACAGTCCATCCATTTCTTTGGCCTTCCTCTACTCAAATACACATTCATACTCAACACTTTTCTCATGCGACATGGCGACATGTTCCTCATTCCTCCGCATCACATCTAGTATCTGTTAAATTATAATATAGTTTCTACTTAAATTTTGAGTGACGTTTCAGTATTCGGCCGTTAGCAAACTTTTGTTTTTAACCTAAGGTTTTAACAATATGACGTGAAAAACGGCGCGCGCAAAGCAAATTAAAAAAAAAGTAGGTACCCCAAGAAGGTCCCGAGTCTGAGTTTTAACAAATTAAAAAAGGTTGTTTGGTAAATTCGGCATCATGGAGGTAGAAGTAAATAGGTTTTACGATGTTTTGAATTTACAAACATAGTGCATAGGATGTTCTAAATTTCATTTACTTTATTCTCTAGCGGATTTCTTATCCGCTAGAGAATAAAGTAAATGAAATTTTTGGCTTTTGCACTCAGATATCGAAGAGCAAAAATACGCTTTCCGAGATGGGGGGGATCAAAAATACTTTTCTTAGTTCTGCCATTGTCCCGCTACTGTTAACTACGCATGCTGAATTGAGGCAAGAACATTACTAAACCAAACCACATGCTAAGGTAACGTTTATAGATCTCTATTGAGACTCGACAAACGAAAAACAAGCAGTAAAAAAGAAAAAGCAGCAGCAGCAGTAGCAGTTCACAGCCATTTCATATCGTTCCCTGTCAAAAGAAAATTATTATATTTTATCGATATTGAGTGTCACAACACTACCGCCACAACTGTTGACTGACGTGGAGGTTATAACAAAATGGCTTTTTAAATCGATGCCTCCAAAATGTGTTTTTGAGTCATGAAAGAATTAAAGTGGTTCTGTTTTGTAATTATAATTTTGTCGTAATTTAAGGGGTGGGAAATCTGTAATTATACAGATTTTAATAAGATTATACCGCGGACCCTTTATGTAAAAACTTTATTGTAATATTTTTTAATTATAAAAATACGGGCGTTCGTGGTTTGATTGTATTTTTATGGTCGGTCATAACTTTTTGCGTTTCATAATGATTTTAAAGTACAAGTTGGCGATCAATTTGTTTTTATACTGTTAGGAATAAAACAGTCAACCGAACCGTTAATTCTAATAAATTTTGAACTAACTTAAAAAAAAATATATAAAAATGCCCTACGGTTTTTGTTGTTTACTAGTTCCGGGTTAGGTTAGGGCTACCGCACACTACAGACAAGACTGTCTTGAGACAGACTTGCCTCATAAAGACAAGTCTGTCTCAAAACTGTTTTGTCTTGGGCACATCGCACACCTGAGACGAAACTGTTTGGTCTATTATAGGGCATGCTCCCGAGAAATTCCGGTACCGAAAATCCCGGGTATTTTTTTAACAATCTGGTACCGGGTCTTTCGTTATACTTTCGGTACTATATTATTTACTTTATTTTTTTTCAATATAAAGTAAAAAGTCATATTAAATAAACTACTTTTTTTACAATAATGGTAAAACGAAACATTTTTAATCGAAAATTATTATCATTACCGAGAGTAAAAACTATTTAACGATGTAAATGAGGGGTCAATTATAAGAAATGTAAGTTGAGTTTTGATTTGTTTCATTTATTGCATTCATCATCATCATTTCAGCCGAAAGGCGTCCATTTGAGGATATGTCCAGCGGATTAAATTACAAAACCTATTAGCAAAATAAACATCTTATCATTTGATGAAAAAAAAAAAACGAAAACTCGGGTACCCGGTTTTGGACCAAAAAACCCGAAACCGAAAACCCGGGTTTGATAATAGCCACTTTTCGATGCCCTATCGCTAGACTGTTTTGTCGTAGATGTGCGCGCCCGCGTACATCCAAAAGGGAAGCCGACAATCGGTAGTCAGACTTGTCGCTGTGCAGTTTTTGTAGGTATGAGACAGTTTTGTCTGCAAGACGTTTTGTCTCAAGTGTGCGCATCTTCATATATTTTGTATAGCGAAAGTCTGTCTCAAGACAGTCTTGTCTGTAGTGTGCGGTAGCCCTTAGGAACGATACCTCGGGGTCAGGCTAGAAAGAGGGTTAGTTTCGGAAAAAAAATATTTTAGTTAGTTAGTTCAAAATTTATGGATATCGGGTCAGGTTTGAATACAGACACAATTAAAAAGTCATTGTGTCTCGATTAGATTAAAAAATGGGAGTACTGAAAAATTACGAAGAAGAAAAGGTCTACCTAGTAGGTAGCAGAGAGATGCAGTTTAAAACATGTGCAGTTTAAAATGTGCTTTTGCTTGTAAATAAATAATTACTTTCAATTCCAATAGCCTTTCAAATCAAATCAAATCAAAATCGTTTATTGTTTTAACCATAATGAGGTAAATGGTGGTAAATTAAAAATAAAAACAGTTATGGACCCTGTCGGGCACAGCATTTTTTTTTAATAAATTGAGGGAGGAAGAGCGCTTTATAACTTATCCTCTTAAATATGTATTTTCATTTATCTACTCTCTGCTCTGTCTCTTCTCCGCTAGGGAAACAAACTACGATAAACAATCCACACGCATCTACAATTCCGCATGCATCGTATTCCGGATGCATTAAATTAAACGCGTCTCAATACCAAAGTGGTCCAACCACTTACCTAATGCAGGCGTCCATACATCTTGGAAATAAATCCGAATAAAACTAAAGACCCACTCGAACTGTAAATCCGCTAAGTTAGAGAGGGTTGCCCGTAAAGTATGTTTTCGTGATTTATCCTATTTGGTAAATAGACATTTTAAAAGGTGTTGCTTTGCATCCTGATCAAATTCAAGGGTGTACTATAGACCATCAAACTGAACAACTTTCTCCATGGAACCACCATCGTAATCGTAAAAAATAATCAGCTGTCTCGAACAATTGGTCAAGTATAGGTATTGAAATTTTGTATTGGGCCATTGATTATTTTTTCGCGGTTACGATGGTGGTCCCATGTAGAAAGTTGTTCAGTTTGGTGGTCTATAGCACACCTCGATGCAAAGCGACACCTTGTTTTTTGTTGTGATTCATACTGAAATGTGTTCCTTATAAATATGAATAAGTTACATAACCAATAGAGACAAGAAAAGACGGCAGTGTGCTAGCAATGCAATAATTATTATATACAACTATAAATCAATGAAATTGAAAAACCTGTTTGTGATTTCATTTATCAACATTTTACTGAATGCATATCAAAGTATATACAGTATTTATACAGGGTTATTTGTAAAACACCAACAACCTCGCAGTAGATAACTAACATCATAAACAAAAATATTTGTTCTACGACTTTTCCGAAAACAGAAATCGGGTCGATCTTTAGGTTAAGCCATGCTTGCCTAGATTGGTCTGTGGATGGGTGACCACCCTTACATACCGAATTTCCTCCGTGCCTCGGAAAGTACGTTAAGCCGTTGGTCCCAGCTGTCATTTGTGCATCTTTGACAGTCGTTATAGGTAGTCAGTGGCCCCAAAAGTCTGACACCAGTCTTACTAAGTGGCATCGTATTCCCCAGTATTAACTGGGTTGTGGAGGTCAGATAGGCGGTAGCTGCATCCGGTTAGACTGGAAGCCGACCCCAACATAGTTGGGAAAAGGCTAGGCAAATGTTTATCGTTGCCTGTTTGTTTACAAAAAGAAGTAACCAAGGAAAAACACACTGTATGTAATCTTAGAAAGTGGATCCGTTTTGCTTCGATCTATTTAAAGGTTTCGGTCACGTATTGAGACAAAGTAGCCGAATTTTAAGCACGTGTGGGCAAAGATAAAGATTTTGGACGGATTGGGGTTGGTAAAAGATGTGGATAAGGGCGACATCTATCTAAACTTATGTGTCAAATATTTGGTCACTGCTGGAACCGTACTTTCGAATCAGAATGCAATAAGTTAATGATTTAAGTCACTGCACCAGTTAAAACTCTCTAAATTATCAAAACAAAAACAAACATACATAAATAATATCAAGTACGGAAAGGCTTCATAGCCTATTTAATAGAATAAAGATAGATAGATAGATAGATAAGATAGATAAACGCCTACACTTACATATTTAAGCTATTTTAAAAGTCACATTATAGCTATTCTAACAATAATTATAATTATTTAACAAAATATTCTGCCTATATCGTTACCACTGCTAGGACACAGGCCTCCTCTCTTTGAGAAGGAGTGTACAGTTGACCCATCCAGCAATGCATAGAAAGATCATCCTTTTCCCAACTATGTTGAGGTTGGATCCCAGTCTAACCGCATGCAGCTCATTGCCAGTCTAAAACATAGATTGACTGCTTAATCTGACGTCCGCACTGTTACTCCACAGTTACTGGGTAATACGATACACCTTGGGAAGACTAAGGTTTCTGGAAATTATATATTTCCAGAAGCAAAGATGTTTAAAGAAAAGGTACACAAAACAGGAAATTATACATCTTACAGCCCTTTGGCAGTCCGTCACTCTTTTCCTTATAAGTAACATGACCTGCGTAAAACTTCATTTCTTCCTAACAATATAATCTGCTTATATGAATTTGGAGACTATGATGACATATATAACTGTCACCGTAAAATTGTTAAACACGTTAGATTGTAAAATAACTAGAGAGATTGTAAACTTTCGAAATATTGTCAAACGAACATACTGCTTTCAATGAAACGCATTATTTTTTGGTAGATTGTAATCTATCGAAGTGAAACCGTAATATTGTGAAGTGCACGGGATGGAAGTCAACTCGCACGGTGTGGAGGAGAGGGCGGAAAGGACCCCCTCGCCCAATGGTACCACTCTCATGAAAAGATAATGTACCATTCCTGAGAAATACCGATTAATATAACCTAAACCTTAAAACACTGTAAATTCCCCTAAAAAGCGTAGTCAACGGAGCCCCGCTACGCGGGGCCGGGGTATTTCCGAGTGCAGGGTTTGAAGGAACCTAACAAACCTAACGTGGGGGTGCCCCAAGTCCCGATTATGGGAGCAGAGATACTTTCGTCGCATGCATTTCACAATATTACGGTTTCACTTCGATAGATTACAATCTACTTAAAAATAATGCGTTATATTGTAAGCAGTATGTTCAGTTGACAATATTTCGAGGGTTTACAACCTCGCTAGAGAGATTACAATCTAACGTGTTTGACAATTTTACGGTGACATATACATACATTATAGAAAATCAAAATAAGAGAGTGTATCCCCTATAAAGAAAAAACATTAAATATCTATCGCCTATCGCCAAACCCTAGATCAGACTTAGAAACGTGTTTCCTGAAGCAAATAAATGAAGCCATCGACAAGGTCCATGATAACGGACCTACCCTTACCCTTTTCAGTTTCACAAATTGACATAAAGCCGTGGAACAAGAACAAAAATATTGTAGAGGATGATGTTGTTTTACGTCCTTCCGGGTCATGGCTGCACACATGACGGAATGTCTAAAGGGTTCGAATGGGTAGATGTCAAAATGTATAAAGTTTAATTGTTACAATGTTTCGGTGACAAAATGACAAAAGTTCACATTGTATTTATGTTACATCAGTGCTTTGGCCTTCTAAGCATGGAGCAAACATGGTCAGAAACTGCACCAGACACAGAGGCTTGAAGGAGAAAAGGGGGGGGGGGGGGGTTGCTCAGCCGTGGAACACGATATCATCATTATGTAGATGATGATATCGTGTGCCTTTTCCCAAGTTTGTTGCGGACGGTTTCCAATATAACCAGATGCAGCTGACTACCAGTATATTACACAAAGCGACTGCCTATCGGACGTTCACAACCCAGCTACTATTTTTAAGGAAGCCTAACTCACGTGTTACTATGAATATTCTAATGTCTCTGTGGTCTTAAATCACCATCTGCCTAGCCTTTTCCTAAATATTTTGGGATCGGCTTCCAGTCTAGCCTATCCGACTTCCACAACCCCCTTGGTACTGGGTAATACGATACCCCTTGATAAAACTGGTTGTCAAACTTTCGGGCCACTGTACTGCATGACTTTCAAAGATCTACTTTCCGATGCATGGAGGAAACACGGTATGTGGTCACCAATCCATGGGCCAACCTAGGCAAGCATGGCTTAACCTGAACTGCTAACCTGGTGGTTGTCGAGCACTTTGGTGTGCTGCTCTTTCATGTGCTCTCAAGGGAATTATAAAAACGTATGTAAGAGACGACGCACTACCCGAACATGACAAAACTCGATATGGTTTTACAGCGTTAATGCAGAAAATACTTGTGATTATAAAAACAAGTGTCAATGAAGGGAATTTTCAAAGTTAGAATATCCTAGACGGGTAAACCGACGTATTATACGACGTACCGAAGTATATTAAAAGTTATCCCAACCTTATCTTTAGATTTCTGTACTGGTTGAAACTTTACTCCGCATTTATGTATGTAATAGGGTTAAGTGTTCGTCATTCAAGCCATGTAAAGCCAATGTAACTTCGTCCTGCTAGTTATTAAGGCATCATTCCTAGAAGGAAACGATCTCTACCAGTTACTTGTTAACTAGGATACCTAACAAGAAGGCAGCCATCATTAGTTCAAACTGGTTCGAGTTTAGCAACCGTGCTAGAACTTTAAGGACATCCATTAACGTTCACATTGGTATGTTATCATTTTAGTTTAAGCACAGTGTACATTTGCGTTGGTCTGGTGAATGTAAGCGGGAATGATAAGAATGAGGTCCTAGAATTGATTTCTAGGTCGGGTAAAATGTTTTTGGGTTTTTCCTTTAGGAGTTTACTAGTAGTTGTCACGGAGTCTCGATTGTGCCCGGTTGAAGGCAATGTGCTCGCCAACTAGTACATCATCATCTGCCTAGCCTTTTCCCAACTATGTTGAGGTCGGCTTCCAGTCTAACCGGATGCAGCTGAATACCAGTATTTTACATGGAGCGACTGCGTATCTGACCTCCACACTCCGGTTAATCAGTCAGTCAGACCAGACCACTGACCCAGTTGTCAGACTTTTTGGGCCACTGACAAAGATGGACAAACGACAGCCGGGACCAACAGCTTAACGTGCTTTCCTAGGCACGGAGGAAACTCGGTATGTAAGGGTGGTCACCCATTCACAGACCAACCTAGGCAAGCATGGCTTAACCTAAAGATCAGCCCAAGCGGCTGATATTATTAAGCCACGAGTTCCTCGCCCACCATTACATGGAACTTAAACATGAATAGTGATATCACATTAATTAACTCACTAACTGAGGGTAGGTCACCCTCAGACCAGGTCGACCAGTAAACTACCTAAATTTGCTGCTGGATACGATTTTTGAGTACTGTCATAAAATACTCGTTTCCACCATCAATAAATTGCAAATCTATTTAGTCCGTCAGTTAGAGTATTGAAAAATAATGCACACGTATTTTTTGTTTTTGTAAATCAATAAATACTGACACAGATAAAACGCATCAAAACCCGGGAGTCAGGCTCTAGACGTCAGAACGCACTTAAAATTATACCACTTCATGACGTATTGAGAATGTTAAAAGCGTCGTATCTTCGTCAATTTTGGTTTATGTAAAAAAAAAATACGGGTCAAATATTTTATTATTATTTAACTAATTAAATTATGTTTGGGCACAGAACGCACCTTTCATAAAATAAACCGTTAATTGATTCAGAAGGTTGCACAATTTCATTGTTAGTCCACCCACGGTGCATGTTTACCTAATGAGGATATTATGTTGGTTCATTAATTATACTCCAGAGCGTAATTATTAAATAAAACAACCATTTATTTTCAAAGCGGTTTCATTTTATACCGTGTGGTCTATAATGTATGGCAGATTACAATATTTTAGTACCTATCGTGCTAAAATATTACCCGGTTTGTAACCAAACAGTAATATCAATCATTTGGTTTAATGGTAACATTTATTATCAGTTTTTTGGTACAAGTAAATTAGGTCGTTTAGTTAATCAAAACGAAAATCTGTTTGTGCAGCTTGATCCAGCCCACTACGTTTTCATTGTGAAAATAATCCTTTGCCACCACTATACTCATATCTGCAAAACAATATTAGAATAAATTTTGTAGAGGTACACAGTCGCCAAGTAACCACCAACTGTGTAATTTTCTTTTTCTACTAACTTGACTATCAACATTTTATGGTTTAAAATCATTTGGAAAAAAATTTACAGTTCATCAAGTGGCAACTAGATGACTTCTACGAAGCAGTCATGCTAGCGAAGGCGGTCGCGGAACGTGAGAGAATTTTACGTCTCAGCCGCCGTGGAAGACGTCCCGGGCGCCACGAAACTGGCCTGTAATGGGCTAGCTCGCCGATGCCTGCCGGGACTGTTCGTAAAAGATACCATGGCCCTGGAACACAAAGGGCTAAGAAGGAACATGGATGTCAGTAAAAGTATGACACTCTCTTCGCTCCGACCAGAGCGGGAGAATTTTCAGATTTCCGAAAAAAAAGGATCGTAGGATGTTCTGTAGTTGCCATTTACCTTTAGGAAAAAGGTGTGAGTTTTGCATGTTGTTTAAATAATAAAGAAAACTTACCAGCCACAATAATCAGGATCGTAAATTTCTTTGGTGCATTTCGACCCACCGCTCACATAGTAATGTCTGAACAATTATTAGTCTGATAATAATAATATGTTTGATATACAATAACATAAAATTCACACACACACACACACATACAATAGGTCAAAATGTAATGAACTATTTAGATTTAACAATATCTGGTGAGTAGATCCGAGAAACTAAGTACGTACGTATCTCTTATTTGTGGAACTACAACTAATTATGTCGCTACACCAATATTTAACAGAATTCTGTTTCAAACGAATTATTTTACAGTTGCGAACGACATGATATGGAGGATTTATGACCCCGTGTCCTAACTAAAGCGATTAGTTTCACACACATGTTGCTCATTCGTTTGATAAACACATAACAAAAAGAAAAAAGATTGACTGACAGAAAATACCAATGACGTGTTATCCACCTTAGTATATTTTCCATACCTTAGTATAGGCATTGTGGGTTGCGGGACTGTTCGAAAGAGATACCGCGGCCCCGGAACGTAAAGGGCGAGGAAGGAACATGGATGGGTTTTAGTCAGTAAGAGTCTGACACTCCCTCCCGCTCCGCTCAGAGTGGGAGAAGTCATTTGATGATTTCCCATCCTAAAAAAAAAAAAAAAAGTATAGGCATTGTGTTTCAACATTTGCTTGTATTTCCGCTTATGCCATCGCTTCCACCTGTCTCTTGGAGACACAACCTTAAATTAAACGAACATTTTAGCTTAAGTAATTACTTACAATGATCAAGTAATAAAGAAATGTCTCAATACACTTTCATTTCATTCATGAAAAGGTATATTTTGGCCTACCTACATTCATTCCATTGACAATACATTGAATCTAAACTGAAGAGATAAAGTTTGTTAGCTTGTAAGTTTGAATTTAAGGGGAAATCTTCAAAACTACTTACCCATTTTCGAAAATTCTGTCACCAATAGCAAGCTACATTATCGCCGAGTGTCACTGGCTATTTTTAAAACGTTCTTCAGATAGGATTTCCGATCATAACTTTAAAGAAGTCCCCAGCAATAGCTTGTAGTTATTTTTAAGTTTGGATGTAGAGCGTATTCTACAAACTACTGAACCGATTTTGAAAATTCTGCTGGCTAATAACACTGTTTTAAGCTTTCACGGTTTATTAAAACTAAACTAATATTCTCAATTGCAGGATATCTTCCGTGATTATTCATTATTTTGAGCTCCCGATATTTCGACGCTGTTTCAAGCGCCATGATCGCGGGAATCACAGAAGATACCGTAAGTGACAATATAAGGTTAGTTTTCTACTGGCTATATTTAAAACGTTTTCGTAGGATGAAACTGCAGGCAGAAGCTAGTCTAGTAATAAAGGTTGACATTCAGTCCGCGACTATTTGGAGGCAGTCAGTCGTGTGGCTCGGTGATCGGGTGGCGATAAATCATGTCTTGTTACGTATGGGCCTTTAATGTTAAATGAACTGTTAGTAACAAAACAATTTGGCATTTTGGTTGTGAATGTTAGGTGATTTGGTACCTGTGTTGAGGTTCACACGTCAAAGACTTTAGATAAGTAAGGCTATCGGGCATTATTTTGCGGAAATCTATGATAACAATAAGGGTACCGCTCATATTCGGCTGTCATTCGGTTCCAGCCGATCGGAAAACTTCGTACTTAAGCGTCTTTGTTGATTCAAGTTCGGGTCGTCTCGGCCACTAACCATACTATATTCGAACAAGTGTGTGACCCACATATGAATCGAGATTACCCACAAACACCCCATTATTTCTTGTATAACATTAGTTTGAATGCCCAAGTTTCCCTCGTCGGCCAACCCTTTCATATTGTTAACATGTTTCGACTAGACATGTTTTTTCACTTCGGTAATTTCCGGAAGTTTGCGGCTTAGTTCGGCTAAATCTTTGTGTTTGTGTTCGGAGACGGGACACGGTTGACAGAGTGGAAAACTTTCCGGTCTGTCCCGCCCGGCATTGAGGAAAATGTAGTCGGTTGACGGTTCGATTATAATCTGCATCTATCCAATGACTGAATTGTGAATATTTGAGTATCATTTGATTGATTAATATCATATTGATATAGTATGATAGATGAGATATTGTCGTCTATCGTAATTATTTAATAAACTTTTTAGTTTTTAAACATTTTTTCATTTGCGAATAAAAATACTCCTAATTCAAAAGCATTTTATAGAAAATGAAAAGCGCAGTTCCTTGTTTTTCGGATGGGATATCATCAAGGAGAAAGTGTCAGAATTTTACTGCCTAAAACCCATCCATGTTCCTTCCTCGCCCTTTATGTTCCGGGGCCACGGTATCTGTTTCGAACAGTCCCGCAGCCCCGGCAGGAAAAGCACATCACACCGCGCCACCACACCACCACGGACTACACCACGGAGGCTGAGGACATCGAGCATCGGCTGGAGTACGTGCGCCGAAGGTTGAAGTACACGCCAAGAGTGCAACTACTTGAGTCGCGCCGCAACGTCAACTTCAAGGCGTTTGTGGTGCGTATCCCAACGTGTATGCTCCATTTGGTGATGGAAGAAAGTTTTTGGCCGCAGGATGTGGTGTTCCGTCGTTTCCGCGGACAGATTCCGCAAGAACGCACAAAAGATCGTGCAAGTGAAGTGCATCGTGTACTAACATAGTTTTTAAGTTACTATACTAACAAAAAATGTTATTAGTATGTATATTTAGGTTAAGGTATTTATGTATGGGTCTATGTTACCTGAAATAAAATGGTTTATTTTATTTATTTAAAGTTCCTGGACTGTTCTGTCACTCCTATAAGTGATTGCAAGTGCTACAGCTGATTATGCGTTCTTGGAGTCAATTCCTAGACCAGACCTGGGAACCTCTTAGTTACGGGGATTTTGGGTAGGGGGAAGTTTTTTTTTAAATATGTGGTTTTAATCTAAGATGTTTATTTTGAATACCTCCTCGACCATGGAATGAATGCATCCACCAGCAAAAAGTTTTACCGTAATACGTGAATTTTTACCAAAAAAAAAAGTCGTTTCCCAGCAATAATTTTTGCGTAAAGTTACTTAGTTTGATGTACAGAATGCTTGGTTGACAGATTCGTGATGAGTCTGTTCACACCCTGTATATCAAACTAGCTTCTGCCCGCGACTTCGTTCGCGTGCATTTCCCGCTTGCAACATTTCTTATTGCTGCTCCGCTCCTATTGGTCATAGCGTGATGTTATATAGCCTATAGCCTTCCTCGATAAATGGACTATCTAACGCAAAAAGATTTTTTCAATTCGAGCCCGTAGTTCCTGAGATTAGCGCGATCAACCAAACAAACAAACAAACAAACTCTTCTGCTTTATAATATTAATATATATATATATATATATATATATATATATATATATATATATATATATATATATTAGTAATATTAGTATTAGTATAGATGGAACTTAAGTATACCTCTTTAGGAGAGCTGCAGCGGTGGGGGCCCTGACTTTCGAGCATTAAGTCGTGGGTTCAAAACCAGGTATCACATCATCATTAGGCGCATTCATCATCGGCATCCACAACCCAACTTCACCCACTGCTGGGTTTAGGCCTCTCTTTGTTTGTGCCAAGCTCCATGCTCTTGTGCCAACCTCATCCAGGATATTCCCGCAATAGCAACAATACCGTCTGTCCATCTCGCCTAATGACCAACACTTCTCTTTCCATTCCTAGGACGCTACTCGGTAACAGTTTTACTCCACCTGCCAACACCACGCACCACTTGTCAGGCGCATTACTTTGGATAACTTATTTTATCACCCTCTCAAAACGGTGAAGGTAAACATCGTAGATTTTCTTAGCTTAACATAATATTTCTTCATCATTCCCAACCTCAATATACCAGTAGTATGAAACCTATCAAATTCAAAACCATAAATCGAGCTCTATCCAATATTTCAAATGATGTAGCTCATCAGCATTCTGCGCGGGTGCCGAGCTATCCATAAATCAAAAGAAACCGCGCATGGAACATATTGATAAATCACTTGTGTGATAGTGTATAATGGGTGTAAAAAAGCTCTTATCGAAACCAAAAGGCACTTTTTTTCTCCATTATTGCGATCATTTTTTTGTTCTACGCCATACCTGGGAACCATCTAGTTACGGAGATATTGGGGGTCAAAGTTACAATTTTTTGACAAGTTTTTTTTTAAATACAATTTTTCATTACTCATACTCGGAAAGTAGGTCTGAAGTTGCCTGAGGAGCGGGCTGAAAGTAATACTTTTCAGCCCTAGGGAGAATCACTTTCAACTGACAGCTGTCACATTATTAAAAAAAAATCTAGTTCTATTTTCACATTTCTATTGAACCATGTTCCGACTTCTATACAGCCTGTAAATTACAGCGCGATGTAAAATTGAAATAACATAAAATTCAGTATTAATTACAGAATATAATTATTTTAAATAACTTAGTTATAATTTAGTTACAAATATTTCTTTAAAATAACAAAAATTTGGGCAAAATATTTACAATTTTTTCAGTGACTATAGTGAAAATAAAGGCTGAATAGCCGGCCACAGAAAAAAAAAACAAAATAGGCGGTAAAGCGGCAATCCGATCTTCATTTTTTTTTCGAGTGGTTTCGTGTTTTTGTTTTTATTTTCCTTGTATTCGTAATGAAAAGCACAGTGTTTACCTCGGGTTAAAGACTTCTTTAGTCCCTCGAGCTATTAGCGCCCGCGCTACGCTTGGGCGCCAAACCCCGTCTCGGGACTAAATAAGTTACTTTCACCCCTTGGATGTACTATTTTATAACACCTCCACGACCCCCATACTATTGAATCCGACCATCAGCACAATGTTTTGAATGCGTAACATTGAGTTCTACCACAAAACATGATCTTTCACCCCAAAAAAAAAAAAGTCGTTTCCCAGCAATAATTTTTGCGGCTTGATGTACAGAAGGCTTGGCTTGGCTTGGTTGACGGCTTCGTGATGAGGTTATTTACACCCGGTATAAAATTGTGTTTGTAATATTATGGACTAGCTTTTGCACGTGGCTCTGCCTCCGTCATCATGCTACTTGGGGTCGGCGCAATAAGTTCTTTCCTTGCATTCTCCCCAGTCAATCATCTCGCTATCATTAAAGCGTAATTCACACACAGAGTCTTTTAGGTAGATTTCCTTTTTTTGAAAAAAAAAAAATCTACCTATTGGTCTCTCACCTACGGGGATATATATGAATACGTATGTATATGGGTGACAAGCCAAATTTAGCCACACTCTACAGGTCGCAATTATGAACCGATTGCTTTCAAACTTGGCCAAAAAATCGAAACCGTCAAAACTTAGGCTAAGTTCGTGAATGGGCGGAATTCGTCCATGGGGGGCGGCGGGGGGCCGGTTTTTCTAAAATCAGTTTTTTGACCATAACTTTTTTCTTATGGAAAATTTTTGAACCGTTTCTCATTTTTATCATTCTGAGTACGAATACGGACATCTTTAAATTAAAACTTTTTTGATTCAACCCCTAAATTGGGGAGGGGGTTGAAAATTCCAAATTGTTTGCAAAAAAAAATCATATCTCCGAAACAGTAAACATTTTCAGCATCGCAAATATTTTTTTTTGAAAGCAAATTGTTTACTTTACAATTGTTACCTTCAAAGTTTAGCGATAAAACTTATAGTTTTCGAAATAAAAAATTATAACTAAACATTTGAGGGCGTTTCCATGCTAAACTCTTATGAGAGAATTTAAAAAGGGTAAACTTTCCATTACAGGACAACGATTTTGAAATCATATTTTTTTTTGTAGATTGTACACATAAGTACAACTCTTTATACAAATTTTCAATAGTTGGACGCTCCAGCACCTTCTTCGAAATCTACCTCCTCCTGCGGCTTGCCGGAGGGATTTTTTTTATTAAGACGCCTGCGGAGCATGCGTATTTTTATACAAACGTAATACCAAAATAATTTGTAAATTAAACATATTCCTAAGGTAGTGTGTATTTATTTCGATTGTATTACAGAATAGCTAGGTTCCCAAATATATATTTTGATTGGACACTGATTTTAACAAGAGTTATAAGAAAAATAAGTTTTCTATGGAAATTTTAAATTCCTCATATCTCGTCTTTGTACCATTGTCCTCTCAAAAAATATATTTGGAAACATAGATATTCTGTATTCCAATCGAAATAAATACTCTCTACTTTAAGAATATGTTTGTTTTACAAATTATTTTGGTATTACGTTTGTATGAAATACGCATGCTCCCCGGCCCCTTAATTTCATGAACCCAGATTCTTTTTCGTTTCTGTGCTCTTCTTTTCAAAATAAGTAGAAATAATAACTCTTCGTCCGTGTCCGAATCCCCTGACATTATCGATCACATTGCATGTGTCGCCTGCTGAATCCGCTGTTGCTTGCTAACATGGCATGCCCGCGGCCTACCCGCCGACAACCCGCGCCGCCCGCGTTGTGTGTGAAGGCGACGAACAGCGCGTGTCACGCGAGAATCACGACCCGCACCCGCACCCGCTCTGTGTGTGTATTGCGCTTTACTCCTTTAATCCACCTGAGCGTTTTCGGGCATGACTGTGAATCTTAGTGGAAAAAGGCATCATCGCAATAAATATTTGCACGAGACAGTGTGTGCATATTTGCACACACTGTCTGTGTGCATATTTGCACAAGTGTGTGCAACAATATAACTATGAATCATTATCTGCCTAGCCTTTTCCCAACTATGTTGGGGTCAGCTTCCAGTCTAACCGGATGCAGCTGAATACCAATATTTTATATGGAGTGACTGCCTATCTGACCTCCACAACCCAGTTAGTACTGGGTTATACGATACCCCTTGGTAAGACTGGTTATCAGACTTTTTGGGCCACTGACTACCTGTAACGACTGTCAAAGATATACAAATGCACCGGGACCAACAGCTTAACCTCCTTTCCGAGGCACGGAGGAAACTAGGTATGTAAGGGTGGTCACCCATTCAGAGACCAACCAAGCACGGCTTAACCTAAAAATCGACCCGAGTGGCTGTTATTATTTGGCTACGAGCTCCTAATATTAGCTATAATGATGTAACAGACTAGAAATAATGGCCTTTTGGCTGAAAAATTCGTCGGCTTCTGCTGTAGGCAGTGTGGTCTAACATGATATTGAATAGAACATTTTATGGGTCAGCCATGAAGGTCACATGTCAAGGAATATGTGAGCCTCATTAAGTAACCAAATGTATTTAGTGTCGGATCATTTAGTTCCTTTCAAAATGGTTGAGCTTGTTAGATGATGCTGATCCATGCATCATGTTCGTGAAAAGGCGCTGTCAGTTGTGACTGGTCTAGTAGTTTGGTTGGTAGTTGTCTGGAATTAATTATTTTATTTTTGAATTATGACTTTGGTTTTTTAACCGACTTCAAAAAGGAGGAGGTTCTCAAAATAACATTACGCCGGTACGCCGTGAAGAGGTAAGCACAAGTGAACCGTAAAAAAGTGTAAAATAAAAACTTTTGCAAAAAATAAAACCGACTTCAAAAAACACAAAAAAGCGAAATATAACTTCTTCAGAAGTCGGTGGAAAATAAAACTAGTAAATCAATCAAACAAAGTTTTTATACTAAGTATTTATTTACAATTTTAACGTGCACGTCTTGATACATCGTTCTCGCATAATAAGTATACCATTTCAACATGAATGATGTAACTAAGGTTTTGTAACAATATTTGGATTTAAATAGTGTCCATGGAGTTTCTTTCCCGTTCTCCATTGATATCTACGTGTAGGTTCGTGTCTACAATACCCCTAACAAAGTCAAAAGGTACTTATTCTAGTCATTGCGATATTTTTCTGTTCTGGACCATACTTGGGAAATGGTCAGCCAGCCACAGTCTGACCTTGGTAAGCGTAGTTTAATCAACACGAATCCGTCATAAAATGGTAGTACTTACGACTAAAATAGTAAAATTTAAGCGTTATATTATGCTCGATACAAAACAACCACTGTATAATTGTGGTCGCATTGTATACAACGTCGGTACATATGGGCGTGATTTAGGCGAACCGAGACCAACCACAGTTTAAAGTATTAGTATTACGGCGAATTTAAATTTGAGCATAATTCGATCCTTCATTAGAAAGTCCCTCAGATAAGTTAATAAAAAATTATGAAATAATCACATTATGTTTTATGTAACAGTTCCACAGGAAAAACCAACAACCCATTGAAACATGCTAAGATCAGTTGGATGCGGAAAGCACAGAATCAGTCGCCATAGCGATCCTTGCTCTGATACTGTTGGAGATTATAGGCTTCAACGGACTATCTCCAGCAGTGTTGTGACAGAGTATGGTGGGTCCCTCTAATTGGGCAGCCATGGAATCTAATTTGGTTTATTCCCTTCCTGACCCGAAACTTGAAGGAAGGAACGTGAAAAAACCTTCCAAACGTAAAACCCTATTCCTAACCTGACCCGACGTATCGTTCTTAACCTAACCCGAATTGTAGGATTTAGGGTCAGGGTCGGAATATACTATAAGTTTTCTTCTTCTGAGACATATGCTTCCATTTATTGAGAAGGACCAAGCCGTATACCGCCAATTGTAAACTTCCATGCTACGCGGGCAGTAGGGTAGGCTAGTGGGGTCAACAAGACGACAGTTTTGATTTTTCCCGTTGACCGGGACGAATCAGTGGGGTCAGGCACAAATCCAGACTCCTTGGCTGCTACTAAGAAATTCCTGCAGCAAAAACCCAACTACACTTTGCTCAATCCGGGAATCGAACCCAGGACCTAACGCTCAGCAGTTGCACTTGCTACTACTAGACCAACGACGCAAACGAGACTCTAAACTTAATAACATAAACCTGTAAATAAAAAACAGGGCCATAGCTCAGTACAATCCGACCACGAAACAATACTTTCTGTGGCCCATAATTAATGCGCCGTACGCGAGCGAGCCGCGAATCACACGCTAACGACAAATTAAAATTTAATTTGGTTGAAACTACCCACTCGGATAAATCACGCTTTTCCCCGAAAAAGGGTAGGCAGAACCGTAAGGTAATTAGTACAAAGTTACACGGCTTCGTAGGTATTAAATTAAGGAGTTTGCGTTGATTGCTCTGTAGGAATAATTGTTCTTAATTTGATCAGGGTGAGTGTGCGAAGAGTTTTAGCACCAGGGATATTGTAATTGTTAGATTTAATTGATCATAATAACATAGGACCGCCCTTAACACCAAAATATAAAATATGTGCCTATTGTGTGTCTCATAATTTAATTTATCGTAAAAGAAGTTGTAAAGACAAGTTTTTAAAAAACTTGTTAAAGGACTGATAAAAAAGTCAGAAAAACTATGCACAAAATAGTTATTCAGAGGCTGTATACGACATTTAACCGATTTCGCTGCTATCAGTCTGTTGTTGAGTCTAGTAGGCTACTGCTCGACAATCACTGTCGGTTTTCTAGATTTTCTTAACTTGCGGAAAACTCTAAAATGAAGACATGGAAATCAGATACAGGCTGAGCCCCTTTTTTTTTTATAGGATGGGAAATCATCAAATGACTTCTCCCACTCTGGGCGGAGCGGGAGGGAGTGTCAGACTCTTACTGACTAAAACCCATCCATGTTCCTTCCTCGCCCTTTACGTTCCGGGGCCGCGGTATCTCTTTCGAACAGTCCCGCAACCCCGGTAGGCTTCGGCCCAGGCTGAGCCCCTCGATTTACTCAATGATGAGTCTGCTCATGAAATTAATGTGAAAGGTAAGCGGACACCCATTTGCTCGAAAAGTGAAGTACTAGTATTCAAGGCAGGCACTAGATCCTACCCGAATGGACCTCAGCTGAAACTTTGCAGAAGTCCCTTGAATCAATTCAAATCATTCAAATATATCTGGGCCACTGTGTTTTCGAGACTTAAAGGACAGTTTGGACATTGAGAGTGAGGCAGAGCGTTGACTGTCCGCTGCAATATGCTGGCTCGCAGATTTGCTACACTGTTCACAACGTACTGTCAGTCGTTTTATACATATGCAGTCTATGGGTCAACATCACACAAAGGGCATACAGCACTCTGCGCGTACAATACAATAATGCCTTCAGTTGGTGTTCCTTTCTCATAAAAGGAATAAACCCCCGTTTTTGCATCATCTTATGTTTGCAGAAGCGGGCATTGATGGCTTTCACGCAAGCGATGCGCCTCCATCATGCGCAGGGTACGCGTCAGCCCCAACAGCATCCTAAAAATTATAGCTGACATATCGAAGAGCCTTCTGAATAAGGCCCTTGATCCAGCCGCCTAAAGAGAAAAATTAATATTACTATTTTACTTTTTTTTTCGATTTTCTAGTTCTTCATTTGCGTTATAGCTATTGTACTTTTTGTTTTTGTGTATTTTATGTGCACGGCTATAATTCCAATACGATTTTTGTGTTTGTATTCAACGTTGTAACTCGTTCAAAGTTCCATCTCGATTCACTTACATGCCATAATTCACTCCGTTTGATTATAACATCTTAAAATACACATAACTCTAGACAAGTTTTTCAGAGGCTAAATTTATGATCCACGCGCAGCTTCATATTATTTTATAGTATCGGAGTCTGTGAAAGAATACTAAACGTTTAATACGATCAATTTTAAAAGTTTACCCATAAATTTTACTAGCTGACCCACGCAACTTCGCCTGAATCACATAAGAGAGAAAAAGCTCATAAAAGGAATAAACCCCCGTTTTGCAACATTTTTCATTAATGTCCGCTCCTACTGTCGTTCCTGGACGTAGCGTAATGTCTTATAGTCTAACCTTCCTCGATAAATGGACCATCCAACACAAAAAGATTTTTTCAATTCCAATCAGTAGTCTCTGAGATTAGCGCGTTCAAGCAAACAAACAAACAATCAAATAAACAAACTCTTCAGCTTTATAATATTTATTATACAGCCTTTTTATCGTCAGAACTTTTTGATAACGTACCGAATAAATCTGTGATTCATCATCTTATGGTTGTTGGACTTGTCCCAATTTACTTGAGGCACCGTAAGTTTTTCTATTTCTACACTTTTTCTACGTTTTATTCTCTACGAGTATTAGTCGGTCATCACAATTAGTAGACAACCCATCACCATCATTATCATCAACGGCTTAGCTTTTTCCCAACTGTGTTGGTCGGCTGCCAGTCTTACCGGATACAGCTGAGTATCAGTATTTTACATAAAGCGACTGCCTATCTGACCTCCACAACCCAGTAACTGAGTAATACGATACCCCTTGGTTAGACTGGATGTCAGACTTTCGGCTTCTAACTACTCGTAACGACTGTACAAATGTCGATGGACAAATGACAGCCGGGACCAATAGCTTAACGTGCTTTCCGAGGCACGGAGGGGTCTTGGTATGTAAGGGTAGTCACCCATCCATAGACCAACCTAGGCAGATCGACCCGAGCAGCTGTTATTATTTTGCCACGAGCTCCATTTTATCCACACCATCTATCGTTTATTTGATCTTCTTCTATTCTTAGTTATTCACTCACACAAAGGGTGATAAAAACCTCTTTACGAAGCCGAAAGGCACTTGTTCTCCCCGTCATTGCGATATTTTTTTTTGTTCTACACCATACCTTTCCCAACTTTAAGTCGATTACACGAGCTAAACGCGAGTTTTATAATTACTAAAAGTATATGATTCACTGCTATAAACAAGACCAGAAATATATGATATTCTTCAGGATATATGCTAGCATGATACTGTTTTGAAAACATAATACAATTAATTTGGCTCGATAAAAAGAAATCACGAACTTACCTCTAAAAATATCTTTCAAACAATAAAAAACATGCTAATATGCTTGTGATCATTCTGATTTTTTGGCAAATAATTCTACAAGCAATATATTAGCATGATACTGTTTTAGTTTTTTAATCCAATCAATAGTTTTTTTGTAAATCGATCGAAACCACTCATTTCGCGCTATTTGGCCCGCAGTGGCTGACGTAACAACCACTTTGCAGTGCAAGCTGATTAGAACTTTATTCTAACAGCATTTCAAACGAAGTTTGAACCACCACAAATAGAGTTTCTAATTTAGCTCGTCTAAGCGCTGAGGGACAAACGTTTTTGACAAGTTGTTTTTTTAAATACATGTTAAGATTGTTACTTTAAACAGCTCTACGACCATCGAGCTTTACTATTCAACCCATGGTTCACTAATGTTTTACCAAAAGTCCATTGACAAATTTTCATTTTACAACCAACGTTTCGTATACTATTTATTTCGCAAACAACTTATTCCGCAAATGTTTTATTTTAAAAATATTCGTTTTACAAACATTTATTTAGCAAATACTTCTTTTATCAAATGCATCGGATGATATTTATTCATTTATACATTTTTCATTTTTTACTTCGATACGTTTGGACAAATCACGTTTCAACGAAATAATTTACAGGCTAGTATTTTTTGTATTACTCTTTTTTAAGAAAAAAATAAGGAAATGCATAGTTTTTTCATAACATGCAAACAGGCATACTCCATGCATGCAGCAAGCAAGCAGCAAGAAAGCAGCAAGCAAGCAGCAGGCATTTAGAAAGCATGCAGCAAGCATGCAGCAAACGAGCAGCAACGCCAGCAAGCATGCAGCAAGCATGCAGCAAACGAGCAGCAACGCCAGCAAGCATGCAGCAAGCATGCAGCAAGCACGCAGCAAGCATGCAGCAAGCATGCAGCAAACGAGCAGCAACGCCAGCAAGCATGCAGCAAGCATGCAGCAAGCACGCAGCAAGCATGCAGCAAGCAAGCAGCAAGAAAGCAGCAAGCAAGCAGCAGGCATTTAGAAAGCATGCAGCAAGCATGCAGCAAACGAGCAGCAACGCCAGCAAGCATGCAGCAAGCATGCAGCAAGCATGCAGCAAGCACGCAGCAAGCATGCAGCAAGCATGCAGCAAGCATGCAGCAAGCATGCAGTATGCAAACATGCAGCATGCAACATGCAGCAGGCATGGTTTCTGTCACGGCTCCGATGCAGCGGGGTTCCGGCGGTCACACGCGAGCTTATCGTCGCAGAGGGTTTTAACGCTCACCACCGCAGCTTCGGCTTGCTGGCCGGCTGAAGCCGGCCAGCCTCAGCCGCGGCGGCGAGTGTTAAAGCCACCTGCTCCTCAGCTCGCGGCCCGCCTCGCCCCTCCGCGCCTACGCGGGCTTAAATTACACTCTAGGGGTAGGGCAGAAAAGACTACGTGGAGTCGGTTCTGCAGCGATTCATTTCTCTCACAAAATTTGTGCATAGCCAAATTCATTTTTTTTTTTTAATGGCACAATCAATTTGTGTAACGTCTTTATTTCAAACGTTGTTTTATGAGATAAAACGAAAAAATAATGAATTGTTTGTCAAATAATACGTTATTAAATAAAAGGTTATGTGATAATTATTTTGCGAAGTGAATTATTTGTTAAACTTGTTGTTGTATACTGATGAAATGACAAATAATGTGTTTTCTAATCGTTGCTTGTCAAGTAAAAGTTTGTGAATTAAATGAAATGTTTGGTGATCTGACTGGTCACCTCAACCCATCCATCAGCACAATGTTTTAAGTGCGTTACATTGAGTTCTACCACTAAACATGATTTTTCACCCAAAAAAAAAGTCGTTTCCCAGCAATAATTTTTGCGTAAAGTTAGTTAGTTTTATATGTAAGAATGCTTGGTTGACGGATTAATGACGTGGTTTACACCCTGTATGTCTCAATATCACATTGAATTACCAGTAGCATGTTGTTTCGATGGATAAGCAATCCATAGGTGCGTCGTGAAATTAAGGAAGCAATACTTATTAAGTTAAATGAAGATACAGAGAAAACGCTTCTTTTTAAGGGGCTACCTCACGCCAACGACCTTGAGCGAGTGGGAGAAGTTTAGCAATAGCGTATACCCGTGCGTGAGAGTGGTCAGCGATACACTGCCGCCCGTCGCCCCGAGGAGCCCCGCACCAAGATTATTCGAAAAAACAACCCACCTTGATTTATTAAACACAATACGGATAAAAACCGTATACTAATATAAAGGGCATTAAATTGTCTTTGAAATGATCTACGTTTCATGCAAATACGCCAGATAGTTTTTGCGTGATGATTGTTTTTTTGCCGCGTTAGACATTACTTCACAAATTAATTACACTAAGTTATAAAAATATTTCTTCACATTTTCACATATCAAATTATGAAAAAAATGGTCTAGTATAACATATATTTTTTTCAAAGAAATTAGATTAGAAATTAAGACGTGATGATCAAATTAAAATCACTAAAAGTCATGTGTCTGCGCCTTAACTTTTCGTAAGTGATTTAAGTAAAGCCACAACTCTTGCAACATTTGCAGCGAATGTTTTTCAAAATGATTGGTGTCTACTTAGATTATTCGAAAAATGAAAAAAGTTGCAAGCTTTAATGCCATAAATTCTGCCTAGATATTAAAAATTTAGAGATTTTTAGTCAAGTGCCTTCTAAGTCTAAAATTAATTAAAAGCGGTCATGACTTTCAACCAAGAAAATAATAATTAAAAACGTTATTTATTAGTAGATGGAAAACCTTCTAAAGGTAGTCTCGAAAACGAATTAATCATGTTAAAGTTAAAGTAGGCTCGAACAGTTAGAATGTAATTGGTCGTTTCATCAGGCATTTTTTTTTCGTATTATAACTAAAGAAAAGGAAAATCTTTAGACTTAAATATTAAAATAGATACCTCTAATTACAAGAAAAAGTGACTGCAATAGTCCATGTACCTACTTTAAAACAAAGTTTAATTCATCAGGAATTCACGGAACTTTTCACCAAATCACCTGACACTCACTAATTACGATACCCTAATGTTTTCAAAGCTACCCTCATTACAATCAGAGTTTCTACAGTTGCTACCTGAGACCCAAGTGTCTATTTCTCACACTTCTAGAACATTATTGTAAGACATGAGTAGATAGTCAACAGAAAACTAACCACGTGTGAATGTATTTTTTAACTGTGATTTTTTTATAAGCAGGTTAAAGTAGATTTAGGCCCAGTCTTGACGACCCGAATGGCGCAGCGGTAGTGAGGCTGCCTTACGTTCTTAGGGTCCCGGGTTCGAATCCCGGTAAGAGCAAATGTTTGTGTGATGAGCATGGACATTTGTTTCCGAGTCATGGATGTTTATATGTATAATAAGTATGTATTTACAAACAAAAAGTGTATGTAATGTAGTATATCAACTGTCTGGTGACCACGACACAAGCCTTGCTTAGTGTGGCACTAGATGGCGCTGTGTGTAATGTCCAGCGATATTTATTTATTTATTTATTAGTTAACTATATTCTCACCCATCATAACATGGAGGCGATGTCCCAGGGTGCCTTTATTTTGCAACCTTCAGAAAAACAGTCTTGCAAAAAAGAATCATATTGCCCAGTTATAACTTGGTTCTAGAGGCTAGATAGGCACTTGTTCCATGATATCCAGCTGCATCCAGTTAGGCCCCATTCCCTCTATGTCATGACGATTAATTTGGTTTTTAGTTCAAAGACCTGGACGAAAGTTATCGTGTCGTCCTATACAGGGTGTAAACCACCTCATCACAAAGCCGTTAACCAAGCATTCTGTACATCAAACTAAGTAACTTTACGCAAAAATTATTGCTGGGAAACAACTTTTTTTTTTGAGGTTATAAATCATGTTTTGTGGTAGAACTCAATGTAACGCACTTAAAACATTGTGCTGATGGATGGATTGAATAGTACGGGGGTCGTGGAGGTGTTAAAAGTCAAAATCTTACAAAAAAAACTTGTATTTAAAAAAAACTAGTCAAAAAGTTTGTAACTTTGACCCCCCATATCTCCGTAACTAGAAGGTTCCCAGGTATGGTGTAGAACAAAAAAAATATCGCAATGATGTGGAGAACAAGTGCCTTTCGGCTTCATGAAGAGGTGTTTTACCCCCTTTATGTGCATCTTCATTTAAATACACAAGCCATGACTCATAAAACTACACGATTATCTGTCATCACAACATAGTGGGCGGGGCCTTAGACGGAAACCCGACTACAATAAGATGGGGAGAAAAGGCTAGCCAGATGAAGGGCAGTTTTGGTAGTTCATGTGGTACAACTGACGTAAATTAAGATCTTTCTGACAACGGTGTCAATGCGGTGCTCCTGATCACACGATGTCTCACTTGTTTGGTCTCTGTTTCTTAGCTACTCCGTGTCTCAAACTACACGACCAACTAAGTACGTATTTGTGTTCGGAACCCCAGAACCCAGTACAGCTGAGTCAATATATGGCTGTTCCTTGATTCAATATAGGCTACGTCTTAATTCTGATGTGGACAAAAGGTAAAATTTCTTGAAAAAATACCTATGATGGAACATTTCGGTGAAATAGTTCGCAGAAGTTTTGATTGCAAATGGAATATTTTTAGGTACAGTTGACAAAACTACAAAAACTAAAGTACTACTTAAACTTAAAACACAGCTACAAATATTAGCTCGCGAAACTCAACAGATGTGAAGGGTTTCGATATACTTGCGGGGCTAGTGAGTATATCGAAACCAAAAAAAACAATAGCTGATCTTATTTCAGTTTTATTATGCCGCGAAAATTGTGATCCTCATCATCAGCCTATTAATGTTCCCACTGCTGGGACACGGCCTCCTCTCATGAGAGGGACTGGGGTCCACCACACGGGCCCAGTGTGAAATGGTATGTCACATGTCTTCGAATTTTTGGTTCTAGGATTTTGTTAAAACGACGCTGGTTTTAGCTGCAGCCTACGAGTGCCACACGCTCGACAACAATAACAAACATAAGATCATATGCAGCTGTATTATTTCTCCACGATCTACACCTGTAGCTGACTGTACAAGCTTTAAACATATTGATGTCTTCTGCGAAATTTTGGAGTAAATTCAGTACGTAATAAAACAATGTAAAGGTTACGATGTTCCAAGGAAAAATGTGATGAGAAACTTCAATTGTTATCAAAATAGGATGTGTAACAAATAATATCCCTTCTTTTTCACAGCTTAGGTATTCTAGTTATCGGGCCTGTGGACAGTGAGCTATGGGCTAGCTCGCCGTCCGGCCGTGTTATGACGACAGGCCGTTTCAACAGCGCGTTTGTGTTGCACGCGCGCCGTCGCGCCCGCTGCGCGTTGGTGCCGAAGCCTGCCGGGGCTGCCGGACTGTTCGAAAGATATACCGTGGCCCCGGAATATAAAGGACGTGGATGGAACATGGATGGGTTTTAGTCAGTAAAAGTCTGACACTGAGGAGTCATTTGAGGATTTCCCATCCGAAAAAAAAGGTTTTCTAGCTATGTGATTGGTCAGTTCCGTTCCAACCACATCCCTTGCTAAGCGTAATCAGCAGCCTTAGGCTGGTTGTCGAACTTTCTGGCCACTGACTGTAACGGCTGTCAAAGATCCACAAATGACAGCCGGCATCAACGGCTTAACGTGCTTTCCGAAGCAAGGAGTAAACTCGGTATGGAATGGATAGTCTGGTCCCCCATCCTCAGACCGACCTTCGCAAGCATAGCCTAACCCTTAACATAGCCCGGTATATCCGTTATTATTAACCACGACCTCGCCTAGAGTGGGAATTTACCAAAACACAACACACTCCTAAACACTCACCAAAATTCATTTTGTTTTCTTCCCCAATTAGAATAAAACCAAAAACGGATCAAATTTTCAAAAGTACTTCATCACAGTTATAAATTTTACTTCTAACACTGCCCAACAGTGTTTTTATCGTCCACCTAAACCCTAATTTCACAGGTGTCTGAAACTGAAAAAAAGAGCTACTCGGCACCCAAGTTGAGGATAAAATAAATCGAAGGTACGGTTCGCAATAAACATAAGTTTCTCAAGTTTAGGGTCGAGGTACTTGGACTGTATTCACTCACCACAGACCAGATTGATGTACAGTATACCCGTTTGATACAATTTCGAAATACCCACTCATTCCTGTTGACATCGTTTTTTTTTTATTTTTTTAATTACTAGATGGGCCTGCTCTTGTTCTCGATCACGCCTGACTTTCAATAGGAAGGATCACTCAAGGATCACAGGCAAAACAAAAATATAAATTAGCTCTATTATTACTTCCTAACTTCAAGTTCAAATCAATCGTTTTACTGGATAAGTTAAATTAATATGACATTTCTTTATCTTACAAATGGGTTTTCAAGGGCTACTTATTGATTGAGTACATGTTTTTTTTTTATTAAATTTTTTTAACATTAAAACTGCTTTAAATACCTTCACGAAACAAAAGCGTCCATCAGCACAATATTTTGTGTGCGTTACATTGAGGGGTGAATCTTCTTACCATAAAACGTTATTTTCCAATCCCAAAAAACAACGTGTCCCAGCAATAATTTTAGCGTACAGTTACTTAGTTTGATGTACAGAATGCTTGACTGAAGGCTTCGTGAAGAGTCTGTTTACACTTTGTATATTTTACTTTTTACTTTTAAGTTGACATTGCACTAGTGTTCTGGACTTGTTTACTCTGTGGCAGAACTAAATATTGAATAGATTCACGTAAACGAGTGTTGCTGAATTTTCTATGTTAATCTCATTCCGTGGTTGGACTCAGATGGTCAGACGTGGTTATTTCTTGTAATTCTACCTTTTACCTGTCCATTTGTAGGTTCCTCAACGATGGATGAGATTCTGAGGTGGATAAATAAGTCAACTTATTGCTTTTAACTTTGTTTTAGTCCATTTGTGTATGATTTGGGAGTAACGTAATTATTTTGTTTGCTGTTTAATGGCACAGTACAATACCTACACGGTCACATGGTTGTTTTTTTTCAAGATGTATCTTCTCTTGTTCTTCATCGTGTACTTATGATATTGAAAATGTCACAAGCAGAAACGTTCTTCAAAGAAGGCAATAACCGTCGTTTTTTAGATCCAAAATTATTAAATAATCAGAAGAAAATGTCTTTTATTTCGACATTCGAAGTGTTTCTCTAATCCAATCTAATAATCTTAATCAAAGTGTATCGAACATATCATATTATACTGCTACACTTTTACTCATAATAGGGTTTCGTTGGATCTAGTTTTACAAGCAAAGATACATTAGGAGATAGTTATGATAATTGTAGGCGTGCGTATTCAGAACGAGAACTTTAACTTCAAGATTAACCCTTCGTATCAATCGAACTTGGATCCACACAAGACACAATGGCTTTTTAATTGTGTCTATGATTACGGCATACAAGAGGTTAAGGTTCGGTTAAACCAGTGCGGACAGTTTGTAGACGAGGTTCCGGACAACAGACTCTGACAGAAATGCATCGAAGTAAATGTCAGTGTCCGGTGTCAGGAGCCTGTCTAGTTTGTCCGAACTGTTTTGGCCGCACCTTAAGGCCCGGACTCCACGAGCGGAGATAATATAAATAAATAAATCATTTAAATAAATAAATCATTTATTAAGGACCAAACATTTTGTACATTTTATGTACCCACCAAACTGCGTAACAGTTTGTCGGCGAGATGCATGTGCGAAGCGGAGAGGAGAGAGAGAAGATGCAAAGACAGTCAGAGCTAGCGTGTATCCACCGAAGCTGTGCGTAGATGTGTAAAGCATGGGGGAGAGGAGATATTTAGAAGCTCATCATCATTATTTCAGCCAAAAGACGTTCACTGCTGGGCAGGCCTCCCCCAAATGTCCCCACATTGACCGGTCCCGTGCGACTCGCATCCAGCGGATTCCCGCAGCCTTCACCGGGTCATCGGTCCACCTAGTGCAGGCCTTCCAACGCAAAGTCTTCCGGTTTGCGGTCGCCACTCCAGAACTTTTCGGCTCCATCGGCCATCCGTTCTGCGAGCAATGTGCTCTGCGCCGCGTCTGTCTGTCCCTATGTATGCTTAGATCTTTAAAACCACGCAACGGATTTTGATGCGGGTTTTTTTAATAGATAGAGCAGCAACCAGTCTTACCTAGGGGTATCGTATATTATTACGCAGCACTAACGCGTTCGTGTTCCACGCGCGCCTCAAAGAGATGTCAGCAAAAGGGAAGGGGTCCGCATGGGCCGATGCTTGTCGGGGCTGCGGGCTTGTTCGAAAGAGATACCGCGGCCCTGGTACGTAAAGAGATAAGAAGGAACATGAATGGGTTTTAGTCAGTAAAAGTCTGACTCTCCTTTTCGCTCGGGGAGGGTCATTTCACATCCGAAAAAAAATATGTCTAGATGTTATGTACCAACACTCAAGAGATTTATACTTTTTATTCAAGATCTAAATCATTAAAATCTGTTCAGTAGTTTGGAAAATGTATCAAAACTACTTAGCGATTTAATCACAAAACGATTTAATATTTTCGTGTATTTATTTTATTTTATTTAAACAACACATACAGCTATTATCACAGGTTTAGGTACCTAATTCAATAAAGTGGTTTTTTTTAAATTACATTATTGAACTAAGAATACATTAATTATTTTGACCACTTAGAGTAATTTTGCAAAATGTGGCCCGTGTGTATTCGCTCAGTTTACAATTGAAGCAGTTAATACCGCAAGGCGTACTGCGATCAGACAACATATCAGGTCAAAGGCCATACCTGTTCATGCACTATGAGGATATACCTTTCTAGCGATATACTATTTATATCTATTGGGTCCAGGACCAGAGTTCATACATTTGTGCCCATAGTCCTTATATTTCCACACAAATGAAGGGTGCACGTAAAAACATGTCGACTAAAAACACGGTGAAGCGCAAGGCATAAATTACATATATATAGTTTGACAACTCTAACTCAGTTCATAGCTATAGCCGTCTTTTTCTCGCACTGCCTTCTAATAAAAGATAGCAATAGCCTAAGTTAAGTTTAGTTTGTGCACAACAGAATCGACACCAATTTCAAGTATTAGCTTTAAAAAAAACAGAACAGTGAATTATCAAGCACGACCCTCAAAAGAAAAATAGAACATCAAAGCTAAAACGAAAAAAAAAAAACAAGAAAGTTGCTGTAACTGTTGTTGAAAGCTTCAACACACGAACACAGCATTTTTTTTTAGACTTTTTCTATCTTCTATCTATACTTATAATAAATCTGTAGAGAGGTCAATTCTGTACATGAAATATATTTACAAAATAACTATCGGGGGGTGATTAGTGATCGATACTGATGCCAAAAATGCAATCAGTAAAATTTTTGTCTGTCTGTCTGTCTTTCTGTCTGTCTGTCTGTCTGTCTGTCTGTATGTTATTTATAGAAAAAAAAACTACTCGACGGATTTTAACGAAACTTGGTACAATTATTCTACATACTCCTGAGCAGGTAATAGTATACTTTTCATCACGCTACCATTAATAGGAGCTGAGCAGTGAAAGGAAATGTTGGGAAAACGGGAGAAGTTACTTGGTTTTTTTAGCTTCCGTCGCGTGTGCAGCCTTAATGGTTAAAGCTACATAGAAATCATGTATAACGGAAATATTCCACATAAAATTATATAAAAAATATCCCAAGACAGCATATGTCTATCTTTTATAGTTGACTCACAATAACACGTGTAACTCCCGATAGCTTAGCAGTTCGGAGAATAAATGTGAATGTAAGTTTGTTTGTTGCGCTTTCACGCGACAACTACTGAACGGATTTGGATGAAATTTTGCACACAGATAGTTTATAACCTGGATTAAAACATAGGATACTTTTTATCCCGGCAGTAAGATTCCATGGGACAATAATCAAACTTCACGCGGGCGAAGCCGCTGGCAGAAGCTAGTATAAAATAAGAAAGAAAGAAAACCTCCGCATTCGTTTTCTAGCTGCATTTGAAAAATAATAATGGCGTATTCAGCTAATGTGTATATGGATTATAAAATAGCAACGTACGTTATTAGAAGGTATTACAGTTATTCCCTCGAACTCAGCTAAAATACATGTGGGGGTGGTATAACCGTAATCCGGTATTTTGGAAATACATTTTGTTGAGGCTGGCTTTTGCGTGTATTGTACGTATTCACCCGATAAATATGTAGCTTAGGGAACTTTCGAATTATATAGTCTGGTTTGAATGTACCTTCTTTGTTGATTCAAGGTGCGGTAGGTGAATGGATACTAACTTGACGTAAATGATGAGTAGATTAAGTATTCCTAGAAAACACTGGTGTGACGACCTAGAGGCGTTTATAAGAGACTAGTTGACCCACGCAACTTCGTCTGCGGCACATAAGAGAGAAATACGAAAGGAAAAAACATCCCCGTTTTTGCAACATTTTCATTCCTGCTCCGCTCCTAATGATCGTAGCGTTATGTTATATAGCCTAAAGCCTTTCTAGATAAATGGAATATCCAACACAAAAATAATTTTTCAATTTGAACCAGTAGTTTCTGAGATTAGCGCGTTCAACCAAACAAACAAACAAACTCTTCTGCTTTATAATATTTATAATATTATAAGTATAGATTGGCCAGATAAAACCGCACGGAGAGAAGAGTGAAAGGCCATGGGGAGGCCTTTGCGGGCCTAGCAGTAGGACAATATAGGCTTAGTAAAAAATGCATGCGGGGCAGTCTTTGGAAACCGCCGATAGAAGTTAAACGTGACGGTCACGCGAGTTCCATTATTTTTGTTCACTAAAAAGTGCTCAACGCGCCTGTAGAAGTTTTCTCTTCAAAAGATTCAGTATAAGCTAACATTAGATATAAAGATTTCTGATGCTGGATTCAAGTTACAGCTGAAAGTGGAAAGCTGACTGGTCCCTGACCATGGGGCCTCTGTAGTCAGAGTTCCATAGCTGGAATGAAAATGTATTCAAAGAATTAAATGCCACTCACATTAAAGTAGGTACAATATACCTTAGTAAACTCTACACTTTCTCACCAACACTATCTTGAAAAATAACTAAATTACTTCGACAAAAAAAGTCATAATAATAAAATCGCCACCGTTTATCACCGTGACAGCTGCTAACCCTCTTTATGGCGTATCAGCGCGAAGCTATTTGTCGGTAGGCCGATAGTAATGATTTATTGGCATTTTGGCCCTTTCCTTATAAAAAAGAGGGAGATTTTGTTGACAGCTGATGTCAGCAATTTGGGTAAGAAAGCGTCATTCTCGCATTTTGCCTTCTTAAATGCGTCTTCTAAATATAAAGTCCTATTAAAATAGAAGGACAAATTTTAACGCAGCGTTCAGTACGTCTAACTAAAGATATCTCCACGAAAAAAAGTGATTTTATTTTGCTCGTTATTACCTACTTTCTTCTACTTATTCTAACAACACTACCCTAAAAAGGTAATGTGTGGTCAACTGAAAGTTACTTTGGTTAAATACAGAATGATATTAACAGAACTGGCTGGGTAAGTACCTACTTACGAGAACGCGCCCTTAATGGATGTGTTTAGTCTATATTGCCGGCAAATTATTATTTTAAGTCAAAATAAAATTACTTTAATCAGTGTTTTTGTGTTTGGATTTCTTTGATTAGACGTACTGGATGCGTGTCATTTGTCCACCTATTTTAATGGAACCTTATATAAGAGCTTTAAGCTGGTTTCAGACTACGCTATGGTATTCTGCTATATAGTATAGCAAAGCAGGACCTAATTCAATTCAATTTATTTATTTCAGGCTACAATGACCCATAGATATATACCTTATAAACTAACATATAAATTAAATACAAAACTTGTGTTAATAAATAATACTTAATAATGCTATACTATATAGCATAGCGTTCACATTACGCGATATTATCGCAAGCATTATAGTATATAGCAAGCTCAAAAGGAGTTCAAATTAGTGGGGAAAACATTCGCTTGCGGTACGGCCGTACACATCCATAACACATACACGTACATGTCCATAACAAATGTATGGTGCGCGATATTGTTGTGCTATGAGCTTTATATACCATATGCTATTATATTATAGCATAGTCTGAAAGCCACTTTAGGGTTATGGCATAATACGTTAGTTCCACGTTTGTATTTTTCTGAATCACATTACCCATCAAACATACGAGTACTGATATAATATAGGCAGAAGTGTACCTAATACTTCACTCACACTTCTCTAGTTATGTTTGTGATAGGGAGCGAGCCTTTTGCCATCAACCGGGCACAAATCT
The DNA here is from genome assembly GCA_950022955.1 of Xestia ashworthii. Classification (NCBI taxonomy): domain Eukaryota; kingdom Metazoa; phylum Arthropoda; class Insecta; order Lepidoptera; family Noctuidae; genus Xestia; species Xestia ashworthii. The sequence goes on along the minus strand of OX465551.1, from coordinate 2,573,545 downwards.
AGACGCCATGGCTGTTACTGAGAAAAAAAAAACCATAAAAAACCCATTGAAATTTTTCCCCACCTGGGAATCGAAGCCAGGACCTCATGCGCAGCAGTTGCGCATGCGACCACTACACCAACCAGGCAGTCATGTTGAAATTGGATAGTATACTCAGTTTATGATGTTACCATATCTGGGACAATAATAGGGTAGTCAACAAAAAAAAAAAAGGAATTAGTCCGTCAGTTAGATTATCAAAAAATAATTGAGCAGTATTTTTTCTTTCGTTACGTAAACCAAAATTGACGAAGTTACGACGCTTTTAAAATCCTGAATACGTCACGCCTTGGTATATATTTTAGTGAGTACTGACGTCACGAGCCCCCACTCCAGAGTTTAGATGCGTTTTATCTTTGTCAATAGTCATTGATTTACAAAAACAAAAAACACGTGTCCATTATTTTCCAATACTCTAACTGACGGACTAAATAGATTTGCAATTTTTTGATACTGTCGTCATGCCTAATAGCATCAATAACAACTCGTACACTTAGATCTCTTTATTAAACATATAAAATTAGGCAGTAACTAAATATTTGCTTTGAAGATACATTATTTTGTTTCTTTAGGCTCTTAGACACAAATAAAAAAATGACGTATCGTCCAACAAGGTCCTCTCGGATAGTTTATTTAGGCATTAGTGTATGGCCACTATGATAGCGGGGCAAAGACGATTAAATTCTAATTAATAACGTAACTGAAGGCGATTACACGAGCTAAACGCGAGTTTTATAATTACTAAAAGTGTATGATTCACTGCAAACAAGACCAGAAAAATATATGATATTCTTCAGGACATATGCTAGCATGATACTGTTTTGAAAACATAATACAATTAATTTGGCTCGATAAAAAGAAATCACGAACTTACCTCTAAAAATATCTTTCAAACAATAAAAAACATACTAATATGCATGCGATCATTCTGATTTTTTGGCAAGTAATTCTACAAGCAATATATTAGCATGATACTGTTTTAGTTTTTTAATCCAATCAATAGTTTTTTTGTAAATCGATCGAAACCACTCATTTCGCGCTATTTGGCCCGCAGTGGCTGACGTAACAACCACTTTGTAGTGCAAGCTGATTAGAACTTTATTCTAACAGCATTTCAAACGAAGTTTGAACCACCACAAATAGAGCTGCTAATTTAGCTCGTCTAAGCGCCTTAATTCATCGAACCCGTTCCCTCGACGGTAAGGCAGAGAGAGTTATCGTGCCTGTTCCCCCATGGGTAAGCCAGAGGTCCACGTTTAGTTGAACTCTGCTCGAATATGTGCCAATAGTCATCATCATCTGCCAAACTTTTCCCCAACTATGTTTAGGTCGGCTTCCAGTCTAACTGGATGCAGCTGCATCCCAGCATTTTACGTGGAGCGACAACCTATCTGACCTCCACTACCCAGTTAGTATCGGGTAATACGATACCCCTTGGTAAGGCTGGTGGTAAGACTTTCGGGCAAGTGTCTACCTGTACTGTAACGACTGTCAAAGATGTGCAATTGATAGTTGAAACCAACGGCTTAACGTTCTTTCCGAGGCACGGATGAAACTTCGTATATAATTGGTGATCCTATCCACGAACTAACCTACGCAAGCACGGCTTATCCTGAGGATCGACTCAATAAACTCACGTTGCCTAACTTATTCTATTAAACCCTCTTGTTTAGGAGCTCCAGTACCCAGACGAAAGTACATACATCTTATTTAGAGATACTCCCTTAACATCGTCTTACCGTGGTCTACTAATAAAAAAATCCGTCTGTAATTACGGGCAATTTGATCAAAACATATTGATTGACCTTCGGAACCTTGATTATCCTTGTTTGCCTACCGTTATCTTTGACAAAGGAGGCTAAGAATGTAATTAAATATTTGCTTATTGAGCCCAAAATAATATAATTTTCATCCGTCTAGAAAAATATGTTTTTCTACTGGTATCAATCAAATCTAAATTAGATCTTTTTGCTCACTATGGATATTCCAGTATCAATAGTAGGTATTACTGAATTTCCAGTCTTACGAAAGGATATAGTGCCAGTTACTGGATTGGGAAGGTCAGATAGGTAGTCATAATCAGCATCTTAAGCCTACAGCGGCTACAGCAGTCTACTGCTGGACTGCTCAATCGCACGCCACCCAACTGATTCTCAGCAATTCTCATCTAGTTGCTGACAGCCACCATGCGTAGATCGTCGCTCCACCGAGACCTTACGTTTTCCGAATCGCGGTCTCCACAGGCAGTCATAAAGGGTGTAAAATACCACTTAACAAAGCCGAAAGGCACTTGTTCTCCCCGTAATTGCGATCCGGGGTATACCTGGGAACCTTCTAGTTACAGCTTCATCCATTTAGACTGAGAAAAGGCTAGGCAGATGTATATTACTGCATTTTTAGTCTATTATTCCCACGTGCAATAAGACTGTACTATAGTTTTTATACCTTCTGAGGCTCTGAGTTTTCTTCAGCTGGTCAAGAAAAATACTAAGATATTATTTCGCTGAGGAAAATCTCTCTCTTTTATTTTTGCTCTACGGTTTTTCTGACCCGAGTCTGATTTAATAAAGTGTAGGTTATTTGGTAGTTTACTTACTATTAGTTCTTCTGTCTTACTTCTTGTGGAAGAGTCTGGTGCGAAAGTAATAGGGCAGTGCTGTTTGGTTTAGTTGTAAAAATGTGTAATGGAGCAATCCATTGGGTTTTCTTTTTTTAAAGAAATGTGAAACTGTTCTTCTTCGTGTCGGTGACACGAAATTATATTTGACTGGATGTTGCTCGCGACTTTGATCCTGTTATGTACGGTCGACCAATCTATTTGGTTTACATCTTACAATGTAATTATTGGGGTAAAATGGAAACGAAATAGAATGGTCGACCGTAAATAAAACTAGTTGCGAGTGGCACGGGACCGGTCAATGTGGTGACATTTGGGGAGGCCTATGCCCAGCCGTGGACGTCTTTCGGCTGAAATGATGATGATGATGAAATTGGCCCAAAACTCGAGCACTTCCACGATTCATGAAAACCCGATTTATTTATAATTAATTGCCAAATTCGATTTTTAGTTGCTTTGAAATCAATAAATATTTGAGTCACTGAGTTGACAAAACAGTGACGTCACAGCGTCTATTCGGCTATTGCCATACAAAATCAATGAGAGAACAGCTCTTAAAAAAGCATGTCAATTGATTGGTGTGTCATATAAGTACCCTATTCATTAAAAGTTACAAAAATACAAGCAAAACCAGTAACAATACTTAGCTAGAAACCTATTCACATGATACAAAAGCGTGTTTTATTTGCGACTGGCTCGTTCAACTATACAAACTTGGGGACATTGAGTGATGGCCACTCGGGTTCACAGATGGGCTCCAGTTTATACAACAGAGTTTTACAGACATCTCTCTATTTGGGTTAAAAGATGTTATTAATATTGGGTTTGAAAGAAAGCTCTCAATGTGAGGAGTAAAATAATTTAGAAAATATGGTATTTTTACCGACTTCCAAAAGGAGAAGGGGGGTTCTTTTATTTTTTTTTATGTATGTTCCCCGATCACTCGAAGATGACTGGACCGATTTGGATTATTTTTATTTTGTTTGAAAGGGTATACTTCACAGGTGGTCCCATAATCATCAAGTCAGGATCTGATGATGGAATCCTAGAGAAATAGAGATAACTCTTCAAATTTTATAGGCACGCATGAAGCGATTGGGGTAGTTTTGGAAGAGTACTTTCTCGGAATGGTCCTTCTTCAATTTGGTGAAGATCTGATGAAGAACTTCGGAGATAGGCAACGGAACTTCTCAATAAATGATAGCAAATGGACTGAGATTGCTGAAATCTCATGTCTGTCTATTGTTTACACCAGTTCATAACATAACATCACGCCAGTGCGCTGTGAAGGAGTAAGCGCATGTGAACCACTAAAAAGTGAAAAATAAAAACTTATTTGCAAATAAAACCGACTTCTAAAAACACAAAAAAGTGAAAAATAACTTTAGCTTCAGAAATCGGTGATATTTTCACTTTTTTTTGTGTTTTTAGAAGTCGGTTTTATTTTTTGCCAAAAAGTTTTTCATACAGAAGTGAACTTGACTGTCTCATGGGTGTAGTGGTCGCAAGTGCAACTGTTGAGCATGAGGTCATGGGTTCGATTCCCAGGTCGGGCAAAGTGTTATTGGGTTTTCCATCAGAAATTTCTCAGTAGCGATCACGGAGTCTGTATTTTTGCCCGGTTGATGGAAATAGGCTCGAACCCCGTTACATGGGGGACTTAAACATGACTGACGAAATGTGGATGTACTATTGGTTACACCTCTGCCTAACGCTTCTGGATTGCAAGCGTGATGTTATGATATAAGAAGTGAACTAGTCAAGAAGTCAGAAAAGTTTGTAACAAACAAAGTGGTTCAAAATACTAGTTATTATTGAAAACTTCTGAGAACATTAATGGCACAGCGGTAGTTGAACACGTCAATCTTTAAAGCTACTATTGTCTAACATTACACGACACAGGCGGGCAACTTTTTAATTACAAAAAGTTGCCTTTGTAATTATTTATAGACTAATTGAGCTATAGTGGCATAGTGCAAACAGCTGCAATTTATGAGGTGTAAGTCATGAGTTGGAATCTAGTCACCCACTTTACTCTCTGTAATTATTGATTACTGTACTAAATTAGTGACTACTGCTCTCATAGTGTAAAGAAAAATATCGTAAAAATGTACAATAACCAAAAACATTACATACATTGGATACATTGTCTCATTGTGGAGTTCCGTAACTCTTGGCTTCATCATCAGATCTGATGGTAGAATAGTTCTTATCAAACGCAAATGCTTTACTTGTTGTAGAAAATACCAAAATCGCTGTACGTTATCCTACAAAATTTGAAAAGTTCCCTCGATTTCGCCAAGATTCCATCATCAGATCCCAACTTGGTGACTATGGGACCATTTGGAAAGTATACCTTTTCCAACAAAAAAAGATTTTTTCAAATCGGTTGACAAGCGACGGAGTTATGCGCGAACAAACATAAAAAAAAAAAAAAAAAAAATAGGCACATCCGAATTGAGAACCTCCTCCTTTTTAGAAGTCGGTTAAAAATAGGGTAGACGACAAAATAAATCTAATTAGTCCGCCAGTTTTACCGTATTTTTTTGCTTTTGTTATGTAAATCAAAATTGCCGAAGATACGACGCTTTTAAAATTCTCAATACGTCACGTCACGCCTAGGTATAATTTTTAGTGCGTTCTGACGTCATGAGCCCCCAGTTTGTTTCCCGAGTTTTGATGCGTTTTATCTCTGTCAATATTCATAGATTTACAAAAACAAAAAATACGTGTCCATTCTTTTCCAATACTCTAACTGACGGACTAAATAGTTTTCCAATTTTTTGATACTGTCGTCAGACTATTCAATACAGCTAAAATTCAAACTTTTTCTCAAGATAAAGCTGATAGAAAAGAAGTTAAGAATTTCTGCCATAAGCTATTATTTTAAATTAAATGTATGAAGTTGGAATAAAGTTACTCGTCTACTTCCGATTTTAATTACCGGTTACAATAATGTCTTCGTAAAATGCGGCCCGCGATTAACTTGCTACTGCAATACTACGCACAATCTGGAAATGATTGCAATTTGATTCGATTGATATCCCTTTTGACATTTTAGATCATCTAAGCTATTTTGATGATCAACAATTATTACTGAATATAACACATTAGACTGACAGTCAGACTTTTAGGTTTCCAACTACCCATTAAAAAAAAAAAAATGCACATGTCGCATTAAGACTGCCAAAGAACTCCAAATGATAGCTGGGACCAACGGCTTAAAGTTCTGTCTGAAGCACGGAGGGGCTTGAATATGGTGACCAATCCACGAACCGACCTAGGCAGGCGATGCTTTACCAATTACACTGCCGGGTATGGGTCTTTTTATTAATCCACGACCATCTGGGTGAAGGAAAACATCGTTAGGAAACCGACATGTCCTAGAAGCAAAAAATTCGAAGACATGTGACATCTACCAATCCGCACTGGGCCCGCGTGGTGGATTATAGCCCATTCCCTCTCATAGAGAGGAAGCCTGTGTCCCAGCAGTGGGAACATTAAAAGGCTGATAATGATGATAATAATGAGGCCATCTCCACTGTAAACCTTATTTTATTAAAATAATTCAATAAACCGCAACAATCTTAGCAAACTCTTTGGCTGTTTTTGATTTATTACACAGTAAATCTATACTCTATACTATAATAATTTTACAGCTTATCCGATCAGTGCTATTGCCGACGATTTCGCTATCGTAAACTGAGCAGATCTAGAATACGTTTCAACTATACTTGTCGTAAAACTGTATTGGATCATGAAATAATGTATTCAACGCTTAGTATTGAATGTATGTGCCGCTGTATTGCTTTCATTTTGACTGGTGTTAACCCGCTTTTGCTCCCTTTATGGTGGGAAATTATTCCACAGAAACGTTTATAATATAGCTTATGATATTTGGGGATGATGTTAATTCCCATTAGTGAAAGATTTTCAATAGTTCCGAAGATTACATCTACATCCAAGCTACAAGCTGACAGCATTGAAGAGGAGTTTTTTTATGCCTTTTTGCAGTATGTTGTTACTTACTTTATTTAATAGTTTTTAAATAATAATTTATAAAGTTAGTTTACTCAACTTACATTATTTATTTATTTATTTATTTATTTCGATTTTAGGAAAACTTACAGCTAAACAGACAGTGAGTAATAGCTTAAACAAAATATGGCCAATTACAATTATTATTTCACATTATTATTTATTATTTATATATTATTATTTCACATTAGATAGAAAAGGAAAAGCAATTGAAAAAAAAAGGAAATTCCCCCGGGGTCGCGCAACAATATTGATACTTTACTAATTGTGTCTCATTAGTGCAAACTCATTAGGCTCAGATCATTAGTAATGAGTCCAAGTATTCTTTTTACCTGTATTATAATAAACACTCACTTTGATTGTCCGCGATTACTGAGTAAAATAAACCTAAATGAGCCTTACAAACTTTCTCGTAAGTCTAGATATGAGTTGGTTCGCACAAAAGGCTTTAAAACCAATCTGGGTCATTTTTCCACCATTCTGTTGAATGCAGGTTCAATTTTGTCCCCGTCACATAATGTAGATATTGATTTGTCTTACTCTTTACATAAAGTTAAGTCTGTCTTGCGTGTGGCATTGTCGTAAAAGACTGTATTGATTGTTTTGAATTGTACTTTATGATTGAGAACTTATGATTACGAACAAAAATGTATTATGTAGGTTTTCATTTGTATTTGTATGGCAGATGTAAGTCACAATTGGCTGTATTTGTGTACCAATATATTGGTATATAAATACAGTTAATATAGACAGAAAAAAAATTATCAAAGCAGCACAGGGCGGATTTTACTTGTTTAGATTGATCTAAACAAATAAAATCTGTTTTGTTACTGTATTTTCTTTTACCTACGTTTAATGCATGCCGTGGCAGCCTTTAATTAAGGCTACTAAATTCAACACGAGTTCTTAAACATGTATTTTTGGTGTACGCTTTGTTAGTTGTCCTTAAATAAATAAAAAAAAATTATCACACTTTTTTATGGGACAAGCCCGCTACACTCTCCCCAACTATTGCACTCCTGAAAGCCAGATTCAACAGTGACATTTTCCTAGCCTTGTTTCATGTTATTTTAGGGTTGGCGTAACAAGATTATTTTTTTACTACATGATACTTACAACTCCTTCATCCATGAAGGATGACAAGAATTTAGGAATGCCACGAGATATCATAGCTTCTCTAGTGACGCGCCCGGGATACAGCGGTCTGCGCGCGCGCGGTCCGTTATTTGAAATGATACCTACCATGGCACAAAGGCCCGCGGTCCACTCAAAATCAAAACATTTTATTTCACATAGGCCTCATAACCATTACACCATTACTTTGTGTTATTTATTTCATCACCACTGCTCTCGAAACGTTGAAGGAAACCAGCGTGTCCTAGAACCAAAACATTCGAAGACCTGTGACATTTACTAATCCACACTGGGCCCGCGTGATGGATTAAGTATAGCCAATTATTTCGCATAGAGAGGAGCCCTGTGTCCCAGCAGTGGGAACATTAATAGGATGATGATCTTGCTGATTCTTGTGGTATTATATACTAATCACAATAAAAAAAAGGTTTTTTTAGGTTAAAAGATGGATGACATATATATTCAATCATTATTCTTTCTTTTTCTCCTTCATAAAAGTGCTTAATTAAACATTTATCAATTATCATTTATCTTTTTTCTAAGTTTAAACTCCAACCAATTTTGTCCAAAATATAACTTTTCCTAAATGCCACTTTTCCATATTAGGTTAAAAAGATTCAGGTAACCAAAGAAGCCGCAAAAATGTTTAAAAAGATAAGCTTTTAAAAAAATATAGAGATTTGTGTTTTGATGTAACTCGAAATGAGGTTGAGCTTAACCAAAGCCTTCAGATTTAAATGAAACAAATGTTGTTAAAACGAAATTCTAAAAGAATAAGAGCGAATAAACAGGCAGGAAAATTGAGAGTTTTCCTAAAGAACAGACTTTTTAAATGTTTCCTCATTTCTTGATCCGTTGTGGATACTGTGGTTTTGTTGGCATTTATGCTTCGTTTACCTACACTTAGCGTAGAATCACACCAAGACGCGACGCGGCGCGAAGCGACTGTTCTGAAAGACGCTTGTGATTTCGCGCTGTGCGGCCCGCCCGCCGCGAGACGCATCACACTGAAATGTATATATTATTTTCGTGTAATAAACAAAGTTATATATTGAGTCGCTCTATTAAATAAAATATGTGCGAAGCGTCGCGTCTCGGCGTGAACTAACACACAAGGTGATGCGAATTGCTTCAAGAGTCTATTTGTCTTGTTTGTGTTTGTGTAACTTACGCGTAAAGCCGGTCATAGATATATATGCAGTTTTGTCTGTAGGTACAGTCAAACTTTGTAGGCACGCATGAACGTGTGAAGCATTAAATTATACAGTTATCTTGGCCTTTACAAACAACCTAAAGAATATCGAAATAGATATGTTTTCAGCTTGGTTATGGGTGTGTGGGTGCTAAGGTGCTGAAAGAATAAGTATTTATTACACTCGCACAGACACAAAAACAATAAGACAAGAAATAAAGGCAGGAATAAAACAGGCAGACGGTGGTGCTCCCAAACTAGGCACGGCCTGAATCTTGGTGACCCAGATGCTAAGTAAACTTAATAAACTAAGTAGGTACTATGTTCTTCTAGCGCAAGAAAAATAACTTCGACAAACAAGCAAAAATGTGATTACAGAAAAGAAAAGAAAACTGATCAGTATTATGATTGTCTATCTGCTTCACGCAACTTCGTCTGCGTCATATAAAAAGGTAAAAGCTCACAAAAGGAATATTTTTTCCTAGTTTTTGCAATATTTTTCATTTATGCTCCGTTCCTGTTGGTCGTAGCGTAATGGTTTACAGCTTATAGCCTTCCTCGATAAATGGACTATCCAACACAAAAAGATTTTTTAATTTCAATCAAATTTCCTGAGATTAGCGCGATCAACCAAACAAACAAACTCTTCAGCTTTATAATATTAGTATATATACGAGTATAGGTAGTAAAGATAAAAACATAGGTGAGTAGGTAGTAAATGTGGCGTGTGTGTGTGTGTGTGTGTATAGATGAATGACTTTTAAGTACCCTGCGGTGGGATTGATATACTCGTATGATTGAAGATTTGGTAAAAAATAAATACTTAGGTCAGTAAATCACTTAAAGTATCATTTCCTAGCCTTTTACCAACTATGTTGGGGTTGGCTTCCAGTCTAACCGGATGCAGCTGAATATCAGTATTTTACATGGAGCGACTGCTTATCTGACCTCCACAACGCAGTTGGTACTGGGTAATACGATACCCCTGGGTAGGACTGGTTCTTAGTTTTCTTGGGCCACTGACTACCTGTAACGACTGTCAAAGATCTACAAATGACAGCCAGGATCAACAGCTTAAAGTGCTTTCCGAGGCACCGAGGAAACTCAGTATCTAAAACTGGTCACCCATTCACAGACCAACGCATTATGCAATTATGCACGGCTTAACCTAAAGATCGATCTGCGTGGCTGTTATCATATAGCCTTACCTCCTCAAAAAATAACATAAATGTCAAGTTAAATTCACTGAACAGATAAACATTACAAGCAAGATGTAGAATCCCCGCGAAGGATAAAAATAATTCTCGTCACAGTGACTTCAACAACAGTATGCATTCTATTGAAAGGTTTCGCCGAAATTTTTAAATTTATCATTATTTTTCCTCGAAAGGGAATGTGAAGGCCTGTTGTAAAGATTTTATACAAAACGGTATACGAAAATATGAACCTTTGTTATGAATGTTATTCTCTAGCATTTATTAACGTACAGGATAAATGTGTTACAATTCGATAATTGTCCCACCGGTTCACCGAGGTTGTAAACTATCTGTCTGCCAAAATTTATCCAAATCCGTTCTGGAGTTTTTTGTGTGAAGGTGTAACTAACATCCATCTATACTTACATCAATCTAGAATAATAGCAAGATATTGAACAAAAATAACCTGCATAGTTTGTAAAATGTTATATGCTAGCATATATCCTGAAGTTAATACTGAATGTATGATACTGTTTTGAAAACATAATACAATTAATTTGGCTCGATAAAAAGAAATCACGAACTTACCTCTAAAAATATCTTTCAAACAATAAAAACATACTAATACGCATGTGTTAGAAATTTTGTATATATGTGTTGATATGTACTAGATGTATGTAAGGACTAATCTTCGTTATTTGGTATTAAGGGGAATATAAATAATATGATTAAATCATAATACCATATTTATTTATTACTATTGCAAATACAATTAACTACTTACAGTAGTAGTCTACACTTTTCATAAATAATAATCACCATGAACAATAGGAGGTTATTATGTGACGAATTTAATAAATACAGAACATCATAATAACATTGCATCATATCTTAGTAGCATAATTCACAATAAAATATTATCAACAATAATATTAAAATAATCAGAGTAATATCATACCTTAGATGTTAACGCCTTGAAAACCGAAGAGCAACTGCCCTACTCCGCCGAGTCTCCGCTCTTTTATATCCGTTAACAAACAAGTATGATTCACAAGCGTCGGTTGATTCAAATCAGTGTTTTACTTATAGAAAAATACGTTTCTTATAAAGATTCTTTAGTAAATTGATAAATTCATGTTAACAGTTGATTAATAAGTATTTAGACTGATAATAATTATTTTTATATGTACATCAAGTATTGTTTTTAAATATTGGACACAATAATAACAAGAACATAAGTTTCATTGACTTATTCTAACAATTGAATACAAATTATAAACAGATAGTTACATTTATAGGCATATCAAGTATTTATTTTAAATATCAGACACATAATTACATTTATATATCACGTATATTAAACATGGAACACTGAGCGGCATAGGATTGTAACTCGGTTTGTATTTTCAGTAATTGCTTTAAATATCAGACACATAATTACATTTATATATCACGGCCATACTGACAAGTACTTCGCTCTCGAAGTACATCACCCCTTTTTTTAACCACTTTATTTTTTGTTTGCCAATTGCCTAGACGTGTCAAGTCCCCTCCACCCGCTGCTCGTGGGATAGACTTGCACCAAGCAAATGACCGACCAGCGGAAACAAATTTTTGTTTTGCCAATTGCCTAGACGTGTCAAGTCCCCTCCACCCGCTGCTCGTGGGATAGACTTGCACCAAGCAAATGACCGACCAGCGTAAACAATTTTTACTTTTCATAATTAAAAAAAAATTACACGTTATTAAATAAAGTATTTATTTTAACATAACATCTCAACAATCAACAGTACAATAATGTATACGTAATCAGGTAAGGTATTATAATAATTATCCTAAGGAGTTACTGTGCCATTTCATTTTCGACGTTCAAATTTTCATCAATTATTTCACCCGGCCATAATCTTAATTTTTCTTTAGCTACTGAAATATTTCGTAAATTACCTAGGCCTTGTAGAGCAAAGCGATCATTCGGAAGGATGGAAGATATTTCATATGGCCCTTTAAATTTTGGTGCCAATTTATCATTACGCCTATGATTCTGTGAGACATACACTACATCTCCTATGTTTAAATTTAAGTTGTTACGACGAGTGGCGTCGAAACGTTTTTTGAATTTCTTTGCTATTTGTAATAGGCGTTGTCTAGCTATTTCTCGGTCAGCCTCTACGTTATTTCGATTTTGTCTATTATTTTCGTCAAGTACATCATCTAAACGAGCTTGGACAGATGGAATATTTGCGTCTACGCCGATAAGTAATCGCAAGGGTGTAAAGCCTGTGGATTTTTGTACAGTTGTGTTAATGGATTGTTGTACTTTCCACAAAACGTTCGGCCAATCTGACTGCTCATTGCACATGGTGTTAAGCATATCAGTTACAGTGGACACGTAACGTTCTACTTGACCATTACTTCTGGGAGTGCCCGTGGAAATCAAATGCTGTTCTATATTTAGTTCGTCAAAAAATGACTTTATCGGACCACTGCTAAAATTAGTTCCTCTGTCAGAAATTACTATAGAAGGAGTTCCAAATAAGGTGATGACATCGCGTAAAACCGGTACTAATTCTTGGGCATTAAGGGTTTTGAGTGGTTTAAGCAAACAGAACTTTGTAAACCCGTCTATTATTAACAATATATGTTTAAAACCTTCATTTGACTGGGTAAAAGGCCCTGTACAGTCCAAATGTATGGTATGGAAAGGTAGCGCGGTTTTTTGAATTGGGTGTAGGAAGCCTTGTTTAGGGCCGTGGTGACCTTTGCGTTTAATGCAAATTAGACAATGAGATATGTATTTTTTTACAAAACTTGTCATAGCAGGAAACCAAAAATGCTCACGTATTTTAGCGATGGTTTTTTCAAAGCCAATGTGACAATTTTCATCGTGGTAGAGACGCAAAATACTCAATCTTGTACCCTTTGGAATGTATAATTTTAATTCCCCGTTTGGTTTAACTTTGTAATAAAGTAAATTATTACGGACTACATATTGGTTTGAATCATACTCTCCTGTTTGTACTTTATGAATAATTGACAGCATTTCGGGGTCTCTTTGTTGTGCAAGTTCTAACCAAGATTGCGGGTCATCTATTAAATTTACTATTTTACTATCAACAGTCATGGGGACCTCAACAGGATTGCGACTAAGGAAATCGACGTGGCTTATATATTGTCCCTTTTTGTAGGTAATTTCAAATTGGAAATCCTGCATATATGTCCACCAGCGAGCTACTCGTGGTGATAAATCTTTTTTATTCATTGTTGATTTAATAGCGTTACAATCTGTGATAATTTTAAAGTTAATTCCTAGTAAATAGACTCTAAAGTGTTTCATGGCGTTGTAAATAGCCAGCGTTTCTAAATCATAAGAACTGTATTTGGATTCTGCAAGTGTAGTTCTTTTACTAAAATAAGCTATGACTTTAGAATCATTCTCGCATTTCTGGGTTAAAATGGCACCATATCCTATAGCACTAGCGTCAGTATACAACTCTGTTTTCAAAGCAGGGTCAAAGATTGACAACAACGGTCTAGATACTAAGTAATTTAGTACATAATTTCTCGCAACGTCCTGTTCAGAACCCCAATCCCATTTTTGGTTTTTCTGTGTTAATTTACTAATACAAGCAGTACGGGTTGCAAAACTTGGGATAAATTTTCTAAAATAGGAGGCCAGACCCATGAATTGTCGGACTTGCTTAATGTTACGAGGTATTGGTGAATTTATTAAGGCGGAAACTTTAGATGTACTTGGCCTGACACCTTCTTGAGATATTTGTCTACCCAAATACTCGATACAGTTAACAAAAAATTGACACTTTTTAGGGTTAATTTTAAAACCAGAAGATGTGAGAGCTGATACTGTTAGTTCTAAGTACTTTAAACCTTCTTCAATTGTAGAAAATGGAATTAGAATGTCATCCATATAAATAAGTAGGAAATCTAAATGTGAAACGGCTTTGGAAATTGCCCGTTGAAATACGGATGGCCCATTACAAATGCCAAATGGCATTTTGATAAATTCGTAATGTCCGTCAGGGGTTGAGAAAGCCGTGTATTTAGAAGAATTTTTGGACACTGGAATTTGATAAAAACCATTTCTCATATCTATCGAGATATAATACTTAGCTTTCCCTAATTTGTCAATTTGATCTTCGATAAGAGGAAGTGGATATGTGTCTCTTTCAATGATTTTATTTAAGGATCTATAATCAACGCAAAGTCTATCACTGCCATCTTTTTTTTTTACTAATATCACGGGGCTTGCAAACGGTGATACGCTTTCACGAATTATTTCGCTATCGATTAAATCCTGGATAATGAGTTTTACTTTATCCCTTTCACAAGGTGCCAAACGATAGGGGCGATAATTTACTACCTTGTCACTTTTTAACCTTATCCTTAATTCTCCTGTCGTGACTGACCCAGTTTTATTTAATATAGCAATATGTCTCTCAAAAATATCTATAATTTGATTTTGTAAATTTCCTTCTAAGTGAATTAATTTTGATTTTAACTCGGCCATTTGTATATTACAATAATCTAGCTGGAGCAAGGTATTTACGTGTAAGTTTACATTGTTAGGAGTTTTTCTCTGAATTTTGCTTCCTTCACAATCTGTAATTATTTCAATATCAGGGTATTCAACAGCATTCCTCCCAATTAAAAGGTTATAATTAATTGCTTGATCATTAACAACAAACAAATCAAGTTCAATATTTATATTATCGAATCTCACAGGGACCGTTATTTTACCAGAAATTTCCAATTTAACATTACCTATTCCTGTAAGGTATTTGAAACATGGTAGTATATTACATCTAAGTTGTTTAGCAATAGATTTTTTGATTAAGCTACAATTGGCACCTGTGTCTATAAGGGATTCAATTGGAATATCGTGAATAGACACAGCTGTAAGTTTTAATTCGCTTTGTCTAAAAAATTAACCTCATTTTTATTATTTTTAGTGTTTTCTATATCCGAACGTGCTTTATACCAGCACACCAACTCATTGTGACCGATTTTTTTACAAATGGTACAAGTAACTTTATCAGGGGCTTTATCTGGAGTATTGGTCCCTGTTTCAGATGGACGATTGTTTCTACGGCACTGGGCTTTAAGGTGACCTTTTCTACCACACGAGAAACATGTTCTTTCTTCGGGAGAGTTATTTCGGACCTCTAACCTTGGGCGTTTGGCTTTAATTTGTCCTGTTATACTATCAGAATCTTTTTGTTCTATTGGTCGTTTTTTGGTTTTAACGTAACTGGAGAACAAGCTTATGAGTTGAGAAGTAGTTTTAACATTACTATTGAAAGCAGCCATTCTAACATTCACATCGGTTATGCTACCACAGATCAATTCGATTAATTGGAATTCTGTAAATGATATTTTTGTATTACGTAGCAGTCTAATTTTTTCCCTAGCGTATTCGCAGTAAGCATCTGCAGAATCAGAATTGTACAGCACGGCCTTCGATAAATTTTCAGACAGGTTTCGTTTTTCTGGATACAAGTCTGTAAGGTCTGTACGGAAATTTTTCCATGTTCGGCCTTCAGATGGTACCCAAGACTCAAACCATAATAAAGCGGAACCTTTTAAGGCCTTACCGGCTCTTGCGACTGTTGTGGTACTGCTCCATCCAAATTCCTTTGATAGATCTTCGATGCTTTGACACCAGCCTCCCGCACCGCTGTCACTGGTTGCTGGGTCGAAGACCGGGAGTGCCACGTCATCATCAGCATGGCGACGACCAGCAACAGCGTCGTGGATTGCCTTGAGGAGACCTTCCAAAACAGCGGAATCCATTCTGAAACTTATAAACAATGTCTTAATAAGGGTGAAGTCAATCCCACTTCTGATGTTAGAAATTTTGTATATATGTGTTGATATGTACTAGATGTATGTAAGGACTAATCTTCGTTATTTGGTATTAAGGGGAATATAAATAATATGATTAAATCATAATACCATATTTATTTATTACTATTGCAAATACAATTAACTACTTACAGTAGTAGTCTACACTTTTCATAAATAATAATCACCATGAACAATAGGAGGTTATTATGTGACGAATTTAATAAATACAGAACATCATAATAACATTGCATCATATCTTAGTAGCATAATTCACAATAAAATATTATCAACAATAATATTAAAATAATCAGAGTAATATCATACCTTAGATGTTAACGCCTTGAAAACCGAAGAGCAACTGCCCTACTCCGCCGAGTCTCCGCTCTTTTATATCCGTTAACAAACAAGTATGATTCACAAGCGTCGGTTGATTCAAATCAGTGTTTTACTTATAGAAAAATACGTTTCTTATAAAGATTCTTTAGTAAATTGATAAATTCATGTTAACAGTTGATTAATAAGTATTTAGACTGATAATAATTATTTTTATATGTACATCAAGTATTGTTTTTAAATATTGGACACAATAATAACAAGAACATAAGTTTCATTGACTTATTCTAACAATTGAATACAAATTATAAACAGATAGTTACATTTATAGGCATATCAAGTATTTATTTTAAATATCAGACACATAATTACATTTATATATCACGTATATTAAACATGGAACACTGAGCGGCATAGGATTGTAACTCGGTTTGTATTTTCAGTAATTGCTTTAAATATCAGACACATAATTACATTTATATATCACATGCGATCATTCTGATTTTTTGGCAAATAATTCTACAAGCAATATTTTAGCATTATACTGTTTTAGTTTTTTAATCCAATCAATAGTTTTTTTTTGTAAATCGACTGAAACCACTCATTTCGCGCTATTTGGCCCGCAGTGGCTGACGTAACATAACAACCACTTTGTAGTGCAAGCTGATTAGAACTTTATTCTAACAGCATTTCAAACGAAGTTTGAACCACCACAAATAGAGTAGCTAATTTAGCTCGTCTAAGTGCCTTAAATCGCGTAATGGGTAAGGAGGGAAGGGAGGCCTTTGCCCAGCAGTGGGGCGATATAGGCTTATAATAATAATAGCCGACCCACACAACTTGTTTTGCGTCACACGAGAGAAAAAGCTCACGAAACGAACAAATATACCCCGGTTTTGCAACATTTTTCAATTATACTCCGCTCCCATTGTTGGTCGTAGCGTGATGCAGTATAGCCTATAACCTTCCACGATAAATGGACTATCCAACACAAAAATATTTTTTCAATTCCAACTAGTTTAGTTCCTAAGATTAGCGTGTCCAACTAAACAAACTAAGTCATCATATTAGTATAGTATCATCATATTAGTGTAGTAGTTATTATTTTTTTTAAATAATAGGTTCGTACAAATAATAAACATAGCTGTCCTGAAGCAGTCAGGAATATCATACTCATTGATGAGGACATAGATTTTCTTAGCTTTGGACCTAGTCCGCAGAGCTACGAAAATCGCAGCCCTACTGACGTTGAGCCTCCGGGCGCACTACCCTACTTCGATATCCCCTCCACAAACAGGCTATTTGTAGGTAGGTAGATGCAAATATAGCCCACCGTACTATTCCCAGGCATTGCAACCCGTGAAACCGGCCAGTGGCGCCAATCAGAAAATCGGCGAGACAGTGAAACTCGACGAGAGTTAATTTTAAAAGGACTGGTGGGGACGAAGCTTCATTCATTATTATCACTTACCAGATGGAATTATTATATTTTAAGAATCTTCAAAGAAAAGAAAAAGGCTAGGTAGATGATGAATCCTCAAAGAGTGTTTACGTAAACAAAAGGTGCCTAACACGATTTTGGTGAGCAAAATAACCTACCTCGATAGGTAGGTTAACCTAAATAAAACACTCTTTGATTGTGTCTCAGTAAAATAAAATAAGAACTCATAACCCACACAAGCCCACGAAGTGATATCCGAAATTAAATAACGCACGAGTACTTAACTGAAGAAGAAGAGAGTTTATAAAAGTCAGTTGGTAAACATACTCAGTACGAGAAGCATCCATTTGCGAGAAATTGGGAAGCCATTTGTGCAGTCTGCATCGTGTAAAAATCAATCAAAATTCACGAGCACAGATTTTCTCAATAAAAAAGTGGGAGAATAAGACGCCCTAAGTTACCGATACTCCTTTGAGAGGTATTCTAAAAACATTATCCCCTTCTGATGCAGTCACGATGTTCTTATTTATACATGGACATGGATTTTCTAAGCTGTGGACGTTGTCCGCTTAGCTTCGAAAATCTACGCCCGAATGCCGCACGGCTGCCGGACGTACGACCCTACCTCGGGATCCCCTCCACAAATAAGCTATGGATAGGTAGAAGTAGCCACAAGATGGGTAAGTTCCAGAAGGCTACCTCTGTCTACACTCGCACACATAGACACTCATCCACGTACTGCGAATCCCGAATGTTATTTGTTTCATATCTCCGTAAGTGCCACTCAACCAACATACGAGTACCTTGAGATGTTTTAAATTATATTTTTTTGCAAGCAACACAACCCCTTTTTTTTTTTTTTAGGATGTGAAATCATCAAATGACTTCTCCCACTCTAGGCGGAGCGGGAGGGAGTGTCAGACTCTTACTGACTAAAACCCATCCATGTTCCTTCCTCGCCCTTTACGTTCCGGGGCCGCGGTATATCTTTCGAACAGAAGCAACACAACCCTGACGTCTCATTTATATTGGTCAAGTAATACGTATTTATGTCACCGTAAAATTGTAAAACCCGTTAGATTGTAATCTATCTAGCGAGATTGTCAACTCTCGAAAGATTGTCAACTGGACATACACGGCTTACAATTTAACGCTTTAGTTTTCGGTAGATTATAAATCTATTGAAGTAAAACCGTAACATTGTGAACTGCATGCGACGGAAGTATCTTTGCCCCCATAATCTGGACTCGGGGCTCCCCGACGTTAGTTTAGTTAGGTTCCTTTAAACCCTGCAGACAGAAGAGACCCTGCGTCGACTACGCTTTTGAGGTTAGGTTACAGCGCCTCTACCGGCAGTTAATGTAACTGGTTACGCCAACATGGTGTTTGCGTGTAATACCTACTTAAAAATAATTATAATGCTTGACGCTGGACATTTGAACTGACTAGGTACGCAAAAAAGATGGCTCGCCTGTTTGTAAGTGTCCAGCAATCGCTCTTATGGGCTTTGCTCTCTGCCGCGGCAAAAGGAGCTCAACCAATATGAAGTTCCACTGGCCGCATTGCATCTCGTGACTAAGTTCATGTGAAAAAAAAAGTCAATATGGCGACCGCGTAAAAATCCTGCATCTTCGCCTGGCATGCTGTCAGTGTGACGCGTCATCACATCTCAAGTTAAATTATTGCTGAGAGTGTTCATATCTTCGCCATAAATGAAACCCGCGGGTCCATTGGCCCATAGCCGTTGGAATAACATTTTTGAACTGAACTATGAACTTCGGTGTTTGAAGTGGGCTTTTAGTGCAGTTTTGAAGCAGTCCCTCTGGAGCTGATCGCGGACATGGCCAGCAAAGTAAGCCTCCCTACGTACCTAAAGGTTTTCTAACATTATCACCATCAGGCTGTTGCAATTTCTAGAATATAGTTCAGATCAGCGCCCCTCCATTTTGAGATTACCGCAGCGTATCGTTTTTTTTAATATAATTCAACTTATATATTTACAATCGAACGTTGAACTATACGCACCAGTAACTTCTTTACAAAATGATAGAAATATTTTTACCATTTCACGAAGAAGCCGCGCGTTTAGTTGCCCATATTTAGAAACGATTTCTTATCATTGATCTGCCCAAACCACATCACGATGTGGCCAAACAGACACTGAAACATTTAATGAAATACGACCATTTTATGAAATTCTCGAGCATTTAATGAAGTGAGCAAATTTACGTTACGGCCACGACATATCGTATTGTTGAATTTACAACGTTTCGCTCAGCGACTAAAGTTGAAAATCTAGCAGAACGATAGGTCTCTAATGTATGAAATTTCTGTCCACCGTCGTGTACGTATGAACTGCAATGTCTATGTGTGAATGTTACTTTCTTCGTGTAAAGCTGACCTTCTGTATCTATCTGCTCTGGGGTCGGACAGTTCATTCCATTCACTGATAATTTACCTCTGATTTAATCGAAGTGATCTTTATAACCATAGCAATAAGGTTGATGTCATAGATAGAAAGCGTAATTATGATACATCGATAGAAAGAGAGCGCCAGACAGGAATGAGTGACAGAGATAGCGCTCTACAATGCAAACTTTACAGTTTGATAGTGCATCTATTTACGGCCGGGTTTATTTCGGAGCTACCATTTGTTTTTGGTAGGATAATTATTTGATTTAATTCAAATGCAGACACTATACACTCTTTAACACTTACAAGTGATGAAAGTATTTTCGTTAATTCTATTTCGAAAAATGCCAATTTGCAGTTTTTTTGGAATTATTGGATAAATTGTTTATCACTACATATTATAAAACAAAGTCTACCGCCGCGTCTGTCTGTCCCTATATATGCTTAGATCTTTAAAACTATGCAACGGATTTTGATGCGGGTTTTTTTAAATAGATAGAGTGATTCAAGAGGAAGGTTTTAGTATATAATTTGACGCGGGCGAAACCGCGGGCATCGGCTATTTTGTAAATAAATACATAAAAAGCCTTTTGATGCCAGTAATTTAAGAGCTATATAAATATTACATTAAGGATGTTATTTCAATAATTTCAGGCGAAAAGTAATTTGTGTTGATGGTAGAATTGGTAATTTGATTATTTGATTGAGTAGTGAACATGGAAAAATTATATATCTCTTAACCTAATATTTTAGAGAATATAATTGTTACATCGTTCATTTGTTTTAATCATTGCGTTACATAGTCCTACCGTGAAAACGTGAAAAATATTTTTGCGTGTAAATTTAGTTAGTTTTATGTGTATAAGTTTTGGTTGACAGCTTCGTAATGGGTCCCTTTATAGCTTGTATATCACTAATGCTATTGGTATAACAAAAGACCTTCACAGAAAGTCTCCAAAAATAGGTGCAGCACAGTGAAAACTTCATTTCCATCACGTTTGCTAGAAAAGCGGCTCTTACTGCACCATTATAAGGTTCACAGTGCAATGACGAACTTTGCACACTAGTGTCGCAATGTACTATTTCAGTCAGGTGCCTCGTCACATCCGCTTTTTGCCACAGGCTTTTAGTAGCACTAAACGATTTCATAGTGATGGTGAAAAATGAAGGTTTTTAAAAGTTTAGACAGTATTTTATGTCTGTTTTTGTAGCACTTTCGGTGCAGCTGCCAGCACTGATAAGAGTGCAGTAGATTTGCAGTAGTGAAATAATTAGGTATTAAGAAACGAAATTTGATGTGGTCTTTCGTGTAGTGTTAAAATCTTTATAGATTTTTTGGCAAATAATTCTACAAGCAATATATTAGCATGATACTGTTTAAGTTTTTTAATTCAATCAATAGTTTTTTTGTAAATCGATCCAAACCACTCATTTCGCGCTATTTGGCCCGCAGTGGCTGACGTAACAACCACTTTGTAGTGCAAGCTGATTAGAACTTTATTCTAACAGCATTTCAAACGAAGTTTGAACCACCACAAATAGAGTTGCTAATTTAGCTCGTCTAAGCGCCTTAATACTGGGAAATACGAAACGATTTCTGGGCCACTGACAACCTGTAACGACTGTCAAAGATAGACAAATGACAGCCGGGACCTTTTGGTCTGTTGGTTGACGCGCTTTTCGAGGCACGGAGGAAACTCGGTATGCAAGGGTGGTCACCCATCCACAGACCAACCTCGGCAAGCACGGTTTAACCTAGCGATCGACCCGAGCGGCTTTTATTATTTAGTCGCGAGCTCCTTCACACACAATAGGTACATTAAATACCCACAAGTAAGTACTCGTAAACAGACGCAATCTATTTTATACCTCGTAAAGTGTTGCCAACAATGTTTGTAAGACGGTTTAAGTAATTGTTATGGGAACATTTAATAACTTAGGAATTAATTTTGTGTTTATATGTTTTCGGATAAAGCATCTGGGTTATAAATATTATATGTTCGATACGAGAATGAAACTGTAATGTTAAGATAACATAAATATTTGTTACTATTTATTTTATTGTATTGTTTTGTGTTTTGTCTATGCATTTATACGTGTGTAAGTATATTCTTAGATTATACTTCAAATATTTATCAGCTCTCTGTGTATTTATTTGGTATAGGAGTATAGCAAGTTTGACTGTTGAGCGCGAGTTCCATCCTTAGGTCTAATCGGAACAAAAAAGTATTGAGTTTTCAACTAGGAAATTCTAAGCAGAAGCTTGTAGAAATGTTTTACCCGATAATGTAAAAAAACATCCTTAAATGACCCCACAGCTGCAAAGAAAACAAATGATTCTATTCGGGCTTGCCGCAACAAGTCTTCTTTTTCATCTATCCATCTTTTCTACTGCTGCACCAATTAATAAAAAACCATTCATCCTTGCGAGATAATCCCTTAATCCTCTTTCCATCAGTGTTTAATCTTCTGCTCACGCCTCACAGGACGGGATCAAAGATACCCAAGTCCTAAAAGTTTTCTTCAGAACAAACTTATCTCTTCAATTACGAAATTTTCAGACAAAACAATGTTTACAAACTAGCTTTTGAAGAAAACTTTTTTGCCGTCTAGACCAATTAAAACTGGTCAAGTTCGTATCACACAACCTCACGTTCCGTAGACAGAAAAACTCACATAGAAAATACTGTTACAGAATATAAATATTATTATGATAGTATTGAACTATAGATGTTACTTTATGTTATTTAGTACAAAAAAATGATTAAGTATAAGTCCAGTTAGATTATTAACAAATATTTGAACCGTATTGAAGATACGACGCTTTTAAAATTCTCAATACGTCACGCCTTGGAATAATTTTTAGCGAGTTCTGACGTCATGAGCCCTTTAGTACACACACTCCCGGTGTGATTAGATAAGTTTGAAAAAATCTGTCCAGGATGGCCGCCGCCGCCACAAAAACGTCGGATTACATATTTATTCAACAACCCCCTTAATATGGGTGTCAAATGAAAGGGCTTGACTAGTAAAATACTATACAATTAATACATTTCAAATCCAAGATGGCCGCCACCACAAAATGGTGAATTACTTGTTTTTCACAACTCCCTTAACATGGGTATCAAATGAAAGGGCTTGACTAGTAGAATAATGTGCACTATATTGAAAGGGATTAAGGAATATTATTATTATACGACACACACATAGCCAGCATACGGCATTTCGTTACGTGACGATTTCTATTAAATCGCACTACCCGTAAGCTGCGTTAAGGAACATAGTTCCAAAAAAAAATACCTTAAAAATATGACCCTATGTGGGTTTTTTAAATTTAATGTAACTTGTTTGTATTCTACAATGTGTACTAAGGTGTTAAGTTAAAAAAAAATGTGATCATTGTGGACCCTCGCGGGCACAGCGACAAACAAATCCTACAACTAATATTAAAATGCAAAAGATTGTGAGTGTCTAGTACTCTTTCACGCAATTGCTGAAGGGATTCGGATGAAATTTTGCACACAGATAGTTCATAACCTGGATAACACATAGGATACTTTTTACCCCGGCAGTAAGATCCAATTGGAAAATTATCAAACTTAACGCTGCCTGGCAGAAGCTAGTATTGGCTTCCTGATTACTCATCGAAAAATAATACGTTACTTTTGTGGTTATGCTTATCAACAGTAGGTATTCCAAACACTTTTTTATGTTATCACGGTTCACAACTTAAAATGTCACTTACGGGATATCTACCGTGTTTTTTTTTGTCTGCTCCTTAAAATATTTTCCATCCACCCGCATTCTCCAGTCAACCCGCGATCATGGCGATTGCAGCAGCGTCGAAGTATCGGGAGCTCAATACAAATAAATTAATAATCACGGAAGATCCCGTAAGTGACCCTTTTCAGGTATCCCTTTCTCTAAATCCCATAATAGCTGTGTGATATCCGGACAGAAACACAGACTGACCGATGGTCAGACTTAATGTAATTACAAGGGTCTCGTTTTTGTCATTAGGCTACGGAACCCCAAAAAGGTTTTTTGCTATAGCATCTGTTGGGATGACTTGTAAAATGTAAACAGTTTGTGGGGACATGAGCTCAGGCGTAATTAGGATTTATTTTATTAGAGGTTCACTTAAGTTAAAGCCTAGGTTTTTGAAGGATTTAAATTGTGTCTGTACGTATGTATATTGTGTAAGTAGAGCATAAAACACACTTTCCTCTCGCAGGTCTGCTGGAAGAGATTTCTTATGAAATAAGCAGTACCTTTGTGCTCTTCTATCTCTAAGTATTTTGTGTGTACATAAATAAATAAAACACACAGAGAGCGTACTCCCGACATGACACGCTCCCGACCTGCATTCATCTGTGTTTTTCACGTGCCGAGATTTTGAATTGGCATGTAATGAACGAACCACCAGATTTAGCCCAATGTAACGGCAAAAAATCACTTTTGTTTACCAAAATTAGTAAATGATCACCAAAATTGATCCCCATTTTATTATGAAATTAGAACCAAAACTTTATTTTTTTAGTTAATGACCACCAGAAATTGAACGGTTATGGGAGGGACCCGGTCTGAATGGTTTATAAAAAAAGTGCCCCAAGTCGGCCTAGGCAAAACTAGTTTGTCATCAAACACCTCATTATAATTTGATGCTCAATTTACTAAATTTGGTGATCAATTGATACTTTAGGTAATAGATGTTAGTGGTCACAATGTTAGTTTTGGTAGTCATTATAATTATTTTCCCCCATTTTAATTTACGAAGATTTAGACTTCTATAGATATACAACAGCCACTCGGGTCAATCTTTAGGTTAAACCGTGCTTGCCTAGGTTGGTCTGTGGCTGGGTGGCCATCATCACTTACCCAGTTTCC
Source organism: Xestia ashworthii (assembly GCA_950022955.1). NCBI lineage: Eukaryota > Metazoa > Arthropoda > Insecta > Lepidoptera > Noctuidae > Xestia > Xestia ashworthii. The sequence continues at coordinate 2,548,394 of OX465551.1, read as the reverse complement.
TCCGTACCTCGGAAAGTACGTTAGGCCGTTGGTCCTGACTGTCATTAGGTAGACAGTTGCCCGAAAGTCTGAAAACCAGTTTTACCAAGGGGTACCGTATTACCCAGTACTAACTGGGATGTGGAGATCTGATAGGCAGTCACTTCTTTTAAAATAGTAGTATTTAGATGCATCCAGTACGACTGGAAGCCGACCCCAATAAATTTGTTAAAAAGCTAAGCAGATGATGATTGATACAATTTTCGGAAAGTATTACAACTTTCATCGTGTTTTTGACGGCAATAATAAGAACACGCACATGCTCAAGTTTAATCAGTTAAATACGAGTAGACTGTAAAAAGAAACAAGTTTATTTTAAATTACCAGTTTCTTTCTGATGATAATTTTATTATGACAATGAAAGAGGATAGTCAGTGAAGCGTAAATATCTCAAAACATTCGAACTGTGAGTAACTAGAACCTATTTTATTCATAGACAAGTGGTTTATCAAACAAGTTAGCAACATAGAAAGAGACATAAAAGTAAGAACACATAATGTTAAATTAAACCGTTGTAAAAGAATTATACTTTAAACAAAATTTTGAAATATGTTTTGAACATCAACATGTGACAGTTATGACCAATCGTTGTTTCCCGTGATTTTTATCCAGTAATTACCAAAATAAAAAATTTAGTTGAAAAAGAAAACGAAAAACAAAACAAAATGTTCTTCACGTTCAATAAGCAAAAAATGGCAGAAATATACAATTAACTGACTATACGTAAAACTTAAAAAACGATACGAAAAACGTAAAATTTTGAACGAATTTTAATATCAGAAAAAGATGAAAATGATGTACCAGTGAATGAATACGAATAACTAACGAAATTCATCTCCACAGTTTGAAACCCTGCAGTCATGATCATAAACGCCACATCGGCGGTGTCGTCAGTCACAACTATACAGAGTGCTCTCAAAGTACTGACGGCATTGCAGCTAACTACGTACCAGTATCCGGAGCAGACGTGTGTCTTTGGTAAGTTGCTTTGATCTCAAGTGTTGTGTGTGTGACGTGTGACGTGTTAAGTGTGCATGTATTCCCAGATGTGTAGGTAAAGATCTGCACCACAAGTTTGGTAGAACTGTTAAATTTCTATATTATATTATTTTAATTTGATCGCAATAATTACCCGGTGATTTTGTAGTTGATAATAATGAAGAGTTGAAAATGTACCTTTAAAGTCATTCGAAGTGCCTAGTGATTATAACCCGTAACGACAAGGTTCCCAGGTATAATGCAGAGCAAAAAAATGATCGCAGTGACGGGGAGAACAAATAATGATTTTCACATCCATTTAATTTATCATCACAGAATCTAATAATTCCCCACCAAACAAGTCTTTAACAAAGGCAATAATCTTCTGACTAGATGGAGCGTCTTACGATTACATAATAGTTGGAGCCGGTACAACGGGATGTGTGATTGCGAACCGACTGGTGGCAGATAACAAGACTAAAGTCCTGCTCATCGAAGCTGGTGGGGATCCTAATCTTGAAGCTGGTGTAAGTAAACAACTGGTTGAACTAAGTGATCCTATGTGTAAGAATAAAGACAAACACATGTAACAGGCCGATACCATTGGGACAACCCATCAAGAGTAAAATTTTGTTTTTTTGGAATGAGCTCTATTAATATAGATATTATTATTTTCAGTTACCGGCCTTGATGCTATATCTAAAACAAAGTGGAGCAGCCTGGAACTACACAACAGAACCAGATGGAATCAGCTCACAATGTCGAAGACCTTTGGAAGACGATATGTCAATAGGAAGACTCCTTGGTGGTTCCAGTTCGAACAGCTACCTCCTTTACACTTCAGGGAACCGGTACGATTACGACCAATGGGCGGAAATTGTCAACGATACTACATGGAGCTGGGAAAATGTCTTACCGTACCTCAAAAAGTCTCAAAAACTAGACGATTCCACGATCACTAACTCTTCCCATGGCAAATTCTTTGGTACAAGTGGCAAAATCGGATTAGTTGCCTCCAGATTTGATATCAGACAGAAATACTTTAGAGCTTTCAAAGAGATGGGAAACGAAATTGTAGATGGCGTCAATGGGAACAATTCTTTAGGTTACACTGATGCTTTATACACCATAGGAGACGGCGTCCGACAGAGCACTGCATACTCTTATCTGGTTCCAGTCAAGGACAACCCAAATCTCCATGTCTTGACAAACACTTTTGTCAAAAAGATAATCTTTGATGCGTTTAAAAACGCAGTTGGTGTGGAAGCGTACACTTACGATAAAAGGTACATCATCATCAAATCTAGGAAGGAAGTCATCGTTTCAGCTGGTGTTGTGAATTCTCCTAAACTTCTGATGCTCTCAGGTGTCGGGCCAAGGAACCATTTGTACAGCCATAAGATCTCCACCATCTCTGACCTACCAGTTGGCCAGAATCTTCAAGATCATTTATTAACCATCATGGTCTTCAACATGACAAACCTGGTCTATCCTTACAGACCTTGGAATCCTTATAAGTATCCCGCTGCTGTTTTAATTGGCTACGTATCTTTGAACGAATCTGACCCTTACCCTGATTATCATTCAATCAATTATGTAACCTTCCCAAAATATCTAATGAGCTATTGCACTTTCACTTACGCTCTGACTGACTCGATATGTAACAGAATGATAGAGACTGATCTAAATTCAGAGATGATGTTTTCAACAATCAGCAAACAGTTGTTCAAGTCAAGAGGAAAAATTCTGCTGAAGAGTAATAACTTCATGGATGATCCTTTAATTTACACCAACTATTACGCAGAGAGAGAAGATTTAGAAGACACTGCTAGAATTCTAGAAGATTTTGTTAAAGTACTAGACACAGAAGAGTTTAAGAAAATTGGTGCAGCGTTCCGAGATCCTCAGTTACCTAGCTGTGAAGGTCTAGAGCAGGGTACCAGAGAATACTGGAAGTGTTACATCCAATGTATGACGACTTCTCAGCATCATTATAGCAGTACTTGTGCCATGGGTGCTGTGGTGGATGCCCGGTTGAGGGTCTATGGAGTGAGGAAGTTGAGGGTTGCCGATGCCAGTGTTATGCCATACCCGACGGCTGGAGGGACGTTGGGATCTGCAATCATGATAGGCGAGAAGGTTTCTGATATGATCAAGGAAGATAACAAAATTTTCAGGCCATTTTTGAGATATTTTTGAGACAAGCGTTATGGAGTAAAACGTAACAGTAGAAATCATTGATTTCGGGATTATTTCATTTCAGGCCAAGACTTTTTGTTACATCTACTTTAAACGTAGAGCAAAAAACAAGATGGCTTTTTTAATCTTTACTACATAAATAATGTTTTCTACGATCATAACTTTAGTACTATTTACAAAATGTTCTATGTATTAACTATTTATATTGACAAACGCTCTTGTTGAAGCTGATATAATAAATTTAAAAAAAGACCGCAGTTTTGTATATCTCACCGTAAAATTGTCAAACACGTTATATTGTAATCTCTCTAGCGATATTGTAAACTCTCGAAATATTGTCAAACGAACATACTGCTTACAATAAAACGCATTATTTTTCGTGAAATGCATGCGATGGTAGTCAACACACGCGGTGTGGAGGGAAGGAGGGGTCCCCCTTGCCCAGTGGTACCACTCTCATGAAAAGATAATGTACCATTCCTGAGAAATACCGATTAATATAACCTAACCTTAAAACCCTTTATATTCGCCTAAAAAGCGTAGTCGACGGAGCCCCGCTTCGCGGGGCCCCTATTTCCGAGTGCAGGATTTAAAGGGGGGTTGCCCCAAGTCCCGATTATGAGGGCAGAGATAGTTCCGTATGTTCAGTTGACAATATTTCGAGAGTTTACAATATCGCTAGAGAGAAACACGTTATATTGTAATATAACGTGTTTGACAATTTTACGGTGACATATACATACTTTTTTTGTAAAACCAAGAATCACTAAAGTTCGTTTAAATCCCTGTTAACAGTGATAAAATCTTGGGAAGCCGTAAATCAAGATTCAGATAACTCAGACCAAGTTAAGTACAACAATACTCGACAAGCCTTATCTTACAAAAAAAGGATATTGTGTTCCATTACGAACCGAAATGTAGCGATTTATTACATTAAAATGCAAATTATGTGACTATTGTTGTTGGGTTAAAAGTAGGGCTTGAAATGCTATTTCATGATAAAATTTATTTTTCGAGGCTCTCCTTAGGCGGTTGGTTGATCAAAGCCCGATTCAGAAGGCAGTACTTCTCCCATGTAATATTAATTAAGGACAATTAACAAATAATTAATCAAGCAATCGCTAGTCGCTACGTTATCAATGTAGCCTACTTTGGCTCTTGAGCCGGATCAATTTACGATCCGGCTCATTTGGGTCCCGTGGGATCAGTATACTAAATTATTATTTGAATGTAATTTTTTTAGTAGATTGGTCCATCTCTTAAAATAACGCATACAAAGGCGTAAAGGGTCAACGACGACGCAAAACAACAAAAACAGCTTTTTCTTTCACATTTGTGTTTAAATTGGTTTGTTACATATTAATTCACTAATAGAACCAGTGATACTCGTAGTTATAAAATTGCTGAAACTCGATTTTTTGTGCGTTAAAACAAATTAAAATGTTAATTCATGAATCAGCCTGTATAATTATCACGAAATGGCGTAGCGGTAGTGAGGCTGCCTTACACCATACCGGGGAACCTTCTAGTTCCGGAGATATGGCGGGTCAAAGTTTCAACTTTTTGACAAGCTTTTTTCTAAATACAAGTTTTTTTGTAAGATTTTGATTTTTAACACCTCCACGACCCCCGTACTATTCAATCCATCCATCAGCACAATGTTTCAAGTGCGTTATATTGAGTTCTACCACAAAACAGGATTTATAACCTCAAAAAAAAATGTTGTTTCCCAGCAATAATTTATGCGTAATGTTACTTAGTTTGATGTACAGAATGCTTGGTTAACGGCTTTGTAATGAGGTGGTTAACACCCTGTATATTTGTTCCTTACCTTATCCATTCTTGTCACACAACACATCACGATCACGATAATTATTATCAAAGAAAATAATAATGTTCATTATTTCAAACTCAGGTTTGGAGTAAAAGTAAACATAGAAAGAGATTGACTACATCTTTAAAATAACGTCTACACACAAATATCTAAAAAGTGCATCCGTAATTTAACTAAAAAAGCCTTTCTTACATCTCTAAATGACTGCGAAGTATCGACAAAAGTCTCAAAAGAGAGAAATTGCGCCGAGTTTTTTCATTTAACCTCAATGGAATTGGAAAATTGTTCGGACGAGGTATTCCGCGCCACGTAAGCGTTTTCCAACTTTTAAGTGCTGGCTTAAAAAGTCTGAATAATTAAATTGTTCCTGTTGAGAAAGGTTTTAACGTCCACTGTGAAATGAAGATAGGATAATGAGATTTTGAAGTTAATAAGCGGTTAATTCTGCTTATTGAAAATACTTGTTAACTCGGTTAATAAGTTTAATATTTTTTATTAAATTGTGGTGTAGTAATTAGACGGGTAAGTGGCAGTTTAGAAACCTTATTTGAATTGTATGTCTGGTTGTAATATTGCTGTCAGTTAAGATCGCTAGATCGCTGTCATTGACCTAGGCTCCCTCAATTTATTCTAAACTTTGAAATCCAAAAATACTAATCTTCAACATTTTTTCCTAATGAAAAACGATACATATATGGTTCATTTGTTTTGATTCGTACAAAGAGATATTGAGGAAAGGTCAATGACCGATCATTAGCAGTAACTGTTCTAAATGTTATTGTAAGTAATGATTACTTAGGGTAATACGTCATTATTAAACAAATTGACATCCTACTCACTAACTACCTTTTGAACGCACGACGAATCCATTCATCAGCACAGTGTTTTGAGTGCGTTACATTAAGTTCTACAACAAAATATGATGTTTTGCCCCAAAAAAAAGGGTTTTTTCCAGCGATAATTTTTGCTTATAGTTACTTGTTTGATTTAAAGAATGCTTGGTTGACGGCTTCGTGATGAGGTTGTTTACATCCTGTATGTGACAAAATGGTTGGTGGAAGTGTCTTGGCGTGGCTTAATGCAATAATAGTTTGAAGAAACTGTTAATTATTCTGACTCTGTAATAAATATATCGGCAATGGTACCATGGTGGTGGTGATGGTGGAAGTCATATGATATTGGACAAAAAACCAGTATAAGCTGGACTCTTATTCTATTGTAACTCCATAATCCTCTAGTTCACCACAATGTCATAGTGTTACCACAGAAACGCGGATTAATGTACTAGAAATGGTAGAATAATGAAGACTACTACACTAACGCAACTCTAAAACCACAGCAAAAAAATATATATTCCACTACCGTCTATTCAATACAAAATTGCATGAACTCGTCACTGTCAGTTCGTCCTGTCCAAAATGCGATCTCCTAAACTATCGCTGTGACAAATCACTATCAACTGACTTGAGCATCCGACCTATCATTTGTCAGTGTTAAATCCCTGTCTGCACTGCAGATACTGAATGAAGAGTTACTGAAAAATACTGCGAATTTTCTGCACCATACTTGAAATGTACTTAAAAAGGTTTTTCATTGGAGGGCTAGGAGGAGCTCTTGGCTAAATAATAACAGCCGCTCGGGTCGATCTTTAGCCGTGCTAGCCTAGGTTGGTCTGTGGATGGGTGACCACCCTTACATACCGAGTTTCCTCCGTGCCTCGGAAAGCACGTAAAGCTATTGGTCCCGGTTACCATTTGTAGATCTTTGACAGTCGTTACAGGTAGACAGTGGCCAGTCACAGTCTTACCAAGGGGTATCGCATTACCCTGTACTAACGGGGTTGTGTATGTCAGATAGGCAGTCGCTCCGAGTATACTGGTATTCAACTGCATACGGTTAGACTGGAAACCGACACCAACATAGTTGGGAAAAAGCTAGGGCAGATGATGTTGGTTATAAAAAGTACAATGCGTATCTTACTTATTCCCTATTTGCGTTTTTTACACATCTCTTTTTAGTTTACCGATAACTTCACCAGCCCGCGTAGCATTACCACCGATAGAAACGGCTTTCTTCGAATAAAGAATCGACTAAATGACAGATTTTTTTGTTCTCTCTGTCATTTTCGTCGACAAATGTCATATTCGTCGACAAAACCCGTTTCCATGGCGACCATTCTACGCGGGCAGATAGTTTTTGACTTATCCACCATCATCGGCACTAATAGAGAGACACCTCGTCTAGACCCTCTGATCATCTTTAGTGCCATAAATGTGATCATCATCCACAGCCTGAACTGCTGAGTACAGCCGGTCGACTCTGTAAAATTCAAACAACAAATCGCATCTCACATCGCTATTCACTCTCACTTTCCATAAGGTTCAAAATGATCTTGATTTTGCGTTCTGTAAGCATCACTTTACAGAATGCCCCTTCTTACGTCATTTTATTTCTTTATTTGTCAAAATCTCTCTGTCATTAGTTCAACTCGATGACATGGTCGCAAGGGTGGCGCTTGTGTAAATTCGAATTTCCAACTGAGTTTTTAGAATGCCAATAAAAAAACTCACAGCGAATTCAGATTCGAAGTTTAAAATGAGATCTTACAGAATCACACAGCTCGACATTTTTACACAAAATGTTTAACCAACCATTTCAAAAATAAGCCTCAAATCGTGATTGAAATCTTGACACATTGTCCTTAATCCATTCAATGTTGAGTCCCGAACATGAAGAGCGGAAACGTATTTTGAGGCTCACACTCCACAAGTTTTCTTTTACCCCCCTTTCCTTATCCATTGTGTAGGCTTTGGAAAGTAATCAATAATATTTTATGGGAATTGGAATGAGACGGTTAGCGAGAAAGAATAACAAAAGGTATGGAATTTTACATTGAAAGATAATATTTAAATGTTTTCAGAAGGCAAATTTTATACAAGCGGTTTCGTCGACGGGATTTTCCATCACAAAGGGGGATGATTTTTTACAAATTCTTTACTAGTGGACATCTTCGTTAAAGGAACACTTGTGAAATGCTTCTTGTCCCCTTACTACGTAAGTACCGTAACTGACTGAATTGTGCTGCTCTAGGTACAAGTAGAAACAGTATTGAAAATCTGGCGACGCATAAATTTGACCACATTTTCCTCGGTTACCAAATTCGGTGTCCGGTGCTTGCTCACGATTCGGACAGAATCGATCTCCATGAGTTCATGGAGAATGATTTTGTGCGAATTTAGGTAACAGGTAACTGTTCTTACCTCTAAAAAGTCCCGTTCAAATAGATGGACAAACTTTTAAGAATCATTCAGACTACCAAAATAAGGACAACTGAACGCTGTGTTCAAATTTGCCCATCTAATTTAATGGGACTTTATTATATCAGCTTTCATTACAGCCAGCCACCTATTACAGACTATATCGAAGTCAGAAAATAACATACCGTGTTCTCTGAAAGGGTAAGGGGTACAGACTAAGGAAATACATTCACATGGTAATGTAATTCAACCTAAAAGTTTTGCGCTAGAATAAACACCCTAAGCCAGTTAGGTCTAAGCCCTGTAATAGAAACAAAATCCAGACTTTGGATAGCTACTAAGTAATTTTCTTATAGGAAAACCCAATAATAATACTTTACCCGATCTGGCAATCAAACCTAGGAGTTGAGTTGTCCAGTTCTTGTCGTCACTGGACAAAACGTCGCAATCCATCTTCTTCATAAATGCATGTAGATGGACTTAAATAATATTCGACCAATTTTGATTTTGATTTTGACCAGTATATAAACACCATATATTTTTTTTCTATTTTTTTCGGATAGGAAATCATCAAATGACTTCTCCCACTCTGGGCGGAGCGGAAGGGAGTGTCAGACTGTTACTGACTAAAACCCATCCATGTTCCTTCCTCGCCCTTTATGTTCCGGGGCCCCTTCATTTGTTGACATCTCTTTGAGGCGTACGTGGAACACGAACGCGCCGTCGACATGGCCTGTCGTCTAAAACGGACGGACGGCAAGCTAGCCCGTAGCTCACTGTCCACTGGGGAGGATATAACCACCTGCATAGCTCTTTCGTTGACTTCCTTTAAATCCTGGAAGGTGTAGGTGGCTGTTATGCAGGATGGGCAAGAAAGGAGGTGGGGCATATCCCAAAATCAATCACCAAAAACATGCAATATAATTCTGTATCTTTTCAGCTGAAAGTTACAGATTTTTTATACAAAATCATCAATAACCCAGTGGTTTCCATGGCCGTAGTCTATGCAGAGAATTGTACTGTTGTAAATGAGCTGTTAGAAAATGATAACACTGGAAATACTATTTTCATCCCCCCATCTCGGAAAGAGTATTTATGCTCTTCGATATCTGAGTGCAAAAGCCGTTTTTATCGTCTTGAGGGTATAGTAAATTTGAATTTAGAACATCGTGTGCACTAAGCATGTGAATTCAAAACATCATTAAACCTATTTACTTCTACGGTGCCGACTTTATCTTTTTTTTTAAATTTATTAAGAACTCAACGGAACCTTCTTGGTGAACTTTCTTTTAATATGCTTTGCGCGCGCCATTTTCGTTCACGTCATATTGTTAACACCTTAGGTTAAAAACAAGGAATCCAACTTGAAAACAAGTGAAAAACCTAAAATGACCACTCATTAACTAGCGACGAGGAAGTTTATTTGACGACAACAGAATTAACTGAATCTATACTTATCTATACTTATACTTATATATATAATATATAATATTATAATATAATAATATAATATTATAAAGCAGAAGAGTTTGTTTGTTTGTTTGTTTGTTTGTTTGGTTGAACGCGCTAATCTCCGGAACTACTGGCTCGAATTGAAAAATTCTTTTTGCGTTGTATAGTCCATGTATCGAGGAAGGCTATAGGCTATATAACATCACGCTATGACCAATAGGAGCGGAGCAGCAATAAGAAATGTTGCAAGCAGGAACAAAGCAGTTTAAACTTCCGTTGAGTAGGCGATGCGTTGCGATATCAAAACTTCACGCGAACGAAGTCGCGGGCAGAAGCTATGAGGCTATAATTTATCTTGGAAACTTGAACACCTGATGCAGAACCGCAACAGACCAGCTAAACTATAAGAGATACAAAAATGCCACTATAGCAAAAATTGTTCTACATGATGAGCATTTTCTGCTGAGAGTATAAGTTTGAAGATCTGGAACATCTGATGTGGAACTTCAAGAGCCCAGCTACACCATAACACATATAGGAATGACGACTTAGCAAAAGTTGTTCAATTTTATGAGCACTCTCTGTTGGTTTATAAAAATCGAAGATCTGGAACACCTGTTGTGGAACTCCAAGAGCCCAGCTACACCATAACACATATAGGAATGACGTCTTAGCAAAAGTTGTTCAATCTGATGAGCACTCTCTGTTGACTTATAAAAATCGAAGATCTCGGACACCTGTTGTAGAATTAATTTCCTTTTCCAGTTATCTTCGTGACTCGGTAGCCTACCCGGTAACGCAGGGGAGCAGTTACTTAGATTTCAATTGATCAGGTATCTTCACAACAAAACTATAACCATGCTTAGAAAGAGGTCAAATCTTTCCCAATGTTCCAAAGGGGCTAAAAGATTGAGGATCATAAGATCCCAAGAATCTATCGAAGAGCGTCAGGAGAGACTTGATGCTGTTCGAGAACATCAGGCTGCAACTTGCTCCGTGGAAAGCTCTTCGGATCGCGAAGCACGCCTGCGTTCTCAGCGTATTTCTACATCCAGGTCTCTAGAGACCAGTGAAGAATAGATGCGCGACTAACCGCTAATTGTGAACGTCATGCATTGTCTTGCGAGTCGGAGCCGTTCACGGATAGAGAATTGCGCTTGAGTTTCAAGCGTATCTACGCATCGACTACTAGATCTCTAGAGACAAGTAGGGAACGTGATGCGCGACTGACCGCTGATCGTGAACGTCACGCATTGTCTCGCGAGTCGGAGACGTTCACGGATAGAGAATTGCGCTTGAGTTTTCAGCGTATCTACGCATAGCTTCTTCTAGGTCTTTAGAGACAAGTGCGGAACGTGATGCGCGACTGTCCGCTGATCGTGAGCGAATCCGAAATTTTTACCGATACAGAATCAGGCTTGAGTTTTCAGCGTATTCGCACATCAACTAACAGGTCTTTTGAAACGAGTGATGAACGTGATGCGTGATGCGCGATGCACGTTCATTGAACGAACGTTTGAATTCTGATCGACGTCGACATTCTCTGAACAGAATGTCGATATCATCTGAAAAACCGGATGTGTCTCAAGATATAGCCGTAGGGCATGGCGACCTGCCGTGTCGACGGCGCGTTCGTGTTCCACGTGCGCCTCAAAGAGATGTCAGCATAAAGGGAGGGGCCCGCAAAGGTCGAAGCCTGCCGGGGCTGCGGGACTGTTCGAAAGAGATACCGTGGCCCTGGAACGTAAAGGGCGAGGAAGGAACATGGATGGGTTTCAGTCAGTAAAAATCTGACCCGCTCCGCCCAGAGTTGGAGAAGTTATTTGATTATTTCCCAACCGAAAAAAAGGGCATGGTGACCTTCTTTGGGTTGATAAGGCACGGAGTGCATTTACGTCTCCTATGATTGAATACGCCACATATTCCGCCATCGGAGGTATGGCTAAAAATTGTACTTTTTGTGAAGCTGTTAAATGGCAAAAAGAAACAAATGTTATGTGTTGCTCAGGTGGGAAAGATCCGTTATTTTCCCGTCCCCGGGTTCTTAGAATTCGACATCAGACGTTTCAGATCTTCGACGACTCCGTTGTCGCTGGCATAAGCAACAGGATCCGCGTACGAAGTCGCGGGCAGAAGCTAGTTTGTTAATAATGCGCATTTTTTTGCGATTATTCATTTCCTCGCTGAGGTGGGATGAAAAGTTACGTGTTGCACTCGAGTGCAAAGATTTTTCACCTCGTGCTCTTTTGATTCCCTCGCTAACGCTCAACATCCTAAGTATTGAATCACACGCTGCGCTCGTGACTCAATTTTAGAATCTTTCGCTTGCTCGGTCATCAAAATTGAGCACGCGGTTAAAAAACAACTTTGCACTCTTGTATAACAAATAACTATTAAATACCCAGTAGAGCCTACATTTTCCAAATTTTTTCAGTCTTGTACCAAACATGTGCAGTGCCTTCTCACGATTCCGACTACAGTGTATTCGTCAAATGGCTCACAATAATTACGACGAATTTGTATCTCCACTAGGCACCTGTTCTAATTTAAAATCTTCAATTCCAGTAAAACGCAAGTCTTCCTACTTCTTTTGTTGGTTCTTTGGCAATAGGCGTGTGTACTGTAAAAATTGCTTGTCCGTGTCAGTTAGACTATCAAAAAATATTTGACCCGTATTTTTCTTTTGTTACGTAAATCAAACTTGACGAAGATACGACGCTTTATAATTCTCAATACGTCACGCCGTGATATAATCTTTTGTGCGTTCTGACGTCATGAGCCCCCCGTCCCGAGTCAATTTGTCAATATTAATTTATTTACAAAACAAAAAATACGTGTCCATTATTTTCCAATACTCTAACTGACGGACTAAATAGATTTGTAATTTAATGATGGTGGAAACTAGCCTATGTTACAGGTAGTCAGAAGGCACAAAATCTGAGAACCAGCCTTACCATGGTTCAAGGTAGATCATGACCTCTAACAAAAACACAAACCTAATTACAATTTACCATCTTATAAATCCATTATCTACCGTTATCTCAACTAAACAACTTAGCAGTTCAAAAACTTGATTTTCAGTGTATTTTCATTAGGCGAAAATTATCTCGTGTTCAGTCTATGGAGTATTGTCACCAGGCGCAGCGGTGTGAAGGAAGTGGTTACACTGAGAGCGAGCATTGTAAACCCAGCCATAGATGATAGGTCATGTGCGATTTTGCCCGTCCGGTCACCACAGAGCAGAGAACTATACCTACAGTTATGTACTGGTTGTGCCTGTACATACAACCTAGAGAATATCGAAATTGATGTTTTTTCCGCTTGGTTTTGCATAACCGAACGTGTGGCAAGTCACGTTCGCAGCTCTCGGGTCTCAGTTGTTTTCTATATTTTTACGAACCGGAAGACGTTGAGTTGAAAGGCCTCCCACGAGGTGGGCTGATGATTTGGTGAAGGCTGCGAGAATACGCTGGATGCGAGTCGCACGGGATCGGTCAATGTTGCGACACTTGTGGGAGGCTTATGTCCAGCAGTGGACGTCTTTCGGCTGAAATCATAAACCCACTAAGGCAACCATAATGTCGTGTGTTACCCATGTACTATGATTAGAAATTAGCCAACCCAAAACGTTTGAAATTTAGTTAGCGGGCCATAAACGTATGTTATGCATAACAGTTTTAAATGTGCATGCAAAAACGAGCTCCATAGAGGACGTACCTACACGTAGCCAGCCATGAAATAAAAGAAATCAGCAAGACTCACGGATTTCTTTTATTTCATCATTATTTGCAAAAGGAAGGAAGAGGAAACACAGCTACATAGGCTTACGCACAAATTGCATCATAGTTTTGAAAAAAAAAAGTGTTTTGACCAAATTGCATTTTCATTGATTGTTATTTATAATGTCTTACGAAATTAGAGTCCACAACTTACTCACTTAAAATGGCCCAACATTTAGTCTAGCTAGATTTTCTTTAAAGTTTGGATAGTTAACGATTTGTTGTCACACCGTGTCTTCTCCAATTGTACCTCAGCCCCAAGCCATAGTTTTCACTCGACAATCTAAACACAGCAGAAGTGTAGTGTATCTTCAATTCATTATGAATTCAGCCACTGTTTTGCAAACAATTTATTACTATTGTTCGCGTTTCCAGTAGTTTTGTTGCTTATTCTAAATAATTAACGTGATTTCCACAGGGGTTTAAAGGATATTCTTGTAATTTTAAGGGTTTGCTGAGAGAGAAACAATTTAGGTACAAATGACGGGGTGAATCGTATTCATGAGGTACCAGGTAAACTATTCCCAGATGTTTACTATATTTTTGTTGTTTATTTATCTCATTTACTTCTTGGAGTTACTAGTTAAAATTCTATGGGTAAATTCATAGCCGTTGTCTAAAGTTAAGAGAATTTTAACTGACAAAACAAACGACCATCAACTGTCCATTCAGGGTCAAAATATCATATTTTCAAAATGTCTAATGGCCTTGAGTCAAGTCTTACGGCCTTTTGTCCACAAGCAATTTTTTCCACGCAAAAGAATTGTTTGAACAAGATACCTCAATATTTCTAAGATATTGGTAGATTGTCAATATTGTTTATGAAAATTAATGTGAGAATTAGTATCTACTAGCTTTTGCCCGCGACTTCGTTCGCGTGGAATAGTGACTTCCGGCAGATTTTTGGTTTTACCCACATAGTTCCCGATCTCGCGGGATCTCTTCAAAAATGAAATGTGGAAAATATTCTAGGGAACTCTTCAAAAATCAACATAATGAGCTCTGCGTTTGAATTGAAGATATGTATACTCACTTAGGGCATTAAAGCCGTTATTGCCGATCGAAAAAGGCGAAAATGTTATTTTTCCCTTATTTTCAAAATATTATTTTGATTTGCCATTTCAGAAAAAAAGACTGTTTCTCCCTTAACAAATTTTCTATTATTTTAGGCTTTAAAGATTATTAAAGTTTCTTACACCAAGACATTTCTGTATACCACGTTTTTAGTTTTGCCATCCTTTGCAAAAATCTGGTCTTGTGGTTTGGACACTCTTGAGCACGCAACGTAGAGTTGTCCATGGGAGAAACAGTCTTTTTCAAGATGTACCCCCGCAACTTTAAGCGTTTGCCCCTGGGCTTTATTTATGTTCATTGCAAACGCAGTTTTCAGCGGAAACTGAACTCTTTTGAATTGGAATGGCAAATCAGTTGTAATGATGGGAATGCGGGGAATAATTACAGTTTCGCCTTTTGCCATTCCAGTCATAATAACGGCTTTAATGACATTCCGTCCTAAATAGGTTACTTGTAACTGTGTGCCGTTACATAGCCTTGGTGGATCTAGGTTTCTCATCAGTATCACAGGAACTCCAAATTTCAGCCTCAACTTGTGAGAAGGCACTCCTGATAACTCTAAGGAGTTGAGAAACTCTGTTGGGTAAGATGTCACTTGCTCGGTATCCACGACGTTATCTACTGATAGATACTCGATGACATCTCCCTCTACGTCAGACATAATTTGGTCATTTATCCGGCCTACTATTTCATTTGTTGGCGCCAATATCGCCCTTTCGCATAACCATTACCGATTTTCGATATTAGCGCGTAAATCCGGATAGACACTATTTTTATTTTTTGAGTAGTTTAAAAAAGAACTTAAAATAAAGAAATATTACAATCTTTCCGAACTTAAATTGAAAACTAACTGAAAACAAAAGAATTTAAAAAAAATACGAATTACGAACTTGATAACAATTTAAAAGAAATTATATTACAACCTATTCTCTTAATAACCAAGCTTAAAACTAAATAATTCAAAAGGAACGATATAATTAATTTAAAAATTAAAACGAATTTAGACATACAATTTTAGTATCTATGTCACCGTAAAATTGTCAAATACGTTATTTATTGTAATATCTCTAGCGATATTGTAAAATTTCGAATTATTGTCAACTGAACATACGGAAGTATCTCTGCCCCCATATTCGGGACTTGGGGCACCCCCCCGTTAGGTTAGTTAGGTTCCTTTAAACCCTGCACTCGGAAATAGGGGCTCCGTCGACTACGCTTTTTAGGGGAATATAAAGTGTTTTAAGGTTAGGTTATAATAATCGGTATTTCTCAGGAATGGTACAATATCTTTTCATGAGAGTTGTACCACTGGGCAAGGGGGACCCCTCCTTCCCTCCACACCGCGTGAGTTGACTACCATCGCATGCATTTCACGAAAAATAATGCGTTTTGTTGTAAGCAGTATGTTCATTTGACAATATTTCGAGATTTTACAATATCGCTAGAGATATTACAATACTTATAACGTATTTGACAATTTTACGGTGACATCTACTAATAATCGAGATCAAACTAAACTTACATTATACAACAACCAGACAACCCAACAAATAAACCTTTCAATCTACTAATACAACGGAGCCAATTTTATATTTACGAAACGATTAATCCACAATTCCACGACAGTACCGAAGCGCTCGGCCGATACCCAACCAAATGCGTGTAACGAAATCATAGCGCGATCTATTTCGATCCCAACGCCATCTATCGAGCATAGTGACAACTCGGATTATTTATCTATACTCCGTTCGGGCATTTTCTTTGTACTAAAAGTTTTATTATATTGATATTATTTTTTTCATACCTTTTTACTGTTTATTTACTTTTTACCGATGAATTAAAACAATAACATGAACCGAACTCGTGTAACGATCGACACCATTCCGCGATCACAATTATCTATACTCCGTTAGAGCATTTTTTTTGGACTAAAAGTTGTATTATATTATATTTTTCATACCTTTTTACTATTTATTTACATATTTCCGATGAATTTTCTGTACTGAATTGATGCCGACTCTTGACCAATAGATGGCGCTGTATGTCCGGAATAAATTTTATTTTATTTTTTGTAATAAAAACTATCCTATGTCCTTCCTCAAGTTCCAAACTATGTCTGTACCAAATTTCACACAAATCGGTTGAGTAGTTTAGGCGTGAAGCAAAGACAGACAGACAGACAGACAGAGTTACTTTCGCATTTATAATATTAGTTTGGATAAATGTCAAATAAACACACGATCGCCCTAAACGCCCGCTCTTCATAAATTATTTGTGATCAAGTTTGGAATAAAAAACTTTTTTGCAAAAAAATAGAACCGACTTCAAAAAAGTGAAGAATAACTTTAGCTTCAGAAGTCGGTGACAATTGTTTGATTGATTTATTAAGTTTTTTTGTCACCGACTTCTGAAGCTAAAGTTATTTTTCACTTTTTTGAAGTCGGTTCTATTTTTTTGCTAAAAAGTTTTTATTTTTCACTTTTTTGTGGTTCACTTGTGCTTACCCCTTCACAGCGTACCGGTGCGGTGGTGTGATGTTATGTTATGAACTGGTGTAAACAATAAACAGACAATAGATTTCAGCAATCCCAGTCCATTTGCTATCATTTATTGAGGAGTTCCGTTCCATATCTCCGAAGTTCGTGATCAGATCATGACAATATTTCTATGGAACCAACTTGGAAGTATACCCTTTCAAACAAAAAAAGAATTTTTCAAATCGGTTAAGGCGTTTTCGAGTTATCGGTGAACATACATAAAAAAAAAAATACATACAGTCGAATAGAGAACCTCCTCCTTTTTGGAAGTCGGTCTGTTAAAAACTAGCGTCACAATGTTTTTTTTTTGTACTAAATAGGCTTGCGTTTAGAGGTGCTCGTGGCTAAATAATAGCAGTCACTCGGGCTGATCTTTAGGTTAAGCCGTGCTTGCCTAGGTTGGTCTGTGAATGGGTGACCACCCTTATATACCGAGTTTCCTCCATGCCTCGGAAAGCACGTTTAGCTGTTGGTCCCGGCTGTCATTTGTCCATCTTTGGCAGTCGTTACAATTTGACAACCAGTCTTATTAAGTGGTGTCGTATTAGTCAGTATTAACTGGGTTGTGGAGGTTAGATAGGCAGTCGCTCCATGTAAAATACTGGTATTCAGCTGCATCCGGGTAGACTGGAAGCCGACCCCAACATAGTTGGGAAAAGGCTAGGCAGATGATGAGGTTTGCGTTTGGATGCAACTCCCCTGATGTGTAGCGATGATGCGACTTAGGGTGGGGCACGCTTGTCTAAAAGAAACCTGATTCACTCGAATTTTGAAGAAATCTTTAGACTATATTGATCGGTAAACATAAGCCACAGACTGGCGGATTGCATGCTTAACGTGGAAGCATAGTGCTTTGTTCGGGTTCGTACTTAATTCTCAACGGTCTAACCAAATAAGTATCTTTAAAAAACCCAAAATCCAAACCCAATTTAATCATAAAATCAAACGCAATTCATAAACGTAATTTTCCAGTAAACCCATAACGTTATAACATAATCGCATACTACATCTAAAACTCAGCATAATAAAAGCGAAGTAAAGCAATAAATTTAAAAGAAGCTAAGAAGACTACTTTAGTAACTTAACGCGCACTACAAGCTAAAAGCTATCCAAACTAATATTATAAATGCGAAAGTAACTCTGTCTGTCTGTCTGTCTGTCTTTCTGTCTGTCTGTCTGTCTGTCTTTGCTTCACGCCTAAACTACTCAACCGATTTGTGTGAAATTTGGTACAGACATAGTTTGGAACTTGAGGAAGGACATAGGATAGTTTTTATTACAAAAAATAAAATAAAATTTATTCCGGACATACAGCGCCATCTATTGGTCAAGAGTCGGCATCAATTCAGTACAGAAAATTCATCGGAAATATGTAAATAAATAGTAAAAAGGTATGAAAAATATAATATAATATAACTTTTAGTCCAAAAAAAATGCTCTAACGGAGTATAGATAATTGTGATCGCGCAATGGTGTCGATCGTTACACGAGTTCGGTTCATGTTATTGTTTTAATTCATCGGTAAAAAGTAAATAAATAGTAAAAAGGTATGAAAAAAAATAATATCAATATAATAAAACTTTTAGTACAAAGAAAATGCCCGAACGGAGTATAGATAAATAATCCGAGTTGTCACTATGCTCGATAGATGGCGTTGGGATCGAAATAGATCGCGCTATGATTTCGTTACACGCATTTGGTTGGGTATCGGCCGAGCGCTTCGGTACTGTCGTGGAATTGTGGATTAATCGTTTCGTAAATATAAAATTGGCTCCGTTGTATTAGTAGATTGAAAGGTTTATTTGTTGGGTTGTCTGGTTGTTGTATAATGTAAGTTTAGTTTGATCTCGATTATTAGTAGATGTCACCGTAAAATTGTCAAATACGTTATAAGTATTGTAATATCTCTAGCGATATTGTAAAATCTCGAAATATTGTCAAATGAACATACTGCTTACAACAAAACGCATTATTTTTCGTGAAATGCATGCGATGGTAGTCAACTCACGCGGTGTGGAGGGAAGGAGGGGTCCCCCTTGCCCAGTGGTACAACTCTCATGAAAAGATATTGTACCATTCCTGAGAAATACCGATTATTATAACCTAACCTTAAAACACTTTATATTCCCCTAAAAAGCGTAGTCGACGGAGCCCCTATTTCCGAGTGCAGGGTTTAAAGGAACCTAACTAACCTAACGGGGGGGTGCCCCAAGTCCCGAATATGGGGGCAGAGATACTTCCGTATGTTCAGTTGACAATAATTCGAAATTTTACAATATCGCTAGAGATATTACAATAAATAACGTATTTGACAATTTTACGGTGACATAGATACTAAAATTGTATGTCTGAATTCGTTTTAATTTTTAAATTAATTATATCGTTCCTTTTGAATTATTTAGTTTTAAGCTTGGTTATTAAGAGAATAGGTTGTAATATAATTTCTTTTAAATTGTTATCAAGTTCGTAATTCGTATTTTTTTTTAATTCTTTTGTTTTCAGTTAGTTTTCAATTTAAGTTCGGAAAGATTGTAATATTTCTTTATTTTAAGTTCTTTTTTAAACTACTCAAAAAATAAAAATAGTGTCTATCCGGATTTACGCGCTAATATCGAAAATCGGTAATGGTTATGCGAAAGGGCGATATTGGCGCCAACAAATGAAATAGTAGGCCGGATAAATGACCAAATTATGTCTGACGTAGAGGGAGATGTCATCGAGTATCTATCAGTAGATAACGTCGTGGATACCGAGCAAGTGACATCTTACCCAACAGAGTTTCTCAACTCCTTAGAGTTATCAGGAGTGCCTTCTCACAAGTTGAGGCTGAAATTTGGAGTTCCTGTGATACTGATGAGAAACCTAGATCCACCAAGGCTATGTAACGGCACACAGTTACAAGTAACCTATTTAGGACGGAATGTCATTAAAGCCGTTATTATGACTGGAATGGCAAAAGGCGAAACTGTAATTATTCCCCGCATTCCCATCATTACAACTGATTTGCCATTCCAATTCAAAAGAGTTCAGTTTCCGCTGAAAACTGCGTTTGCAATGACCATAAATAAAGCCCAGGGGCAAACGCTTAAAGTTGCGGGGGTACATCTTGAAAAAGACTGTTTCTCCCATGGACAACTCTACGTTGCGTGCTCAAGAGTGTCCAAACCACAAGACCAGATTTTTGCAAAGGATGGCAAAACTAAAAACGTGGTATACAGAAATGTCTTGGTGTAAGAAACTTTAATAATCTTTAAAGCCTAAAATAATAGAAAATTTGTTAAGGGAGAAACAGTCTTTTTTTCTGAAATGGCAAATCAAAATAATATTTTGAAAATAAGGGAAAAATAACATTTTCGCCTTTTTCGATCGGCAATAACGGCTTTAATGCCCTAAGTGAGTATACATATCTTCAATTCAAACGCAGAGCTCATTATGTTGATTTTTGAAGAGTTCCCTAGAATATTTTCCACATTTCATTTTTGAAGAGATCCCGCGAGATCGGGAACTATGTGGGTAAAACCAAAAATCTGCCGGAAGTCACTATTCCACGCGAACGAAGTCGCGGGCAAAAGCTAGTTGCATAATAAATGTGAATAAAACCGGCTTACATCTTTTTATTCCTTACTTATTCTCTCTTGAGTTTTAAGCTCAACTTGCTAAGCGTTTCAAATTTGTATGTTCCTAGAGTTCATGCTGAACAAGTACAATTACCAAGAAATGGTAGCTCAGATGTTGCGGTCCCGATTATTCGAGAACAGCGGGTCCGGTGACATAGTGAAGGTTGCGGGAATCCGTTGGATGCAAGTCGCACGGGACCGGTCAATGTGGCGACACTTGAGGGAGGCCTATGTCCAGCAGTGGACGTCTTTCGGCTGAAATGATGATGATGGGTCTAAAGTGGCCACTTTGATAGAATCATACTGATACTGCTAGCCCAAAAGTCATTCCACAGCTAAGCAAAGGCCTCTCCCCATAACTTCCAGTTATTTTTATCAAATCAAATCAAAATCAACAGTCAATGTGCACCACTGACCGTTGGTTTTATCCAGCTTGTCCCGTCATCTTTTACGAGGTCCGCCGTGACGCCCTCTGACTTTATCACCCTCCAGAAAGTAGCTATTTTGACCCAAAGTTCATTGGGCAAGCAGCAGAGATGGCTAGTCCAGTCCCACTTCAGCCTAGCGGTTTTTTGAGCAACGTCAATAATTTGTGTTGGAGCGACATGTTTCTTTTTTTCTTGACATTCAAAAGTGCCGTAGTGGTCTGATTGAAACAAATTGTTTATGTTTGAGATTGCATCCAGCTCTCGATCTTTTTGCAGTTTAAATTACATATTTTGTCAATATTAGGTATAGCCTAACTTTTTATTTATTACCTTTAAAACACGTTTCATTCACAAATGGAAAGGTAAATCGACAAACGGATACAAAGGCAAAACAAACAGATGAACTTGTTAATGGAGACATAGATAGACGGTTAGACAGTTATGTTGGCAAACAGACAGGCGGATGGATGGGTTTGTAACCAGCTATGAGATTTTATCTAAGATAACCTGTGCCCGAGGGAAAAATCCGTCGGAAAAATTTACGAACTTTTGTACAATATTCATCCTTTATTTAACTTTTTGTAGACTGAATTTTCAAACATCTTTCTTTAATACGTAACATAACATCACGCCTGTTATCCTGAAGGGTTGGGCAGTTATGTACTTGATCGCACATACGTATTTTGCCAGTTATAACCGGGCACAAATCTAGACCCTGTGGCTTCAGACCCGAGGCCTGTTCCCAGCAGTGGGAACATTATTAGGCTGATGATGATTCGCGCTTGCACCCACTAGACCAACTAAGCTTTCTTTATTTTATTACTCTTTCGTAATACAAGAAAATCTTTCAAGCTTTTAGGCCCAGCATCTGTGCGCTATCTGCCACTGAATTTAAGATTTTCCTTAAGTAATTTTCTTCATCATTTCAGTATAAAACACTACCAAAGCTAAGTGAATAGAACAAAAACTGGCTTACCCAATTAATTTACATACGTCTATGTAACCACATGTCTATTCGCAGTTTCCATAAGGAAAGCCTCTATAAAACAGCTTTCAATTACGTTGGAAACTAATGTGTGCGCGCATCTTTTATTCATAAACTTGGAGATTCTTGAGTGTCTTACTAACATAAGGAGTTAGGAATCTGTTTAGTTACGAGGGTGTTTTTTTTTTAAAGCGTTGCCTTACACTAAGATTTTATCAACTATCAACTATGCCCCAACGGAGAGCCATGTGATTGAATGTACGCATACTCAAAAGTTGACGAAATGGCATTCAATGTATGGAGATCAAAATACTCGTAGTTACAACATGGGACTTTTGTGATGTTCTTTTGTTTAGTTGTCTAAATGGGACGACAAATTTTAATCTTAGTTCCTTATGAGATGCGATGGAGCCCAATTATTTTAGACCGTACAAATATTTGTTTCGTGCGGGAATCGAACCTGTAATAGGGATAAATTAGGGCATCACTAGTTCCCGCCGAAATGACAGGAGCTAGGAGCTGTCAGAGACACTTGGCATAGACAAGGCGTTGATTAACAAGTGTAAAAGTATTAAAACACATTATTTTATGTAATCGTTGTGTAGGGAAACCTCTGACGGTAACCTCCCTATGGTGGGCAGTTAGCGCACCCTTCTTCGAAGCTTCAGAGCTATGTTGTGTGGACTGTATTTTATTGTGTTTGTAGCAATATGCCTTTGATAACGCGGCTGGTGGTGAGTGCTACTTAGAGATTTGAGGTGCGAGGTGCGTTTATAACACAGAAGTTTGTGCAGAGTACGTGCCGGGGGTGTTGAGTCAGGAGGAGGTGAAATTATACGCAGATTCCACATAAACACACTTGTATTCTTGAATATTACTATGACGCTAACACATAATTATCACACTTAACGGAGCCAGAGTTAACAATATTACGTGAACCTTTTTACTTTATTTACTTTACACTACGTACTTTTCTATGTCAATCTGACTGATGTAACTAAGCTAATTTAACAAGAATATCACACATAATACAGAAATATACAATTGTTTTACGCGACGCGCTGGCCAGACATTACGACCACTAAAGCGGGCTAAGTTTTGCGGGAACAAGACTCTCTATCCCTCGTGTCTAGGGCTTTTAAACTGGTGAGAGGGGCATGAGGCGAGGGAGCGGGTGCATTCCCATATCGACCTATGACATCGATCCGCACCCCCGCTCATGCCCTTCACCCCCGCGTGACACGGCGTTGGCGACGAATTTACTTCACGAACCTTCGCGGGACACGGCGCTGTCCACAATCGTACTTCACGAGCTCCCGATCTTGACCAATAGCATTGCACAGCACTGCTCCTTCACCATATTTGGTAATGAATTTCCAAAAAGTAGACTTGTCCGCGCGTCATCAGGTAGGTGTGGCCTACACTCTTACGTCACAGTGCTGTACATAGAGATAGGTCGGGGGCCCGGGAACGCTAGAAAGATTTAATCACAGGTTGGACTTAACATTACGTCCTAAAAAATCTTATCACTAACGCTTATCAACTAAGTTTACGTGAACGCGATCGTGCCTCCGTAACATTCCCACCCCCTGTAAGAGGATCCCAACCGATTACAACTTTGGAGTAGTAGGAAGCACGATCACCTTCACGACGGGCCGACGCAGGACCCCATGCCGTGTCCTTATATCTACCACACGGATAACATTGTCTTTCGCGTGATACACTTTGCACACTACACCTTTCGTCCACTGATTTCGCGGCCGGAGTTCGTCCACCACTATCACTATGTCGCCTTCCTTGATCCTCGACGCGCCCTCGGTCCACTTTTGACGGACCTGCAGCGTCGGCAGGTACTCCCGGAGCCACCGCCGCCAGAACGTATCGGCCAGTGCGCTGACTCGGCGCCACTGACTGCGCGCGTCCACGTCGCGCGGCTGGCTGTCGGCGAACGGTGTGTCGCCCGATGCTGTCCCCAGGAGCAGATGGTTGGGCGTCAGGACCACTGGATGCTCGCTGTCGCTGGACACGTAGCAGAGTGGCCGGCTGTTAATCACCAGCTCGGCCTCCGCGAGCAGCGTGAGCAAAGTCTCTTCTCTGGGTGCTCTCTCGCACAGCGTGGCTCGCAGCGCGATCTTCACGGAGCGCACCAGTCGCTCCCAGCACCCTCCCATGTGTGGTGCGGCAGGAGGGTTAAAATGCCACTCGATGCCGCGTGATGTGGCTTCGTCTTGCAGTTTGCGCTTGTCGAGCGCCCGAAACGCCGCCCTCAGCTCGTTGTCGGCGCCGACGAAGTTCGTACCCCGGTCGGAGTAAAGGTGTGCAGGGCGCCCGCGGCGCGCGATCAGGCGTCGCAGGGCCAGGATGGCCGAGTCTGTGCTCAGGCTGGCAGTTAGTTCTAGGTGCACGGCGCGTGTGGCGAGGCAAGTGAATAGTGCCCCCCACCGTTTTTCTCGACGTCGCCCGATGGTCACCTCCATGGGCCCGAAGTAGTCGACGCCCACGTGGACGAAGGCACGCCTGGTGTTGGTAAGGCGCGCGCTCGGAAGGTCGGCCATCTTCGGTTGTGACGGCTGCGCCCGGCGTAGGCGGCAGACTTGACAGTTGGTTGCCGCTCGGCGCACCGTCGGCCTCAAGTGGAGCACCCAGAACTTCTCTCGAACATTGTTTACGACGGTCTCGTGGTTGGCATGCAGGGCTGCCACGTGATAGGTCATCACCAGCTTCACAGTCAGCGGGTGTCTCCCGTCCAGGATTACGGGGTGTCGTGCGCCAAAGGGGAGCTCTTCGCACGCTCCCAGTCTGCCTCTGACGCGCAGCAGACCGTCGTCAGTTAGTATGGGGTCGACGCCACGCAGCTTGCTGCCTCGCGACACAGGCCGCGCCGCACGAAGGTCTCGCAGCTCATCCGCAAAGGAGTCCATCTGCATCTCGCGCAGCAGAAGGAGCTCGGCGTCTCGCAGGTCTTGCGCGACGAGCTGCGTCGTCTCGCGGCGACGGCGGCAGCGGTTGATGAATGCCAGCGCGCGCGCAAGCGAGCGCACGGCCAGCGTCCACGTCGACACCCTCTCGTGGTCCAGCAGGGGCGGCGCACGCTGTGGCGCCGCGACGAGTACTCGCTGGACCCGTTCTCTGGCCGCTTCCGGAGACTCCTCCTCAGCCGCCGGTAGTCCGGTTCCTTGACTAGCCGGCCATTGAGACTCTGGAAAACGCAAAAACAAGGGGCCAGTACACCATTCTTTGCTATTTTTAGGCCAGTCCAGCCTGGTCGCCTTATCTGCCGGATTCTCCGCAGAAGGGACCCAGCGCCAGCTGCCTCTTTCAGTTAGTCTATCAATTTCAGCTAACCGATGTGAAACATACTTTTGGAATTCATACGCGTTCGAATTTATCCAGGTGAGGACTGTTTTACTGTCAGTCCAATAGACTTTCCTACTGATGGGCAACCCTAATTCCTTCTCAACGGTGTCACCCAGTCTACTTGCTAATACTGCGGCCTGCAGCTCCAGCCGGGGAATGGACACAACCTTTCGAGGCGCCACCCTAGCTTTGCCCAACAGCATGGCGACCTCCCTTTCCCCGGCCGCGTTGGTACCTACCAGATACGTCACCGCGGCGTATGCGGCCTCACTAGCATCACCGAAAGTATGCAATTCTAATTTACAATCTACTCTAATATTGTACCACCGTGGTACCTCAAAATCTGGTAAATAAATTAAGCTACCTAACCATTCAAACCACAGGGCCGCCTCTTTTTCTCTGAGCGGTTCATCCCATCCAATCCCTGTGCCCCAAACCCGTTGCATCAACATCCTAGATTGTATTATGCATGGGTACAATAATCCTAGGGGGTCAAAAATTGACATTATGAAACTTAAAAATTGCCTTTTCGTAGGTACAATTGTTCCTGAAACAAGTTCCGTAGGTAACCTTTTAAACGAGAGGTCAAACGCGAGCGAGTCCGGCCCTGGAGCCCATATCATACCTAATGTTCGCTCGACGTCACCCTTATCTAGCGCTACTCTATCCGGCATGGTATTCCTAAGCTTTGTTTTCAACTCAGGTGAGTTAGTGACCCACCCCCGTATGTTGAACCCGCCCGAGGCGTTTATCCGGGTCACTGACTCGATGAGGTCATTGGCCTCTTCCATCGACCAAGCGCTATCTAAATAATCGTCCATATAAAATTTGGACTCTATCGCTTTGACTGCCCTAGGACAACCGTCCTCGTACTCCCTCGCGTTCCTATTGAGGACATAGATGGCGGACGTCGGAGACGAGACAGCACCGAAGATCATAGAGGTCATCACGTACACGTCTGGCGGCTCCCTGGACCGGGCGGGACCGCCCCACAGGAAGCGTTGCGCGTGTTGATCCTCAGGTCTTATTTTAACTCGCAGAAACATGTCGGCGATGTCTCCCGCGAACGCCACTGGGCCTATCCTAAACCTCAACAGAACCCCTATCAGCGAGTTGAGTAGATCCGGACCAGTCAACAAATTGTCATTAAGACACGTACCATTAAATGACGCCGCTGCGTCAAAGACCAATCGTAACTTTCCCGGTTTGTTGGGATTCGTTACACCAAAATGCGGTAGGTACCACACTGCCTTACTATCCGTTTTTATCTCGTTTGCCTCTAACTTCCGAGCATAGCCCTCTGTTATCAACCGATCAATCTGTTTACAATAAGCCTCCGCGAACGTTTCATCTCGGCGCATACGTTTTTCAATACCGCATAAACGTTGCAACGCCTGCCCGTAATTGTCAGGCAATGTCGTTGACTCGCGTTTCCACAAGAGACCTATCTGCCACTGATTGCCTTCATTTATTCGACAGGCGGTCGAATCTAAAATAGTCACAGCTCGCGTGACGTCATCGTGCTGACGTAATTTAGCTGATATACCTATTGACTCTAAATCAAACTGTGACTTCACTAAGTTATGAAGGTCGGGGAGGGAGGCCGCCATACAGTTTATACTTTCCCCGCTACTGAAGGAATTACTTGGTCCGTGAATGACCCAACCTAGTTTAGTTAGAGAGGCAACTGGCTTACCGGATCTTCCTCTTCGGATCTCCCGGCTGACCAACAGCTCCCAGTTGTCCTGGCCCAACAGTAGCAGCGGCTTGGCGTCCCTCATTTCTGCGCATCCCAGGTCGCGCAGGTGGGCGTTGTCCCGGATTACCGAAACACCGACGGTCTGAGGAGGTAAATCGAGATTAGAAATAGTGCGGCACCTTATCTTCCGTTTCTCACCGCTTGGTCCAGTGACGTCACAGCTCACCAGCCGTGATCGTTTATCACATACGCTGTGCCCGCGTGCTGTCTTCAGCAACAGCGGCATAGTGGGCCCCGCCATATCCTTTGCGAGCTCACTATCGATAAGCGATACCGTCGCGCCGTCATCCAGGAGCGCGTAACACTCGATATCTTCACCGCCCTTGCTACCTACTGATACCGGTAACACCTTCAATAGGGCCGATGTGTGCATGCCACTGATATTAGTTACACGTTCCTGCTTGCCCTCACTCTTATCACTGACGTCGCTCTTATCAGTGCTGTCCTTCTTATCAAAGTGAAGCAATGTGTGATGACTGTAATCGCATTCCTTGCAGCGAGGCGCTTTACAAAACTTTTTAGCATGAGATGACGATAAACACTTAAAACACAGTTTATTTGTTTTTATGAGTTCCCACCGTTTGTTTACATTTTCACTAAGAAACTTATCACATTTTGATAACACGTGAGATTGCTGGCACAAAACGCACTTTATGTTCTTGATTTTAGGTTCACTTTTGCTTGACTTTGTCGAGTCACTTTGCACATGTACTCGGTGCGTCTTTGAGTGCTCGGAGCCGGTAGGTAATTTGCGAGTTGTTTTATTTGTTGCTTTCGTAGTTGACGCGCTATTATCCAACTGGTTGTGATACGATGATACGCGGGCTTGATATGCTAGGTAATCTGATAATATGCGCATATTAGGTGATATTCTCAAGTCTATCCCGATATTGTCGTCTAATTTCATTGCGTATTCACCGTATTTCGCTCTCTGGGTCGGGGTTAGTTTTTCTAGCAGTTCGTTAACTAACTGGGGGTTATTAATGTATCCCTCCGCGCGTATATGTTTCAACAGAGATACGCAATTACGCACTGTGGTTGCCAACTGTCTGAACTCGCGACCGCTCTCACTGACTTTAGGTAGATTTCTTATTTTACCTAGCGCGCACTGTAAAATCAAGATAGGGTGGCCGTATTCCTCGTCTAACACTTTCATTATTTCTGACGGGTCAATCGACGTACGTAATAAGTCTTCTACGGCCGCCTTTGCGTCGCCTTGCAACGATGTTCTTAATCTAGCTAAGTTTTCGTATGGTTTGAACTCATAATTTTTAGTGGTTTCCCAGTACATACTTTTGAATGATAACCACTCTGCGGGATCTCCAGAAAAATGCGGTAGCTCATATGCTTGCCTCGTAATTGGTCTCGGGTGTGCTAGTTGTCTGATCGCGTCCGCCAGCTGGCTCACCTCGTCTCTTCTTCCAGGTCCTAGTGAACCGCGCAACATAGGTTGGTCGACCTCTCCGTACTTCAACTGCCGCGCTCTGGCGACCGGAGTGGCGTGACCTGCGTGATCGCTAGGTGGACGAAAGTGGGCCCCTTGACAAGCCGGCGTGGCACTCGCCGACGCGACCGGAACGGTGTGCACGAATCTGCCCGATATAGGCGCGCATTCTACACTGTTTTCACATTTATCAGTAATCTGGATTGTACTCACATTTTGATCCGACGCACTGTGGAGTTGTGCTCCTGTTACCTGACCCGGAGCACTCACGGCCGGCGCACATGGCGGGGTTGTGTCGACCCACTCCGCCACGCACCGCGTCGTTCCCTCGTCGGACCCGCAGCTCACCGAATCGTCAATCTCCTCGTCCGCGTCTATCTCGGCGAGGTCGGCTTCGAGCTTCTTCCTGATGAGCTGTTCCCGCAACTTCACCAGTTCGCGCTCCGCTTCGTATTCCACCTTCTTCCGTAGGCACTCCGCGCTTCTGCGGCTGTGCCTGGTGGACGCTCTGCTGTGTGCCGACGACCGTCGCTCACCCGTTTCAGCCCACGCCGCCGACGGTGCCATTGTGGTTCTTCGATCAGTGTGGTCTATGACGCGGCCACCCAACAATGGTATGCGCGGCGCCGGCGTGGACGACCCCGTCGGCACGACGGACGGCGAGCATGGCATGCCCGAGTCCGTGATCGTGACGTCCTCATCATCTCGTGACGTCATTCTTCTGGTCTGACTCCTTGTCGTCATAGTACACCTCTGACTCATGGTACT
This sequence comes from Xestia ashworthii, assembly GCA_950022955.1. Taxonomy (NCBI): domain Eukaryota; kingdom Metazoa; phylum Arthropoda; class Insecta; order Lepidoptera; family Noctuidae; genus Xestia; species Xestia ashworthii. The sequence goes on along the minus strand of OX465551.1, from coordinate 2,518,887 downwards.
TGCACTCTGGGGTACTCTGCACTTATAAACCGGATCCGGCTCGCAAGGACCAAAAATTGTAGGGAAACCTCTGACGGTAACCTCCCTATGGTGGGCAGTTAGCGCACCCTTCTTCGAAGCTTCAGAGCTATGTTGTGTGGACTGTATTTTATTGTGTTTGTAGCAATATGCCTTTGATAACGCGGCTGGTGGTGAGTGCTACTTAGAGATTTGAGGTGCGAGGTGCGTTTATAACACAGAAGTTTGTGCAGAGTACGTGCCGGGGGTGTTGAGTCAGGAGGAGGTGAAATTATACGCAGATTCCACATAAACACACTTGTATTCTTGAATATTACTATGACGCTAACACATAATTATCACACTTAACGGAGCCAGAGTTAACAATATTACGTGAACCTTTTTACTTTATTTACTTTACACTACGTACTTTTCTATGTCAATCTGACTGATGTAACTAAGCTAATTTAACAAGAATATCACACATAATACAGAAATATACAATTGTTTTACGCGACGCGCTGGCCAGACATTACGACCACTAAAGCGGGCTAAGTTTTGCGGGAACAAGACTCTCTATCCCTCGTGTCTAGGGCTTTTAAACTGGTGAGAGGGGCATGAGGCGAGGGAGCGGGTGCATTCCCATATCGACCTATGACATCGATCCGCACCCCCGCTCATGCCCTTCACCCCCGCGTGACACGGCGTTGGCGACGAATTTACTTCACGAACCTTCGCGGGACACGGCGCTGTCCACAATCGTACTTCACGAGCTCCCGATCTTGACCAATAGCATTGCACAGCACTGCTCCTTCACCATATTTGGTAATGAATTTCCAAAAAGTAGACTTGTCCGCGCGTCATCAGGTAGGTGTGGCCTACACTCTTACGTCACAGTGCTGTACATAGAGATAGGTCGGGGGCCCGGGAACGCTAGAAAGATTTAATCACAGGTTGGACTTAACATTACGTCCTAAAAAATCTTATCACTAACGCTTATCAACTAAGTTTACGTGAACGCGATCGTGCCTCCGTAACACGTTGTTTATTTTCAACATCGAAACATTACATGGCGCAGCCGGAAAAGGCCTGACATCAAATAGTGATAGTCTATTACAGAACCTGGAACTCATAGCGCAGCAGTCAATCGCTTAGCTTTTGCGCCAACCGTGTACGTATAACGTTCTCATGTCTAGGACACAGGCTCCCAAGCTATGAGAGGTAGAGGGCTGTTTTGCACCTGGCGGGACTAGTGCAAGTTTATAGATGCCACGTGTCTTAAAATGTATGTACAGACAGGGCTCTGTCACTCCGTGGATATTGAATATGCAAGTTCGGTAGGGCTGTCACGCTCCAGCCGAGCGTACGTATGCCGCAATAATCTTTCGCGCTCTTTCGACTGGTCGCTTGCGTGTCGCGTGTCGCATACCTACACGTATTTCTTGTTTGTTAACTGACTGATTTATTGATCATTAATCATTATTGGTGAAAATGACAAGCCGGATAAACTGTTGCGTGTATGGATGTTTAAATACATTTAAGAAATGTAGAAGAAAAATTGAGGAGGCAAGAAATATATGAGACATAATATTTAAGTAAAACAATTGTAATTATGTAAGTTTTAATTCATATTTAAATAATAACACATTAAAATACAAATTTGTTAGTAGTATTTTATTTTTAGTATTTGTGGCAACCCTACCGAAAGACGCCGAATAACATACGCTAACGCGTGGCGCCAGGGCACAATTTAGATCGAGCGCGCCCAGTTTAGGTATTTAAAATGTTGGCTTTCTTCAAGATCAAAGGAGTGCAATTTCTGTACGCTAGTACTAATATCTATTCTGTGGTATAGCTCTAAGTCCCATTTACTTAAACTTTATTGAACCATCTATATTTTAAAGCATAAAAGATATCCTTTCAGCCATTTTTAATACACACTTTAAACCCTCGCAACCGCAACCTTTTGAAACCCTGCCAAGAATCCACCTTAAAGATCCGACGTTTCCCATTTGGCAACTATTTCCTATTTCATACATCTTCAGGTCTAACCTAGATTTAGAGACTATTCATTCCAGTGTGTAGTCTCGGCACGAAACTGCGGTTTTCAATTTGCTAACATGTTGCCTGAAACATTGTGGGACTTACCCAAGGATGTTTCACGAGATTGTGTCATGTGGGCGTTACTTTTAGGTTGAGTTTTACATAGATACAATGAACTCACCGCTGAATATCACCTGCAGCGATCCTTACATACTCCCTTTGCTTCGTAATACGTTCATAAATCTGTTCATAGTACACGCACTCCGGTTCCAAGAATTACACACCTTGAAGAATATCAGCAATAAGGTTAGTATAAATCCTTTCTAGGCATTCCTTTCTGGTGTTTCAACTCACATCTGAAATTTTTAACGTGACGCAATAATATTCAGTGGAAAGGACTTGGTTTACAATTCTGTGTTATAATAAAAACTTCAAAGTAAAATCAGTCTTTCTAGAAGATTTGACAAACTGTTTTATTGTCACAGGATAAGTTGCTCAACTCTTTGATCTTAGAGTTTCTATTTGCGAACGCTCAGTGTTGGTGAATCAAGGTTCGAACCTCAATCAGGAAGTGTTATTGACTGTATTGGGTTTACCCACTATAAAATACATAGTAAGCAGCAGCCTAATTTCTAGATTCTGAGTAGGGTTAGTCGGGAGCGATCACTATTTATATGGTGGACCTAAAAGATATATATACAGGAAACTCTCTACTATGTATGTACACAATACTTGCAATCATGAAAAAAAAACATGCGGGGCAGTCTTTGGGGGTCGGCTACGAGTTTTCGTTTTGCTACAAAGTGTTAGGTGACGGTAACGCGAGTTCCGTGTTTTTGTTCACTAAAAAACGGCTTAACGCGCTAACGAGTCTTTTAAGCCTGTTACATGAAAACGGATTCATTGCTTTAAAATATCTTTTTTGTGTAGTGGTCACACTGATTTTTCTTAGCTGTGAAGTTTGTCTTTGACAACTGACACTTTCCGACTTAGATTTTTAGAAGAATGGCGTGTTTTGGATCGCCTGAGAATAAATCCGAATAAACGGATTGCAGGACACGGCTAAATAGGCCAATAAATGGTGACTGCCGGTAGTCCTACATAGTTCCCAATGGGATTTCGTTTTATTTCGATGGTAAGCGAGTTCTTCGTATTTTCCAACACAAATTCAAATTGTGTTTGCGTAATGGCTGACGCTCATCGTTGCAAATATTCCATTGTTCCAGGAATCAAACTCTTATTGAACTATTTTGGTTGCCCTGCATAGAAAAGACAGCCCTTTGTATTTTGAAGGCAACAGTGAGTAGTATATTTGATAGAAATTCTCGAAGGCGTACGTCGCCATTTTTTTTTTGATAGTACGCTCATCTAACAAAATTGTTCATATTTTCAGCCCAATGAGGTGTTTCCTTTCACCCGTTAAAATTTTGGACGCGCGGCTCCTACCAAACTCACCTGGGACGCACGCCTGAGTTGCAAGGACCAATGAGATGATCATCATGTGTCGTGGGCTGGTCTTTTCCGCCCTTGGTATTTTTTTAACTATCTAAAAGTGCAATAATGACCATCTTTCTCTTTAAATACTCACCATTAATTAATGCTCGCTATATAATACTCGCGTTTGCATTATAAAAATAATTACCTTACATGTAGTTCTTAGGAAGAAATCTTCAATTGTTTTATTTTTAGTCCAGCAGCCTACGGGCAATAAAGATAGATTTTTTACTTGTATGGTCGATTTTTATTGATGCCCCCCACTAGCAGATTAATGGTTCTTAAAGCCTGCTGCTCCAACTATCCGTAAGCATGGTGCGTACTCTGGCGCCCGAGATTCTCTTTAAAACTTATTTTTTTGAGTACACACACTTTTTATTCAATTGTTTACTTTAACCCAGCTTTTATTTAGGGTGACACAATGGACTTTTGGTTGGATTACTGGGATAGACAACTTATGAAATGTGGGTGCACGAGTACTATATTATATGTCAGCGTAACATTGTAAAAACCGTTAGGTTGTAATATAACTAGCGAGATTGTAAACTCTCGAAAGGTTTTCAACGCATACTGCTTACAATTTAACGTATAATATTTTTCGGTAGATTACAACCTATCGAATTGAAACCGTAATATTGTGAAATGTATGCGATGGACGTCAACTCGCGTGGTGTGGGGCAGGGGGAGGGAAGGAAGGGTCCCCTTTGCCCCATGGTACCACGCTCATGAAAAGATAAAGTACCATTCCTGAGAAATACCGATTAATATAACCTAACCTCAAAACACTTTATATTCTCCTAAAAAGCGTAGTCGACGGAGCCCCGCTACGCGGGGCCCCTATTTCTGTCTGCAGGGTTTAAAGGAACCTAACTAACTAACCTAACGTGGGGGTGCCCCAAGTCCCGATTATGGGGGCAGAGATACTTCCGTAGCATGCATTTCACAATATTACGGTTTCACTTCGGTAGATTACAATCTACCGAAAAATAATGCATTACATTGTAAGCAGTATGCTCAGTTGACTATATTTCGAGTGTTTACAATCTCGCTAGAGAGATTACAATCTAACGTGTTTGACAATTTTACGGTGACATATATAAACTTGTGCTTACCCCTTAGGTGAATGCGTCGTACCGTTTCTAATTACTCTCTTTCATGACAGCACAAGCTTTTCTTGATAAGAAAGTGTTATTTATTCCCCTCTTAACAATAAATTATTTAATTTACTAGATTCTCTTGGAAAGCAACTTATTTCTCACTGTCGAAGCTACAAGGAGTACTTATTTCGTACTACCCTCTTCTTTAATTGGAAAAGCGATGTACTAATTAATTTTTCAGGATTAAGACATTAAGAATACCTTGGAGTTTTCTACTGATAAATTCATTCTAATATTATAAAATAATATGGATTTAGATATCTATAAATAGACAAAATTATTGGATACTTTTTATCCGTAGTATGTTCCCGTGGGCTAATTTCCGACATTTACACGAGCCAAGACGCTGGTAAAATACAGGGTGTAAACCACCTCATTAACACCTCACTAAGCCGTCAACGAAGCATTCTGGTCATCAAACTAAATAACTTTACGCAAAAATTATTGCTGGGATTTTACTTTTTATTTTGGGGTGAAAAATCATGTTTTGTGGTAGAACTTAATGTTACGCACTTAAAAGAGATGGATTGATTTAATATTACGGGGGTCGTATAATAATAAAAACTAATAATAAAAAAAACATGTCAGACAGTTGGAACTTTGACCTCCAATATCTCCGTAACTAGAAGGTATGTTGTAGAACAAAAAACTGATCGTAATGACGGGGAGAACAAGTAGAGAACCCTATACAATTTTCAGTCCCCTGGATGTTTTGAGGAGTAAACTACAAAGAGAGTGGTTGTGGGTGGCGTAATACATTTAAAAACTTTTAATGGCCAGCACAGCAGCTGGTAGGTAAATTAATTAATCAAAGTAATAAAATGTACTGTTAACGTACGGTCGAACAAGCTATTTGGTTTACAGTTTAACCCACAAATTACATTGTAAAAATAAATGTAAACCAAATTAATAGCTTGTTCGACGAGACCGTACACAGGTATTTCCTCTTCTACAAATCTCGTGAACAAAATTAGATTTGCTGTAAAAAAAAAACAAATTTTTGGTTGAGCTCGCCATTGTACATAAGCTACATTTTTGGATTTTTTATGTGTATTTTTTATTTTGCTGACAAAAAGAATAGGGATAGGTGCATTCATATTGCTATCTGAGCTTAATACTAGTATAATGGAGTACCTGCTTGTCTGATCTCCCCAACTTAGACAAAATACTTTTTGCCTAGATTATTTATTTTCATTTTTCAAGGTCTATAATGGCACATGTGGTTTACAATACGGTTTACAAACGATCTTATTCTATTTGTACACCAATCATGATTTATTTCGATTCACAGGTAGCTGTCGCCTTTACAAACATAATATTAAAACATGTTGCTACATTTCATTAACTGTCAGCGAAGTAGACACAATAGTTAAACAATGGGCGTTACGGTCAGGCTTGACAGATCAAGGGTTTTTCTATTTTTTACTATTTAAAAATGATTTAACTTACTTATAACTAAATATTCAACGACGGGTATGTGCAAGTCTTAGTATGGACCCACTTTCTCATGTCTCCTTTACTAATTGTAAAGGAGACATGAGAAAGATATGGAGTAATATAAATAGCTGGCTTGGTAGGTCTAAATTAGGAGTGGATTCTGTAATAGAGAAGTATTTACTTAAAAATGAAACATTGCAAAATATCTGTAACAATTTCTGTGAATCCTTTACGAGGGAAATCGATTTGATTAAACATAAATGTAAACACAATTTTTTGGACAGGACGAGCTATGTAAATGACTGTAATTTAAGTTTCCGATTCAAAAAAGTCCTACCAAAGGACGTTAAATTTGTTATAGAAAAATTAGACTGCAACAAGTCGCCGGGGCCAGATGGTATTAAAATTAAAGATTTAAAACAAATTAAAGAACAAATTAGTCCAATAATAGCATATTTTATCAATATTAGTGTTAAAAACTCTCAATATCCAGAAGAACTTAAAAAGTCTATTGTAAGGCCAATATATAAACAGGGATCGCTTCAGGATTACAGCAATTATAGACCTATAGCAATACTTAATACGGTAAACAAAATTTTTGAAAAAATTATAGTTAAACAACTCACCAACTTTTTAGAAAAAATAATATTTTAAGCGAGGTTCAACACGGTTTTAGAATCAATAGGAGTACTGCTACAGCACTGGAGAAATTTACCGATGAAGTCAATAATCATCTTAATGAAAATAAAATTGTTATGGTTATATTTATAGACTTCAAAAAAGCGTTTGATACATTGGACCACAGCGGCTTGTTGCAGGCCATGAATGAATGCGGCATTAGGGGTCCCATGAATGCATGGTTTAGCAAGTACCTAGACCAAAGGTCACTTAAAGTATGTGTCAGTGGAACTGAAAGTGTACGGGGCGACATTAAATTCGGAGTTCCGACTGGGTCAGTATTTGGGCCATTGGGATATATTATGCACGTTAATAGCATGTCTAATGTATTAAGGAAATGTAAGGCATTTATGTATGCTGATGATACTTGCTTGGTTTATAGCCATAATAATGTAGATGTAATACAGCAAGATATCCAAAACGATTTTGACAGGATCGTTCAGTGGGCACATGATAATGGCATTATAATTAACATAGATAAAACCAAGTGCATGCTTATTCACTCGCCGTACCATAGAAATAAAAATAACTTGTTGACAGTGGGAGTGAAAGGTCATTCATACGAATGTCTGCATAACAACAAACTAAGTTGTCTATGTTCATATTTAGAAACAGTTACATCATACAAGTACCTAGGATTAGTCATAGATAACACATTCACTTGGAATCTGCATGTCAACAACGTTTGCAATAAGCTAAGAGCCATTTTGGGTAAATTAAAGTCTCTTAAACATGCTTTCAACAGAAAACTATTGTATACTTTATATTATGCACTGGCTGACTCAGTTATTGAGTATGGGTTGGGTGGATATGGCCTTACGTTCCCTACACACTTAAATAAGATCAAGTATCTTACAGATACGGCTACTTAAATTACTTGTAGATAAAAAAACTAAAAAAAGCTTAAATAAAAACTATGAAAAACTATTCAAAATTTGTAAAATACTTCCGGTCCATAATAAAAGTAAACTAAATATCTTGACAGAACAATTTAATAATGAATATTACAAGGAGGAACGTAGGCATATGTACCCAACTCGTTTATCTAAAAAGAAGACGCTTGTTGTTCCTAAAGTCACTAACTACTTTGGTAAGCGCACAAGAAAATATGTGGTACCGTCATTAGTGAATGACCTACCCCCACATCTGATATCGCATGTTAAATCTAAACAGCAACTTAAAAATGTTCTTAAAAAACATTACCTGTCATTGTGTCCATAGCAGAATTGTCTAATTTTGTATGTATGGACAATAGCATGTTAATTTAATTTAATTTTTTCTTAGGTGTAAAATGTGTTTCTTTCTATAAACTCACTTCCCTTCGATGGGTATGTTACTTTATAATAAAAAATCGAAATTTGTTAAAATTATATTGTGAAACGAGAACAACTGCCGACAAACTGTTTTGCAGTTTGGCAGACTTTTTATATGTAATATTTATACAGATTTTGAATAAATAAATAAAAAAAAAAAAACATAAGTTTTAAAATGTTTCACAGTACAAAATGATTGCCTAGATTATTAAGCAATATCTTAATATTATATTGTCTAGGTTTTCTTGTTTTTATGGTTAACAACTTCTTTATTATTAAATTTACTAATGTATCAATGCAGAGAATGTGTATTTAAAACATACGAAGTAACCAAAGGTCATGATGCGTAGGTCTTGCTACGCGGCGTAGCAAAGAGCTACGAGTTTCGTAGCAAAGAGTTACAAGTTTCGTAGCAGGCCTCCTAATGTAGTGAAGTCTACCTGATGTCACCGTCAGTATGACCAAGCATGGAAAAGAGGTATATTTGTATTTTTAACCGACTTCCAAAAAGGAGGAGGTTCTCTATTCGACTGTATGTATTTTTTTTTTTTTTTTTTTTTTTTTTTTATGTATGTTACCCGATTACTCGAAGACGCCTAAACCGATTTGAAAAATTCTTTTTTTGTTTGAAAGGGTATACTTCCAAGTTGGTCCCATAGTCGCCAAGTCGGGATCTGATGATGGAATCTTGGCGAAATCGAGGGAACTCTTCAAATTTTATAGGATAACGTACAGCAATTTTTATATTTTCTACAACAAGTGAAGCATTTGCGTTTGATAAGAACCATTCTACCATCAGATCTGATGATGAAGCCAAGAGTCACGGAACTCCATAATGAGGCAATGTATCCTAGTCGTGTTTGGGCTTGTTGTAATTGTAACGGTATGCACTTTCCATGTGAACCACTAAAAAGTGAAAAATAAAAACTTTTTTGCAAAAAATAAAACCGACTTCAAAAAGAAAAAGTGAAAAATAACTTTAGCTTCTGAAGTCGGTGACAAAAAAATTAAATCAATCATACAAACGTCACCGACTTCAGAAGCTAAAGTTATTTTTCACTTTTTCTTTTTGAAGTCGGTTTTATTTTTTGATAAATAATTTACTTCACTGTGCCTTTCCTGTTCTTGATATAGATAACAATATACGAAAATAAAGTACGTGTATGGTTAAAAAAAATATAAATTCTATTCGAACTTTCTACTTTTCCGGAACGTACAAGGTTTTGAATACAAATTGTTACTTACACGCGCTCTATATTTAAATGTGCTGATAAACTCTGAGTTATCTTAAACAGAAACTTAAAATGTCACTTACGGGATATATTCTTCTTCTTCTTATATCTTCTTCTACTTTCTTCTTCCTTTTTTCTTCTTCTTATACATACTTTTTTTTTCTTAGCCTGGCGTGTGTCCTACTGCTGGGTAAAGGCCTACCCTCTCTGCTTCAAAACTTCTCTATCTTGTGTGACATCCGATCGTCACACCACCTTCGCCGCGGTCTACCTCGACGGCGATTTCCTCCGTCAGGCGTCCAGTGAGTGACGATCTTTGCCCACCTCTCCGGGTGCATTCTTACTACGTGGCCAGCCCACTCCCACTTTAGCTTGGCTGTTTTTTCTTCGACATCTGCAACCTGAGTTGTAGAACGTAGGATGGACATACTAAAAAATAAAAAAGGCTTTATTATACTACCTTATTTCAAACTTACATAATAATATGAACAATAAAGAACAAGTTTAAATTAAATTAACTATTTGTTTACACTTATTTTTAAGTTTTACCTAAGTAGTAGTCGCCTCCTCTGCGTAGGCCTCCCCCATTATCCTCCACACATTTCTGTCCCTGGCTTGGGTCATCCAGTTCGGTCTAACTTTCTCCTTGAAAATGTCTTCCCACCTTTTCTTTGGCCGACCTTTACTTCTGGTTTCGTCTCTGGGTATCCATTCAGTCGCTTTCTTGGTCCAGCGGTGGTTTTCCATTCTGCAGATATGGCCCGCCCATGCAGTTCCACTTAAGTACCCTTATTCTTTTAACAATATCCATGACTTTTGTTTCCTGCCTGATAGCTTTATTGTTAACCCTATATTTTTGTTTTATTCCTAGCATTCTTCTTTCCATTCTCGTCTTCCTTTTTCAAGGACCAGGTCTGGCACCCGTACGTTAAGCATGGAAGAATTGTTATTTCGTAGAGCTTTTTCTTTGTATGTATTTTTACTTGTTTATTTTTCATTATCTCCTAATAACTCCAGTATCTCTTCCATGCCATAGAACTGGTGGACATATTACTGTCTATAAAAGGGGTTACCATAGGACAACAGCACGCAGATGAGGAAAAAGGATGTCTTCTATTTCTAGTTTAAATACGCTTATGACGTTATTTTCCACTTATTTAGTGCCTTTTTTGAAGTCGGTTATATGTTTTGTAAAAAAGTTTTTGTTTTATCCTTTTATTTTATATACCTAGAAGTTATACATCATCCACATAGACGACGAAGTAGAAATACACATATTAGATGATAACTTATAAAGTACCGAAGCAAATTTACTGAAAAAAATTATGGGTGGTGCCACATAACGGCTGGCCACAGCCGGCAAGAGGTGAGTGGTAAAAACAAATGGTTAACAACATACGAAGATTGCCACAGCTACCGGTGACGCACACTGTGGCATACTTCATGGAGGATTTGTCCATCTCCTTTTATTTATATTTCGAGTCAGTTTCCCGTATTAAATGAAAAAGAATCACTTAAATCGAACCAGTAATCACGGAGAAACAAATGTGAAAATATAATAAAAGTGATGCTGGTGGAATACATAACCTCATCCGTATTATGAAGTCGTTTGAAAAGAATACAAAAAATAATATTCTACAGTTACACACACCACAACTAAGCATTGAGTGAATTTGAAATCATCCACTGTTATTTTTGTAAACCTAACTTTTTTTTTATATTATTTATTTATTTTGAAGCTTAATTTGCTACTTTCATTAACAAATGCGTATTAGAACATTAAAAATAAATAAACGTTGCTTTAAACTATCATTTCTATTCTAATTTTTGGTTTTAATCAGCATTCTCATGTAACTCGCACATAATATAAATTAAATGATTTCTTTTGTTTTTTCATTTATTCGTTGAATTGGAAAGGACTTGGTTATTGTACAGGTAAGAATTTTTAAATAACAAGCGACAGGCCCAGTTTTGCACGGGTGCATGTTTTTTTTTTAATATAAAAAAATGTTTTCTCCCACAAAGTACAGTTAAAATATACAGGTGTTACAAATATTGGAGGTACAAAGGTTTGTGGGAGTCGGGAAATCAAACTAGGACACCCTGTGCTATGGACTCCTGGCCCCCATGTAATGCATCATGTACAGCTATCGTGTACACTCCCACCTGATAACCACTAAGCTAATTTTTGCTTGCACTCGCAACGTAGGAACGCTCTCTAGCCCCATTTTTTTTTTCGAATGGTAAATCATCAAATGACTTCTCCCACTCTGGGCGGAGCGGGGGGGAGTGTCAGTGTTTATCTATGTTCCCTATAAAATAGGGAAGTTCGAAGTCACGTGTCGATCCGACGGGAAATAAATTTTTTGCGGAAAAGTTAATCAAGTAAACGATAATTGAATTACCTTCGTTCCATTCGAGTGATGTTTTGACAGTAATTAGAAAAAGGAAACGTACAGAATCGAGTTGATTCCCTGATTTGGTTACCCTAATACTTTCGTGAATTTATTTGTTCTACGGAAGGGAAGAGCTCGTCGCTAAATAATAACAGCCCCTCCGGTCAATCTTTAGGTATAGCCGTGCTTGCCTAGGTTGGTCTGTGGATGGGTGACCACCCTTACATACCGAGTTCACTCCATGCCTCGGAAATAACGTTAAGCTGTTGGTCCCTCTGTCATTTGTAGATCTTTGACATCGTTACAGTCAGTGGCCCAAAAAGTCCGACAGCCAGTCTTACCAAGGGGTATCGTATTACCCTGTACTGACTGGGTTGAGGAGATCAGATAAGCAGTCACTTTATGTTTAAATACTGATATTCTACTGCATCCGGTTAGACTGGAAGCCGACCCTTACATAGTTGTGAAAAGGCAAGGCAGATGATTTGGTCTACGGAATTAGTTTTTAGGGTTCCGTACCTCAAAAGGTAAAAACGGAACCCTTATAGGATCACTTTGTTGTCCGTCTGTCTGTCTGTCTGTCTGTCTGTCTGTCAAGACCTTTTTTCTCAGGAACGCGTGGAGGTATCAAGCTGAAATTCATAATATCAAATACTCAAGTCTATGGTCTCTTGGAGCTGTGAAAAAATCAAACTTCTAAGTCAACGCGATCAAAAGATACTCCCGTTTATGCCGCAAATTTTCGACACTCGCAAGGGAATCAAAACCTACAGGGTACTTCCCGTGAACTCAGAATCTTGAAATTTGGTACGAAGCAACGTCTTATAACACAGATAAAGGAAAAATTGCGAAAAGCATAAATTTTTAGTTACATCATATAATAAAAATATTTTTAATAATTTTAAACTTATTACCCCTTTACTCATGAACGCGTAGTGGTATTATATTGAAATTCTTAACAAATACTCAAGTCTATAATATCTTTAAGCTGTAACCAAATCAAACTTCTACGTCAACGCAATCAAAAGATACAGCAATTAAAGCCGCATATTTTGAAACTCGCAACTACTCGCAAGGGAATCAAAACCTAAAGGATACTTCCAGACGACCTGGAATCTTGAAATTTGGCATGAAGCAACGTTATAAAGTACACATATAGGAAAAATTCCGAAAATCTTAAATTACCATAACTTTTACTTATATACCTACAGGTTTGTACGGAACCCTCGGTGCGCGAGTCTGACTCGCACTTGGCCGGTTTTTTTTTGCAATGGAGTTCATTTTCTGTTCCTATTAAAACACACGTCATTCAGGGACAGAATATTTCTAATTGCAGAATTATGGAATCAGTAACAGACGCAGCATCAGCTGTGTCCTACGTAAGGGGTGTCCAGAATGCTATGACTGTGGTCTCAACCTTACAAATCATCAATTACATGTGGATGCCTGAATGTCATGTTCCAGGTAAGTGTAAGGGCCATCTTTGCCCTAAGCAGCCAGTTGCAGCAAACAAACTGCTGTAACAAAAATATTATAGTCAGTCGAATCTTACATCAAATAGTAGGCGACAACCTCATTTTGTTACAATAAACTGTTTCGGAACACAAAATAGTTCGGTGTGTGTTCTCCCACACACAAAACTATTTTGTGTTCCGAAACACTTTTTTTTGTTAAGGAATGGAACTGCAGGTTTTTTTTTTGTTCATCCAGATGAAGCTGAATACGACTACATAGTGGTTGGAGCAGGTACAGCAGGAGCTACAGTGGCTGTCAGAATAGCACAGAACAGAACTGCTAAGGTACTTCTTATAGAAGCAGGTGGAGATCCACAATTAGAGAGTTATGTGAGTAAATCATACTAAGATCATAAATGCGAAAGTAAGTCTAGAAATAAATTTAGCAACCAGCCAATCCATGATCTGTGTTATATCTAAAATTTTATCTCGGTTGTACACTCTCGTGGTATACTGTATAGCTTGGTATCTTCACATGAACGAAGCCACGAGCAAAAGCTATTTTATTTAAAAGTTGGTACTGATGGAGCTGTTCCTTTGAAAAGACTTAGGATGAAATCATCAGTCAGTATTCCAAAGTGATGATGACACTCGTACTAACAGTTCATGAACACGGTACTTTGTTGCTACGTATCCAGCTCATGTTTCATTCATGATTACAGTTTCCCGGCTTACTCTTGTTCACGCAGTCATCGCAGATAGACTACAACTTCACAACTACAAACAAACGCAACACCAAACAATGTCGTCAAGATGGAGACTTTATATTGCATGCTGGCAAAGTACTTGGAGGAACCAGCAGCATCAGTCTAATGATGTATGAAAGAGGAAAAGACCTAGATTATGAATTTTGGGTCTCAGCATCAAATAACTCGCACTGGTCTTTAAACAACACATTGAAGTACTTCAAAAGAACGGAAAAACTTGAAGACCAGGAAATCTTAAATTCACCTTATCGAGAGTATCATGGTGTGGATGGACCATTGATTGTTACAAAAGAAAATCGAACAATTATTGACAAGTACATTGAAGCTTTTAAAGAATTAGGGAGTCCAACTATTATTGATTTAAACAGCAATGAAACCCTTGGATTCGCTAAAACACAATTCACTATAAGCAATCAGAGGCAGAGCAGTGCCACTTCCTTTCTGAAGCCTACCGACAAAACACCCTATTTAGATCTTCTTAAACATACAGAAGTTACTAAAATTCTTTTTGATTCTAAAAATAATGCCATTGGTGTAGAAGTATTCAGAAATAATAAAAAAGTGACTTTTAAAGCTAGGAAAGAAGTAATAATATCAGCAGGAGTCATAAACACACCTAAGTTACTTATGTTGTCTGGAATCGGACCCAGAAAACATCTCGAATGCAAAGGCATCAAAGTTATAGCTAATTTACCTGTAGGTGAAAATTACCACGATCATGTAGGCATACCTGTGATTCATACATTAGGTAAATCTACTGGAATTGCACCTGAAACAGATCGCCGCTTATATCCATTTCCATCAATAACTGGGTATGTAGCCTTGAATGAGTCTAGTCGATACCCTGACTATGTAGCAACTTTGCACTTCCTTCTAAGGGAGTATGCTGCTGAACAGGCTCTTCTAGATAACGCCTTCTATTATCGCTACAGTGGCTGCATTCTAAACAGAGTCTTCCAAAAATCTAAAGGATACAAGCTGCTATACTCTTACATCAAAAACACAAGGCCTAAATCTAGAGGAAGTGTTACCTTGCGGAGTTCGGACTGTAAGGATGACCCGATAATTGATACTGGAATTTATTCAAATGAAGATGATTTAGAAGACCATGTTGATTATTTACAGGATTATTTTAAAGTGGGTGACACTAAAGTTTTTAAAGACATAGGAGCAGAGTTCATTGATCCGGTGGATAAGACATGTGGAGAGCATGAATTTGGAAGTCGAGACTATTGGAAATGCTATGTTCTTTGCATGATAAACCCCAGCAAACATGCCGTAGGTACCTGTGCCATGGGTTCTGTGGTCGATGGTGAGTTGAACGTCATCGGGGTGAAGAGACTACGTGTCGTGGATGCGAGTGTCATCCCAGTAATAACTTCAGGAGGAACTTATGCCCCAGCTATGATGATTGCAGAAAAAGCTGCTAATATAGTTTTACAAGACATGCATCGATAGTTTATTGACGGTAGAAATAAAATCTTGAAAAGTATAGAGACTGTATTTTTATTTAATTAAAGCTGGTAAAATATGTTGTATAAAGGAAAATAAGCAATAAGCGTCATTAGCTTATAACGTTGCCAATTGGTATAATCTTCTGTGAAGGTGTCGCTAGAGCAGTACCAGTCTCTCACAATATGTCACGTAGTCTTCAAACTTGTTTCATATATTTATAATGTAATGGTTACACGCGTGACTATTTTTAAATGTGTTGATAAACTCTGAGTAATCTTGAACCTACTATTGTCTTTTATTTTGGCTAAACGTTGCTTTACACTAGGAATTTCTCCTGTATTGTTGGTGTATTTATCTATTTTTCAACTACCTGTAGGCCATACAAATAGATTTTTCCGTGCGGGGATTGAACTTGCGACACGCAGTGTTGCAGTCACGCTTAGCCCCTGCTCCATTCGCGCTGTCTACAAAAAAGGAGGTATTGAAAGCAATATTAAAGGAAAATATTCGTCAATTTTACACACCAAAACTAAGCATTGAGTGAATTGGACGAATAAACACCTACTATTGTTTTCGCTTACCTAACCAGTTTACTAAATAAGTGTATTTATTTGGGGTTTCATTTGCTGATTTCACTAACAAATGTTTACATAAAAAAGTAATAAAGCGGCGCTTATAAACTATCATTTCTATTCAAATGTTTGGGTTTAATCTTAGACTATAATTTAATCGTTTTCTTTTGGTTTTTCATTTATTCGTGGAATTAAAAAGGACTTGGTTATTGGACAGGTAAGAATTTAAATCATAAACCGTGTGCGTTTCCGCTGGAGTTTCCAATTAAAAAAGAAATACGAACTCTCAAAAATCTTTCACTCTTTCACTTTGAGCGGCAATTATTAGTAGTTATTCTATGTTCCCCATAAATAGTCACGTGTCGTTCCGAACGGAAATATTTTCTTGAGGGAAAAGTTAATAATTGATAATTGAATTACCTTCGTTGTGTTCAAGTAATGTTCAGACAGCAAATAGAAAAAACCGGCCAAGAGCGTGTCGGGCCACGCTCACTGTAGGGTTCCGTAGCTTCCCAGACCATTAAAAATACCAACATTTTTCGTCAGCAAAAATAACTTTGTTTTTCATAGTATTTGTATGAAAAACAAAGTTATCATTTGCGTTTTTTTGAAAAAGTGCTATATAACTCAAAAACTATTCAACTCATCAAGTTGAAAATAATTTTCCTAGAAAGTTCATATAAAGGTCTACTTCTGTGATTTTTTTCATATTTTTTAAACTTATGGTTCAAAAGTTAGAGGGGGGGGGGACACATTGTTTTTGACTTTCGGAGCGATTATTTCCTAAAATATTAATATTATCAAAAAATGAATTTAGAAAACCCCTATTCATTTTTAAATACCTATCCAACAATATATCACACGTCAGGGTCAAAATTAAAAAAAAAATCGCTCCCCACTTTACGTCTGGGGGAGGTACCCTAATAAAAATGTTTTTTTAAATTTTTATTTTTGCACTTTGTCGGCATGATTGATATACATATTGGTACCAAATTTCAGCTTTCTGGTGCTAACGGTCACTGAGATTATCCGCGGACAGACAGACAGACAGACAGACAGACAGACAGACAGACAGACATGGCGAAACTATAAGGGTTCCGTTTTTTGCCATTTGGCTACGGAACCCTAAAAAGGAAACGGAGAGGAGCGGTTTAATTCCCTGATATGGGTAACTTTCGTATATTTGACCCGACAATTTTCGACTGTAATTTGTACCTTATCCATGGTAACTACTTTAAGCGTTTGTAGGCAGCATAACGACATACATGACGCAAATGAGCAACTAATTTCTTAACGCGATATCATAATCAATCCGCGAGTCAAGCGTATGTACTTATACAAAAACTCGACAACAACTGTTGGGCAATAGCCCACCAGATAGCACCCGTTTATTCTGGTGACGACAACGCATCCATTCTCTCATCGAACAAATTGAAAGCGACAGTTGGATATTTCGTGCATAAATCGCTTTGGTTAGGACACAAATGAAATGAAATGAAATGAAATGAAATGAAATGAAATGAAATGAAATGAAATGAAATGAAATGAAATTTTATTTGCTAGAAAACAAACCCTTAAAAACTTTGGGCTTTGGCCTTATAAAACATTTTCCTGTTAACCAGTTCTACTGAATTGTAATTTTTTCTTTACCGATTGTAGAGTGATGGAGTCAGTAACTGACGCAGCATCAGCTGTGTCCTACGTTAGGAGTGTTCAGTATGCTATGAACGTGGTCTCGACTTTACAAGTCCTCAACCACCTTTGGATGCCTGAATATCATGTTCCAGGTAAGTAATTGTCTCTAGTATTAAGTGTTTTTTTTATTGAAATAGCACCTATAATCTTTTGTAAATTTCTAGTCGGTTTTACACCGATGCTTTACCACAAACACTTGCACGATCAGAGAACCAACCCCAAGAACTGCACGCAGTTGGCAGTAATTCGGTCCAAATCTGCTCCAGGTAGTTGAAACTCTGAAATTTCGGTAAAATGATTTTGTGTTATACAGATGAAGCTGAATACGACTACATAGTGGTTGGAGCAGGTACAGCAGGAGCAACAGTGGCTGTCAGAATAGCACAAAACAGAACTGCTAAGGTACTTCTCATAGAAGCCGGTGGAGATCCACAATTAGAGAATTATGTAAGTAAATCATTCAAACATTGTAAATGCGAAAGTAAGTCTAAAAATAAATTTAGCAACGAACCAAACCATGATCTGTGTTAGAATTACGATTTTTATCCCGGGTGTACTCTCGTGGAACCACACGGAGGAAGCCACTGGAAAAAGCTAGGTCATTTAAAAGTTAAAATTGATAAAGATGTCCTTCATAAAAAGACCTCAGACGAATTTCACTATTGAAATAAAAAAATCAACACCACACTCAAGAACTGTCAATGCCAATTTTGCAAAGTGATTATCAAATCAAATCATTTATTCTTTGTAAACATGGGTAATAAGTACAAATAATTGGTTTAAAATAGAATTATACATTTAAATTAAGTGGCATGGTATTGAAACAACATAATTATAATAAAAAAATGTCATCATGGTCAAATAACTTAAAAAAATGTCAACATGGTCGAAGCAATAAAAAGAAAAAAAATACACACTATCAATATTGTCAAACGGAAAATTAATAACAGTACGCCAACTAGAACAACAATTATGAAACACTTGTTCACGCAGTCATCACTGATAGACTACAACTTCACTGTTACACACAAACGCCACACTAAACAATGTCGTCAAGATGGAGACTTTATATTGCATGCTGGAAAGGTACTGGGAGGATCCAGCAGCTTCAATCTAATGGCATATGAAAGAGGAAACAAACGAGACTATGAATCTTGGGTAACAGCATCAAATAATCCGCATTGGTCTTTAAACAACACACTGAAGTACTTCAAAAGAACGGAAAAACTTGAAGACCAGGAAATCTTAAATTCACCTTATCAAGAGTATCATGGTGTGGATGGGCCATTGGTTGTGACAAAGGAGAACAGAACGGAAATCGACAAATATACTGTTGCTTTCGAAGAGTTAGGGAAATTATCAGTCATTGATCTGAACAGCAACGAGACCCTTGGATTTACAAAAACACAATACACTATAAGAGATGACAGGCAGAGCAGCGCCACAGCGTTTCTAAGGCCTTCTGACAAAACACCCTACATAGATCTTCTTAAACATACAGAAGTTACTAAAATTCTTTTTGATTCTAATAATAATGCTATTGGTGTAAAAAAGCTGATTTAGAAGACCATGTTGATTATTTACAGGATTATTTCAAACTGGGTGTCACTAAAGTTTTCAAAAATATAGGAGCAGAATTCATTGATCCGGTGGATAAGACATGTGGGGAACATGAATTTGGAAGTCGAGAATATTGGAAATGTTATGCTCTTTGTATGATGACTCCCAGTAACCATGCAGTAGGTACATGTGCCATGGGTTCTGTAGTCGATGGTGAATTGAACGTCATCAACGAGGTGAAGAGACTACGAGTGGTGGATGCGAGTGTCATCCCAGTTATAACTTCAGGGGGAACTTACGCGGCAACTATGATGATCGCAGAAAAAGCTGCTAATATAATTTTACAGGATATGCACCGATAGGTTTCTATTATGATGATGTAAAAATAAAATGTTGAAAAAATATACTGAGTGTTTTGTTTTTAAGGTGGTGGAATGATCTAAAGGAAAACAAGCAACCTCCTGTAAGAGACTATAATAATATAATAATGATTTTATTCAATAAAAAGTTTGCAATGTTACATATATTCTTAGGGCTAGTTTTATACATTTACAAAAGAATTTACCATCTGTAACCAAACTAGGCAAAAGCCTGTATTGCGGTTATCAGCGCCAATCCCCTCAAATATTAATAATTAATGGTAGCCATCAAATAGACATGTTAACCTTTAGTGGGTATAAAAAAAATCAGCAAAACAAATTAAACAGACTGTTCCAGAGCTGCGTGACTGTTCGAAAGAGATACCGTGGCCTCGGAACACAAAGGGCTAGATAGATGGGTTTTAGTCAGTAGAAGTCTAACATTCCCTCCCGTTTCGCCCAGAGCAGGAGGGGTCATTTGATGATTGCCCATCCGAAAAAAAAAGATTGTATCATTTACAAAAAAAAAACAAACTACAAGATGATTCGATAACATCATGCAACCTGCATGATGATATCGAATCATCTTGTAGTTTGTGCGAATGCAATGCGAAATGTATCGCTGTGTAAATTCCCAGTTACGGAATTCTCAAAATCATTGAAACTATCAAACTCTACGAATTTTCCGTTTTACAATTAAAACGAACCCCAATATCTAAATGGAGCTAGTTTGTTTCTAACAAAATGTACACGAAAAGTTTGAGTTAAATGATAGTACATTTGTATGTACGTGCGTTAATTATGAGAAAATTGGTGTAATCGCGTGTGACGGTGATATGAGTTTATTACTTAAGTGATAGATAACCTAATTGCAACATGAGTCTATTCACCTGATCTACGTCCATACAATAGAATTTACTACCATACACTATAGACTATAATCAAACCAGAAAAGGTATGCGCTTCGGTAGTCTTTGTGTTTCCGAACGTCACGCCACCTAGATCATAGCTGAACAGGGGCCAGCACGTATTAAAGCATAATTATATTATTTGTATTATTAATTAATTCGTGCTATAAGTTTTAGAAAGAGGTGGTGCTGTACGTGATCTCAGTTAGACGTCAGACGAAGATTTCGGAAGCGCAAATTTTACTTAGGAGATCTGGTAGTTGTTACATAATTGCAAAAAAAGTATTAATATTAGAATCGGCAAAAAGCTGAGCAAGTATGTTCATTCGTATTAAGTTGGAAAAAAACAAGAAACCAGTTTCGCAATGAAACACTTGATTAACATTTATAATTTCATCCAATATTTTATTTGTATGCACATATCGTTTAAAGTGTTTATTTTATCAGCTTTAATTAAAAAATACACCCTCTATATACTTTTCAAGATTTTATTGCAACCGTCAATAAACTATCGATGCATGTCTTGTAAAATCATATCAGCAGCTTTTTCTGCAATCATCATTGTTGGGGCATAAGTTCCTCCTGAAGTTATTACTGGGATGACACTTGCATCCACGACACGTAGTCTCTTCACCCCGATGACGTTCAACTCACCATCAACAACAGAACCCATGGCACAGGTACCTACAGCATGGTTGCTAGGAAACATCATGCAGAGAGCATAGCATTTCCAATAGTCTCTACTTCCAAATTCATGCTCCCCACATTTATTACCCAACGGGTCAATGAATTCTGCTCCTATATCTTTGAAAACGTTAGTGTCTCCCAGTTTGAAATAATCTTGTAAGTAATCAACATGGTCTTCTAAATCAGCATCGTTTGTGTAAAATCCGGTATCAATAATCGGTTTGTCCTTACAGTCCGAACTCCGCAAGGTAACACTACCTCTGGATTTTGGAATGGTGTTTTTGATAAAAGAGTACATCAGCTTGTGTCCTTTAGATTTTTGGTAGACTCTATTTAGAATGTAGTCACTAAAGCGACGATAGAAGGCGGTTTCTATAAGAGCCTCTTCGGCAGCAATCTTGCTTAGTGAGAAGTACCCAGATGTCACATAGTCAGGGTATCGACTAGACTCATTCAAGGCCACATACCCAGTTATTGTTGGGTGTGGATATAAACGACGATCTGTTTCAGGTTCAATTCCCGTTGATTTGCCTAATGTATGAATGATGACTACATCTACATGATCGTGGTAGTTTTCACCTACAGGCAAATCAGATATAACTTTGATACCTTTGCACTCAAGATGTTTCCTTGGACCGATTCCTGATAGCATAAGCAACTTTGATGTGTTTATAACTCCTGCAGATATTATAACTTCTTTTCTAGCTTTAAAAGTAACTTTTTTATTATTTTTAAAAGCTTCTACACCAATAGCATTATTGTTAGAATCAAAAAGAATTTTAGTAACTTCTGTATGTTTTACAATATCGATGTAAGCTGTTTTGTCAAAACGCTTTAGAAAAGCTGTAGCACTACTCTGCCTCTGATCTCTTATAGTGTATTGTGTTTTTGTAAATCCAAGGGTCACGTTGCTGTTAAGATCAATTACATTTGATAGTCCCAGTTCTTCGAAAGCTGCTGTATATTTGTCAATTACTGTTCTGTTCTCTTTTGTCACAGTAAGAGGTCCATCCACACCATGGTACTCTCGATAAGGTGAACTTAAGATTTCTGTATTTTCAAGTTTTTCCGTTCTTTTGAAGTATTTTAGTGTGTTGGTAAAAGACCATTCCGGATTATTTGATGCTGTGACCCAAGATTCATAGTCTCGTTCGTTTCCTCGTTCGTATATCATTAGATTGAAGCTGCTGGTTCCCCCCAGTATTTTGCCGGCATGCAGTATAAAGTTTCCATCTTGACGACATTGTTTCGAATTGCGTTTGCTTGTAGTAGTGAAGTTGTAGTCAATCAGAGATGACTGCGTGAACAAGAATAAGCCAGCATTCTGTAATGATTAACGTTACATTAAAAACCTGGATAAGTACAAAGCAAATACATAGGTCAAAGAAGTTCTTAGGTACCTGTAAGAGCGGGTTGGCTTTTAGATTAACTTTTGCATTTATTACTTTAGTATAAACACTGTTTTAAGCTTTCACGATTTAAACCTAAACTTACATCGTCACTTACGGCATATTTTCCGTGATTATTTGATATTTTGAGCTCCTAATATTTCGACGCTGTTGAGTCAACCCAAATAATTATGGGAGATATCTCGTAAGTTACTATATATGTTTAACTTTAGTATAGTTAACTTACCCAATTCTCTAAATTTGGATCTCCACCAGCTTCTATAAGAAGTACCTTAGCAGTTCTGTTCTGTGCTATTCTGCCAGCCACTGTAGCTCCTGCTGTACCGGCTCCAACCACTATGTAGTCGTATTCAGCTTCATCTAGGTCAACACATAGTTTGATAGAGTTTCAACTATCTGGGGCAGTGTCTGCACGAATTACTGCTAACGTTGTGTTCCTGGGATCGGTTCTCTTAACAAGGAATTATTTGTGAGGTTATTTCCTCAGGATTTGAATTGTAAGATCTGACATTACGACCACTACTGAAGCATTGATAGAGAAGCGGCTCGCTGTCAACCATCTTATCAATTAAGAAACGAACAAAAGATTGTAGGAAAATACTAGAGACAATCACTTACCTGGAACATGATATTCAGGCATCCAAAGGTAATTGAGGACGTGTAAGGTTGAGACTACATTCATAGCATACTGAACACTCCTAACGTAGGACACAGCTGATGTTGCGTCTGTTACCGACTCCATCACTCTACAATTAGAAATATTGAATGAGCTGTGTTACATGGAATGAGCTGTATTACAATCGATACCGAAAAGTTAAATATTTATAATATCTAAATTTATACATATTTTCTTTTATATCCAAAGCGATCTTTGCACAGACAAGAAACGAGTGAAAGGCCACAACAATTGCTGTAAAACTCTCTGTACTTACTACTTTTGAGTCTTCCATGAAAGTTCTTTTTACAATTTTATTAAAATTTGCATAGTGATGAAATTCAAAAAATCTGTGCCGTAACAATACGAGAGTTCGAATGGAAATTCATGAGTTTTAAAAACATATCATCACGCCTGCTACATTGAAATCCAATCTAATAGGGGCGAACCCATCCATCTTTTTATTTGTCATTTTTGCTGATGGGAAACCCAGCGGAAATGCACACGGCTTATTATTGATTATTTCTTACCTGTCCAAATAACCAAGGCTCTTCCTATATTCACGAGCATATGCAAAAAATAAAAGAAAACGTTCTAAATATATTCGCAAGTTTCGTTAGAAAACTGATTAAAGTTAATAATTTGAATACGAATGATAGTTTAAAGCATAATTTTATTTATTTTTAGTTTAAGAATTTGTAAATTAAATTAGCACTGAAAACACGCACTCGTTTTTAGAAAAAATAAAGTCTTGATAACAGTAGTGATAAAAATAACTACCGTAAACCTATTTGGGTTTTTGGGGCTATTTGGGAAGGCCCAGAAATCGAACAAAAATATCGATAATTGTCGGCTGGTGTGTGGTAGAAGTTTTTTACAAACTCTGGCAACACTTTAACTGGCTGTTACTGAGAAATTCCTGATGAAAAAACCCATTAATATTTTGGTTTCTATGGTACCAAATAGCCCCCAAAAACTCAAATAGCCCCGTTTCACTGTACTAACAAAGTAATGAGCCTGCTTGGGTTGGAACCACCGACCTGCAACTTATGTAGGGCAGTTACCACAGCGTCACCAATGCTTCTGACTGCCGAAACCTATCTTGAAACCTCTCAACCGGTTGCGGGTCCAGGTTGGCCGTTGTAGAAAGAATATTGCCAAATGGGGTATCCTCCACCCATCCCAAATACAATGCTAGAATGGACTTGCGTCACAGTTTTGCTATACCTCCTTTTGAGGCCTTCTTGTACCACCTTCTGTATTTTCCAGGATTCGAAACCAGCAATAAAGCTGGAAAAATACCTACTCGTATAATATTAATATAAGCTTTTTTATTTCAATTTTCCAGGTGCGAGAAAACAATTTTTGAAACAAAAAACTTTTTTGCAAAAAATAAAACCGACTTCAAAAAGAAAAAGTGAAAAATAACTTTAGCTTCTGAAGTCGGTGACAAAAAAATTAAGTCAATCAAACAAAGGTCACAGACTTCAGAAGCTAAAGTTATTTTTCACTTTTTTGTGTGAAGTCGGTTTTATTTTTTGCAAAAAAGTTTTTATTTGTCACCGACTTCAGAAGCTAAAGTTATTTTTCACTTTTTCTTTTTGAAGTCGGTTTTATTTTTTGCAAAAAAGTTTTTATTTTTCACTTTTTAGTGGTTCACATGGAAAGTGCATACCGTTACAATTACAACAAGCCCAAACACGACTAGGATACATTGTCTCATTATGGAGTTCCGTGACTCTTGGCTTCATCATCAGATCTGATGGTAGAATGGTTCTTATCAAACGCAAATGCTTCACTTGTTGTAGAAAATACCAAAATTGCTGTACGTTATCCTATAAAATTTGAAGAGTTCCCTCGATTTCGCCAAGATTCCATCATCAGATCCCGACTTGGCGACTATGGGACCAACTTGGAAGTATACCCTTTCAAACAAAAAAATAATTTTTCAAATCGGTTTAGGCGTCTTCGAGTAATCGGTGAACATACATAAAAAAAAAAAAAAAATATACATACAGTCGAATAGAGAACCTCCTCCTTTTTGGAAGTCGGTTAAAAATGAAAAGGTCTCCTCCAATTACCTCCATTTCTTTCTGGTGTCACTTCCTACGATTTTTTATATCTCGTTGATCCAGCGAGCTTGTGGTCTGCCTTTTGCTTTTTTACTTCCAGAGCCTATTTACTTTGTTACTCGTTTAGACAATCATTCTTCTGGATTACTGGCAATGTGTCCGGCCTATTTCCAGCTGGCTAAATTATATGCATCATGGCCGAATAAACTTTGTGTTCAATTTGACACGTAACTAAGAAGAGGACGTTTCAAGGTTTGCCAGATGGTGAACTGGTAGGCCAATGCTAATGACCGAGACTTACGCGCTGTTATTCATGGGTTGGACTACTAACTTTTCTCGTATTTTCTTTTTTTTACTATAACTAACTTTTTCATCAGCAAAACCCGTCGAAATGATGAGGGCAAGTTGGTAAGAAAATAACTATCTATTAGAAACATAAATTCAGACCTAATTGACATCTATTTACTTGCACAGAGCCTGCGTGATGGTCGTCTCAGAGCTACAGCAGCCAGTGAAATAACGACTCTGCACTAAGCCATTAGAAAAATAACGCTCAAGTGCTCCTACAGGATGAAAAACTTCTTCCTTTGAAGTGGGGTTTAGGTCATGTCACAGCAGTGTTCCCTGGATAGGCCTGGCACCAGTCGAGTCGCTAACATCAAGACGACATGTGGAGTGGTTCGTCGAGGTTTCAGCAGGATATTCCAGTAACTTCACAAAGAGCTGAATCTGGTCGATAGACGATCTCTCAACGCCCGCGGAGATGTTTAGAAAACTAATGTTTTTACTAAAGCACCTACGTTCGTTCGTTCCATGTTTATTTATTTTACTAATTCTGAATTTAAACCATCAACAGTGTCAATTGTATGGACGCAGATGAGGTGAATAAACTAATGTTTCGATTAGGTTATCTATTCTTTACTAATTCCCTTAATTCCAAAATATACACGATTAAACCCATTTTCATTCATTAATGCGTGTACATACTAATGTACTCATAATTATTTAACTCAATAAGTGAACTAACTTTTCGCGTACAAATTGTTAGTAATGAACTAGTCCCATTTAGATAATGCTTTTCGTTTTAATTGGAAAACGGAAAATACTTAGGCTGAGGCTAAATTAGGCCGCGACGCGACTTGCGTCACATAAGCGATTAAAACAAGTACATGAATTTTCACGATTATGGGTACACTGTACATCAAATATTACTAGCGATCTTTGATTTCTTTATGCGATCGAAACAACATTACTGTAATCACGGCATCGGCTACACAAACATAGCGAAATTGAAGCGAATTTATTAGAAAATACCCCGGAATCTCGCTTGTAATGTAGCCATACCATGTTTTTCTCGTTTCGCTCTTCCAGTCGCATCGCAAATCGCTGCCTAGTGTAGCCTCAGCCTTAGTGTTTGGGAGAGGATTCAAGCAGCGATATATTTTGCAATCAACGTATTTTCTCTTTTTTGTTTACTGTATAGGAAAATTGGTGTTACAAATATAATCCGCATTGAATAGCGCTTTACAGTATTTCTGATCGTATATTATTAGTTTTAAACTGCCATGGTTACTCATTCTCTGACTCAGAAACAGCATATTTACTGTTCGTTTTGCGTTTTGAAGTGAAAACTTCTTCAGGCTCATTAAGCAGTTTTTGAGAGGAGCTCGTTGCTAAGTAATGACAGCCGCTGGGGCCGATCCTTAGGTTAAGCCATGCTTGCAGTGACCCAAATAGTCTGACAACCAGTCTTACCAAGGGGTATCGTATTACCCAGTATTAACTAGGTTGTGGAGGTCAGATAGGCAGTCGCTCTATGTAAAATACTGGTATTCAGCTGCATCCGGTTAGACTGGAAGCCGACCCCAACGTAGTAGAGAAAAGGCTAGGCAGATGATGAGCAGTTTTTGAGTGAACAAAGATCATGGAACTCGCGTGATCGTCACTTACGCTTTTCGTAGGACTCGTAGTCGCTACGGCATAGCCGTAGCGGATCTGCTACGACTGCTACGAACTGGTAGCCGGTCGTCTACCGGATCGTGTACTATTTTTTACTTCTATACCCCCAAAGACTGCTTTTTTTTTCCCGCAAGCACAATGATTTCGGATAGTTTGAAGTTATAAGCCAAGTCAAGTCTGTAAGTCATCGGGAACTCAAAATAAACAGCCAACATGGTAAATAGCTCGTTTCCAGGCTTAATGATTCTGATCGTGTAGTTAAATTCGAATCAACTGATGCTTATTATGGCCCGCATTTTTACCTATTTTTATAAATTGTGGCCCCTCACAGAGAGAAGGCTTATGTCCCAGCATTGGGAACGGGTAACTTTATGGGTCTATTATATCACAATGTTTACTTCGCATTTCACTTTCACAAGAGTCAAATAAAAGACGTTTTTAATCAATTTTCCAACATTTTATTGCTAAAACTTTATCAATAAATTATCAAGACATAGCCTGTAAAATAGAATCAGAAGCTTTTTCCGCAATCATCATAGTTGGGGCATAAGTTCCAGCTGAAGTTATTACTGGGATGACGCTGGCGTCCACCACTCGCAGTCTCTTCACTCCGATGACGTTCAACTCACCATCGACAACAGAACCCATGGCACAGGTACCTACAGCATGGTTACTGGGACCCATCATGCAGAGAGCATAGCATTTCCAATACTCTCTACTTCCAAATTCATGTTCCCCACATTTATTTCCCAACGGGTCAATGAACTCTGCTCCTATATCTTTAAAAACTTGAGTGTCTCCCAGTTTGAAATAGTCTTGTAAATAATCAGCATGGTCTTCTAAATCAGCTTCGTTTGAATAAATACCAGTATCTATAATTGGCTGGTCCTTACAGTTTGAACTACGCAAAGTAACTCTTCCCCTTGATTTTGGTATCGTATTTTTAATAAAAGAGTGTAACAGCTTATGTCCTTTAGATTTCTCGTAAATCCGGTTTAGAATGCAGTCACTATAGCGATGATAGAAGGCGGTATCTAGAAGAGCCTGTACAGCACCACACTTGCTTAGTAAGAAGTACCCAGATGCTACATAGTCAGGGTATAGACTAGACTCATTCAAGGCTACGTACCCAGTTATTGAAGGAAAAGGATATTTACGACGATCTGATTCTGGTGGAATTCCACTAGATTTTCCTAATGTATGAACAAGTACTACAGTAACATGATCGTGGTAGTTTTCACCTACAGGTAAATCGACTATGACTTTAATGCCTTTGCATTCAAGATGTTTACTGGGACCGATTCCAGATAACATAAGTAACTTTGGCGTGTTTATAACTCCTGCTGATATTATTACTTCTTTCCTAGCTTTATAAGTGACTGTTTTATTATTTCTGATAGCTTCTACACCAATAGCATTATTGTTAGAATCAAAAAGAATTTTAGTAACTTCTGTATGTTTCAGAAGATCTAAATAGGGTGTTTTGTCTGTAGGCTTTAGAAAGGAAGTGGCACTGCTCTGCCTCTGATTGCTTATAGTGTATTGTGTTCTAGCGAATCCAAGGGTTTCATTGCCGTTCAAATCAATAATAGTTGGACTTCCTAATTCTTCAAAAGCTTCAATATACTTTTCAATTATTGTTCGATTTTCTTTTGTTACTGTCAATGGTCCATCTACACCATGATACTCTCGATAACGTGAATTTAAGATTTCTGTGTCTTCAAGTTTTTCTGTTCTCTTGAAGTATTCGAGTGTGTTGTCTAAAGACCAACCTGAGTTGTTTGATGCTGCGACCCAAGATTCATAGTCTCGTTCATTTCCTCTCTCATAGAGCAGTAAATTAAAGCTGCTGGTTCCTCCAAGTACTTTTCCAGCATGCAAAATAGACTTGCCATCTTGACCACATTGTTTGGTGTAGCGTTTAGTGGTAGTAGTGAAGTTGTAGTCTATCGGCGATGACCGCGTGAATAAGGTTGTGCCGGGATACTGTAATCAATAATGATAATGATAAAGATCTAACTAAAGCTGAACAATATTTGTTCCTAATTCTTAGACTGGGTTGGTAGATGTCACATGATTTATTTATTTTTTGTTTTGGAATATGTTGAATTGGTTTTCTTACAGTTTTTCCTTCACCCATTTAAGCAGTGAAGATGAAATAGATTACTCTAATTAACGATCCTATTTGGGAGACTACAAAGATTCAGATAGCGAGTTAGTACCCGGTCTGCTTACCGGGTGCGTTAGCGATGGTTTTATTGTTTGTAGTCGCTACTGGCTACTTTTTGATCAACTGATTCCGGCCATACGTCGCGATATCTTGATTTTACTACTTTGTTCCTTACGTTACTCGCACGGTGATATTTGTTGCAAACGTGGTTTGTATAATTTACTTACATAAGTCTCCAGAGTTGGATCTCCACCAGCTTCTATAAGAAGTATCTTTGCAGTTTTATTCTGTGCTAATCTTCCAGCCAGTGTAGCTCCTGCTGTTCCTGCTCCAACCACTATGCAGTCGTATTCAGCTTCATCTGGATAAACACAAAATTACCTTACTTTCTGACATTGACACTTTTCTTTTACGTCTCCCTTCAAAGGAACAGGGACCCAGGGGTTGATGGCAATCAGTATTAACTTTTCCTAGTAAAGTTCATGATAAACGCAATGGTCGCAAAAGTTACTGTTAGGTGTGAGCTCCTGAGGTCCATTACCATATCAGTTGATTGCTATGACTTTCACTAAAGACAGAAAGAAACAAAGACATCACACACAGAGAGATGACAGAGAGAAGTAGTTGAGAAGAAGAAAGAAGACAGTATAAAAGATGAAATCGAAAACGGAAAAGACACAAAACCCTTATCTAGGCATTCTGCATGTCAAACCAAGTAACATTGTTCAGATACATATTAAAAAAATGTTAGTGTTAAGAATTGTTAGTATAGGTAACAAGTTATATGCCACCTAAAAACAATCAAATAAAGTTCCCAAGTATGGCTCAGCACAATAAAACATGAAAACAGGGAATTTCTATTTTGTTAAGTAACATTTTACATTGTTTTACTGATAAATGATAATGATAAATGATAAATGATATTTATTCAGTAAGTAGGTTTTCTCAAACACTTTTACACGTCATGTTTTTAAACTAGATGGGGCCGGTGTTTCGTACCTGACTACTCTGAGAAGAAACAGCCGAAACAAACTCAGAGGTCATAGTCTCTTTTAAAGTCCAGACAATCTTGTTCAACTCACATGAGAACTATGCAGATTAGTGTCTGAGATGGTCTTTTGAAGAAAGAACCATACAGATTTGAGTGGACCTGTCCAGTCAGTGCAAGCATTTGTCAGTTATCGTGTAGCTCGACCTTTAACTCAAGGAGCTCAACGAAACGACGAACAATACCAAAGAAAGGACATTTGGGTAGGTCGCTTATAGTACTCAAACTGCCAGACAGTCGTGGGAAAAAAAAAACAACAATAAGTGACCCACAAGGTCCTCACATTCACAATAATTAAATAAAATAAATAATAATATTACAATTCAAATTCGAATGTCAATAAAAATACGAAATGTCAAACACACACATAAAATAAACAAAAATAAAGTAAAAAATAATAAAATACTGAACTAAGTATTCATGTCAAATCATTAAATGTCATGACAGTCACAAGTAAATATTCATGTCAAATAAACACACACATAAAAAATAAAAATAAGTAAAGTAAAAAAAAATAATAAAATACTGAACTAAGTATTCATGTCAAATCATTCAATGTCACAGTGTATAAAATAAAGGAATCAATAATAAACAAGCGAAGCCCGAAATTTCAACATTCACAGAGCAAATTGGAGCAGCTTAATCCCAAGCCTTTTTATCTTCGAGATAGTGATTAACATGATAGAAGGCTTTCAGGCATAACTTCCGTTTTATAAACGATTTGAATTTATTTAGGCTTAGTGCTTGAATATGGCTCGGAAGTTTATTGTAAAAACGTATACATTGGCATTTGAACGTACCCCCTATTTTTTTGAGCCTCGTTGCAGGAATAATAAATTTGTGTTTGTTCCTCGTATTTATGTTGTGGATATCACTGTATTTTTTTAAACAAATTAATATTTTTACTGACCTGGCACATGGCTTTCATCCATCCATAGGTGGCCAATGATATGCAAGCTCGTGAGGACGTTAAAAGCACCTTGAATACTCTTTACGTAGGACACAGCTGATGCTGCGTCATGTACTGACTCCATCACACTGCAATTAGAAATATTCTGTCATTTTGTAACCCAGACAACAGTTGATTACTAAATCTCATCATATTTTTATTTTTAAGGGCGAAATAAACTTGCGTTTGGCAACAATTCGCCTGATTTAAAGTCATGGTGCAGCCTAGGGTGGATGCTTGCCTAAAAAAAACCTTGATATCTATCCATATGATATTGATCGGGTATCAGAGAAGCCGGCAATGAATTCCACAGACTGGTGGTTCATCCACACAAATGGCTAAAGCGGGCTGAAGGATAGTCCTTTATTTGGGATCGTGGTACTTCAAACTCGTAACAGTGAAGCTTCGCCGTATCTCTCTTTATCCCAAAACAGAAGAGGGGTAATAAAGGTTTTGTTTCTAGGTTGCAACCTTATCGAAGTGATTTTCACGCAAATGTCCGTCACGAGTTCGTTTATAATATAGGGGCGTGATAATATGTACGAGTTATTTTTGCCGCTAAGCATTTCCCATTTAGCTAAAAACATGCAATTTATAAACTCTTACCTGAGCAATTTATCGAGTCCTTTCAAGTTCTACGAATAAATAAAACAGCAAAAGTAAACGAACAAATATATACAAAAGTTGCACAAGACAACTGATTAAAACCAAGTATTAGAATAGAAATTGTTGTTTAAAGCAACATTTATTTTTATAGTGAAAGTATTTGTTAGTATAATCAGTAGAAGATACTCCAATATAAACGCATTAATTTTACAAAACTAGTTAGGCATGAAATAAAATGAGAAATCCAAATAACGAACAACAGTTTCGTACTGAGAATTTGACGAATATTATTTTCATTTCGGAGAAAAATGAATCTGAATGCACCTGCCTTCTCCAAGTGGTAATAGTTATAGATCAGGGGGTTCAAACCTAAGCAGGTACATAACTTTGTATAATTTACATCACCACTGAAAGGAGATAGAAAAGGGAGAAAGAAAAGGAAAGTGACCTAGAACCAAAATAACGATGTCATGTGACATGATACTAACGCGCTTGGAGGAATACTGCCCACTCTTAGAGAGGAGGCGCAGGCCTTTTTAGAGGAATACAGGTTCCAGCAGTAAGAACATTAGCGACTGGCTTCCATGCCTTGCTTCTTCATCACCACCTTCATGCCAGAGTCATCTCCCACCCATGTTACTTGAGGCACAAAACGTTTTAACTCATTCACCCATGTTCCTCTCTATTCTTGATTTCCCTCCCCCTCGCCAACCAACTTTTCTTTATCCGACGTCATTTCCAAACCAAATAGAAAGTTGGTTCTTCAAGTATATTTCGACTTTATCGTCTTAAATATTTAAATTATAGTTAGTTACAATCAGTTGCAAATTGTTTAGAAATGCTTGGTTTTTAATCGAATTTATATTTTCCAAATATACTAACAGTGCGCCTGAATTCCCCGAAGAGTCAGGCTGAGACGGTAAATGATATTATCAACTGGGCACAAATTTGTGGTCTGCTGCTAAAAAAACCTGTTGGAAAAAACCCAGTAACTCTTTCGTTTGACCTGGAAAGTGGACTAAAGACATGAGGATAGATACATACATTGGATATGATAGCACGTATCTGGGTTCTCTGGTAATCCAAAAACTATTTTCTGATAGTTGATACAGCAAAAGGTTTTGTAAAACTGACTTACAGCATCGTCTAACTGAATGCATCTGACTACCATTTTACATGGAACGACTGTCTATCAGTTGATCTCCAGTTCTCTACAACCCAGTTAGCACTGTGTAATACGGTACACCTTGGTAAGACTGGTTATCAGACTTCCGAGCCACTGATCACCTGTAATGACTACCAAAGAAGCTGAGCTGAGCTGATCTTTCTGGGTTAAGCTCGTCGTTGTACATAAGCTATAAATATTTTAATTTTATTATATTTTTGTTTGTTAATTTTTGTGTGCAATAAAGAATAAGAATAAGAAAGATCTACAAATGACAGCCAACGGCTTAACGTGCTTTCCGAGGCACGGAGGAAAGTCGGTATTCAATGGGTGATTACCAATCCACAGACCAACTTAAGAAAGCGTGGTTTAACTTGAAGATCGACTCGAGCGAAGATAGCCACGAGCCTCTTCTTAAGACTGGCTTACGTCAGGAATGTTCAAAAACTCACGTTTATCACACTCTGAGAGAATGCCTCTAATAAAAATTCAGGTGAGCTTTCGTTCGTTCGTTCGTTTGAGTGTTCAGGTTGAAGGGTGCCAAAAATTGTCGGTTGAAATATATTTGTTATTTTGCTAGATCCGTTACTTTTCAATAAAACCGGTTCCTTTCGGATTGAAAATATTTACCATCGGAGTGTGAGTACTGTAGGGGTATTACTTGTACGGTCATTTATTAAGTTAGGACCCGTTTCCATTATCTCGTGACGATTATTTTATCGTTGTAAGATAAAACTTAAGGTCCTTTATAATAATATAAGGTCTGTCGAGAATGTAGCACTCATTTGTGAAATAATTTGAGGAATCGGATCAGCAGTTCCGAAGATTTATTAGTAAAGATTTAATAACTATGGTAACACAGTCTATGAAGATCATGTTGAATCATAAAAGGTAAGAATCTGTACATATACATAACATAACGTCAGACCAGTAGATCGCAAAGGGCTAAACAGATGTGCATGTGATAGTACATACACATTTTACCAGTTAATTACATATAAAAGTTCAAATTAAATTAACTAGCGCGGATGTGATGATTCTGACATTAGCACGAACATGAAAACAACAAAATCGTATTGTGTTCGTTTCTTTCAGTAGAAAGTGCAAATAAAACAAATTGGCCATTCGTATAGATTCTGCAATAATAAAAAATAACAAATGTGTACGCGTAGACAAAATATGTATATCAGGATCTCTTAAATCTAGAAATAAATTTTAACTCTGATGTTCTTGATTAATCATATCAGAAGCTTTCTCAGCGATCACAACAGTTGCTACATAGTTACCACCAGTTATAACAACTGGCATGATACTAGCATCTACAACCCTCAACCGATGAACCCCATAGACCTTCAACTTGGAATCGACCACAGAACCCATTGAACAAGTACCACCATAGTTCCACATGCTGGTATACATACAGTACACATAACACTTCCAGTAATCATCAGTACCATATTCGAAATCACTGCATTTGTCATCTATAGGGTTCAAAATGCTGCCGTTAACATCCTTGAAATAGGTTGTATTTAGAATAGCGATGTAATCTTTCACATATTTGACCATATCGTTCATATCTTCTTCATTGGAGAAATACCCATTATCAATCAACGGTGCATCATGAGGGTTTGAAGTATTAAGACTAACTTTGCCTCTAGATTTTGGGTACAATTTACTTATTTGTGTAAACGCAAGTTGTCTTCCCATAAGTTGTTGGTAAGATTTATCACAGATTCCATATTGGTAGTCATAAGGAAGAGCACAAAATTGAATAAGATACTCTAATCTTTCCTCAATAAAACTGATTGTAGCGTAGTCAGGTATACCAGCACAAGGTTCCAGAGATTTATAACCTACAACAGTTGATGATGGGAATGTTTGAAAGTTGAATGGTCCGAGTTCTGGTATTTCTCTTGCCTTACTCATGACCGTTACTACCTGTTGATCTTGAAAATTGTCACCAACAGGTAAGTCAGCAATAACTGTTATATTCTTTTGTTTTAAATGTTTCCTTGGGCCTATACCTGATAACATAAGTAATTGCGGAGACTTTATGACGCCAGCTGATACTATAACTTCTTTCTTAGCTCTTAGACATATTTCTTTTTGACCATTAATACTTGCTTTTATGCCGATAGCATTCTTATGTTTGTCAAAAATAATTTTCGTTACTATTGTGTTTTTAGACACAAATAGATTTGGATATTTTTTCGCTGGAACCAAATAACCGTATGCAGTGCTTTGTCTGTATCCTTCAGCTAATGTATACAATGCTGGAGCATACCCTACAGAATGTCTTCCACTTAAGTCACAGACTATCTCATTTCCCATGTCTTTGAACGCTTCTAGGTAGTCCTTGATATTTGTGGCGTTATCTTGAGCAATTCCAATGTTTCCTGCTCCTCCTTCTTCTCCAAAGTCAGGTGGAGTACCTCCAACTCCTCGACAACTGCCAGTGGGACAGTTGGTAATCTTTGGAGCTTGGAGTCTTTCACTTCGCTTGAAATACGGAAGAAGATTTTTGTATTCCCAGGAAGAGTCGTTGGCTGCAGTAGCCCATTGTTGGTAGTCGTAAATGATTCCTCTAGAAGCGAGCATAAAGTTGATGGAACTGCTTCCACCAAGAACTTTTCCGGCTGACAGGTACATGAAACTGTTTCGATGGCATTTTCCAGTGAATTTATCAGGAACGGTGGTAAAGTTCCAGTCTAGTCTGGATCTCGGTAGGTATATCAGGGTTCCTGGTAACTGAAATAATAAAAGACAATTAACGCCATGGCCTACATCAATCTTTTACAAATATCGATTACTACAGAACTTACAAAGGCTTCATAAGGTTTATCATCTCCAGCTTCCAACAACAGTACAGTATGGTTCGCAGCGGCCAGTCTATTTGCCAGCACACATCCAGCTGTTCCACCTCCAGCTATTATGAAGTCGAATTTGTCACCATCTGATAGGAAACAAAAATAAATTTCGTGTTACTTTGTAAATTATGATTCTGATCAGATAACCGAGTTATAAATAATCAAACCCTTGAATACGTGGAAGAGTACATATATCTGGGACAGATCACCTCGTTCAAAGATCAAACGGAAAAAGCAATCAAAATGCGAATATCCAACGGCTGGAAAAATGCTGGTCACTTAAAGAAACCATGAAGGCCAATGACCTTAGCACAAAACGGAAAGTCTACAACAACACTTGCATTCTACCTTGCATCATAATTATATGGCTGTGAAACATGGTCTATGTCAAAACTCCAACGAAATATGCTGCAATGCTGTCAAAGAGCGATGGAGAAAAGCATGATAGTCATCAAGAAACAAGACATACGAAACACCTTTATAAGAGCCAAGACAAGAGTTATGGTTGTACTTACGAAGATAGACCAACTAAAATAGAGATGGACAGGCCACATGTTAAGGAGTACTCAGGAAAAGTTGAGTAAAATTGAGACAGATTGGTATCCCAGAGATGGAAAGATGGGTTGGAGAAGGGTTGCCAGAGATAGAAGACAATGGAAAATCTAACAGGAGGGTTTTACCAAAAGGCACAATGAGAGATAGAAGACAATGGAAAATCTAACAGGAGGGTTTTACCAAAAAGCACAATGAAATTAGAAATATCCTCTAAATGAGGAAAACAAACACTTTAAAACAGACGGAAGTTCAGGATGGAGGGCTTACTGATTGACTGATTGATTGTTGTAGATTTGTAGATAAAGCAACAAGTGATTGATGGTGGCCTAAAATTAGTTTGTGTGTTGTAGTTGATTTATTATTTTCTATAATCCCACAGTATTTCTGTATTCCTATAGGCACTACATGGTGAATTATTCATTGTGCTGATGGATGCATTCAATAGATCATGAATATGGTATTTTAAGTTAAGTTATAACATTTCAAACTGGTACAAGACTTATAAAATGACATGTGAAAAAGTAGAAACTTTGAACCATTAATATCTCTGTAACGAGAAGGTTTCCAAGGATGGTCCAGAATAAAAAAATACCCATGACGGGAGAAACCAGTGCCATTCAATTTTCTTAAAATGTTCATTAGAGCTAATAATTAGGCTGTGTTAATACAGCCGTAACCGTATGACATCATGCCCTTCGTTTTTGTTTACGTATATTTTCACAGCCATTTGACCTCTAACAAAATATCTGGCCCTGTAGTTCCCACGGATACAGGCAAGGGCGTACATCCATTGGATACGCCAATCTTTTTCCTGTTATGTGAAATTCTCATGTAGTCCTCGGGCACAAATACACACTTCACCTTACTTACCAACCGATAATTACTTACTTTTTAGTTTAGCCTGTTTGGAAAACAAATAGTTGGTAAGCATCAACATCGTCAGCATCTGGAACGCATCCTGAGTCTTGGCGATATCTTTTATTACAGACGCTGAGTCCGTAAGGCTGGTATTCTGTGCTTCTGAAATATAAAATATGATGTTATTAATCTTTCATCGGGACACTTCTAATGTTGAAGGTAGATACTCCTTGTGGCCCTCGCTGGCCACTCATAATCTGACACATGTTCTGGCAGCTTTTATATATGCTGATGTCAATCGTATAAGAAAAGTCGTTGAATGTAGTTCCATATCAATATACGTATAATTACTGGTACACTGTGCATCTCTTTATTTCCAATTGGTTATGGGCCCAGATAATGCCCAGTAAATACCCAGGTATTGCCCAGTTAATGCCCAGTTGATGCCAGTCAAATAATTGTGATTTTTTCGATGATGTTGACGGATGACGTAAACGGTTCGTCAGGTTCCATTTTTGGAATTAAAAAGCTTGACGGAGCTGCAGGATTCCAGGTTTGGAAGTTTCATGTTAAAAACTATTTGGAATGTTATAACTGGTGGGAGGCTGTGGAAGCCGAGGAGATTAGTCCTGCTCTCAAGGAAGCTGATCGAAAAGCACGAACTACCATATGTCTGCTGTTAGAGCCTTCATGTTTTGCCCACGTGTACAACGTAAAGACCGCGCGTGAGGCATGGCGCAATCTGTGTGTCGCATATGAGGATAAAGGCTGGGGCAGACGAATAGCACTACAGCGTCAGTTATGGTCATGTAAGTTGGAAAACTTTTCATGTATGGAGAATTACGTGTCAAAAGTAATATCCATAGCACAACAATTAGCTGCAATAGACGCGAAAGTATCAGACGACTGGATCATTTCCATTTTACTTGCTGGATTAACATCAGACTACAACCCGATGATAATGGCAATAGATAATAGTGGAAAGGAAATTAGCTTAGAGCAGATCAAAACTAAACTGCTGCAAGAAGCTAACAGACAAGCTGAAGATAAAGCTGGAGCTGGTGAGCAAGCATTTCTTTCTGAACAGAAAAAGGCATCTAAAAACAATGCTCGGAAACCAGTCCGCAAATGTTTTAAATGCCATAAACCAGGACACAAGGCAGCTGAGTGCAAGCAGTTTCATGCCGGTGTGTGCCTGAGTACGGCAGATACAAGTGCCACAAAGAGAAGTGGCTGGTATGTGGATAGTGGCTGCTCAAACCATATGACCTGGAATGTCGAAAAGTTATGTAACTTGGAAAAAGTAAAGAGTGACTTGAAGATTAAAGTGGCCAATGGAGAAGAAATACCAGTTGAAGGTAGAGGAGATGTTAAAGTGAGCGGAAGTTCAGATTTCACACTGAAAAAGGTTCTACATGTTCCTCGACTATCCATGAACTTGATATCAGTGAGCGATCTTGTAAAGAAAGATTTCGCGGTTAATTTTGATAAAAGAGGTTGCACTATCAAAAATAAAACCGACCAAATAGTTGCGACTTGCAATGAGGTTGATGGAATTTTCAAATTAAATGAAAAAGAACAATACGTCAACGCGACATTGTCAGATAAACCTCTGTCAAACCTATGGCACAAAAGGTTAGCGCATTTAGGTAAAAATTACATGCTGAAATTAAAAGATATGGTGACTGGTATGGATTTCGACAGTAAACAACACATTGAGCCATGTATTCCATG
This sequence comes from Xestia ashworthii, assembly GCA_950022955.1. NCBI lineage: Eukaryota > Metazoa > Arthropoda > Insecta > Lepidoptera > Noctuidae > Xestia > Xestia ashworthii. The sequence goes on along the minus strand of OX465551.1, from coordinate 2,479,636 downwards.
CATTAAAGGTAAGACGTGCAAAAGCCCATTCAGAAACAAAGGCACACGAGCAGAACAGATTCTAGAGTTAGTACATTCGGATATCTGCGGTCCGATGGAAGAGCCATCATTTGCTGGTTCCATATACATGTTGCTATTTATCGATGATTATACGCGCAAGACGTATGTTTATTTCTTAAGAAATAAGAGTCAGACTTTTGACAAATTCCGAGAGTATAAGGCGGAAGTAGAGAAAGAGACTGGTAAATTGATAAAATGCCTTAGATCTGATAATGGTACTGAATTTTGCAACCATGTTTTCGACAGGTTCTTCAAGTCAGCTGGTATAAAGCACCAAACGACAGTTCCTTATACGCCTGAGCAAAATGGCGTAGCTGAGAGGGCGAACAGATCAATTATAGAAAAAGCAAGAACGTTGCTTTGTGAGGCGAATTTAAGCAAGAAATTTTGGGCTGAGGCAGTACGTACTGTAGTTTATTTAAAGAATCGAAGCCCCACAAAGGCTGTTTTGAATAAAGTACCTGAAGAACTTTGGTCCGGCAAGAAAGTAAACTTGAGTCATTTAAAAATCTTTGGATGTTTGGCGTTTGCATTAAAACCGAAGCAGAAAAGGAAAATGTTAGACATGAAAACCGAAGCCTTGATTTTTATTGGCTATACCGATCTTACGAAAGGTTACCGACTCATGCACCCACAGACTGGTAAGATAACAGTCGCGAGGGATGTGAAGTTCTTGGAAAATGTGTTTCCTGGTACAAATGTAATGAAGAACGCAGTTGTTCCTTTGTCCATTGAGGAGGAACGAATTGAACCTGCGATTTTGGATGCACCTCCTGATGTCCATACAAATGTTGAGGAAGATTTTCAGGATGCAGATACAGGAAGTACCGAATCCGCTACGAATGAAGAAGTGAGTACAGAGACGAGTACAGAACCGAGATACAACTTGCGCTCGCGGAAACTGGTTGACTATACGAACACGTGCATCAACGTTCTCGCAGAAATTGACGGCGATCCGACGACTGTAAAGGAGGCCCTTGCTAGACCTGATCGTGCACTGTGGCAGAAGGCCATGGACGATGAACTACAATCGTTGAAGGAGAATCAGACGTGGACACTTGTTGACTTACCACGTGATAAGAAGCCGATTCAATGTAAATGGGTCTTTAAGATTAAGCGAGATAGTGATGGTAATATCTCAAAGTACAAAGCTAGGCTGGTAGCGAAAGGATTTACACAGGTACGTGGGGTAGACTATAACGAAACATATTCTCCCGTAGTGAGGAGCTCGACTTTGCGACTTTTATTCTCATTAGCTGTAGAATATGATTGGGACATAGATCAGTGGGACGTGACGACTGCTTTCCTTTATGGCAAATTAAAGGAAGACATTTATATGTTGCAACCTGTAGGTGCTATCACCAAAGGTCAAGAGACTAAGGTATGCAAGTTAAAAAGGTCGTTATATGGTCTCAAGCAAGCATCGAATGCTTGGTTCAATGAACTTGACCGGGAGATGCTTAGTCTAGGTTTCACGCAATCGAAAATAGAGCCGTGTTTATACCAAAAGTTACTAGGAGATAGGGATAGGGATAGAATAGTTATAGTTATTTACGTAGACGATATTTTTATTTTTTGTAGTGATATACACAAAAAGGAAAAAGAAAAATTGAAAACCGAGTTATTAAAAAAATTCAAAGTCAAGGATCTAGGTCATGCTAGACATGTCTTAGGTATGCGACTTAGGAGAGACGAAAACAACATTTATCTCGATCAGGAACAATATGTTATTAATGTTTTAAAGGATTTTGAAATGACGGACGGTAAACCAGTCAACACCCCCATGGAAACGGGTATCAGACTAGAAAAAGCTTCAGACTCTGATAATAGGTTACCCTATCAAAATCTGATAGGATGTCTGAACTATTTAGCTCAAAATAGTAGGCCAGATATCGCGCACGCTGTTAGTGTTTTATCACAATTTAATAATTGTTATGATGAAATACATTATAAGTGTGCAAAACGGTTGTTAAGATATCTAAAAGGGACATCAGATTTTGCCCTAACCTTCCGAAAGTCAGGTAAATTAGAACTTCTTGGCTACGTGGACGCGGATTGGGGTGGGTCATATGACAGAAAATCTTTTACGGGTCTAATGTTTATATTAGGCGAAAATTTAATACCGTGGGAGAGTCGTAAACAACGGTGTGTAGCTCTGTCGTCAACTGAGGCGGAGTACATAGGTCTCAGCCAAGCTTCAAAGGAAGCGATTTATTTACGGAGTTTGTTAAATAGTATAACAAATAATACTTGTGCTAAACCTGTTGTTATTTATAACGATAATCAGTCTGCACATCACATAGCGAGAAACAAGATGAACCATAATAGAACGAAGCATATCGATATTAGGTTTCACTTTATTCGCGAAGCAATATTGAATGAGTCAGTAGAGGTGACGTATGTGTCTTCACAAGACATGCTGGCAGATATGTTAACTAAGTCTCTGCCAGGCCCCAAATTCAAAAACGCTTTAACGAGATTACCCATTAAGAGGGCGGGTAACGAAAGTGTGACTTAAGTTTGATATTATGTACTTTGTTTAATTTTTTAGATTATTAGTAATGGTTTTAATCTCTTGTTTTTGTGTCATTTTATGATGTCTTGGTATTTGAAGACGGTGTGTGGACATGTGGCAGATTAAGGGGGCATGTTGAAGGTAGATACTCCTTGTGGCCCTCGCTGGCCACTCATAATCTGACACATGTTCTGGCAGCTTTTATATATGCTGATGTCAATCGTATAAGAAAAGTCGTTGAATGTAGTTCCATATCAATATACGTATAATTACTGGTACACTGTGCATCTCTTTATTTCCAATTTCTAATCACAATATCAAGCATGGCTGTAGATAGGATTTTTAAAAGATGTTCTTTGTGGACAGTTTCGTCAGTCGAAAAATGTAGTGAAGTTGTGACAAACAGGTACTTTTACTCTTATACAAAAGGTTTATTCGTCAACTGGCGATTGTGAAACTCACTAGTGCGCTTGAGTTAGCACCTTCCGATTTTAAGTGGGAACATATTTATTAGAAGTTTATGTGGCTGACTGTACATCTGACGTATATTTTACGTCAGACTTTCAAGGTCGAGCGAGATGACGACAAAAAAAAATCGGATGGTGCTAAATCGCGCGCACTCGCTTGTTTCTCACTCGCCAGTTGACGAATAAGTTATGTATTGCACTTTTTTCAACCTTCACCGACATTAATTATAATTGTAGGTACTGGAATGTTGAACTTCATTAACTTTTAAATGGAATAGGTTATTGTATACTAATCCAGCATGTAGGTATAGCTCTATATATCATCAAATATTCGTTTTTATACCGGAATTACACAGGGAAGCCTTCATTAAACACAAACTAATTAAATGTTCACACTATTTACACACTAACATTTTATAAATATTTTAGGGGATTTTTATGAATGAGACCATTCATAAAAATCCCCTAAAATATTTTTTAAACACTCATTAGTTAAAATGCTCATTAGAGCTAATAAACCTATTATGAAATTCTGTATTCATAAACATTCAATAAACCCGTCATAGATATGTCTTATAACGACATATTGTGTCGTTTTATGACGTTTTAACGTGATTAAGTTGTCGTTCTGCTGAATCCATAGATTAAATTCCAAAACAACTAGTGTCCACAGCCAATAAACATATTAAAAAAAGTTCTAAAACGTCACTTGTGACATTTGGCTGCATTCCGAATTACAAAATAATCGCTCACAGCGCTCACATCTATATTTTACGTTCCGAGTTAGATATCACGATTATGACAGCTAATATCAGCTAAGAGCTGTCATCAATTCGGAACGCTCGTGAACGCGTTCACAGTGAACTTAACCCCAAACCAGAAACCTTTCACAAGACCTATTTTTGAAAATGGAAGTTATGTCCGATAAGCTCGTTGGCTATATTCACTTGAATACTCATGGTTGTATGCCACGATAGAATAGTTAGATGCGACTTCCTAAGTTCATAACAAAACAACACAACCTGTGAACACAACTGTCACTTTTGACAGCGCTCACGGTGATATTTATTTGGGGCTTGGTCGGTGTAATCGCAAGATGGCGCATGTCATGACGTCATCTTTGACGATTCAAGGGACATCGATATCGCGCTCACGGTAATTCGGAACGGGTTTATGGACGCTCAAATTACAGCGTAATTCGGAATGCAGCCTGAAAGAGCTTCCTTGAAAATCAAAATCAGGTATTTTTATTACATTATAATCAGCTGTTGCACATTTCTCGGCCATGTTTCTGTTTATTAAAGGTTTATAGTTGAGTCGACCCCGTTTTAAGTTATGGATGAATACTTACAAAGCTGTTTAGCGTTATTGAACGTTTATGAATAATGATTTTAGGGATTCTCATTATAACAAGCTAATAAACCTATTTTAACTTTTTATGAATAAGTCTGTAACTCTATAAATCAAAATCAAAGCATTTATTTCAAGTAGGCTAATAACAGGCACTTTTGAATTGTCGAAACAAAGCTGAAAATTAAATGTAGCTACATTCCCAGTCACAAGACATAAAAACTGTGAAAGTACTGTAGTTGCCCATTCCCTAACGTAACGTTCTCCATAGAGATCTATCTCTATGGAGAAGAATGGGCAAGAAACTAGGACACTCTTTTAAATCAAATTACTGTTACAAAGTCTTGGTTACATCATTCATGTTGAGATGGTAAATTATGTGAGAACAATGTAGCAAGATGTGCACGTTAAAAGTGTCCATAGTAAAAACAAAATAATTCATTCAACAGTCACAACTGACAGCGCCCGTTCACAAACATGACGCATGGATCAGCACCATTCAGCTCAACCATTTTGAAGGGAACTAAATGGTCCGACACACGCGCCATAATCAGCGAGACATTTGAGTGAGCATGACATACTCTCAACCGCCAGGGCACATTCAAGTCAAAAACTAAAGTTGGTTTCCAGTGAATGATAGCTTTCTAGTACATAGTACTCACACCATATGGGCTATGCGTTTATATAATACTAAATAGAATGAATCTATATGTCACCGTAAAATTGTCAAATACGTTATATTGTAATATCTCTAGCGATATTGTAAAGTCTCGAATTATTGTCAAATGAACATACTGCTTACAATAAAACGCATTATTTTTCGTGAAATGCATGCGATGGTAGTCAACTCACGCGGTGTGGAGTGAAGGAGGGGTCCCCCTTGCCCAGTGGTACCACTCTCATGAAAAGATACTGTACCAATCCTGAGAAATATCGATTAATATAACCTAACCTTAAAACACTTCATATTCCCCTAAAAAGCGTAGTCGACGGAGCCCCGCTTCGCGGGGCCCCTATTTCCGAGTGCAGGGTTTAAAGGAACCTAACTAACCTAACGGGGGGGTGCCCCAAGTCCCGTTTATGGGGGCAAGAGATACTTCCGTATGTTCAGTTGACAATAATTCGAGACTTTACAATATCGCTAGAGAGATACACGTTATATTGTAATATAACGTATTTGACAATTTTACGGTGACATATACAATGCAAAAATAGTTGTACAATCTTCAGCAGCTCCAACAATACCATAAAATGCTATCAATTTTGCGCCCCTGTCCTTGTGGAGCAGGACCAGCATTGAGCCAAGCATTTTTATCAGCGATATAATCTCATTCTAATCTCATTCAGTTCAAGAATACTTTGTGGAATTTTATTATAGCGTCTCAAACAGTACCCCATGAAAGATGAGTCTACTTTTGTTTATGGATATGTCTAAAGCATTCGACCGTGTAGATCATGGTATACTGCTAAACAAATTAGAGCGTTATGGTGTTAGAGGAAATGCATTAAACCTATTGCAGTCGTATCTCACAAATCGCACTCAAATCACGGCGCTTGATAGGCTATGTGTGGGCTCAAAAGTAGAAACAACATACATATCGAGTCCTAGAAAAACTACATATGGTGTTCCCCAGGGCAGCATTCTTGGCCCTCCATTATTTAACATTTATATAAATGATATGCCTAAGGTCAGTAAACATCAGGTGGTATTGTTTGCTGATGACAGCACTATTTTATTTTCTAATAATGACATTAATATTCTTGAAAATGACATAAATGACGATCTGGAAAATATAATAAATTGGTTGATTAATAATAATCTAAAAGTAAATCTTGACAAAACGAAAATAATGACATTTAATCAAAGAAAAAATAAACCGAAACTGAATATAAAATATGGTAACGTAGTAATCTCTGAAAGTGACAGCACAAAATTTCTGGGCCTTTACATAGATAGTCATCTAACTTGGAAACATCAAATCGACGCTTTATCAAAAAAGCTTAGTCAATTTGCATATGCTCTATACAAACTATCAAAAACGGTTAACCGCATTACAGTACAAATAGCTTACAATGCTTATGTAGCTTCTAGCATTAGGTACGGAATCATTTTCTGGGGCAACTCCACTGACAGAGACATTGCTTTTAAAGCTCAGAAAAAATGCTTACGGTCTTTTACCAAATTAAAATCGATTGATAGTTGTAAACCATTGTTTATGGAACTTTGTTTGCTAACTCTAGCGTCTATGTACATATGTATATGAAATGGGAGTGTTTGTTCGCTGTAACTTGCATTTATTTGAAAAATTACGCTCTCGCCGTTATCAGAATACCATTCATGTAACCACTCATAAAACCGCATTCTTTGGCAAAAGTGTACTAGGCATGGCCCCAAAAATATTTAATAGTATACCAGCAGCTATTAGAAATAAAGAGTGTCTGGGATCATTTAAGAGGTCTTTGTTTAAATTTCTTTTAGATAGATGTTACTACTCCATCACAGAATTTACTACTGATAAACAGAGGTATGACGATTCCGACTTCCCAATTAAACACTTATGAATTTATGACATGTTTACCTAACTGACATATGTATTTTAAATTGAAATTATGACATGTTTACCTAACTGACATATGTATTTTAAATTGAATTATTATTGTTATCTAATCTATTCTATTGACATTCCTGCCTTAAGTGTAATTGTTTGTTTATGTTAATTTTGTACGCCATATATTGGCAAAACATAGTGCACATATTTTAGACGATATACTATCTGTAACCATACCTATGTTTCACAAAATAAATATTTGATTGATTGATTGATTGACTTTAGCGAGTCTAAAGCCTGGCTGAACTAGTTGGTCCCTATTTCTAGTACTGTAATTGTGTCTGTCGCCTCTTTTACCGAAAAGATGCAGATTTTTTCTGACGTACATTATGTTTTCGTAGATGTATTGGCAATGAACCGTCATGATGCCAATATCCTTAAATAGTTCCCTTAGAGAATCGCGCCTACGAAGATTGTATATGGCTCTGATGGCTCTTTTCTGCAGAATAAATACAGACTCAATATCAGCATCCCGTCCCCATAGCAAAATACCGTAAGACATTATACTATGGAAGTAACTAAAATATACCAGTCTAGCGGTATCTACATCAGTGAATTGACGGATTTTCCTAATGGCATATGCTGCTGAACTTAAGCGCTCCGCAAGAGATGTTAAATGAGAACCCCATTGTAGCCTTGAATCAAGTGTAAGCCCCAGGAAAACCGTTTTATCTACGAATTCGAGTTTCTCTTTATTCAGTATTATCTCACAATCACTACTTTTAACATTCGGTAATGAAAATCTTATGTATTTAGTTTTTTTTTCATTTAATACGAAATTTTTTGCTGTGAACCAATTTTGGACCTGAAGTAGGGCATCATTCACGTCATCTAGATTTTGGGCCCGTCTATTTATCTTAAAAATTAGAGAAGTGTCATCAGCAAACAACACCATATTTTGAGGTTGGTGTTTCAACAAATAGGGTAGATCATTTATATATACTAGAAAAAGGAAAGGACCCAATATTGAGCCTTGCGGAACCCCCATTTTTACATTCAGACCCTGTGAATTAACACCATTTATTTGAACATGTTCTTTTCTATCGCTCAAATAAGATTTTAGCAGGCTAAGTGCAAGTTTACCCAGTCCGTAATGCTCCAGTTTCAAAAGTAATGTGTCGTGATTTACGCAATCAAAAGCTTTGGAGAGATCACAGAAAAATAATAAAATTAGAATATGTACAAGTATCAAAACGCGTTACAGGGCGTCGAAAAATTGGTACGCATCAGTGTCAACAGGAAAAGTCCCCAGATAGCTGGCAGCGTTGGATAACAATGCTGATTCTTAGGCCAATAAGTAGGCCCGCCCTCTGGTCACGTGAAGAGTCGACCAACCGTTTGACGATAATATAATCGAATAAGAATGTAATGTCTATAGATATTTACCGTGACATGTCATTTTAACGTTTCTCGGCTTCGTAAATTGAAGTTTAATTTAACTCGCGACCACGTATTAAAAGTTACCTGACTACACGAATTAAATTGATGGATTATTTTTATTCTAGAACACAACTAGTTGATTACTTTTGTCTGAGTTTTTAACTTATGTTTGGTTTAGTCTATTTGGATATCAAATAAAATACTAAAAGTTATACTGTATCTATGTACTGTCTACGTTTTTACAGGCTGATCCTGTTTTTACGTTAGTTTAGTTAATTTCAAAGTCGATTTGAAGATTCTTGTACGACCCAATGCGATGCAATGAGCGTGGCCGAAGTAAGTAAAACTCATGTGTCAGGATCGTAACCAAGTAAAACAATCTTAAGTATGTCGTTTCTGCCTATCATAGCATAAATGAATTGCTATCGTCTCATTCACTTGAGAATATTAAAGACAGTTTTATAAACAAACTGTATTCTGCCAGCGGGTTCGCCCGCGTGAAGTTTGATAACTGTCCCATGGGATCTTACTACCGAGGTAAAAAGTATCTCATGTTTTAATCCAGGTTAGAAACTATCTACCTTTCGCGTTCGGCCCTGGTCCAAACCATGTTCCGGAGCGAGACGGAATGGGAAGCCGTCATGCTAGCGAAGGAGGTGTCAGAACGCAAGAGGGAGAGAACCTCTCGCCCCAGCCGACGCGGGAGACGCACCAGGCGTCGGGGTTCACGTGGTGGCCGCCGGCCACCGTAGGCGCAGGCCTGTGGACGGTTAGCTATGGGCTAGACGGACGGACGGCTAGGTCCGTCCGTCCGGCGTGTCGACGGTGCGTTCGTATTCCACGCGCGCCTCAAAGAGATGTCAGCACAGTGAAGGGCCCGAAAGGGCCGAAGCCTGCCGTGGCTGCGGGACTGTTTGAAAGAGATACCGTGGTTTCGGAACACAAAGGGCGAGGAAGGAAAATGGATGGGTTTTTAGTCAGTAAAAGTCTGACACTCCCCTCCCGCTCCGCCCAAAGTGGGAGAAGTTATTTAATGATTTTCGAACCGAAAAAAAAGAACAGGCAAATTTCATCCAAATTTCTTTAGTTCTTTTTGCGTGAAATAGTATCAAACATCGATCCATACATCCACACAAACTTTCGCAAGTCATCGTATTTCATTGCAAGAATGGATTCAATCAGACACTTTCCGTATGTCTCTTTAAATATGATCTTTAGTTTAGTTAAAAGTCATAAATCATTTTGTACCATCTGAATTTATGTTCATGAGAGTCCAATTTTGGCATTTAAAGCATTGATAAGCCTGCTGTATAGCACACCCTATATTTATTCAGTCTGTTCAACGTACGTCATCAATTTATTTTTATCGATGCTGAAATTAGCATAGGTAATAAATAACACTTTGAAAAGCTATTGACGATAAGTCTGACCAAAGATACAACACTATCTTAGGTGACTATAAAGTCATACAAGAAAATTCAAATTCAAATTCTTTATTGACATAATTATGTTACTTACATTAATTGTTTGAACCTCTGACCCCCGAACTAGGTTTATCTGTATGTCAGGAGTCAGCGCCCTCTCCCATTTTATTTGGCTTAGATACTATGTCAACATAGAAATACACAAACATGTGCCACAAAAACAATTTTAGAAAAAAATACAAAACAATTACAGAAACAAAAAGTATAAAACCGACTTCAAAAAGAAAAAGTGAAAAATAACTTTAGCTTCTGAAGTCGGTGACGTTTGTATGATTGATTTAATTTTTTTGTCACCGACTTCAGAAGCTAAAGTTATTTTTCACTTTTTCTTTTTGAAGTCGGTTTTATTTTTTGCAAAAAAGTTTTTATTTTTCACTTTTTACTGGTTCACATGGAAAGTGCATACCGTTACAATTACAACAAGCCCAAACACGACTAGGATACATTGTCTCATTATGGAGTTCCGTGACTCTTGGCTTCATCATCAGATCTGATGGTAGAATGGTTCTTATCAAACGCAAATGCTTCACTTGTTGTAGAAAATATAAAAATTGCTGTACGTTATCCTATAAAATTTGAAGAGTTCCCTCGATTTCGCCAAGATTCCATCATCAGATCCCGACTTGGCGACTATGGGACCAACTTGGAAGTATACCCTTTCAAACAAAAAAAGAATTTTTCAAATCGGTTTAGGCGTCTTCGAGTAATCGGGTAACATACATAAAAAAAAAAAAAAAAAAAAAAAAAAATACATACAGTCGAATAGAGAACCTCCTCCTTTTTGGAAGTCGGTTAATGAAAAATAAAAAAGACGTGTGGCACTCGGGGACTGCCGCGGTAAAGCTATTGCATACCATTTTTTATCAACTTATTTATCGGTTTACATACTCTTTGGTGTTAGGTTTTTTTCGTTAGGTTATTTTCGTTACGGAATTTCTGGATTTGGTCTCCACGCTCAAGGCCTGCGATAGACGCTATGCTAGCTTAAAAATAACAAAATTAAAAAAAATAAAAATAAAATCTAATTCAATCTAATCTTCAGTTAATATCGCCTTGTGTGTGTGTGTGGGAAGTGCGTACGTGTGCGTGGGTGGGAGGTGTGTACGTGTGCGTGTGGGTGGGTTCCCGTTCGTGTTTGTGTATGGTATGAGTAGGTGTATGAAGGAAAAGTATGTTCAATGTACGAGTTAGAGTGATATTAATTAATTTATTATTATTTTCTCCACATCCTCATAATCAAGAGTAAAGAGCCAGTTCTTTAGTATTGGTTTACATTCATGCAGTGTTAGCGGATACAAATTTAGGATTCTGTTAATTTTGTTGTAAAAATATACAGAAAAAAAAATGTGTATGTTTATCGGGTTAAGGCTTCCTAACCAATTATCCTGTTGAGAAGACGCGATCGGCGCGTTGATACATATCACAATTTTTTTCTGAAAACCGGAAAGGAGTGGCACATTATGGACATACCTACAAACAGTGACAGGTTTCCACGAAACAGTTTTTATTCGTTAATTAAAAGGCAACTAACCACAACTTTATTGGAGCTAAGCCCATGAGTAGACATCTGTATGCATTACAGTTCAGTTTATGATGTACACAGCTAAAACAAAACGTCCAATACCATTGTATTGTGTTGTTACCATTGTACAGTTAATACACATATTTATATACAGCGTGGAATTTTATAATGCCACCTGGAGGGAAAGTACTCGAAAAACTGGATGTAGCAAATTTTGTTCAATGAAACATTCCTTTATTTTTAAAAAGAAACACATTTGCATTTACAGACTCTCGAAAATTCACTTGCCACACTCGGGAATCAAACCGACTAAAGTTCGAAAAAATAACATTCTGTACCTTTTTGACATCAATCGATAGGGGCAGTCCTTATGGATCAAATCTCTTTAACAAACATAATAAATTAAATGACAGGAAAACCATGAATAAAAGTGCTATATCTTATTGAATTTATCCCGTTGAATTTATAACTGTTCTTTAGAGAGATTTGATTCTCCAGTTAGCCGAGTGCCCGAGAGTGCCAAGAGAATTTTCGAAACTTGGTTCTTTTTGAAAATTTAGGAATGTTTCCTTTTATTTCCAGATGGCATTGAAAAATTCCACCCTATATAATTATACATATTACGGACGCGTTCGGGTTACCTTGACAAAATGATCGCTTCGTTTATACCACAGGTGCCAAAGAACCAAAGGTCTTGAAAAAAAATCTTGTCAATAAAACGAATCGTCAATCTGTTCGAAATCATTCACGCAAAGAAATAAACGGTCACAGTGTCACCCAAGAAGCGAAAAGGGAATAAAAAATATGTGCCAAAGCCACCATAACTCCGAAACTGTTCATGAAATCGACGGTCAAGTCTGAAACATCTGGGGGGCACACACATGGTATATTAGGGTAATACCCGGTCTGCTGTTGGGGTGAAACTACTGGGGATATGAAGCTGTTATTCATAAATCGAGAGGGTAAGGGTGTTTACCCTTTCAGTATATTGATACTTTGGTATTTCCGAATCGGTTTATATAGAGGAAGGTTTCTCTAAATATGTGAAGAGTAAGTCCTTGACTGCGAGCTTTCAGTCAGTAAGTCGCAAGATAATTGTAAGAATGAAATCTTTGCGCTTACTACAACCTTAGATTTTGCAGTATTATAGATTTTTGCAGACAAAGAGTTTAAGATGTTCGTAATAATTCGGGCTAGTCATAGCCTTTTAATGTTCTTAATCTAATCTTATTTTCCAATAAGGAGCTCGTAGCGGTTGATCTTCAGGTTAAGCCAGCCTATGCTGGTCCGCAAGTGGCCATCATAATTATGTCTCGTTTTCTCCGTGCCTAGGAAAGCTTGGTAAGGCGTTGGTTCCGGCTGTCGTTTGTAGGTATTTGACAGTCGTCACAGGTAGTCAGTCACCCAGAAGTCTGAAAAGCAATCTTACCAAGGACTATCTATATCTAACGGAGTACCAACTGATCTGTGGACGTCAAATAGGCAGTCGCGATATCTAAAATACTGGTATTCAGCTACATCCGGTTAGACTGGAAGCTGTCTCCAACATAGTTGGGAAAAGGCTAGGCAGATCAGATGATGTTACTTTGATCCATCAAGCGCTTTTCCAATTACGACACGCCTAGTATCTACTACTTCTACTATCATTATTTAGAAGCAAAATGACATTTTATTTCTATAAACTTTGAATTTAATTTTGTAGGTTGTTTTTTCGTAATTTTATTTTTTTTCATTGTAGGATGGCTATTAAGTAAGTTCGCATAATTTTGTCATTGATGTAAATAATATTGACGAACAATATAATAAAATACAGCGTGTTTTTCAACGTCGTGAAAAATGTTTGTTAACTTATTTATTTGAGACAAGCTCACCACACTATTACCAAACTATAAGAAAATATTGGCACTCTCACAAATCTAGATTCCATGGCTGCCATTGAGAAATTCCTAATGAAAAAACCAATTACTCTTTGCCCGACCTGGAAATCGAAGCCAGCACTTTATGTTCTGTAGTAACGCTTCCTCACTCGACCAACGAGGCAGTCGAGGGAGATAACAATAAGGTAATTCTTTTTAGGGTCCCGTACCTCAAAAGGTAATAAAAGGAACGCTTAAAAGATCACTTTCTTGTCCGTCTGTCTGTCTGTTATAACCTATTGACCGCCAGAGAATAAACTCACGCGCAAGTGCCCTCTACGCCAAGCCACAATTTCAGCTACCATCATCACCATCTTTCATCATCATTTCAGCCGAAAGACGTCCACGGCTGGACATAGGCCTCCCCCAAGTGTCGCCACATTGACCGGTCCCGTGCGACTCGCATCCAACGGATTCCCGGAACCTTCACCAGGTCATCAGTCCGCCTAGTGGGTGGTCTTCCAACGTATCGTCGTCCAGTTCGCGGTCGCCACTCCAGAACTTTTCGGCCCCATCGGCCATCCGTTTTGCGAGCAATGTGCCCTGCCCACTGCCACTTAACCACCACACACTTAACATCACTTACCATTTTGTCACATATTCGTGTCGTTTGGCGTACAGGGCACGAACATGCTTGTCACGTTGAATGTTCCGTCCATGTTTAATGTTCATGCAGTAGTCCGCAAGACATGGGGCGAAGCACCCCACATAGAAGAGACTAGTCGCTGTAAGGATACTGATACAAGTGCGCACCTTCTGCTTGATGGTATTGCGGTTTTTGCTGATAGTCAAAGATCTGTCAAGAGTAAGCCCAAGATACTTTTGAAAGTTGCTGTGTCCAATGGGCCCCCCCATCATCAACAATGTTCATGCATCAGGTCGCACGTGGCTTATCCCTTTCCAATTAATTAAGATAACGTAAAACAAGATCAGCCTTTTTTTTTGGGATGGGAAATCATCAAATGACTTCTCCCACTCTGGGCGGAGCGAGAGGGAGTGTCAGACTTTTACTGACTAAAACCCATCCATGTTCCTTCCTCGCCCTTTATGTTCCGGGGCCGCGGTATCTCTTTCGAATAGGCCCGCAACCCCGGCAGGCTTCGGCCCTTGCGGGCCCCTCTCTTATGCTGACATCTCTTTGAGGCGCGCGTGGAACACGAACGCGCCGTCGACACGGCCTGTCGTCTTTAGACGGACGGACGGCTAGCTAGCCCATAGCCAACCGTCCACAGGCCCGCGTCTACGGTGGCCGGTAGCCACCACGTGGCCCCCGACGCCCGGTGAGTCTCCCGCGGCGGCCGGGAAGAAAGGATCTCTCCCTCTGTCGTCCCGCCACCTCCTTTGCTAGCATGACTGCTTCGCAGAAGGAGGTGACGGCTTCCCATTCCGTCTCGCTCCGGACCATGGATTGAACCAGGGCCGGACGCGAGAGGTCGCCGCCACCGATCGCCGCTACGAGGACACGGCGGTGCTCCGCCCACGCAGGGCAGACTTCCACCGTGTGCTCCACCGTGTCCTCCGGTCGATCCTCGCAGTGGAGACACCCGGGCGTGTCCTCCCGCCCGATTCGGTGCAGGTACCTCCCGAAACATCCGTGTCCGGTGAGGACCTGCGTCAGGCGGAAGGTGAGGACGCCGTGGCGCCTCTCTAGCCACTCCTCAAAGAGGGGACTTACCGCCACTATCGTGGCGTGCCCTGCACGGGGTTGCGACAGTCGCTCTCTCCATGTCGCCATGAGATCACGCCGGAGGTCTGTCCGCTGAGTGGCAATTTGCCGCGGCAGCGGAGTTTCCCCCCGGCGTAGTGCCTCCGCGCGCCAGTCGTGCAGGCGCGCGAGTACTATCGCCTCCAGATCCCATGGCGGCAATCCGGCAAGCAGGCCCGCCGCCTCGCGGGAGATCGTGCGGTACCCACGGACCATCTTTACGGCCACCACTTTTTGGGGGCGTTCAGATAATGGGCGGCTCGCCGCCTCAAGGAACGCGCCCACACTGGGGCCCCGTAGAGGGCCATGGACCGCACGAACCCCGCGTAGAGCCTGCGGCAGGAGGCGTTTGGCCCCCCAAGGTTGGGCAGGAGCCGCCTGAAGGCAGCCCCGGTCCGTTCCAGCCTGGGGGCCAAACGTCGGAAATGTTCCACGAAGTTCCATCGGCTGTCGAGTACGAGTCCCAGGTACTTCAACGTCGGCTCGACGCCGATGGATACCCCTCCCACCGTCAGCGTGGATCCCGATGGTGGCGCATTCCGAGGCCCATGAAAGCACATGGCCTCGGACTTGTGCAATGCCACCTCGAGACCCAGTTGCCGGATCCTCTCAACGACTATCGCAACCCCGCGTGTCATAATTTCGGCCGCCGCCTCGTGCGACCTCCCCTGTGCCAGCACCAGGGTGTCGTCTGCGTAGCAAACGACGCTGACACCACTAGGGAGGTCCGCGCGCAGCACCCAGTCGTAACCGATGTTCCACAGGGGCGGTCCCAGAACCGATCCCTGTGGGACACCGCACGACATATCTCGCCGGTTCCATTCTCCGCAGCGACTGGGGTAGATGACGGCCCTGTCCGTCAGGTAGTCCCCGATCACACGACGGAGGTAGGTCGGCACCCGGTGATACCGGAGTGCCTCCCTGATGCAGCTCCAGGGCAGGGAGTTGAAGGCGTTGGCGATGTCGAGAGACACCGCCAAGACGACTCCGCCCCGGGATATCGCATCCCCCGTCGTGAGGGAAAACAAGATCAGCCTGTATACAAGTAGGCAGTTGAAACAGTTTTACTATCAGTACTTTCTTTTTCATCCAAATAAAACTAGAGAATTAGGATAGAAAATTATCGTATTTTTTTTTATTCATTGTGGTTTTCGTGACTGTAACTGTGTAGTTTTGAGAGTTATTAGAAAATTATTAAAAAAAAACCAGATATCAAACAAAAATTAAAATGATATATCAAGGTAATAAATTATTATTATTTGAATATCTGTATTTGATACTTAGCACTTCGCCCGTGACTCGGAAATGACTATGATAGATCAGCAGCTTATATGCATGATATCAATATAATTTATAGCCTATATCACAAGCATTCTATCAGTGATAAATAAGAATTGATTTTTATCATTAGTTCCGGAGGAATTACGCCTTACGTACAGACTTACAAACAAATTATACCTCTATATAATATAAGCATAGATAGTTCTGTTAGAGCAGTACCTAATCGCAACTAAAATCACATGAAATCACAGCCAGAGATCCAAGTAAGAACATTAAAGTTTCGGTAAACAGGAGGAGTTTTATAGCCTGAACTGTTTTACTGGGCAATCTGTACTTAAAGACCGTACATCAATATCAGTATTATGCCTATCTGCCAGATTGATTTGATTGATTTTGAAATTTCTTTATTTTAACATAAACACAACAGATAAATGACATTCAGATCTTATTCTAAAAGCATTATACATTAAGATTGGTGTTTTGTGCAGACTATGGCGCCTATATAAAACATTTACGCATACAAATAAAATGTAATGTTTAAAACTTATTCTTATGAATCAGAGGTATCTTAATACTTACGGTAAACAAATGTCGAACTGTACAGCGCGAAGATTAGACACACACGCACTTTATAACACTTAATATACTACATATTATATAAAAGGTTGTTACACATAACATACATAACACTAGAATTTTACTTTGACAGTATAATTTATTAAGTATTAGAAAACGCAAATGAGTTTCGTGTACCGAGTATGATTCGTTGCAAATCTACCCTACATTCAGGCGAACGTAATAAAAATAGTCCGGTCATCTAGTCGTATCTGACAGATTGCTAATTATGTAATTTGTTCTCCCGTCTCACCACTTGATGGCACTGCTAAGCTCATTTGTAAGATTATCGCGAGTTAAATATTTTTATTGAAAAACATATATAAGTTGTTGTTATAATTATTTAATCTATATAATTATTTTTATATGTATACCGTTGATTTTATTTATCTCTGAACAGAAAATTTGCATTTCGGTACTAAACTTTCAAACAGTATTCTTATACTTGTAAATTCTGGAAATGAGTAACGCTATCCAATTGCACTGGATGAAAAATAAAAGTAATAAAACTCAGACTTTATTCGATGTCTGCGAGTTATTAGGTTTAACCAAGTAGATATTTTTTTTTCACAAATACGCTATGAATTAACAACTTCCCAACACTTTGAGACTTTTCTCTAACAAAGTATCTGTAACGTTGCACGTTTAAAAACCATGTACCAGGTTAACAAATAAAAAATTATATCATCATTTTAATTTTTCATATTTCAGAACCTCGGAATCCATTCCCAACAGACTCGGTGTCCGCGCTAGCCGACATCGCAAGAACCCAGGATGCCTTCAATCTGCTGACATTACTGATGGTTACCAGCTATTTGTTTCCAAAACAAGCTAAATTGAAAGGTTAGTAGTTTGTTGATTTATTTGAGCAGCAAAAACAAAATAGTCAAAGACAGAATTTCAAATTCACGTGACATACAACAGACAAAGCAGGCATAGCTTAAACTGCAGCATAGGGGAGGTCTATCCAGCATTGAATGTCTTCCAGCTGATATGACAATTACGATGAATCTACATGGTGACACATACAGTTATAGGTAGGTAGTATTTACAGGTGAAATGATACTCCCTTGCTCGAGCCAGTCCGCGATCTCAGCCTGTAACTTTAAAATCGTGTGATGCGTGCTGTTTACCCCCCAGCAAAACCCTTAGCCAAGGCTCTTACTTCACAGGGTACCCCGGTATCCCTTAGCGTATAGTCACGTAGTTTTTTATTACCTTGGCTGGAAGCCTTACTCTCAAGGCACCCTCGGAGTAGCACGGTTAAGCAGTTACTACCTTCTAGTTTGACCTGTAAGATGCCATACACAAAAAAAATGCGAGGCCATCTTTGGGGACTGCCGATTGAAGTGAAAACAATCCCCCGCGCACGAAGTGGTGCTACACCGTAGTGGATCGGCTACGAGTGCTACGAAGCGTTAGGTAATCGTCACGCAAGTTCCATGATTTTTGTTTACCCAGAAAGTGCTCAACGTGCCTAAAGAAGTCGTCATTAAAAAAAAAGTGAAGTTATATGTTTCAACAAATTTATAGTCAGGAGTCAGGTGGAAAAGACCCGACTTATAGTCAATGACAAGCTTGACCTTCGTTTGTAATACCAATATACCATTGCCATTCCTATGTGTAACATGATACACGTTTGACTATAAATTACGTGAATAGCAAAATATTACATGAAAACCGGTTACTGCAGACAGTGTCATAACTCGTAAATGTCAACGTGTAACGTGAGACCGTTTGATTTATGTGAACAAATTTTTATTACACTGACATGCTTCTAAACATGAACGCAATATACACGCGTTTTGCGTAACAATATTATTTTATGTCAAATGGCTGAAAGATGATGATGTTTTATGTGGCAACCAACGTATTTGCATACTACAGAAGATCTACCAGCTCTTAAAACTGGAACCTATTTACTTGGGTATTTTTATTTGAGTAGAGGAAGAACATCTGGCCGCATCATAAATAGAAGTTATACTGGTAAAAGACATGGTTTACCGGTGGTTGCAGCCCCAGGAGTTGACTCAAAATGCGAGGTAGGATGAGGCATGAATGAAGATCAAAGATATTTAGTGGCCAGAAAGTACAGAATTTTCGAAAAGAGAGAGGAGGGAGGCACATTAAAGAACTTAAAGAGCCTAGACCAAATTAAAATTTAACAACGTTAACGATGATGACAAATTCAACGAATTTTAATATACTGCCATGAGCTACTCAAAACTTTCGGCAAATCCTCATAAAAGAGATTGTATATTATGAAAGGATTTGAAAGCGATTGCCACGTTATCATTAGTTTCTTTCGAAGAGTTACAAACCTATTGAATGGCAATTAGTGTTTATTTTTGTTCTTATTCAGATGGTGACGAATTTGACTTCGTAATAGTTGGAGGTGGAACAGCTGGATGCGTGCTGGCAAACAGACTGGCTGCTGCGAACCATACTGTACTGGTGTTGGAAGCTGGAGATGATCCACCTTTTGAAACCTTTGTAAGTTCTATGACTCCCAATTTGTATGCTTAAGTTTTCTTGCTGTTGATTCAAATGATTTAATTTATTGATTGTTAAATATTTCAGTTACCAGGAACGCTAATATACCTCCCAAACTCTGGGCTAGACTGGAAATTAACGGCAATTCCTGATAAGTTCACTGGCAAATGCCATCGAAACCCCGCCATGGTTGTGCCAGTCGGAAAAGTTCTTGGAGGTGCCAGCTCCGTTGGTTTCATGTTCGCTTCCAGAGGAATCATTAACGACTACCAACAATGGGCTACTGCAGCCAACGACTCTTCCTGGGAATACAGAAACCTTCTTCCATTCTTCAAGCGAAGTGAAAGACGCCAAGCTCCGAAAATTGCAAACTGTCCCACGGGCAGTTTTCGAGGAGTTAGAGGTACTCCACTTGATGTTGAGAAAGGTGAAGCAGGTAACATTGGAATCGCTCCGGACAATAGCACAAATTTAAAAGATTATCTAGAATCATTCAAAGAGATGGGTAATGAGATAGTCCATGACCTAAGTGGTCGGCATTCTATAGGATACACTAGAGCACTGTTTACAATAGCTAAAGGATACAGACAAAGCACTGCATATGGTTATCTGGTTCCAGCAAAAAATAATCCAAATTTATTTGTATCCAAGAATACGATTGTGACGAAAGTTGTATTTGATAAACATAAGAACGCTATTGGTGTAAAAGCAAGTATTAATGGACAAAAAGAAATATTAGTAAGAGCTAAGAAAGAAGTCATAGTATCTGCTGGTGTCGTAAAGTCCCCGCAATTACTTATGTTATCAGGTGTAGGTCCAAGAAAACATTTAAAAGAAAAGAATATTGCAGTTATTGCTGATTTACCTGTTGGTGAGAATTTTCAAGATCAACAAGCAGTAACTGTTATGCATAGAGCGAAAAGAGTTGCAGATCCTGGGCCAATCAACTATCAAAAATACCCATCATCAAATGTTATAGGTTATAAATCCTTACAACCTTGTGCTGGTATTCCCGAATATGCCACAATCACTTTCATTGAGGAAATATTGCCTCTTCTACTTCAATACTGCGCTCTTCCTTTTGACTTTCAATACGAAATCTGTGATAGATCTTACCAACAACTAATGGGCAGACAAATCTCTTACACACAGATAATTAAGTTGTACCCAAAATCGAGAGGCAAAGTTACTTTAAATACTTCAAATCCTTGTGATCCTCCATTGGTTGATACTGGGTATTTCTCCAAAGAAGAAGATATGCAGGATCTGGTAAAATATTTGAAAGATTTCCTTCCCATTGTGAATACAACCTATTTCAAGAATGTGAATGGCAGCATACTGGACCCTATTGGTGACAAATGCAGTGATTTTGAATATGGTACTGATGATTACTGGAAGTGTTATGTCTACTGCATGTCTAGTAGCATGTGGAACTATGGTGGTACGTGTTCTATGGGTTCTGTGGTCGATTCCAAGTTGAAGGTCTATGGGGTTAATCGGTTGAGGGTTGTAGATGCTAGTGTCATGCCTGCTGTTATAACTGGAGGTAACTATATGGCTACTGTTTTAATCGCTGAGAAAGCGTCTGATATTATTAAGGAGGAACATCAGAGTACTTAAAATATCTTGAATATCTTTGTTAATGCTGTTATTGTGAGTAGTTTGGAGTTTGAGTTTTTTTTTTTTTTTGGGGCAAAGGGAAAAACAATTTACTTAATATGAATGTATTTTTTAAACCAGTAATTAATATTTATTTAGTAAATAAGAAATAAATATGTAAAAAATAATGTGGAATAAATATGTGCAGATTATTTTGCTTTGATTTTGTGTTCATTTCAGAAGTTTGAAATTCTGTTTTTGATATTGTTCTATGTTATCAAACTCATCACGAAGCCGTCAACCAAGCATGTGTGCGTGTGTGTCTGTCTGTCTGTGGCAGCTCTCGTAGCTGCCGCACGGATGAACTGATTTTGATTGTTTTCAACCGACTTCTAAAAAGAGGAGGTTCTCAATTCCTGTATTTTTTTTTTTTTTTTTTTTGTGTTTGTTACCTCAGAACTTCCGACTGGGTGGACCGATTTTGATGATTCTTTTTTTACTTGAAAGCTGGTGCTTCCCGTTGGGTCCCATTTTAATTTGTTGAAGATCTGATGCTGATCTTCGGAGATATACAATGGAACTCTTCAAAAATAGACGGGAAATCTGCAGTGACTGCTGCATCCGCTTGTAGGTTCATTGTTTATACTACATCATGACGTAACATCACGCCTGTATGCTCTGAGGGGGTACGCAGATGTGTACAATATACCCAGATTTCGACAATGTTTGTTACTTCAGAACTTTCGACTGGGTGAACCGATTTTGATGATTCTTCCTTTATTTGAAAGCTGGTGCTTTCCGTGTGGTTCCATGTCAATTTGGTTAAGATCTGAGGCTGATCTTCGCAGATATAAATGGAACTCTTCAAAAATACACGGCAAAGCTGCAGTCATTGCTGCAATCGCTTGATTGTTTATTGTTTATACAACATCATGACGTAACATCACACCTGTATGCTCTGAGGGAGTACGCAGAAGTATACAATACACCCGTGGGTAAAACTCATTGTAACGCACTTAAAACATTGTGCTGATGGATGGATTGAATAGTATGGGGGCTGTGGAGGTGTTAAAAGTAAAATCTTACAAAATGAAACTTGTATTTAAAACAAAACTTGTCAAAAAGTTATAACTTTGACCCCCCATATCTCCGTAACTAGAGGGTTCCCAGGTATGGTGTAGAGCAAAAAAATGATCGCAATGATGAGGAGAACAAGTGCCTTTCAGCTTCGTGAAGAGGTGTTTTATATCCTTTATGATTAAAAATTATAAGCATATATCTTTCTGTTACGCGGTCGTGACTTTTTTTACGTGCTCGATCATTACTTTTGCAGTTTAATTGTTTGATTTGTTTTTTACTATTTCAATTGAATAGCAAAACGTGTGATACACGGGTGTGTGTCAAAAAATAAAACAAAAAAGAACTTATTAAAAAAAAAACGATTGTCATTAAAAACCCTCGCCTTCAGCTCTATCTGTGGCTCGGGCTTGTTAATGAGACCTCGTTGGCAATAACCTACTTTCCACCCTTGAATCACATTATACTATTGGAGTACACACGACAAGAACTACATAACGGCACCTGTTACGATCTTTATATACTCGATCGTTTCACCTCATCCACGTTCATACATATTTTGAAATAGCAAAAAATTTAGGGGACTGACATAACCTACCGAAAGCTCAATCTTGTTGAAAGTCTTTTCAAAAAAACTTTTGAAAGCCGTGGTCACCTGTCCAGGCACTCAGTTTATGATTTATTTTATTCATAGAACTACAAATCTACTAAGTGACATTTAGCATTTTTTTTTTCTAATTCATATGGTGACAAATTCGACTTTGTAATAGCAGGAGGTGGAACAGCTGGATGTGTGCTGGCAAATAGACTGGCTGCTGCAAACCATACTGTACCGTTGTTGGAAGCTGGAGATGATCCACCTTTTGAATCCTTTGTAAGTTTAACAGTTATAAATATTAACACTGAAGTATTCTTGCTGTTGCGTTTCATTTGGTCAGAACTTCATTGACGGTAAAATATTTCAGTTACCAGGAACCCTAATATACTTAATAAAATCCGGACTAGACTGGAACTTTACCGCCATTCCTGATAAATTCACGGGACGATGCCATCGAAACCCTGCCATGAGCGTGCCAGTAGGAAAAACTCTTGGAGGAACCGGCTCTATCGGCTTCATGCTCGGTTTCAGAGGAATCGTAAATGACTACCAACAATGGGCAACCGCAGCCAACGACTCTTCCTGGGAACAGAAACCTTCTTCAATACTTCAAGCGAAGTGAAAGACTCCAAGCTCCGAAGATTGCCAACTGTCCCACAAGCAGCTGTGGAGGAACAGGAGGTACTCCACCTGATTTTGGAGACAAAGGAGGATCAGGAAACATAGGAATCGCTGAAGATAATAGCACTAATATAAAATAATATCTAGAATCATTTAAAGAAATGGGAAATGAGATAGTTCATGACTTAAGTGGTAGACATTCTGTAGGATGTACTCGAGGTTTGTATATGTCACCGTAAAATTGTCAAATACGTTATATTGTAATATCACTAGCGATATTGTAAAGTCTCGAATTATTGTCAAATGAACTTACTGCTTGTGGCAATCGTAAATTGTCACATCAAATACAAAGAGTATTACGTCATGATTCTATTATTAGCTAACTTGTAAGTACGACCACAGTTGGTGTGGCGTCGGGCGCGGTCAATTTTTTTTGTTGAAATCTTAATGTCGGAGTTCGAGTGTTATAAAAAATTATTCGGCGCCATCGCCCCGTGTGAGACCCTTTGTTGCACGAAAAAACATACAAAATTAAACAAACAAATTGCAAGAGTGATAATATACCTTAAACATAGGGGAATAAGATCTAAAACTATAGAGGCTAAGACGAAACTGTATATTTGTCTTATGACGCTGGCTTGAGAGCGCACTCGATCTTAGAGACTATAAATCGCTCTTAGGTGATATTTTTAAACATTATTTTCTAGAATGTAACATGAATACTCAAGATGCAGATATTTCACTAATATAATGAGGGACAATAAAATTTGGGATTTATTGCGTCCGGACATTTGAAAGTGGACGGTTCAGATCGACAAAAAATTTGTTTATGAACAATAGTGTGGGAAAAGGATGGGGGCGCGGGGGCTGAACGTTGACTTATGAAATAGAAAAGATTGGGAGTTAATCAACGTCGGAACGCGGAACGGTGTACATCAAGATTGGTCCTCCGTAGTGGCACGAAAGCCCTAACCAATTCTTGGTCTGTGTGGGTTTTTTGAAGTACAGTGACTTAATAAATACTTTGAGTATTAAATTAACATTAAATTCACGCGTCGCGGGTGTATAGCAATAGAGTAGTATTAATTATAGCATGTATTATTATTTGTATGTAAAGTGTCTTCATTTTGGTAAGTCGCTAATCATATTTCTTCACAGAACAGTTGCCGGAATCGTGATCCGTTGGAGCCAATACTTTATTGTTGAATTAGGGGTTAGTCGGCGTTCCTTTTTAT
Organism: Xestia ashworthii; assembly: GCA_950022955.1. NCBI lineage: Eukaryota > Metazoa > Arthropoda > Insecta > Lepidoptera > Noctuidae > Xestia > Xestia ashworthii. Next base: position 2,455,109 of record OX465551.1, on the reverse strand, counting down.
AGCGTTAACGACCAGTGGACAGCGGTGCAAGCAGAGAGGAGGTGCGACGTCGTTTGGGCTAATTTCGTATTGAGTAGACGCAGCATTTAATTAGCTTAGACGTAGCACTGTTTAGGAGCGGATGAATGTATTTTCCTATCTCCCTTTTTCTCCTTCAAACATTTTTCACGCGTAGGCGCGAAATACAGACTAACGAACACTTTATGTGTTTAAGATCGACATCAGATTTGGATATAGGAGATTTAATATTTTATTACTTCGGCTCACACTCGTTGAACTTAAATGTTGCCGACGATCGAATTGATTGACAAGCTGTAGCTTCATTTCTATTTTAATTAAAGCAAGCAGACAGTACAAGTATGTTTAAAGGAATCACCTTTCAATAATTTTATTCATTGCAATAATTCATTCATTGAGACACTACATTTTAAAGAAGACCTTGTCTCGACAGAGCACCATTAATTCATAAAGCTGGCAACTACAACGTAATTATTATTTGGATCTACATCGACCACATGGAACATTCGACTTGGAATCGAGTTCCTGAAGTAAATAATTGTTAGAGTTTAAATACAACGCATCGACCTTATTTGCATATGAGTGTGAGCCACCCAATTAACTTTATTCGCTAAATAAAGCGCACCGAGGGACCAAATTTACGCTAATATGAGCGCACCGAGGGATCAAATTGTCGCTAATTTGAGCGCACCGAGGGATCAAATTGTCGCTAATATGAGCGCACCGTGGGATAATGTTTCGCTATAAGCGACACCGTGGGACTCATTTATTTGACCTAGGAATTGTACGAACTCACAACTCGTATAATTCCTCACCTAACCTTGTACTCACGAGCCTTCACATTGATTAGAAATATAATTTACGGACGACGTTTTTAACACAAAACTTAACCAATCGTTTGAAGTAAAATTTTAGGAATAGTTGCGTTATTTGTTTTAAAAACTAACTTATATGTCTCTTTAGAATAGGGGCGATTTTAGGATTGTAAGGTCGACTTGTAGGAGCGTTGCTGCTTTCATTGCTTTCATTAACTGTGCTATGCGGTGGGGGAGAGTGGCGTGTACATGACCCGGGGTTTTAACACCTTTGTGCGAACCACGTCCAACCATTTCTCCTTGGAGATTGGTCTGCCTACGTAGCAGCTTTTGAAGGCGAAAAGTGATTGCTCACTGCAGGACGGGCTCACTACTCTAAAGAACGCCACGAAGGCTGAAACCCCATAACTTCCGGTAAAATTTTCTAGTATAACTTGTAACTTGTTTAAAACAACGAAGGCTGAAACCCCATAACTTCCGGTAAAATTTTCTAGCATACATTGTAACTTGTTTAAAACATATATTAACCCTTTCCTATCCCGAACATCAAAATCTGCAGATTCGTTTGAGGTGATTGCGAGAAGTATGACGAGATGACGAGTATGAAATCAACCGGGCGTAGTTCAGTATAGGTCGGGAAATTTCGGTCGCAGGAGAAAGGGTTAGCGGGCTGGATTCTGACTCCGGACTTTCTTAAACTGCTAACTTCTTTCAGGATGGGTTAAAGGCGTGTAGGGAGACCCATACCTCTCTCGCTAGGGTTAGAACTCAAGACCTAAAGGTCTTATTTCAAAGGTCATTTGGGTCGGGACTTTTAGTTGCAGCATAGCAGAAGGATAAACGAGCGAATTTCTTCGAGAGTGAGTAATTTTAACCTAAAACATTATTGGGAAGCTTTAATTTTATTTTACACCTACATAAATATTGATATATGTGTATTCATATACGTTATTATAATTAAATATATAAATTAACCAAATCGGGCCCGTAATAGTCAAAGTGTAGTAAAGTGTTTGTGAAGATAGAAGAAAGTTGTGTTAGCGGGGCAGAGGTGAGTATTGAATGTATTTTTACTCTCACTTTTCTTTTAAACCAAATTAATGTTATTTTGTGTGTCTGATGATAAACTCATCTATAAATGTATAATTGTTAAATTTATAATCACTTTGTTTCACCCTGTGCCTTCTTTTACAGCTTAGGAATTTAAAAATAAGGTTTTTGTAGGCAATAACTCGAATGTTCCGAGCTATTTTCAGCGGATTTCTATTCTAATAACTCCCATTTTAAACGATCCGTTACCTTCTTATTTTCCTCTAAAGCTTGAAAAATTTAGTCAGACTTTCTTCTGGCTCATGTGTACGATTAATTATAAGTTATGCGTAAATAAACAACTTTCGCATTAAACTGAATCACACAACGTTAAGGGGTCCAAATATTACCATTGACGATCACAGCTAAATTATACTTCGGCCAAACATGCGTTAACTTATAAATAAACAGATTCTAAGTTTAGGATATCTAAAAGTTGTCTAAGCTGCTAGATTTAGGTCATAAGACTAGGTAGGATGAGGAGCCTCTGCTATACTATAGAAATATAATCTATAGTTGGAGCATGAAGGTTTTTACATGCTTACAATAAAACGCATTATTTTTCGTGAAATGCATGCGATGGTAGTCAACTCACGTGGTGTGGAGAGAAGGAGGGGTCCTCCTTGCCCAGTGGTAACACTCTCATGAAAAGATACTGTACCATTCCTGAGAAATATCGATTAATATAACCTAACCTTAAAACACTTCATGTTCCCCTAAAAAGCGTAGTCGACGGAGCCCCGCTTCGCGGGGCCCCTATTTCCGAGTGCAGGGTTTAAAGGAACCTAACTAACCTAACGAGGGGGTGCCCCAAGTCCCGTTTATGGGGGCAAGAGATACTTCCGTTTGTTCAGTTGACAATAATTCGAGACTTTACAATATCGCTAGAGAGATACACGTTATATTGTAATATAACGTATTTGACAATTTTACGGTGACATATACAATAGCTGAAGGACATAGCACAAAGCACTGCATACGGTTATTTAGTACCAGCCAAGAAATATCCAAATCTTTTTGTTTCCAAAAACACAACAGTAACAAAAATTATTTTCAACCGACTTCTAAAAAGAGAGGTTCTCAATTGGTCTGTATATTTTTTTTTTTTTTTTTGTGTTTGTTACCTCAGAACTTTCGACTGGGTGAACCGATTTGGATGATTCTTTTTCTATTTGAAAGCTGATGCTTTCCGTGTGGTTCCATTACAATTTGGTTAAGATCTGATGCTGATCTTCGGAGATATAAATGGAACTCTTCAAAAATACACGGCAAAGCTGCAGTAATTGCTGCAATCGCTTGGTTGTTTATTGTTTAAACAACATCATGACGTAACACCACGCCTGTATGCTCTGAGGGAGTACGCAGAAGTATACAATACACCCAGATTTCGACAGTTAGCCGTGTAAAGTTCCATTTAATGGGATCCTGGAGAAGTAGAGGTAACTCCTTAAATTTATAGGTACACCAGAAGCGGTTTGGTTAGTTTTAGGGAGAGTACTTTCTCGGAGTGATCCCATTTCAATTTGATAAAGATCTGGTGACTTCGGAAGATAGGCAATTGAAGTCTTTAATAAATGATAGCAAATGTACTGGGATCGCTGAAGACTCACGTCTGTCTATTGTTTACACCAGTTCATAACAAAAAATCACACCGATACGCTGTGAAAGGGTTTGAACAGGCATTTGAACCACTAAAAAGTGAAAAATAAAAACTTTTTTGCAAAAAATATAACCGACTTCACACAAAAAAGTAAAAAATAACTTTAGCTTCAGAAGTCGGTGACAAAAAAACTAAATCAATCAAAAAAAGGTCACCGACTTCTGAAGCTAAAGTTATTTTTTACTTTTTTGTGTGAAGTCGGTTATATTTTTTGCAAAAAAGTTTTTATTGACAAACACAAGAATGCTATCGGTGTAAAAGCAAGTATTAATGGATAAAAATAAATATTCTTAAGAGCTAACAAAGAAGTAATTGTTTCCGCTGCGGTGTCGTAAAATCCCCGCAATTACTTATGTTGTCAGGTGTAGGTCCAAAAAAACATTTAAAAGGAAAGAATATTACAGTTATTGCTGATTTAACTGTTGGTGAGAATTTCCAAGGTCAACAAGTAGTAACTGTTATGCATAGGGCGAAAAAAGTAACAGATTCTGGCCCATTCAACTTTCAAACATACCCAGCTTCAACTGCTGTAGGATACAAATCTTTGGAACCCTGTGCTGGTATCCGACTACGCCACATTTACTTTCATCTAGGAAAGATTACACTTTCTTCTGCAGTTTTGTGCCCTACCTTTTGACTTTCAATATGAAATCTGTGATAGATCTTACCAACAACTTATGGGGAGACAAAATGCTTATACGCATATTATGAAGCTGTACCCAAAATCGTGAGGCAAATTTTATCTAAGTTTCGATATTCATGATCCCCCATTGATTGAAACTGGATACTTCTCCAACGAAGAAGATATGGATGATCTAGTCAAGTACGTGAAAGATTTCCTCCCCATTGTCAGTACGACCTATTTCAAGGAAGTCAACGGTAGCATTATGGACCCTATAGGTGACAAATGCAGTGATTTTGAATATGGTACTGATGGTTACTGGAAGTGTTACGTCTACTGTATGTCAACTAGCATGTGGAACTACGGTGGTACTTGCTCAATGGGTTCTGTGGTCGATTCCAAGTTGAAGGTCTATGGGGTTCATCGGTTGAGGGTTGTAGATGCTAGTGTCATGCCAGTTGTTATAACTGGTGGTAACTATGTGGCAACCATTGTGATTGCTGAGAAAGCGTCTGACATGATAAATGAGGAACATCAGGAGAGTTAAAATCTCTTTAATACTTTTTTGTATTCTAATATTACGGATGACAGAAGGTATTTCCAATGTAAAGTTATGGTTTTATTAAAACCCTTGACTGTACCATATATCCGAAATTAATATGTGTAATCCATAAATCATTCGCTTTGATAACCCAACATTAATTTCGCAGCACACGCCATTTTGTACTTACCTACTTGAAAATACTTTTAAAGCTGGATATTTTGCTGCCTACACGTACTGTACGTTTTGTTTTTAAACAGATATGATGAAATCACACATTTTTTTTTTGTTTTTGAGTGCCTAAAAGTATTTAATTACATACATGTACAATTACAAAATCACGAAAATAAATAAAGGATTATATCAGAACAATAAAATTCAGCTTTTTCTTTAGGAATCCAAAGCTTGTATATGACATAATGCTTCTGCTCGCACATTGCATTTATACAACCACCGACAGTCCAGTTACGCCCTGTATCACAGTTCTAAACCACATATTATAAATTCATTCCTTTCTTTTCTTTTTAAAGTACCCATCCAGGGGTACAGGTGCATTCACCGACCGCAATGCACTTTCCAAGAAAAACCTTTTAACTTAAAGGGGGGAAAGAAAGGGCTATTTTTGTACTGGGAGGGTAGTGTGTAGGAAGATTTTGATATTTTGTCTGTGTAGCGTGATTTGTGATGCTAGCGACTTGACCCTGCTGTGCCCGGTTTTTGTGTTTTGAAACACATGGATATATTTCTTTATTCTATGTATGTATGTACCTAAGTTTAATATTATGTTTAATATGATTTTTCAAAAATACCTGTCTGTTACTCCTATAACATCAGCTAGTGCGCCAGCCGTTTCGAAGTTTTTTAAAAGTTGTAACCCTACCTATTTTTTACCCAAAAGCCCTACGGAATAAATTCTTTCAGTTTAAATTATTGTGCGAAAGTTATAGATTAGGAGATATTGGCCAGATTTACTTGTAATATTTACAATTTAAAAAGCTTTATTTCACTTAATGTCCTCACGTATCACGTAATTCCTGTTACACGATAATGCACTTGGAATTCAAACATTTCCGCGAAATCCATTATAAGATATGTGATTAATTGATCATTGCCCATACATAAAACATCACACCTAATCCCGGAGAGGTGCTGCAGTACATCCACATTTTGGCGAATAGTGTTAGGGGTAAGTGGAATAGAGGAATGAATGGACTGTATGAATTTACGTTGCTTAGGGTGGAAAAGTGGAAGTTCTGCATGAACTGAGTTCTACTCGTACCCGTTCACCCAGTCAAGAAACAATCAAATTAAGAAAAAATCGAGTACGACTCACTTTTTCTCAGCAGCGGCGGTATCTTGATGTTTTCATTAGTGGAAAGATTATCCCAGCGTCGTACAAAATACGGTAGTGTACAGAGTGTCCAAATAACAATTTTCACTCACGGAGTTAAATTATTAGATGCTGTTCGAACGAGCTAAAAAACAGAACTATTTTTCTCGCTTTGCACTATGCGTTCATACGTAGAAGGCGCGCAGATGCGTGCCGGCGTTCGGCGAGCGCACAAGAATATTCAAAAATAGTACATTGTTACCCTAGGGGTGAAAGTAACTTATCTAGCCCCGAGACGGGGTTTGGCGCTCAAGCGTAGCGCGGGCGCCAATAGTTCGAGGGACTAAATAAGTCTTCAACCCGAGGTAAACACTGTGCTTTTCATTACGAATACAAGGAAACTAAAAATAAAAACACGAAACAACTCGAAAAAAAATGAAGATCTGATTACCTATTTTGTTTTTTTTTTGCGGCCGGCTATTCAGCATTCATTTTTCATTTCCGTCATCCGTCAGTTTTCCTTCATCAAATCAAGTATAATTATACAATACGCACATGATTACCCTGAATATGCTAAATATGACAATTAACTATTTCATTTATACCTTAGTTTAAGCTGTCACGGTTCTCAACTAAACTTACCCAATTACTTTTAAATCGGGAGCTTTGTTATTAATAACAATCACGGAAGATATCCCGTAAGTGACATTTTAAGTTAAAACTATTTTGTTAAGGCGCTACCCCAAGCAAAAGCCGTTTTTTGTGCAGTTTTTTGGAGCCAACTCCTCTTTATCCAAAAGAAATACCAAGTAATAAAAATACATTAAATTTCTACATATTCTTAGACTGCAAAGTGGTAGTTTTATTTTTTATTTTAAGTCTCATAATGTGTAATAAATCCCCTCACAATGAAACCACAAAAATGAGAAAAAAATATTTATAACATGCTTCTTCTCGTAAAGTTAACATTATTTTGATTTGCTTCTTATACTAATGGATAGACAATTTAATAATGAACATAATGCTAGTTTTTTTTTTTCAAAAGACGGAAATTTGATTTTATAAAGAATAAAAATCACTAATTTCGCACTATTCGACCCGCAGTGACTGACGTAAAAACCACTTTGTAGTGCAAGCTGATTAGAACTTTATTCTAATAGTATTTCAAACGAAGTTTGAATCACCACAAATAGAGTTGCTAATTTTGCCTGGGGTAGCGCCTTAACACCCGACGCAAAAACGACGGAGTGTTATAAGTTTGACGTGTCTGTGACATCGTAGCTCCAGCACGGATGAACCGATTTTGATTTTGTTCTTTTTTCTTTGAAAGGTGAAATAATCGGCAGTGTTTTTAGCTATGTTTGATAAAAATCAGTTCAAGATTGCCACCGCCACAAAATGGCGGATTACATATTTTTTCAACAACTCCCTCAATATGGGTATCAAGGGCTTGAGTAATAGATACAAATCCAAGATGAATTTACATTTTTTTCACCCTACGTGTGGTGGGGGTTTTTTAAATCATTAATATAATGTTACTAGTATTTTATTTAATTAAGCTTTTTAAATAATAATAATAAGTCATGTTTATAAAGAGATAATAAATTATTTTGAATTTGAATTTGCTCAACGTAATAATTGATCATGTGATTGTATTTCGTCAATATTGTCCCATAATACCTGTCTATAGCGACGTTATCACGACTAAACTAAGCTGTCTAATTGAATTTAGTGCATAGTCATGTAATCAAGTCTCAAATTAGAATGGTTCATTACAATTTGCATAGGATTCACGTTTACTTTGCGATAGAGGTATACGTAACCTTTTAATAGGGTTGATAACCTTAGGTTAGAATGGTATGGATTTCAGTTTATAGGCGGCTGCAATGTATTCTATTAGTGGATTTTTGTAGGCGTAGTAAAGAGAAACATCGGCTTCACCCTTCGGGGGTTAAAGGGTTGATGGCATGTATAGCTGATCGTCTTTCGTTGTCCATAATCTGAATTTTCATAGCCATCTTGTTTAACTAATACCATCCCTGTGCAAAAAGATCATAAACTGGCTCCTTACACTCTCCTACGACGAAACAGAAAGGATCATTTACAAATAACTACCTACTACACTGACCAATAGCACACCTAATCTTACTCAGATCACACACACACACACACACACACACACACACACACACGCGTACACGCACGCACGCACACACACACACATCTAAGTCGAATCTTGTTTGAATGTGCATTGTTCCCAAGTTTTATGTTTTAGGTAGATTTCCTTTTTTTTTAAAAAAAATCTACCTATTGGTCTCTCACCTACGGGGATATATATGTATACGTACGAGTATGTATATGGGTGACAAGCAAAATTTAGCCACACTCTACAGGTCGCAATTATGAACCGATTGCTTTCAAACTTGGCCAAAAAATCGAAAAGATCAAAACTTAGGCTAAGTTCGTGAAATTTGTCCATGGGGAGCGGCGGGGGGGGCGGTTTTTCTAAAATCAGTTTTTTGGCCATAACATTTTTCTTATGGAAAATTTTTGAACCGTTTTTCATTTTTATCATTCTGAGTAAGAATACGGACAATTTTACTTTTTTTTTTTATGCAACTCCTAAATTGGGGAAGGGGCTGAAATTTCCGAAAAAAAATCATATCTCCGAAACAGTAAACATTATGAGCGTCGCAAATATTTTTTTTTTGAAAGCAAATTGTTTATCCTACATTTAAAGTTTAGCGTTCAAACTTGTAGTTTTCGAAATAAAAAAATATAACTAAAAATTTGAGGGCGTTTCCATGCAAAACTCGGATTTAAAAAGGGTAAACTTTCCATTACAGGACAACGATTTTGAAATCTTATTTTTTATTGTAGATTGTACACATAAGTACAACTGTTTATACAAATTTTCAATAGTCGGACGCTCCAGCACCTTCTTCGAAATCTACCTCCTCCTGCGGCTTGCCGGAGGGATTTTTTTAATTATTTTTTTCCTTGTTCTTACTTTAATTCACAAATTATATTATATTTAACGATGTGCAACTCGCGGGTGCCGGGAATCGTGCGGCGCGCGCGTCTCTCGTCGTCTCTTGTGGCGCCCTGCGTCACGACGGGCGGCGGCGCCCCGTCTGTGCCCTCTCCGCACGTCGTAATTGTCTACGTCTTTTCAGTCCGCCCAGCGCTTTAAAGAAGTACTCCCGGGATACAAAGTATTCCATGCCCACGGTTATGCTCTATTTGGTGTTGGCACGGCGGTGTTAAAAAATAAGAGACATTAATTTTGCATTTATACGAGTAACATCACGACACGATAGTGGCCCAGGTGGCGGCCTTACGAACATTAAGTCGTGGATTCGACCCCAGGCAGGCCGTATTTCGTCACCACTGCTCTCAAAACGGTAAAGGAAAACATCGGGAGGATACCGGGATGTTCTAGATCCAAGCAAATCGAAGACATGTGACATCTACCAACCCGCATTGGGCCCGAGTGGTAGATTATAGCCCATTCCCTCTCATAGAGAGGTGACCTGTGTCCCAGCAGTGGAAACATAAATAGGGTGTTGATGATAATGATGAGTAGTATCAGTACATTTTGCTTCGAGCCAGTTCCAGCGAGTGTCCACGAGCTACCATCCAACCCACATTACTCAACTTCTTACGTCTCGTCATCTCCCGTGGAAACTCACCCTTAGAAATTCGCGCACTCCTCGCAAATCGAGTCGGCAATATAGATTCTACGCGGAGGAATCCAGTTCGCTCAGGTAATGGTATGCGGGAGCAGGTGAGTCGAATAATTAATCGATACCTTTCGTATTTGAATAGTTTTCGCTCTGTTTACAGGTAAGATTTTGTTTAAAAGTGTTTTGCTTTCGAAAGTAAATACAGGGTGTAAACAGACTCATCACGAAGCCTTACACAAAAATTCTTGCTGGAACACAACTTTTTTTTGGGTGAAAAGTCATATTTTGTGGTAGAACTCAATGCATATTTTGTAGCACTCAAAACATTGTGGATGGTGGATGAATGGATTGAATAATACGGGGGTCATGGAGTGTGTGGTGTTTAAAGTAAAATCCTTACATTAAAGACTCGTATTTAACAAACTTGTCAAAAGGTTGGAACTTAGAACCCCAATATCTCCGTAATTAGAAGGTTCCCAGGTACGGTGCAGAATAAAAAAAAAATTGCAATGACGAGGAAAACAAGTGCCTTTCGGCTTCGTTAAGAGGTTTTTACACCCTTTAAGCATTGCCTTGACTGCATCTTTGTTCAAACGGTCGTAAGCGCGAATACTGACCATTAGGTCCTGTGCTCGATTACCAGGTCGAGCAAAGTGTTATTGGGGTTTTCCAACTGGAAGTTCTCGGTGATTGGTGGCAGTTGTTAGTAACAGGTTCGCCCCCTTCTATCTGGAACGGAAGCACGACTGAGAAACCGTGCTTATACTAAATGGTACCTCTGCCTCAACCTTTGGGGAAACAAGCGTTATGTTATCAAAATCATCGTTAAGGGTATTTAATTTATATCGACACTTCACGTTACCACAGGGCGGGCCTATTTTTTGGCTAAAGAATCAGCATTGCCATCCAACGCGGCAATGCTGTCAGCCTTCTGGGCACTTTTCCTGTTGACAGCGATGTGACCGAATTTCTTGACGCCCTGTAATCCTTTTAATACTTGCATATTATTTTTATTACTATTATAGAGTTGTAAGTAGTTTGTTAAAACTACAGCTTTTTTGATTCATACGATACAAATCTACGAAACTGACGGACAGTACTAACAAACAGAAAATGAACAATGTTTCTTTTTCTCTTCACTTGAAGTACGAGTATTTACGACGTTGCTTGCATACATTGCATAAAAGCGTTTAGACAACTCACAACAATACAATTTATCAGTAAAATGTCACAGTATAATAAGTATACCATCTTTTAAAAATCTGTTTTTTTCGTCTGCTGCAGCTGAACCACATACTCATGTGACTGAGCGCTGTCTCATTCAAGGAGGGGGGGGGGGGGGGTCAAAATACCCATTTTCTTTAAAATTAATATATTTGTAATTTTCAGAAAATTATTATAACTTGTAACATTTATAAAAATAACTTTTGTGACACACGTCATGTCCAGTTTTCGAGTTCATTCATTAGGTTTTCATTCAACCGTCCGTTCAGTTGTCAAAATGTCTCGAAACTAAAGACCCAAAAAGACCCAATCAGTTTATTGAACTTAATAAAATATAATCTCATACTTTTTTGTCCATTATTCTTTGCTCTTTGAAAGGGTACACAGGGTACAGGGTCTGAAAGGGTTGAAGAGGTGGACAATCAACCGAGCTGCAGTCTTGCTTTGCTGAGAATATTTTTTCCAAAGTCTCCAATACTTTTTGGAGATTTTGGTAAATTCAGACACAAGTTGAAACCCTAATATTTACTGTCAATCAAAATAAATATCTGGATCTTTGCTCGGTTTTTTTTTAAGTTTCCTAAAATGAAACTTAGGTACCTAGATGGATTTATCGCCCCCGAAACCCCCAGCATATTAAACTTCATGAAAATCGTTTCCGACATTAAAATAATAATACAAGAATTGCTCATAAATAGGTATTATATTAAACCGAGACCATCGTTTGTGTAGTGGCCTGTCCATTGGTCTTAAACTGAATACACGACAAGATACAACTATATCAGAAAAGCCTTTGTCTCAGCTCAGGAAAAAGATTTTTATTATATTGAGTTCAAGGTTCTGTATAATAAGTTCTGTGTGAATAAGTTTAAGGCTTCGATAAAGCAGAATTCTACTTTATCAAAGTCTTAAACTTATTCATTCAATAAAAGCAACGCACAGCGTAAATGGGTGAGTATAAACCTAGTTTTTTTTTCGCACAAGCGTTCTTAACATAACGAAAATAAGCGCTTAGGAAATAATTTAAAAAGGTAAGTTAAAAAGGGACAAACCCGAAGGTTTGTCATTTTTGTATACGGGGAATCGTTTCCAAACCGCATTCTAACCACACCCCAAGCAACCGTCATGCCAATTAGCAGATATAATTAGGAAAACAGGAACCCAATTTCGTCAAAAAATTTGGACAGACTCTCTGCGGAGCGTCACTCCATGTAAAATACTATACTGGAAGAAAATGTCGCTGGCAAAAATGTTTCCTGTTCCATCAAGATAATTGTTTTCCAGTATCCACACATGAAACTTGCGCTATTTTTCCATCTCAATATTTCATGCACAGTGCGCCATCCGGAGTAACGAAGTTGGTTTTATTACTTGGTTTGTCTACAATCTCGTTCGACACTCAAATAAACGAATATTTCTGAGATTTCATTCCATATCAGAAGTGTTTGCTATTTTATTTCGGTTTTCGGATTCTGTTGGATTTTTCGGTAAATTATAGTAAGAACTGTAAGCATTTTGTAGTAATTCTGTCAATGTAGACGGATAGACTAAAGAACAGATACCCATAGCAAAAATAGTTATTTGTTATACAAGAGTGCAAAGTTGTTTTTTAACCGCGTGCTCAATTTTGATGACAGAGCAAGCGAAAGACTCTAAAATTGAGTCACGAGCGAAGCGAGTGATTCAAAATTTAGAATCTTGAGCGTTAGCGAGGGAATCAAAAGAGCTCGAGGTGAAAAATCTTTGCACTCGAGTGCAACACGTAACTTTTCATCCCACCTCAGCGAGGAAATGAATAAACGCAAAAAAAAAAGTCGCATTATTGACAAATTCAGTTAATTCTGTTGGCGTCAAATAAACTTCCTCGTCGCTAGATAATGAGTGGTCATTTTAGGTTTTTCACTTGTTTTCAAGTTGGATTCCTTGTTTAAAACCTAAGGTGTTAACAACATGACTTGAAAAGAAAATGGCGCGCAAAACATATTAAAAAAAGTACACCAAGAAGGTTCCGAGTCTGAGTTCTTAACAAATTAAAAAAAATATATAATAAATTCGGCACCATAGAGGTAGAAGTAAATAGGTTAATAAGTTTTAATGATGTTAGAACAGAATGAGCAACAGAACACGACTTCTACCTTCTTAAAGCTAGTTCTACAAGAATGCATTTCCATCATAACCTGTATTTCATCATCATTTCAGCCGAAAGTCCAGTGCAGCGGTGAACAGTTTCGGAGACATGATGTCTCCCTGTCTCACACTTCGCTACAGAAGGATAGATAGGTCTGGTTCTAGACTGGATTCACTTGGTGGCGTTAATGTTCAACCTTGTCTTTACACCCCGGCTTTTGTATCGCAGATCACTCGATTTATTCTTCATGTCATTAGCAATGTTCTCAAAATGGTGTAAAGAAAACAAAGTGAGAGAAACCGACTAGTCTAAGAACCAAAAAATATGAAGACATCTAGATAATGAGATAAGATTTGTTTCCCAGCAGCCGTAGTGCATAATCCGGTGTCAGTTTTTCTTGCCATCGAGAAATATCTCTCAGGCATGCTGGTTTCCTCACGATGTTTTCTTTATGGAAGCTACTGATTATGTTGTCATTAAGATGAGATGGCAACATTAACGTGTGTTTAACCAGCTTTTACTTGAATAAAACTGCTCGTTAACGCGTCAGCTGGCGTGATTAAGTACGTACTTACAGCATTCCTGCTCCTTCCTTATAATTTAATATGGATGATATTCCGTCGTGAAATTTTTCCATCCCCTTGACAATTTTGACATGACCCGGAATTTTACAAACTGAGGCGTATGCAAAATGGGAGTTTGTTTTTCGTTAGCTCACATTTCTGAGTTACGTTGATAACAGTTTTATAAAGGTTCAAAACGATAGCACTGTTACTTTTTATATATGGTAAGTAAAGAGTGAATGACAAACTATTTTTGCGGTAAATGGACTGTTTTTTTTGCTTTCATATCAGGTTCACGTTCAAACAATGCGTACCTATAGAGCTACAAGGATATTTTGACGTGTGAATGTTATGGGCAAGGAGGACGTAAATGATGAACATTATGAAGAAGCAAAAATCAAATAAGCCTTTTATTTTATGCAGTTATTCATTTGGAAGAACCCGTCCGTCGTTACAGGTAGTCAGTGGCCCAAACAAAAGTCTAACAACCAGTTTTACCATGTTTTACGAACTGGGTTGTGGAAGTCAGAAAGGCAGTCTCTCCATGTAAAATACAGAAAAGCAGTCGCTCCAGGTATTCAGCTGGATCCGGTTAGACTGGAAGCCGACCCCAACATAGTTGGGAAAAGGCTAGGCCGATGATGATTTGCATAAACCCCTCCGCAGGTGAAGGCTTCCTCCGAAAATTCTAGCCCGCTCTATATAGGCTGTGCGAAAAAGAATTTTTTTCTTCTTTACAAATAACAATTTTATGAAGGGTATTGTCTAACATTAACAAGTTTATCGCAACAAAGAGGCTCTCATATCCAAAATCCTGCTAAATACCTTCAGGGAACAACATAAGTCATGAGGAACAACATAAGCATATTTTCAACACACTTGCTCATAAAGTGGCTCTAATTTCACCGCAATTAGGCACATAATGACACCTGTAATCAAACTGTGACTTTTTCATTGCTATTATTCACAAGTGAGTTATAGGGTTTTTTTTTTATTGATTGAATTGCTTTGTTCTTAAAAAAGTTTCGATACAAAAAGATCGTGTTCAATAGTACAAATAAATTAATGTACCTATTGCTTGCTCATTTTATGCAACTTCGTATCTACATAGATAATTTCAACTTATAAGTTTTTAATAAATAAAACTTTCAATCAAATGTAACTTTTGTTTTCTCTGTATTAAATAAAACTTTGAATTCCCCATTTCGTACGTGGCTAAAACGCTATCCGCGAAAAGCCAAAAAAAAGAAACCTCATTCTTTTAGTCTATGGCCGATCGCCATTGTTAGATGCGCGCGCATAGGAAAACTGATTAATTATATTTCATCAATCATTATTAATATAGTTAGTTATAATCCTACTGATCCTATATTATATTCCAAATTCCGTTATATTTCGTTAATATTTGATAAATTCCAGTTTCCCTACCACCTTCAACTTTACCTTCCTAAACATGACATTGGCTAAATGCACAAACCGTGCGAAGCCAGGAAAAAAAAAAAAAAAAAAACTGATTAATTATTCCCGCCATTGCGAAAAAAAATTCACAGCTCGTTTTCAACAAATTATAGTTATTTTTAGTATTATTTTATTCTCAAGTGTGTTGAAAAACGTCGTATGATACACGTGTGTGTTGATGATTACCGTCCTTGGCTCTCTTAAGAACCTCGCCTAACGGCTCGGGTCTCAATGGCGCCTCGGCGGTAATCACCAACATTACACACTTGTACCATAATGTACTATTAAATTTCTTAATGAACAGTCGTTTTACTCAGTAAAGGAATTTTTAAAACTGGTAAACTTTTGGAAAACTGGTTGACCGCATTGTGAATAGTATAAATAATTATTTATTGTTTTTTTTTTATTGTTTGATTTGATTTAATTTTAATTCTTTCCAAATTGAATCTGTTTTTATGGTACTTATGTGAAAATGATAAATTATTTTGTTAATCTTGATTATTGTTGTATTAATTAATTGTTGGCATTGACATTTTTATTTTGTATTTTTCGTTCCTTTTCCTTTATTTAATTTGACATTTTATCTAATTTTGATTTTATCTATAATTATTTGTGATTGTACTTTTGAATTGTTAAATGTAATGTTTTTTTTTATGATTATTTCTTCTTTGTATGATGTTCCTGATCCTTAGATATTTTGTATGCCTTTTGGCGGGGCACAGCTCGGATCTTATTTATTATAACATCTACTACATATATATGTACCCTGTGTTCACGAAATAAATGAATTTGAATGAATTTGAATTTGAATTTGAGCATAAGTCATGAGGAACAATATAACTATGAGCGCGCTGAAGACTCAGATGGAGTTGCTGACTGTACGCTTAGACCGGCATAAAATGGCGTCTCGCATGCAAGTTCTATTCCGACATGGTCTTCCTGAGCAGAAGGATGGAGAATGCACTTCTGATATGCGCAGCCGTAAACTCCAGTCCCTTTTCTCTTTTGTCAACATGCACATCTTTCCCCTTAATGCTACTCTTCATGCCCCTCACTGCAACCCATCACTTTTAGAACTTATTCTTGTTTCTGTCTGATCCAAAAAAAGTAGCCACGTATGGGCAACTTTCTGCTTCCTTCTCCTACCGCGACCTTTTGTTTATTTCGTATTAAATTCGCCCTCATAGACGCAAATCTAAATACCTCATTCTTCGCAGTTTCAAGAACACTGACCTGGAGCGTTTGAGCGAGTATGCGGGCAATATTGGCTGGTCTGCCGTTTACAACAGCAATGACTAAGGACTAAGGTGGCCGAGTTTACCAAGATAGTGTTGAAGCTCTTTGATGTACATGCTCCACTTAAAAAGGTCAGAGTGAAGCATCTCCCGGCTCCTTGGTTATCTGATACAATTAAAAACGCGATGTCGAAAAGGGATAAGGCAAAAAGGCGTTACAAAAAGGACCCTACTGATGAGAACTGGTCCCTCTATAAGAAACTGTGTAATCACTGCGGGCGTATGTGTAGGGATGCTAAAAGGCGACACATACACAACACTATTCAAAACTCCAACACAGTTCAATTGCATGGCATGGCAATTTCTGAAATCCCTGGGAATCGGCAAAAATGCGGATGACAGCTCGCCTGATATCAAGAACGAAATTAATTTTAATTTTTCCAAATCACCAGTCTCCTCAGCCAATATAGAAAGAAAGAAAGAAAGAAAAAGCATTTATTAGCCCGCACAGGACAAAACACATCAAAAATATCAGTATAAAACTTACTAATAAAACTTACACAGGAAAAACAAACATATATTTAAAATTTAAAAGAAACGAAACTCGTCCTGTACGAGGCCAAAAGGCTCCTATCTCAGCATGGTGCTGTTACATAAAAAAAAAACGTCACAGCGCTGGTATTCTGATAGGGCCCAAAGTGAAGGTGATGCCACGGTCAGGCCAGATACGGATAAAAATAAAAATAAAGTGTAGACGAATAAACAATACAAATAAATTAATGTGTGAAGTACAAATAAATATAAAGAAAATAATAACAACACCTACACCCCACGTAATGAATACTGTTCGCCAATCTGTGCCAACTGCCATGCCTTTCACTGGCAACACTGACGAACATAGACAGACGTGGGCGCAGACATTCACATAATATATTTGTTTTGTTTTGTTTTGTTTTGATTGGAATATTACGTATGTCAGCTAGCTAGCAAGTGAAATCAAACAAAACTTGAATACCAAATAATACTGTGATCATAATCATCAGATAGTGTGCAGTGATAGTGTAATGTAAGATATTCGTATTAAACTGGGGCTGTCAACAGAGTCCAAACAAGACACAATCATTACCTACATATGTTTAGTACGTGAGTACCGAAGAAGGAAAACAGTGACGAATTATCGGTAAAAGAAGTGCTTCTCAGTGTTAAGGTGACGGGAATTCTTAACCAGACACTAGAAAATGATTTATCATCCAAGTAACCTACAAAAATAAGAACGACAAGACGCTCCGGCCACCATTGCCAGCTGCGTGCAGAACCATTGGTAAGTTTACTAATAATAATAATATGTACTTCATTCTCTTTTCACCCAGTTACAGAAGGGGATATTAGGCGGGCCATTACATCTATTTCCACAAAGGCGGTGGGTGATGATGGTCTCCAACTTCAGATGCTTCTTCCTATCCTTGATGACCTTATTCCTGTTATTTTACATATTGTTAACTATTCCCTCTTTACTGGCTCTTTTCCTTCTGCTTGGAAGAAAGCCTACGTTTTGCCTCTTCCCAAAGTCTCAAATCCCTCTTCACTATCCCAGTTTCGTCCTATTTCTATGCTTCCAATTCTGTCTATAGTCCTTGAGAGCGTTGTTAATAATCAGCTTTCTCATTACTTTTTCTCTAATAGCCTGCTTTGACGACCCAAATGGTGCAGCGGCAGTGAGGCTGCCTTACGTTCTTAGGGTCCCGGGTTCGAATCCCGGTAGGAGCAAATGTTTGTGTGATGAGCATGGACAAAAAAAAAAGTACATATGTAGTATATCAACTATCTGGTGACCACGATAGATATTTATTTATTTATTTAGTCCTTACCAGTCTAAGATTTCGTACTGGTCATAGCACAGTATCAGGCCTTCTTAAAATAACTGACGACGTCCGATTGGCTATTTGAAACCGGCTCCTTACGGTGTTGGTTTTATTGGACTTCAGCAGTGCTTTTAATTTAGTGGATTTTGACATAATCAGTATCCTTTCTTTTCTAAACGTATCTCCTTCTGTGACTGTTTGGTTTGATTCATATCTTCGGGGTAGCTCGCAGTCGGTACATTTGAATGAGGCTTGCTCAGACTGGTGCGATCTTTCTGCGGGTGTTCCTCAGGGTGGCGTTCTTTCTCCTCTTCTTTTCTCTGTTTTTATTAACGCTATCACTAAGATATTAACTGCCCATTATCATCTCTATGCAGACGACTTGCAGCTTTATCGCCATTTTAAACTCGAAGAGCTTCCAGTTTCGTTCGTATCGGTCACTTAAGCGTCTTCAAAAGTTCCTGCCATCTCAGACAAAAAATACTCTCGCTCAGTCTCTTCTTCTTCCTTTTCTAGACTATGCTGATGTCTGTTTCCTTGATGCAACTGAGGAACTTCTTGATCAGCTCGAACGGCTGCAGAATTTGTGTATACGCTTCATTTTCGGGCTTCAAAAGTACGACCATGTGTCGGAATTTCGAAAGCATCTGAAGTGGTTACCTATTCGGCAGTGTCGAGATTCACACACTCTCTCTTTCCTCTTTTCTATTCTTCATAATCCTAAAGCTCCTTCGTAACACCGCGAGCGCTTCGAATTTCTTGTTCCTAGAGGGAAACCATGTCACTCATCTTCATCGCTTCTCCTTGGTTTCCCTCCCCACTCTTAAAGTCGGTATGATGGTTCTTTCACTGTTCGTGCTGTACGCTTTTGGAATTCGCTTCTACACTCCCTGCGGGATAGCCCTTAGTTAGCTGTGTTCTAGAAAAGAATAAAGGAACACTTCCTGTTGGCATGATTTTAGTTTGTAAATAGTGTTTTGTATGTAAGTGTATCTATATATAAGTATTGTATATTGTATGTGTTACATTATGTTACATTGTATGTATTAGTTTAGTGTATAAAATAAGTTAATTTAAGTTTTAACTGTATTGTTTGTGCACATAAGTTTATCACTCGACGTTGAATATAACCTAATATTTTTGTTTTGTGTATATTTTTCTTTGTTAATTTTTGTTTGCAATAAAGAATAAGAATAAGTCCCCAACAAGTAAGTCCCTAACTGCAGCTCTGCATATTCCGTCCAAACGAAATATTATGCTGAACTGCTCTCACTTGATTAAAACCACTCGTTAGTGAAACCACGGACATAATGAAATTCCTCCTCATTTTCAGAAGTCCCTCGTTTAGTGCGGTTATGACTGCATTTCAGCACTGACTAGAATATTGAGGTTCTAGTTTGACGAATATGAAGGTTTTAAAAACCTCTTAACGTAGCCAAAAGCCACTTAGTCTCCCCGTCATTGCGATATTTTTTTTGTTTCACACCATACCTGAAAGCCTTCTAGTTGCGGAGATATTGGAGGTCAAAATTTTAAATTTTTGACCAGTTTCTTTAGTTGGGTGACCATTAGTGTTTGTGAAAACGGCTATTAGGATTTCAGTTAGGTCTCCCTTTATGTTAGTGAAAACGAGCATTAGGCATTCAGTAAAGTATCCCTTAGCGTTGGTGACACAGCGCACGCAACGGAAGCTGTCAAAAGTAATACATTTTATTGGTCTAATTTTGAATTGGCCGTAGCGAGACGGGCAATCTAGCAGTAATTTTTCATTTAATTGGAACCAGTGGTACCTGACATTAGTGCGTACAACCTAACAAACAAAAAAACTTCAGTTTTATAATTTTTGGATAGATATGTCTGCGATGTCTTCGTTGGTATACTAAAGTCACAACAATCATAAAACAGTTTTCTCAAACACTTACGGAATCCCAACACAGTCGGCAAGACGTCTAATCCAACCGCTTTTGTCTCCATTTATCTGGGACCCCGTAATCTTGCTGCAGCTTCATGTTAGCTTAATTTATTGTGTCTATTTTTTAAATCCATCCCATGCAGTGGAATTTTATGGTGTATTCCAGTGGGCTATGGAAGACAGATGGGAAACATGAGCAATGTAGAAAATTTATCTCGGTAAAATGAGTCTTTTTTGAAGGCCAGTAATATTGTACCTAACTTAGATTCTTATTATTTATTTCATTACTTTAATGCCTTGAAAATTCATAAAAAACTGTAGCCCACCGATATGGGAATTTACTACAGTTTTTCACACAGCGCAACACGGTGGTTAGAGCTCCAGAGAAAAGAACCAATAAGCTAACAATATGAGCCGTGTCCAAGCGTACCACTTCTAAATCATGTCCTTGATCCAGCTGTGTAACGAAAGCCTCCTCAGGTATAGGTCGAGCCTCTTGGCAATTAAGCCATTGGCTAATACGACTACCAACACAATGATCGCCGAGTCCACACCCCACCTCATTCACATCATTATCATCATTCATCATCTCATTTCTTTTTTTTTCTTTCCACATGTCGACAACATAAATCATATCATTATTACGTATTTTTGTATGAAGCCCAGGGGCCTGAGCAATCGCTTTCAAAAAGTTTCTTATTTCTACAAGTTCTTTCAACAGGATTGACATAAATATATCTGTAGCATACGTACATAATCTCACGCTGTTTTCGAGTAGACAGAAACCAAATGTGATCCAGACATAGTCCATTTGCGTCGTCTACGTTCATACATCTGGTCATACACGCACGTTTGACCTTTTGGAAAACCTCACCAATAAGAACAATGTAGGTCTTTCTGGGGTGTCCCCTTTCGGCTTTGCATTTCACATCTGCCTTGTATATCTCACCGTAAAATTGTCAAACACGTTATATTACAATATAACGTGTTTCTCTCTAGCGATATTGTAATATCTCGAATTATTGTCAACTGAACATACGGGAGTATCTCTGCCCCCATAATCGGGACTCGGGGCACCCCCCCGTTAGGTTAGTTAGGTTCCTTTAAACCCTGCACCCGGAAATAGGGGCCCCGCCTAGCGGGGCTCCGTCGACTACGCTTTATAAGGGAATATGAAGTGTTTTAAGGTGAGGTTATATTAATCGATATTTCTCAGGAATGGTACAGTATCTTTTCATGAGAGTGGTACCACTGGGCAAGGCGGACCCCTCCTTCTCTCCACACCGCGTGAGTTGACTACCATCGCATGCATTTCACGAAAAATAATGCGTTTTATTGTAAGCAGTATGTTCATTTGACAATAATTCGAGACTTTACAATATCGCTAGAGATATTATAATATAGGTAACGTATTTGACAATTTTACGGTGTCATATATACCTTTTGTTAGTCGCCAGTTGCTCATCCTCTCCAAAAAAACAAATCATCTAAGCATACTCTTTTTTATTTTTGCCACCACATCTTCTGTAGCGTCAATCAAATACATTTTTAAGGTTTAAGAATAACTTTATTTCTCATAGGAATTACATAGTTAATTCACTTACTGAGAAACACACTAAAATTAAAATTTATACTAAAGCGCACAGATTATGTGGGTACACAGATAAATAATAACAAAACTCGATCATAACTTTAACAAAACAACACGGATGTAGTAAGATTTTTACTGGACGTGGCATTAATGGATTAGCCTGTTGTGAGCAGGTTTGTTGTCTTATATATAAAATTTTGGTACATGCATGATTTATATAATATTTATTTAAAGTAGTTTTTTTTTTGTTTTTTTTTAGTTTAGTTTAATTAATTACAAGATATTATGCTTTTTGTTTATGTAGTTCACCTTTTTTTTTTTTAAACTTATTTGTATGTATGAATTGTGTGGGCTTTTAGTAACTTTTTGAACCGGGCATAACTTTGTTCTCCTTTTATTACTGATGGTAATTTATTATAAATATTAACACCCTCAAACTCCAAATTTCTTCTTCCATAGTTAGTTCTAGGAGGGCGGGTCACTAAGTAACTAGCACGTCTTAAGTTAATCTTTCGTGTTTGTTGTTTTGTCACAAATCTTATTATATTGGTATGGATTTTGTTATTTAATATTTTACGTATTAGAATACATGTGTAGTATATGTAGGTTTGTTTTATATTCATTATTTTTGTTTCCTCGTATATCTTAGTAGTTGGTGTCCGAAAATTTTTAACTTTCCTATCATTGATATCGCTCATATACGACGATTGACGACCTGAATGGCGTAGTGGTAGTGAAGCTGCCTTACGTTCTTGGGGTCCTGGGTTCGAATCCCGGTACGAGCAAATGTTTGTGTGATGAGCATGGACAGTTGTTTCAGAGTTATGGATGTTTATATGTATAATAATAAGTATGTATTTACAAACAAAAAAGTATATAAGTAGTATATCAACTATCAGGGCCCTATCCAATAAAGCTGACAATCCGACAAGTTCGACTTATGTCAAAAAGTGACAACTCGACAATTTTTCTGTTTAATAAAACTTACAGGCGACAAAATTGTCATGGTGGAAAATTCACAAATATGTCGGACTCTTTTTTTCTTGACATTTTTCTGTTTTATAAAACTTTATATGCGACAGCTGACAGGTGACAATTTGTCGTGAAAAACTTGTCAAATCTGCTTTATTAAACAGAAAATTGTCGCGACATGTTGACATATTTGTAGAATTGTCCGACAATTCTGACAGGCGCGTTACCCTCTGTCGCGAAATCATATTTTGAATGTTGAAGGTGTAAAAAAGTGTATTGAAAAAGTTTATTACAAAAAAATGGTACTTACATCGAGCAGTGAGAGTAGTGATGATGAATACTTGGAACAAATACAAACGAGGAGGCAACGACGATCATTTAAAAGCAGAATCAATTTCTCCTTCTCAATTACAGATTTCTGCTTTAAAGAAAAATTTCGGGTATGTAAATCTACCGTAGAATATTTAATTGATAAAATTGCTCATCTACTTCAACACGGTACAAGCAGAAACCAAGCACTTACACCCGATAAACAAATTTTATGCGCTTTGCATTGGATGGGTTCTGGTTCACAGTACCACGTTATTGGTGATGCACATGGGCTTAGTAAAACAACCGTACATAATTGCATAAGAAGGGTATGTGGAGCCCTGATTACTGAATTACTCGGAGAAGAGGTTCGCTGGCCTGATAATTGTAACCGAATACCAACACTTTTCATGAGGCATAATGGGATACCTAGAATATCTGGTATTGTGGATGGTTCGTTAATTCCTCTAGATGCGCCTTATCAAAATGAATCTGCGTTTGTAGACAGGAACGGAAACCATTCAATTAATATTATGGTGGTGTGCGGGCCAAATTTAGAAATTTTCTACGCATCTGCAAGATGGCCTGGCTCTGTTCACGATGCCAGAGTGATGAGATGCTCTTCTTTAGCACGGACATAGGAAAGTGGTTGGAGACCATTCCCAAACGCAATAATCCTGGGAGACAGTGGATATGGTTTAAAAAAGTGGCTTATGACGCCTAATATACCAATACAAATACCAAGGACAGCATCACTGGAAAGATTCTTGCGTGCTTTTAAGTCAACGAGAAGATTGGTAGAAAATTCTTTCTGAATCATAAAAGAAAAATTCCCGTGTCTAAATCACCTTAGAGTTCAGCCAATAATTGCAAGCAATGTAATATTATCTTGCATTGTTATGCATAACATTGAAAACCGCTTAGGCTCAAATGCACCCCATTTAGAACAAGATATTAGCGGAAATGACAATGATAGAGTTGTAGATAATAACAATGTGGACGAAGTATTTGATGAGGAAGCGATTGCAGTTTTACAGTCATTAATACAACTATTTGAATGAATAATTTATTTAATCCTTTTAATAAATGCATGATCGATTATACTTAAAGATTTTCATTCATAGCACTTATTATAATATCGTTGACTTGTTCATTATCAGCACCCGACTCTGTTGTTCGAACAATTTGTTCAATTTGTTCAGTACAAACATCAATAACCCGAGCGTTTTGTAAATACAAAGGTAGTGTAAATTCTGATGGCTGTATGTTTAATTCTTTTTCAAGTTTGAGTAGCTCCAAATCTAGCTTGTATTTTTCTCTTTTTGCAATTTGAAGTTTTTCTTTAGCAATATCTACTTCTATTTCCATTTTTTGTTTCTTAAAATCAAATAAGTCATTTGATAAATCAACTGGGGGATGTGATTTTCTTCGTATTGGATTTTGAGGTTGAGGTGGTGTTTCTGCTGTAAAAACAGGCACGGATACCTGTGTTTCATTTGATCCTGAAGATTCTGGTATTTGAAGTCCATCTATTGCTGGAGAATCCTTTCCTATGATTTTTAGTATTATTTCATCAGAATCGTCATATTTGCATTTTTTTCCTCCCCCAGAACCAGTCTGCAGACGATTATCTCTCTTTTCCTGAAAGATTTATTTATTTATTTATTTATTTATTAAAACTTTATGCACAAGTAAAAAACTGTACAAAGGCGGACTTAATGCCTTGGGCATTTTCTACCAGTCTACCTTAGGGTGATGCAGAGACAATACACAGTAGGTGCAATAACAGAAAACAAATAGGTACGAAAATATTATAACTAAAATATAATATAAGAATAGATGCATAAATACATACATAAAACATAAATACATATATATATATATATATAAAAGTAATGAGAGGTAAACCAATAAAAAAAAACTACAACAACTTAGTTCTGAGACGAATCTGCCAACGTCTTGTGTATGTGTTCTCGAGCTTTCACTTTAAATGTGAACCGATTGGATACCGTCCTGATATTCTGAGGGAGCGCATTCCAAAGGAAAACCGCCTGGACAAAGAAAGAAGATTTTATAAAACCAGAGCGGTGAGAAGGACAACGAAGAAGACGATTATTCTCGGACCGAAGATTCTTGCTGTGTGCAGAGCATAAATATTGACAAAGAGAAGTTAGATAAGAAGGAGAAGTAGGTTTGTGAAGAAGAGAAAACAGGGTTGTCAAAGCCCTCAACGCTCTGCGCTGCCGGATAGGTAACCACTTTAAAAGTGTTCGGTGTGCTGATATATGATCATACTTCCGGAGATTGAAAACGAATCGAATGCAGCTATTAAGAAGTCGGTCAAGTTTGTTGAGGAGATCTGCATTCAGGTCATAGTAGCACACATCACCATAGTCAATTATGGGGAAGATTAGGGACTGTACAAGCATTGCCTTGATGTGTGATGGAAGAAAAACAAAAAATCATGTCTGTTGTATGGGAGCTCCCTTAAATATTTATTTTATTCTGTTTTTTAGTATTTGTTGTTATAGCGGCAACAGAAATACATCATCTGTGAAAATTTCAACTGTTTAACTATCACGGTTCATAAGATAACGCCTGGTGACAGACGGACACACAGACAGATGGACAGCGGAGTCTTAGTAATAGGGTCCCGTTTTACCCTTTGGGTACGGAACCCTAAAAATCGTTTCCACATACACAATGCGAATATTTCATACATACCTACACAATATAATACATCATAATAATATCTAATTGATAACTTCTTTATTGGTTAACGGTCTAAATAAATAAAAAAAAAATACGGATTGATGAAGGATAAACTAGTTAAAATAAACTAAACCTTACCATGGTCCTTTTGCGCCAATTTTGCCATGTAGTGTCACGAAGGTATTTCCAGTCTTTATTGAAAATACCTAATGTTCTTAAGTTTTCGGCAATTTCCTTCTATTTATTTATTTTTACATCGTGGGTCAATTGGTCACTAAACTTCCCAAAAAGTATATTTTTACTTTCGTAAATAAGGCCCAAAATGGTAAGTTTTCTGTGCATTTCCATCTTACACGCGATCATAACACAATCGAAGTTGCACTAGTGATTGTTTTATTCTTGTACTTTAATAATATCTTTTTCAATTTTACCCTCATCCAGCTTCATAAAACAAAATTCTTTGCAAATATATTATGTCAAAAGTCGACATAATTGTCACGACAATCCGACAATATTGTCAACGACAATTGTCAGAAATATTGTGACTGTGGTTTTTTGATATGTCGAGCTTTATTAAACGTGTTTTTACATTAAAAATATGTCAAGATTTCACCTGTCGATTTTTGACATATTTGTAACGTTTATTAAACAGCTTAAGCGCGACAATTCTACAATTTTGTCATTTTTTGACATATATGTCGGATTGTCAGCTTTATTGGATAGGGCCCTGGTGTCCACGACACATGCCTTGCTTAGTGTGGCACTGGATGGCGCTGTGTGTCGATGTCCAGCGATATTTATTTATTTATTATTTATATAATGTCATGGTTTCTAGGAATTCTAGGCCTTGGATAGTTGAAAAAAATTACTAGTGCAAGGCACCAGGGGACAGGTGGAGTAAAGTTGTAACTGAATGGTGATCAAGAACGGGGAAAGAATGTGGGTCGTCCGGCGATTGGATGGGCAGACGAAATAGTTGGCTTTTGGGGAAAACCCTGGATGAGGCAGGCACAGAAAAGTGGAGATTCGTGCAAGAAAAGAGAGACCCGAAGTGGATGAATACAGACTGAGGATAATGTTGAAGAGAATTTAGAGTTCTTAAACACACGCGTCCTTTGACTAAGCATGTCTTTGAATGAGGTTGTATGAAATGTTTTCTTGCAAGAAAATCGACGGTATGTTAGGCCCCAGGTGTATTTATTATGATGATATTTAACTTAGATGTGATTTCTAACATTTTCCGTCTTACAACGGTATTATGGACAAAGAATGGTTGCCTTTAGGCCAAAATTGCCATTTGGTAAATAAAAATGTTTGTTAACAATCTTTGTGTGTTACAGATAAATATATGTATAAAAAAATATTATATTAAGGATAGAAGGTTCTTTAAATAGGTTGGTTTTCTGTATATTAGGATGATCTGTAAAAGATAATAATAATATCTTCAGACAAAAACTGTTTGGATTCGATCACTTCACGCCTCAAGCGATAACAAGTTGCGACATAAGACACGCACGTGTACCACACGTTACACGTGTATCGTCGTATACACGTGCAGTTCAGCTTATACAGTCAAACTGAGTGTGCATGCATGCATGGACGTGTGCAGAACAAAACAGTCTTGTACTGTTTTGTTCCGCACACCCTAGATAATTTCAAAATAGATACTATATACTAAAATTTCCTTTTTGGTTATACCAGCGCGGTACGACTATGCATGACCGTGTGTCGCCAAATGACTCCTCCCACTCTGGGCGGAGCGGAAGGGAGTGTCAGACTTTTACTGACTAAGCACAGCTCTCTTCTCAGTTGTTGTTTTTTTTTATAAAATAGAATGTACGATGGAACTTAGCGTATTGGATATTAAGCTCAGCGACAGACTATGAAAGTGTAGGTATTAAGAACATATGTATAGTTTATAGATGTGCATGATATTAAGTTTATTCAAAATCAAAATCAAAGCATTTATTTCAAGTATGCCAATTACAGGCACTTCAGAGAGACTCAACGATCCCGCAGTTAAACTGCGTAAGCAGTTTTGTCGGGCAATGTACCTAGCTATAAGATTTTTTAAAGTAAATAAATAATTAATTCATTCAGAATACGCAATACTACAATACGTTCAAAAACTGGAATCGCCAATGTAGGTAATAATACTGCTAGGTTAAAGTGGGATCGGGCGGGCTAAGCTTGTAGAATGTATCACGCCGACGACGATGGAGGCCTAAAAAATGCTGGCGTGACCACTTACAAGCGTTTGTGACAGATTTGCCGGAGAAAAGCGCACAAAGAGGAGAATGGAAGGCTATTGGGGAAGCCTTTGCGGTGGGACAATACAAGCTGAGAAAAATAAAACGGCAAAGCGCAAGTTGAACTTGCGCACCGAAGGTTCCGTATAATCTTGTTGTTAAACTACATATTTACGGTTTTCAGATTTTTTCCTTTACATGTGCTGCAAGACGTTGCTTTTTGCCATGTGATTCTAGGTCAACGGGAACTACCATATAGGTTTTCGATTCAAAACCTATAGGGTACTTCCGGTCTTTTCATGTGCTGTAAGACATTGTTTTTTTCCAAATTTCGTGATTCTAGGTCAACGGGAACTATCTTAAAGGTTTTCGACTCAAAACCTATAGGGTACTTCCGGTTGACATAGAATTGTCAATTTTGGCTACAAGCAAGGTTTACAGCACAAGTAAAGGGGAAATTCTAAATAAAAATCGTTGCAAATTAAGTAAAATTTTAGTACTTACAAGTTTTCGCGAAAATCTAAATTGGCCCAATCGTTTTATCCAGGACCTTGATTTTTATAATTACAACTAATAGGGACTATGAAACTCAGTATCTGGTATAACTTTCAAATTGCTAGGTCCACCCATTCTCTGAGAAAATCGGTGGTGACAGACGGAGAAACAGACGGACAGACGGCTGAGAGAGTGATCTTACAGTGGTTCCTTTTTTACCTTTTGAAGTACGGAACCCTGAAAATCAAACAAACAGAATAAACCCACTACAGCAACCATTATATATAGTGTGTTGCTGATGATGCCATGCTTGCAAGTGACCCAACCGACAGGCTTGCAGACACTATGTGTCTTCAATGGAACTCGGTTTGGTGTGAAGGTGTTGCGTTTCCCTTGGTCGTGATGATCAAACGTTGTTTAAAAGTTTGAAAAATTAGGCGTTTAAAAGTTATGGTGCAATAAAGAAACTCACAAACATACATACATACCAACATACATACATCAACCCTGAAAACATAACACAACTTTTTTTGGGCAGTCGTGTAAAAATGATTTTCCATGTTATGATCACTTAATGAAGCATCATCTGCCAGCCTTTTCCCAACTAAGTTGGGGTCAGCTTCCAGTCTAACCAGATGAAGCTGAATACCAGTATTTTACATGGAGTGACTGCCTATCTGACCTTCACAACCCAGTTAATACGATACAACTTGGTAAGAATGATTGTCAGACTTTTGGGCCACTGACAGCCGGGACCAACAGCTTAACGTGCTTTCCGAGGCACGGAGGAAACTCGGTAAGTAAGGGTGGTCACCCATCCACAGACCAACCTAGGCAAGCACGGCTTAACCTAAAGGTCGGCCCGAGCGGCTTTTATTATTTAGCCACGAGCTCCTCTAATTTAGCAATAAAAAAGTTAGTGTAA
The DNA here is from genome assembly GCA_950022955.1 of Xestia ashworthii. Classification (NCBI taxonomy): domain Eukaryota; kingdom Metazoa; phylum Arthropoda; class Insecta; order Lepidoptera; family Noctuidae; genus Xestia; species Xestia ashworthii. The sequence goes on along the minus strand of OX465551.1, from coordinate 2,425,713 downwards.
ATTTCTCTTAAATATTATAGAGAAAACTTGCTAAATAGACACTGTAAAATATGCACTTTTAACAATACTAGTTGACTCGCCAACGCGCCACCGCACTCGCCAACAGTCTGACAACGACTAACTGCCCCACCACTCGGACCGGTACTTATAACCGAGCGACGTGTGCACCCGAGGCAACGTGTAGTGTGATATCTACAAGCACTACAGACACAGATTCACATAGGAAGTTTTCACGTCAAACGTAAATCTGAAAACGGAAGGAAATTATGAAGTACCTACAAGAATTACATTACAGTATTTCTGTTGTTATCGTTAACTTCTCTCCTTCCTTCCATCTCACTGTAAACAACGGTTGATGACAGCTTTCATAATGTTCGACCTCTGATCAAAGTTAACCGCAAAATGTCGATAATGAAAATTGCTATTATAAGGACCAAAATATTCAGATGTTGCTGAAAATAGTTTCATTTAAAGATTCCGTCACGAATTTCTCAAAGGCAGCCACGGGTTTTGGATTTGTGCCTGGTTGATGGCTATAAGCTCTCCCCTATTAAATGTGACTTAATTATAACTGGTGAAATGGGGTGTACTATTAGGCATCTAACCTCTGCCTAAAGCTGGTTTCAGACTACGCTATACTATTCTGCTATATAGTATAGCAAAGCAGGACCTAATGCTATACTATATAGCATGGCGTTCACATTACGCGATGCTGTCGCAAGCATTTATAGTATATAGCAAGCTCAGAAAGAGTTCAAATAAGTGGGGAAAACTTTCGCTTGCGGGTCGGCCGGGGGTGAGGGAGGAGGAAGAGGGCGGCGCGTCATATAGCATAGCATGAACTCAGCGTATTGCATAATGATGGCAAATGGAAAATGTTATAGCATATATTAAGCCAATAATATATAGTATAGTACAGTGTGAACTTGTCCATAACAAATGTATGGTGCGCGATATTGTTGTGCTATGAGCGATGTACTATATGCTATTATATTATAGCGTAGTCTGAAAGCCGCTTGACCCTTCGGTAATAACAAGCGTGATGTTATGTTTTTAAACTTAGCATAAAAGAACCTACGCTTTAAGTATTAAACCAGAACGGAAGGATTTTAATCATCTCGTAAAATATTCAGAAATAAATTAAACTTATCGAAAATTTCGGGTCTATAGGATTTCCTTGGATAATGGCTTTCAATTCACCAGGGACGTACTGAAAGCATTATTAAAAATATTAAATACAGACCTTTTTTCGATTTTTTTTTGTCATGATAAGATTTATACTTAAATGGAAAATTTTAAAATGTGTTTTTTTTTTTTAACTATAGTCGTGATTTCTGTTGTAACTTAACCCAAAAAAAAGGTTTCTTTACGCCATTAATAAAATCCCTTAAAATGAAACATAATTGAGGAAAAATTCTGTGACTTAGAACCAAACATTTTCAATCCTAAAAAAAAAAAAAGAAAATTGGATGGACTCGCGTAGATCCTAAGTTACTAATAATAAGCTTAGTTTAATGTAAGGTGTCCAATGATGGAGCTCGATCGTAGTTTTAATTTTTTCTTTTAAATCAATCAAATAATTAATAAAATGTAAAGCGCGGACCCCCACGTCTGCGGTAGAAAACTAATTATAAAAAAAAAAAAAAACAAACATGACACGCGTGATTTATTTAATGGTCAGACTTTTATTTACAACCCAGATATTTTAGGACTTACTTGTGCCCTCTCAGTAAACCCTTATTCCGTCCCTGCAAAAAACTCATACATTAAAATGTATCCCAAAACGCTGGGGAGCCAATCATGTGGGCTGCTCAAAAGTTTCATCTAATTTGTTACGCCTGCCGACTTTCAAAACTCATTATTTTCTGTTTAGGTATTACTATTTGTTGGCCTTTATCGCGAAGCTGAGTAAAATGTTTTCGGGAAAAGAAGTTCTTTGATCAATTGATCGTTCATGTGGATTTGTGGACCCGTGGGTGTTGAATGTAAAGGAGTCGATATAGCAAATATCCACGCAACATAAAGTACTGGTGCCGTACAAATACTGGCGTTTGTTCTTTTGTACTCACGGGGGACAACCATGGTCTCTTGTTCAGACACGATTCTTTGAGGGAATATCTACGAGCACGGTCGCCAGTGATTTTTTTAGAAGAGCTTCGTGACTTAATGATTACTGTCGCTCGGGTCGACTTGCCTAGTTTGCTTCATGGAGGCGTGACCACACTTTACTTTTCGATTTTCCTCCGTACCTCTAGAAGCACGATAAGCCGTTAGTATCGGCCGTCAATTGTAGATCTTTGACAGTCGTAACAGCACAGGTAGCCAGTGGCCCGTAACTCTGACAACCAATCTTACCAAGGGGTATTGTATTGTATTGTACAACGGGCAGATGTCAGCAACTCCACGAAAAAGCGCGTATTTTGCGTATGGGCTATAATCCACCACGCGGGCCCAGTGCGGGTTGGTAGATGTCACATGTCCTCGAATTTTTGGTTTTAGGACATGCCGGTTTCCTCACGATGTTTTTCTTCACCGTTTTTGAGAGCAGTGGTGATGAAATAAATTACACAAAGTAATGCGCCTGCCTGGGTTCGAATCCACGACTTACTGTTCTTAGGTCGGGGTAGCCACCACTAGGCCACCGCTTACCAAGGGGTATTGTATTACTTAGCAATAACTGGGTTGTGTCAGATAGACAGTCGCTTTGTGTAAAATACTGGTATTCAGCTGTTTCAGGTCAAGTAAGCGTTTTTATTTTCACTATGGAGGCTGATTTTCACGAGAAAAAACCGTGTGAACAAGAGGACTTTGGCCGCCTATACACACACGTGTTTTTTTAAATGTACAATTGGCCATTCCCACGGAGTATGTCTGGCACACACACAGAATCTCAATGCAATTCAATTTGACAAAATAATTGAACTATTTTTATTGCATATATTTACGTAGAAACACATGAAACCTCAGGTGAAATTGAAAATCAGAATAATGTAGTACTTAATAAGCAAATAACTAGTCACGATGTAGGTACAAATCTAGCTATAGTCTACAAAAATCTCATTATAAAATTAGACTAATAATAACAAACAAAATTAAAACCAAAGACATCAAAGTAAAACTTCTCCAGAAAGTCCTGAATTTTCCATTCCCAACGTTTCACTTTATTAAATCTTCGAGTCCATTTTCTCATCTCACATAGTCTCAAAAGCCAGGTCACAATTCAGTCCTGTCCGGTAAGAAGTTAGTTCAGTCCTAATAAACAGTATCACAGTGTAGGCTAGTAATCCCTGGGAGTTATTACTATTAGTCCTGGGGCTTCAGGACAATCTATTGTGGTAACTATGTAGTTGTTTGTCAAAACAAGTTATGGACGGTCAGTGGACAATAAATTGAAGGAGTAGGCCAGTTCTTTAGTAGGGCGTGAAAATATTGTAACACTGGATTGAATTATGTTATTTTTTATTTATTGTATGGCCCCTAGATCGATTATAGTGCGATCCTGACTAGTCCGGGAGGTACCGTTGCATTTTAGGTCGTATTTTTACGCCGATCGGTTGCCATCTTGTTCAATAGATCTCGAATGACTTACAAGTAAACCAGCGTCAGCTAACGCACCCGCGGCGGTTGTAAGATTGGGAGGTTACGGAGTGGTGAAAAAATTTAAAAATTAAGTCATAGTACGCCGGCTGAAACTTGTTACATAAATAGTTTACGTCATATAGAGTTAAAAAAAATCGGCAACTGCATGGTGGAGGGGGGATTATGCTCGCATGAACTTGTAAATGATAGACGCCTGATAAAAGGGGATCGGGAACAGGATTCAAGCTATCGGTGGTTAGGGCTACAAAGTCAGGCATCTTTCTGTATCAGGCCCTTGATCCAACCGCCTAAGAAGTGTCGAAAAGAGTTCGTCGAGGCTCTTGGGCATCAGCAAAATGTTAGCCCAGTTCACATTCCACCCGCCGAGAACGACAATTATGTTTAACGCTGATGCTCCAGGGTAGCCCGCGAAATTCAAATTTTCTTACGTATTTTGCAATGTGCAGGGCAGTGCTAGATTGTATGTTGATAAAAATTTTGTTCGCAGTTGTAAGACGTGTGTAGTTACAAAATTATAATCATAAAAACCATCAAAGCCCTCAAAGTTTATAAAGGTCGAAAAACGACTTTGACATTGAAAAAATCGTTCCTAGGCCTTTATGAAATTGGAGGGTTCTATTCATGTTTCTGATGATTATAATTCTGTAACTGCATTCGTCTTATAGTCGCGAACAATATTTTCATCAACATACAATATAACAATAGCCTGCAAATTACAAAAAAAACGTAAGAAAAATTGAATTTGGCAGACTACCCGGACGCTTTCACCTTAAGTTCCAAGTAATAAGGGTCTATTGTCATCAACCTATCAAATATCCAAACTCTGTGACTGCTACTGAAATATTCCTGAAGAAAAAACGTAATATCACTTTGCCCGGCTCGGGAATCGAACTCAACACCTCAAGTTCAGTAGTCGCACTTGCAACCACTAGACCAACGAAGCAGCTAGTTGTTCAATTTATTTTAAATATATATTATCACTAAATGCAATTCAATTCGACAAGTTGTGTCGTCGAACACATAAAGCAAGTTAAGTTACGTGAGCAGACCCATTAATCTTCACGACTTCAGTACTTTCTCCAAGTTTTAATAGAATTTAAACAGCCCATTTCATTGCTTTTCTAACACAGACGGTGGAATGCGTAGTAAGTTTGCCGAACAAATCGTAATCCTTACCTTCTTACAAAAAAGGATCATTTTTCAATGGCAAATGATGATCTTACCAGTAAAATAAGAAGTTCTAAATCAAAAAGCTTCTTTTGTGTGACACTAAACAATTTTGTGGGACATTACGTTTTTCACTACATATTAAAAGTTTTTCTTTACGATGAAAATAAACTGTACTTTAACACAACGTGATAAAGTCCATTTTGCAAATGAGCCCCATCCAGGCTCGAAAAAAAAGCAGCCAAGTGCGAGTCGGACTCGCTCATGAAGGGTTCCGTAACAGCAAGTAACATAGTATAAAAGTTCTCTCAGTTCGTTGTAAATGAAAGGTAAATTGCGGTTTACGATTTATGACGTACTAGCTGACCCGCGCAACTTCGTCTGCGTAAAACGAACCAACAGTTCCTAAAATTAGCGCGTTCAACCATCCAAACAAACAAACTCTGCAGCTTTATAATATTAGTACAGATTTAAGTAAGTAACAATTTATTTTTGCTCGAATAGGTTTACATTAATCGCCAAAATATTCTACTTTTGTTTTTTCAATTATGGGCTCTTCCTTCGACTGCCTTACGTTTCTATCCTTGGGCACTCGACGATTTCATAATCCAGCTAGGTCAAAAGTCTTCATCAACTGGCATGGCATGAGCCGCGACACGTTAAAGCTGCTTCAAACTGTTGCGGACCTCTCGCATCTGCCTTCCTTCTCCAAAGTCAGACCTTTGATGTTAGTCATACTCCAAGCAGGTCAACACAACACGTAGATGTAGATGCTGTAAATTCTTGAAAACGTTTTGCAAATGTTTTCGTCTCCTAGCCGAGCCGAGCCGATGAGACCTTCGATGACAGTAATACTCCAGCTATTACTAAAGTTCTCATCAAGGTGCGTTAAGTGAGCCCAATGACGATATAGCTGCTGTAAACTGTTGAGGATCTCTTGCAACTGCCTTCAGTCTCCATCGTTAGACCATCGATGACAGTCATACTCCAGCTAGGTTTAAAAGTTCTCATCAAGGTGTACGAAATGAACCTTAAACACGATAGAGCAGATTTGAAGTGTTGCGGACCTCTTGTGACTGCCTTTCGTGTCCATCGTTAGAACTTCGATGATACTCATACTCCAGCTAAATCTCAAGTTTATATCAAGGTGCATGAAATGAGCCGACACGCGATATAGCTGCTGTAAACTGTTTCGGACCTCTTGTGACTGTCTTACGTCTCCATCGCTAGACCTTCGATCACAGTTAAACTTCAGCCAGGTCTAAAGTTGTCAAAAAGGTTATGAAATAAGCCCCAACACGATCTTTTTCTATATCGTGTGGTTAGTGCCTAACCTGGTGTGAGAGTTTTTATGCCACCCAAGGTCCTCAGTCTTGGCTTCACATGCCGTCGATCAAATATCTCTCAGGCATGCTGGTTTTCAGCGGACAGACCTCCGGCGCGATTTCATGGCGACATGGAGAGAGCGACTGTTGCAACCCCGTGCGGGGCACGCCACAATAGTAGCGGTAAGTCCCCTCTTTGAGGAGTGGCTGGAGAGGCGCCACGGCGTCCTCACCTTCCGCCTGACGCAGGTCCTCACCGGACACGGATGTTTCGGGAGGTACCTGCACCGAATCGGGCGGGAGGAAACGCCCGAGTGCTTCCACTGCGAGGATCGACCGGAGGACACGGTGGAGCACACGGTGGAAGTCTGCCCTGCGTGGGCGGAGCACCGGTTCGGCGGTGTCGGTAGCGGCGATCGGTGGCGGCGACCTCTCGCGTCCGGCCCTGGTTCAATCCATGGTCCGGAGCGAGACGGAATGGGAAGCTGTCACTTCCTTCTGCGAAGCAGTCATGCTAGCGAAGGAGGTGGCGGAATGAGAGAGGGAGAGAGCCTCTCTTCCCAGCCGCCGCGGGAGACGCACCGGGCGTCGGGGGCCACGTGGTAGCCACCACGTAGATGCGGGCCTGTGGGCCAGCTAGCCTAGGAACATGGATGGGTTTTAGTCAGTAAAAGTCTGACACTCCCTCCCGCTCCGCCCAGAGTGGGAGAAGTCATTTGATGATTTCCCAACCAAAAAAAAAAAAGGCATGCTGGTTTCCTCACGATGTTTCAGCATGCGATGATTATACAATACGCACATGAATCTGAAAAATCAGAAGTGCGTCACTTTGATTTGAACCCGACTATTTTCAATATAAAATGAGACAAACTTTGCGATACACGTTTTTCAATAAAAAATAATCATGAAAATCGGACTTCTCTGGATAAAGTTATGCGGCATAATCATCATCATCCATAGTCCAACTTCACCCACTGCTGGGTACAGGCCTCTCTTTGTTTGTGCCAAGCTCCACGCTCGTGTGCCAGTCTCATCCAGGATATCCCCGTAATGGCAACAATATCGTCTGCTTATCTCACCTCTGGACGACCAAAATTTCTGTTTCGATTTCTAGAACGCCACTTGGTCACACCTTTACTCCACCTGACATCACCGCATCCTGCTAAGTGACCTGCCCTACTCCATTTGAATTATCATCATTCATCATTATTTCAGCCGAAAGACCTCTAATGCTGGACCTGTGTCGCCACATTGACCGGTCTCGTGCGACTTACATCCAGCGGATTCTTACAACTTTCATCACGTCATTTAAGTATTGCTCAGCCATAATATAGGTACCTATACATAAAGAAAAACAGCCGTTGGATTGAAAACCTCTTCCAAAAAACCAAAATTAAGACATCTGAAACGGGCGAATGTCAGTCATTCTTTCACAGAAAATCATAACACCGTGATTCAGAAAATGGAGTCAAATGAACAACGCCATTAACTATAGAGCACGAAGTTAAACTGCTAGAACATATGCATGGAAAGCGGTCGAACAGAGACTCTACCGGCAATGCAGATTTAAAGCAGGGTCATGTTGACTATTCTCTTCTTCTCTATCTTATGATTTTTATTCATTAGTACCATTTTGATTCAATAGATGTCACTGCATGTATCCTTAGATAATGATGATAAGTTCTCCTTAAAAACTTAAAAGTCATAATATATCTTTTGATGGAGAGCACCGATTACAAAGAAACAAAAATGAAACTCGTCTGGTTTCATCAGTAATGCACAATATTAATTTGTGCATTGAATCGAACCACATTGGTTTTATAATTTACACACATGATGCTATAACAAAAAGGCTACGTAGAGACACACAGACATAGAGGAAAATTTATGAAATAGTAGAAAAAGGGCTCCGTGTGTGATTCTTTAACAGATTAAGTGCCATATTTACAGATTTATTATGTGAAATAAGTGATTCCCAAACTGTCGTTTAAGTGTTAAAAAAAGTATGTATTTAAACAATGATTTGGAAATCTTAAGCTTTAAAAAAAAACTAAATACTTTGTTACAAAAAGTGAAAACCGTGTGGGTTTTGAACGTGCGAACCAAAGTTACCATCGAAAATCATACAGCATTAAACAAAATCAAAATGTAATGCATGTCTTTACTGAGGCTTGAACTTGCGACTCATTGTTCGAAAGGCGGTAGCCGTCACCGATGGGCTATTTGTTCTAATGACAATTGGTTAAAAATAGTTATTCTATTACAATGCATGTTATGACGGTTGTCAGTTGTCAAACAGTTGACAAATATAGACGAAATGCATATTGCTCACCCCCGTAAGTAATTAGCGTGATAATATATAGCCTATGTCCTTCCCTAGGTTGAAATACATCTCCTTGCCAATTTTCATTACGATCCGATCAGCCGTTTTGTCGTGAAAAGGTAGCAGACAGACAGACAAACAGAGTTACTTTCGCATTTATATTATGGTATGGATTAAAAAAAACTACTAACTAGATCTCGTTCAAACAAATTTTCGGTGGCAGTTTACATGGTAATGTACATCATATATTTTTTTTTGTTTTATCATTCTCTTATTTTAGAAGTTACAGGGGGAGGGGGGGACACATTTTACCACTTTGGAAGTGTCTCTCGCGCAAACTATTCAGTTTAAAAAAAATATATATTAGAAACCTCAATATCATTTTTGGAGACCTATCTATAGATACCCCCACACGCATGGGTTGGATGAAAAAACAACAATTGCGTTTCAGTTCTATGTATGGGGAACCCCCTAAATTTATTGTTTTTTTTTCTATTTTTCTGTGAAAATCTTAATGCGGTTCACAGACTGAATACATCTACTTACCAAGTTTCAACAGCATAGTTCTTATAGTATCGGAAAAAGTGGCTGTGACATACGGACGGACAGACAGACAGACAGACAGACATGACGAATCTATAAGGGTTCCGTTTTTTGCCATGGCAACGGAACCCTAAAAAGATACCAACATTGAATATCTTAGAACATGTTACATAAATTGAATAAATTGTTCACTTCATTTCGTATGTAAATTAGATACGAATTTATTGATACTAAGAGTACAATTTCTTTGTTCTTATCTAGAGAACTCTGAAGTAGTATGAAGTGCCTATTCTAGCTTCAAATTAGACTCCTGAAATTTAAAGCTAAAATAGGCACTACATACTACCGTCAACGCATAACTCAAGTGGGAGTGGGAAGGGCACATTGCTTGCAGAATGGATGGCCGATGGGGCCAAAAAGTTCTGGGGTGGCGACTGCGAACCGGAAGACGTTGCGTTGAAAGACCTTCCACTACGTAGACCAATGACCTGGTGAAGGTTGCGGGGGTCCGCTGGATGGGAGTCGCACGAGACCGATCAATGTGGCGACACTTGGAGGAGGCCTATGTCCAGCAGTGGACGTCTTAACAAAGTCCTTTTAACATTTCGCCAAGCTCAGATTCCCTGCGTTTCCCTTTTAATGATACCATGATCGTCACCCTATAAGGATCAGATGCTGGACTATGAATACAACATCAATCACTGAAGGATCAAGCCAGTTTTATTATGTATGTGTAGTCAAGCCTTTACAATGGAGACCTATAGAGTTGTAAAGCCACCTTAGGTATCAGGGTGGAATAAAGGAAAGATTGTTATGAAACATTACAAAAAGTTTTGTACATCCAACTATTATGCTTCCGATGTCGATATTTCATACGAACAATGTTTAAACTAAATCTTTAGTTCTCCTACAATCAAGATCAGGAACTTGCCAAAAACTTGTCTCAAACCACTTTGAAAGTCACCTCTCCACTTCAACCCCAATCAGTTGTGTTTCCTGGCATACAGCGTCATAAATTGGCTACATGATCAAGTTAGCTAAACTTAGTGGGTTCAAACTCTCAGTCTCGACTTAGGCCTCATCCATAGCGAGGAGCTATTCAGCAAACAAACGAATCCGACCGCTTCATTCCGTGCTTGACATAAGTGACCTAATCAGAGTTGACAGCAGTTGAAATAGTCAAATTTAACAAGCAGTTGACATAATCAAATATGACAACAGTTGACATAATCAGATATGACAACAGTTGACATAATCAGATATGACAACAGTTGACATAATCAGATATGGCAACAGTTGACATAATCAACGTTGACAGCAGTTGACATAATCAGAGTTGACAACAGTTGACATAATCAAAGTTGACAACAGTTGACATAGTCAGAGTAGCCAGCAGTTTATATTAGTCAAATGTCAACTGTCAAAGAATTTTTCGGGTTCCAATAGTGGGAACTATTAGGACCCGGAACTCCTCTCAGGTAAGGGTGGGCGCCTGTAAAAATAATCGTGTAGCCTCTGATCCCTGTAAAAACAACACATGATCTAACCCGTTGGCCAGTTAAAAACTTTTCTTTTTTTTGTGACTGTGCAGAAAAGGTCCCTGCTCTCAAAACGGTGAAGGAAAACATCGTGAGGAAACCGGCATGTCGTGGAACCAAAAATTTAAAGACATGTGACATCTACCAACCCGCACTGGGCCCGCGTGGTGGATTATGGATTACCACGAAAGTGTTAAAATACTGCGTGAGTACCATCGTATGCGTCACGCGTCGCAGTGAAAAATGCTCTTATAATAAAATTTTGTTTTCTGCATTCGGTGTTGTTCCACTCCACGTGTTAGCTATTTATGCAATCATACGTAATAATTACTATTATTTTGTTATTTATTATTTTGATTTAATGTTTAAATTGTAAACTGTTGGATTAATAGATTTAATTATTAACTTTTAAAAGTTGCGAAACGATGACACTCGGTCGGCCGCCATCTTTTCGGTTACGCTAATAAAAGCAAGCTGCACGACGACCGAGTGTTCTTTCGTTACTTGACTATCGCCTAGTGCACATCAACGACATAGTGTTTATTTTATGTGAGTACTTATTTTTTTATTTTCTGCATGATTTACATTGTTGTGTTATATTTACCTGGCTAATAAAACTATTTATAAGTATGACTACTGTTCGTGTATTAAACTGTCGTGAATAGCTAAAATGACTATTATCACTTGTTTAAAATACACGAATTACATTTATAAATATTCTACATCATTTCCTAAAAATAAACCTACTAAATGATAAGTGTATATTTTATTAATTCACCGCCTAAACGACCTTTTGAAATAGTGTGCCTGACACACGTCAAAGCGCGTATTTTGCATATGGGCTATAATCCACCACGCGGGCCCAGTGCGGGCTGGTAGATGTCACAGTCATGTCTTCGAATTTTTGGTTCTAGGACAAACCGGTTTCCTCATAGTGTTTTCCTTCACCGTTTTTGAGAGCAGTGGTGATGAAATAAATCACACAGAGTAATACGCCTGCCTGGGTTCGAACCGACGATTTCGTAAGTCGGGGCCGCCACCACTAAGCCACCGCTGCTCTTGGCTTGCATTCGGTGTTACAAGTCGTCTGTCGCTTGAGCGCTTAGCTCATGCAAAACCCTGGCCTTACACTTAAGTTTGAGTTCAGTAATTCTGTAACTTTGCTCCAGTGTCAATTGTAATTCGACAAGTTAAGCGTATTCCAATGCTGAACGCGTTTTCCGAAGTTTGTTTGGGAGTTTGGTTACAACGCATTAGTCGGTTCTTGTACAGAATTGGTAGCTTAGTTGCGTCTGGTTAAACTGAAACCCGTCTGGAACGTAATTGGTTGGACATAGTTTATTTATCTATTTAAACTTCATGTACAATAGTGGTACATAGGTGGACTTAATGCCACAAGGCATTCTCTACCAGTCAACCTTTGGGTTAAATAGGAAAACATAGTGCTAAGATACCAAATAATGTCCAAAAAACTAACTTATTACTCACGAGAACTTGTAATCTTACATAATACTAATACCACAGTTGGTTGGATTAGGAGATATGATAATGGTTACGATGCATTTTACGTAGGAAGCTACATACGAGTATAACTGGTAAATGCGATGATTTAGGTATATAAAATTATTTTTTCAAAAAATACCAAGGTCTTAACCTCTAGACTACCAGCTATCAAGACGGTAAAATTGTTCAAAAATAATTTATTAACTTTCATGTTACAGTTGAAATTCATGAAAAAAAAACTTGTTATATTCGAAAATGTTATCATACAAACTTGGAATTGCAGTATCTACTCTTGTTTCTGCTCTATTGAAGTTAATAAGCATTATTTTGCCCACTGTCCCTTATTTTTAAAACATTTTAAAACCCTCTTTAAACGCGCCACAGTACCCAAAATAGCTAACCATCTCCCTAAAAAAATACTGCTGACATTTATCTAATACATCAGCCAAAGTAAACACCACTTACAATTCATGTCACGCGTCCAAAATAAAAAGGGCATGAAGATAAAATAATGGTGTATCAGCGACTGATCATCCCACGAAATCAACTGAAGGATCTTCAGGAGTAGGAGTTTCCTCTCAAAGTTCCATCTCAACAGTACCTGCTTGCACGTGATCGGAATACCTATTAGGTGTTATATAAAGGTAAATCACCCGTGAATAATATGGACAACAGATTGAAAGCAACAAAAACAGCTTAAGGGGCCGGCGGAGCATGCATATTTCATACAAACGTAATACCAAAATAATTTGTAAATCAAACATATTCTTAAGCTAGTGTGTATTTATTTCGATTGGATTACAGAATATCTATGTTCCCAAATATATTTTTTGAGAGGACAATGATACAAAGACGAGATATGAGGAATTTAAAATTTCAATCTAAGAAAACTTATTTTTCTTATAACTTATAACTTGTTAAAATCAGTGTCCAATCAAAATATGTATTTGGGAACCTAGATATTCTGTAATTCAATCGAAATAAATACACACTACTTTAGGAAAATGTTTAATTTACATATTGTTTTGGTATTACGTTTGTATGAAATAAGCATGCTCCGGAGGCGTCTTAACTTCAGGAAGTTAAATCTTTTTGAGATTTTGTTTTGAGTCGTGTTTGGGAATATGAACAAAAATTTTTGAAAGAGATCAAAATAACGTTTTTAAATTACCGCAGAAATTGCTGTCAATCATTTGAAGATGACAACGAAAAAAAAAACATGGTGCTGTCTTTGGAGAGTGCCAATATAGAAGTGAAAGATTTTTGTTCACTCAAAAAGTGCTTACCTTGACTCAAAACATGGCCCATATTGTCATATTTTGGGGCAAAAATCAAGATTGACTACTCGTCGGACTTCGGAAAAAGGATTTTTATACTTCGTATCATTATTATAGTGTAAAGCTATTATTTAGCTGAAGATAAGCAGGCTTGACAAGTCGTAAGTTATTTGATCGTAACTCAATTATTGACTTCTCGATGCCAAGTGTTGCTTGGCAAATATTCATTGCTCGTTAACTAAATTGAATTTTATATTGGCTCAGTATTCGTCTTTTCCATCCATAATATATTATCTCTCCAGTTTTATTTCTCTCTTGGATATCGTCATATGACTATATCGGTTGTGACCTCTCATCATGCTCAAAACAATTCATTTATATTTTTATTAGTAACTTCACAAAACATGATTTGTTTCACATTTTCATATAAAATATTATCTGTTACAAGATAAATTCCTCTCCATGTTAGCACGTAGGTCCCCAGGACCCCAAGGTTTATATATCTGTACGGTGATTCATGGAAACACGGGTCTTCCTGAAGCGTTAATTGTTCTGTTGTCCCTACTTGATAAAAAGCAACCGTTCGCCTTGCTTACATCCTAAATCTTCGCCAAAGACAAGCTAAGATCAACCTTAAAGTTTGAAGAGAACGTTTTATTTGAATTGAAGGCTGGAAGTAAGTTAGGGTGATTTCAGCGTGGAAGGTTACAATTCGAAGGTTTTTATGAATATAGGTATAATGGTGTTAACTGCCGTGTATTTTTAAACCAATCCTGAATTTAATAAATGTTTCAGACATACATATACTTGACATTCCCACTTTTGTGGGTTTTTCGTTACAATTAGAAATTATTTTAGGTTGAAACCTTTTTGGAGTTGACCGTGTTTAATTATTACGCCATTTATCTCGGCAACTTCTTAATGAAAATTATAAATTTTGCCGCAGAAGCCACTCCTTCTAATTTCGACCATAATGGCGAAAGTATTCATGAAAGGCTTATTCCATCCACGTTCCGTTTTAAGCTCCTTAACTATGAAACGTATTCGAATAGTGCTGCATCAAACTGCTTACAAATGTTTAATCATAGTGTCCATTCGCGATACCCTTTTCAAAGAACCATTCACAAACTATTCCTTTAAAACCTCAACTAAAATGTTTACCTACTTAAAACTTCCGAAAGTAACAATTTAATATTGATTACAAAAGATCTGAATTGAACAAAACCACAATCTAGCTCGCTTTTAAATAAATGAGATGGTATTACTGTTGGGGCGCAGATCTTGGAAGAAATGTTGATATGGCACGAGACGTTTTCTTTTAAAAAATACGACTCCTGAATACGCAATGCATGCATTATATTCGTATGAAATGTTTAAACAGCTCGTGGCTAAATAATAACAGCCGCTCGGTTGGTCTGCGGATGGGTGACCGCCCGTTACATACCGGATACCGGGATGTCGTATTACTCAGTACTAACTGGGTTGTGGACAGTCAGTCAATCCATGTCGCTCCATGTAAAGTGCTGTTATTCAGCTGCATACGGTTAGGTTAGGATCCGACCCCAACATAGTTGAGAAATGACAAAGCAGATCATTTACTCCTAGCGAAAAGCTTGTTTTGCTGGGTCGGTGATCATAGCAGAAACTTGGCCCTAGGTTCCTTAAGCTTTTCAGCCATCCCATATTCCACTACACTGATTTATAACTAACGATCTCTTCATTGCTCCACAGCTTAGCTCCAATCCCACTGATGAAAAGCCTTCTTAAATTACCTACCTACCTGGTACCTTGTTTCTATGATCTAAGGTCGAACCCTCCTCAACGCTTTCGGCTACTTTGAATAGATTCCCGTCTTTCAACAATTGGCCCTCGTCTTTGTGGTATGTAGGTACAAAGTACAACTATTTGAGCCTTTTGAAATACTAATGTTTGTTCTCCTTTTCTGTGGTTGAACTTTTCATTAGTTGCGAGATTTTCTACTTGAGTTGGTGAAGTAAATTGATCGATGTTAGGAGTTAATGTAGGACAGTAGGACTATTTAAAAAGCTATGGTACGTCCACTTTTTTTCCTTTTTCTTTACATAGTATAAAACAAAGTCACTCCCGCTGTTTGTACGCTTTAAGGCGCAACCACATGACTTTTGACTGAATTGCGACTGAAGGTAATTCAGGCTTTAGATCTTGTAAACTAGGCAACGGATTTCAATGCAGTTATCAGCAATATTTAGAGTGATTCAAGAGGAAGGTTTTGATGCTACATTGCATCGGTGCGAAGCCGGGTCGGGTTGCTAGAGTTTATAATACATTTTGTTTAGTCTGCCTTCACAACATTTCTCGTTATTTGACGCTTCTCACACATAACATGCTTTTAGAAATTTTCTTACTATATGCCCCTGTCAGACTGACACTCGGTGCCACGCTTCATGACTATAGTATGACAGTTCCAGGCGGTGTTTATTGTTAAGAAAGTTTGCATCGATTTGTAAAACTTAGTACTTCTTACATTTATTTTATTTCTTTGATTTACTGCCTGCACAGGTAAGTTAGTTGAACTGTAATGTGTTATTTGTCCGAGGTACGCTACTCACCAAGCATCCTATCAGCTATCAATTGTTTGATTATATAAGATTTTCTTCTACTTGTCCAGTCATTTGCTCGTATATATTTGAGTTTCTTTGTTTACTATCTAGCTATTACAAAAGGCAATCGGAATTATTTTTATTTCCCTCATTTCATTTATGAGAAATGAAGATAAGATATTGATAGCAAACCATAGATAACCATGTTGACGACACATGAAATGTATTTTTGAAATTCTTTGGTTTCATACGATTTTGTCATTATGTCACCTTTCTTTTTCTGTTCTGCGGGTGTGCTTTAGTAAAAACTGTTGAATTATCGGGCAATTTTCTTTTTATTTTGTTCATAGAGGCTTTTACGCATAGCGTAGCGTCCCATCGTATCTGAAGAATAGGCTAGTCCACCATCAATCAATTCCAAATCTATTTAGATCGTCAGTTAGAGTATTGGAAAATAATGGACACGTAATTTTTGTTTTTGTAAAAAACTGAATGTTGAGAAAGATAAAACACATCAAAACTCGAGAGTAGTGGCTCGAGACGTCAAAACGCACTAAACATTATACCACGTGACGTTTCGAGAATTTAAAAATCGTCGTATCTTTTTAAATTTTGGTTTTCGTAACAAAAAATAATGCGAGTCAAATATTTTTTGACTAGCATCTGCCCGCGACTTCGTACGCGGATCCTGTTGGTTATGCCAGCGACAACGGGGTCGTCAAAATCGATGATCTGAAACGTCTGATATCGAATTCTAGCACAATTCGCCGAACGCCCGAACAACCCGAAGATTACAATGCATGACGTTCACGATCAGCGGTCAGTCGCGCATCTATTCTTCACTGGTCTCTAGAGACCTGGATGTAGATGCATAAATACGCTGAGAACCCAGGCGTGCTCCGCGATCTGAAGAGGTTTCCACGGAGCAAGTTGCAGCCTGATGTTCTCGAACAGCATCAAGTCTCTCCTGACGCTATTCGGCAGATTCTTGGGATCTTATGATCCTAAATCTTTTAGCTCCTTTGGAACATTGGGAAAGATTTGACCTCTTTCTAGACATTGTTATAGTTTTGTTGTGGAGATACCTGATCAATTAAAATAATTGAACTAAGTGACTGCTCCCCATTTTATAAGTCAACAGGAAATGCCCATCAGATCGAACCACTTTTGCTAAGACATAATTCCTATATTATGTGTTATGGTGTAGCTGGGCTCTTGGAGTTCTACAACAGGTGTTCCAGATCTTCAATTTTTATAAGACAACAGAGAGTGCTCATCAGATTGAAAAACTTTTGCTAAGACGTCATTCCTGTATGTGTTATGGTGTAGCTGGGCTCTTGGAGTTCCACATCAGGTGTTCCAGATCTTCAAACTTATTCTCTCAGCAGAAAATACTCATCACGTAGAACAATTATTGCGATGGTGTCATTTTTGTATCTCTTATAGTATAGCTGGTCTGTTGCGGTTCTGTTAGCATAGCGTGATGTTATAATAGCCTTCCTCGATAAATGGACTATCCAACGCAAAGAATTTTTTAATTCGAGCGGGTATTTCCGGAGATTAGCGCGTTCAGCCAAACAAACTATTAGTATAGAAGTATAGATTACCTAACTAACGGACGAATTAGATTTTTTTAGTTGGCAAGCCTATTAGGTCTTAAATCAAATCAAATCATTTATTTTTTGCAGAAAACTCTGTAACAATGGTGTTAAAAAGATTACAATGTGGTATCGTATTACCCAGTATTAACTGGGTTTTGGAGGTCAGAAAGGCAGTCGCTCCATATAAAATACCAGTATTCAGCTCCATCCGGATAGACAGCAGGTGATGATGATAAACCACAAGACGTGTGCAAGAATTTGAAAAAACCCTCCATCGTCGCCATTCGGACAATTTTTCTTGGTACTGATTAACCGTCTTTAACCAAATTGCAAACAGTGTATGCACAGTAACTTTTTGGCATGATGTTACCAAGAGGGAAAAATTCTCTATATGATTCTTCATTACTCCTAGCTCTCTCTGTACGCTGCAGCTGTTGAGGAAAGCTTCGTTGCACACGATCCTGATGTTATGATAAAATGACAAAAGTAATTTGTTACAATATCCGTCTCCACTAAAGTTCTACCACGTTCTAAGTGAGGTGTGGTGCAAGTGAAAGCTGAGAAGATAAGTTTGAACAAAACAGTAAATAATAATCAAAATCAAAATCAAAGCATTTATTTCAAGTAGGCCAATAACAGGCACTTTTGAATTGTCGAAACAAAGATGAAAATTAAATGTAGCTACAGTCCCAGTCACAAGACATAAAAACTGTGAAAGTACTGTAGTTGCCCATTCCCTAGCGTAGATCTCTATGGAGAAGAACGGGCAAGAAACTCCATGGACACTCTTTTAAATCAAAATATTGTTACAAAATCTTGGTTACATCATTCATGTTGAGATGGTATATTATGTGAGAACAATGTAGCAAGATGTGCACGTTAAAAGTGTCCATAGCAAAACAAAAATAAAATACAACTCAAAAACAAAATAATTCAAATAAACCATGGCGACTAAGAGATGACCAGTCACAACTGACAGCGCCCGTTCACGCACATGACGCATGGATCAGCACCATTCAGCTCAACCATTTTGAAGGGAACTAAATGGTCCGACACACGCGCCACCATCAGCGAGACATTTGAGTGAGCATGACATACTCTCAACCGCCAGGGCATATTCAAGTCAAGAACTGCCGTAGGTTTCCAGTGAATGATAGCTTACTAGTACATAGTACTCACACAATATGGGCTATGCGATTATATAATACTAACATTGAATCTATACAATGCAAAGTTAGTTAAGTACAATCTTCAGCAGCTCCAACTATACCATATAATGCTATCAATTTTTGCGCCCCTGTCCATGTGGAGCAGGACCAGCATTAAGCCAAGCATTTTTATCAGCGATATAATCGCTCAACTTGTAATATGCTTTTTTACATAGTGTGCGTTTAATGCATGTTTTAAATTTCGTCTCATTCAGTTCAAGAATACTTTGTGGAATTTTATTATAGCATCTCAAACAGTACCCCATGAAAGATGAGTCTACTTTAGCGAGTCTAAAGCCTGGCTGAACTAATTCGTCCCTATTTCTAGTACTGTAATTATGTCTGTCACCTCTTTTACCAAAAAGATGCAAATTTTTTCTAACGTACATTATGTTTTCGTAAATGTATTGACAATGTACCGTCATAATGCCAATATCCTTAAACAGTTCCCTTAGAGAATCGCGCCTACGAAGATTATATATAGCTCTGATGGCTCTTTTCTGCAGAATAAATATAGACTCAATATCTGCAGCCCGTCCCCATAGCAAAATACCGTAAGACATTATACTATGAAAGTAACTAAAATAGACCAGTCTAGCGGTATCTACATCAGTGAATTGACGGATTTTTCTAATGGCATATGCTGCTGAACTTAAGCGCCCCGCAAGCGATGTTAAATGAGAACCCCATTGTAGCCTTGAATCAAGCGTAAGCCCCAGGAAAACCGTTTTATCTACGAATTCAAGTTTCTCATTATTCAATAATATATCACAATCACTACCCTTAACATTCGGTAAAGCAAATCTTATGCATTTGGTTTTTTTTTCATTTAATACCAAATTGTTTGCTGTGAACCAATTTTGGACCTGAAGTAGGGCATTATTCACGTCATCTAAATTTTGTGCCCGTCTGTTTATCTTAAAAATTAAGGAAGTGTCATCAGCAAACAACACCATATTTTGAGGTTGGTTTTTCAATAAATAGGGTAGATCATTTATATATACTAGAAAGAGGAAAGGTCCCAATATTGAGCCTTGTGGAACCCCCATTTTTATTTTTAAACCCTGTGAATTAACACCATTTATCTGAACATGTTGTTGTCTATCATTCAAATATGATCTTACCAAACTAAGTGCAAGTTTACCCAGTCCGTAATGCTCAAGTTTCAAAAGTAATGTGTCGTGATTTACGCAATCAAACGCTTTGGAGAGATCACAAAAAATTCCTATGGCATCTTGGGACTCTTCCCACGCAGTAAATATGTGCTTTAATAAGGTTACACCGGCGTCAGTTGTACAACGTCCCTTGGTGAAACCATACTGTTGATCATGTAAGATTCTGTTGGTGTTAAAATGATAGAGCATTTGATCAAGCATTACTTTTTCAAAAACCTTGCTAAAAACTGGCAACACGGATACAGGTCTATAATTGTTAGTATCTTTACTGTCCCCGGATTTGAAAAGAGGTATGACTTTACTGTATTTCATTAAATCAGGGAAAACTCCTTGGTCTACACATAGATTAAAAATTAAAGCTAAGTATGGGGCTATTGTCTCAAGTATGGATGTACAAACTTTGATAGACATTCCCCATAGATCTTCGGTCAGTTTGATTTTTATTTGCCGGAAAGCTTTAATAACTACCATAGGGTTAATGTGTTTAAATTTAAATTCAGCCAGGCAGCCAGACACATTCGCCTTTAATAAACCCATTGAGACTTCAGGAGAGGAATTTAGAGCCTCCGTAGTTTTTAATGGTATTTCTGTAAAGAAATTTACAAATTCTTGAGCTACTTCCTGATTAGAGCTTTTAGGACCACTTGCTGTATCTAATGTGTAGCTAGTGTTACGTATTTTCTTCCTGTTAGTCTCGTTATTTATGACTTTCCAAACTGTCTTTATTTTATTTTCTGCTGTTTTGATCTTGTTGCTAATGTGCAGGGCTTTAGCAACCTTGCATGTATTTCTAAAAATTTTTGAATACTTAGCAACATACTTGTTAAAAGTTTCAGTGTTAATAAAAGGCTTAAGGCCATAAAGCTCAAATAGTCTTTCCCTACTTTTTCTGATGCCTCTAGTTGCCCAATCGCTAAATATGAATTTAGGGCAAATACTTTTTGTCTTCTTTTCAAAAGTTTTGTTGAATTCCGTGTGAACTATTGAAAAGAAACGATTATAAAATTGATTTATATTAATATTGTCATGGCTCATAACACTTAACTTGTTCTGTAGGGAAATATTAAACCTATTTAATTTGCTAGAAGTTATAGGTCTAAATTTAATCTGTACTTTTTGCAATGGTGTATTACACCTATAAGTTACAGTTTGTCCGCTATGGTCAGACGGCAAACAATTTACTATGGCTTTATCTAAGTAATCACAATCGCAGAAAAATAAAATACAAACACTGTTTTTAGCTTCCACGATTCAAAACGAAACTTTTGTTACTTACAGGATATCTTCCGTGATTATCTATTGTTTTGAGCTCCCGATATTTTGCCTGCTCCTAACAATTTATTTTCCATCCATCCGCATTCTTCAGTCAACCGGCGATTATGGCGCTTGCAACAGATGTTGAAATATCGAGAGCTAAAAACAAAAATTAATCAATAAGTGATAACATAAGTTTAATAATAAAATAGAATAAACTGTTCACTTCATATTGTACGTAAATTAGATACGGATTTATTTATTTAACACTAAGTGTAGAATTTCTTTGTTCCTCTCTTGAGTATGTATAGAATAGAATTGATTGGATTGATTGGAATTTAGTATGGGGCCGTTGATTATTTTTTCGTGATTTCGATGGTGGTCCCAAAGAAAAAGTTGTTCAGTTTGATGGTCTGTAGCACACCCTTTCATATGACTATACCCTTTCTGTTACACGTAGTTTAGAATTCTGTAACAAATCATAAATTCTAATGCAGAACAGAACGACTCACAGTCGGGGCCCATTCAAATTTTACCAATCAAATCTTCCCAAGGGGCCCCGACTGTGAGTCGTTCTGTTCTGCATTATAATTTATGATTTGTTACAGAATTCTAAACTACTAGGCTTGTTTTTTTCTATTGATTGATTGATTGATTTAGTTTTTATTTAAGTTAATTTTTTCACGTATTTTTTTTTTAATTAGTTTTTACGCAGTCGGGTTTTTTGTTTATACAAATAAAATTGGCGCTCCAGTCAGAAAAAAACATCAAATTCGGCACTGATTAGGCTACTAAAAATCGATTTCAAAAACAATGTTCACGAGAAGAAACCGGCAAAGTTTGAATAAAAACTTGTTGAACGTCAGCTGTCTAGACAGTTACTTTGTTAATTAATTTATGTACATTTTCAAGATCATTACGAATGAAATCGTTAACTGTGGTCTGTTTTCAAAGATAAAAACTGTTTCTATCTATCTTTTTACTTATTTTTGTCATGATTGACTGTTTCATGAGGTTATAAGTAATGGTGTCAGAAAGTTACGGTTACGTCAAATTTTTTTGAGATGAACATTTTATCTCTGACAGAATAGCAGCCACCCTACAGCAACCTTATCTAAACGTGAATAAAGATCACTTTAATTTTGACAATTATTTTTAATCACAGTAAAATCATCGCAAAAAAACTGTAAAAATACCGTCAAAGTAAGCATAACGCAACTGGCAAAAGGAACTTGGGTCGTCCGGCGGCGAGATGCGCAGGTGACCTAGTTGCCGTCACCGTCGGGAGAAAAACGTGGATGAACCTGGCACGGGACCGTGGAGATTGGCACATGAAAAGAGAGGCCTCTACCCAGCAATGGATGAGTTCGGGTTGTGAATAATTAAGCGTATCCGAAGTCGCATTACCCCTGACACAGACACCCCACTAAAAACTAGAACAAACTTCGCTATATCCAAGGCACTCGATCCAAGCAAAGCCTTCGCGTGATGTATGCTCTTCTTAGCTCATCTCGCTGCTTATATGAGCTTTATTTCAACATTATTCTGATTTAAAATTCGAAGTTTTAAAATAAAAGCTGATGTAGATTTTATGGTTCTCTATCGTATTACCTAACTTTTTAATCCATAATCTAAAATGACATAATTTTTTTTGTCATAATCATCATTCGTCCGAATGATAATTTACCCGAACTTTAAATCCCTAAACATAATAAGCCCTAAATCCGTTTGTCATAAGTATTACAATCAATAATATACAAAAGACATAAAATCGTTTTCAATAAAAGTCATAAGTCCTATTCTAAGTAAATGTTTAATCGTATGTAGGCGTTGACCTGCAATGCAAGCAAGCATGTAGCAAGCAAGCATGCAATGCAAGCAAGCATGCAGCAAGCATGCAGCACGCATTTAGCAAGCATGTAATGCAAGCAAGCATGCAGCAATCATGCAGCAAGCATGCGGCAAGCATACAGCAAGCAAGCAAGCATGCAGCAAGCAAGCATGCAGCAAGCAAGCATGCAACAAGCAAGCATGTAGCAAGCAAGCATGCATGCAAGCGTGCAGCATGCAAGCAAGCATACAGTATGCAAGCAAGCATGTAACATGCAAACGAGCAAGCATCATGCAGCAGGCATGGTTTCTGTCACGGCTCCGGCGCTGCGGGGCTCCGGCGGCCTCACGCGAGCTTATCGTCGCAGATGGGTTTAACGCTCACCACCGCAGCTTCGGCTTGCTGGCCGGCTGCGCCGGCCAGCCTTAGCCGCGGCGGCGAGTGTTACAACCACCTGCTCCTCAACTCGCGGCCCGCCTCGCCCCTCCGTGCCTACGCGATTTTAAATAACACTCTTGGGGTAGGGCAGACAAGACTGCGTGGAGTCGGATTTACAGCCATTCGTTTCTGTCACTAAAACCAATCTTTTAGGGATTTTTAGCGACTGTTAGTCCCTAAAGAATCCCTAAAAGTTAGGTTTTTATATGACCATTCGGAATCATACACATTATCTGATACAATACTTAGGACATACGACTTTATGTCATGTAAAATTAGGAGATTCAATTATTATAGTATCCGATATTATGACAAAATAGTATTAGAAGTAAAGTTAGTTATGTAAAACATAATTTCGGTGTTTTGAACATTATGGTTACTGAAGTTTATAGCAAACGTGTTATTGACAATGATTTTCGGACAAAAAATTTTAGGACAATCAAGGGAGTACCAGATTTTATTTCTGTTCTAGAACAAACATTATTTCCGAGCTACATCCATTATTACATGCATTTCCACAAAAAGATTACATTTACACTGCTACCAATTTGTCAAAAGACATAAGCTGACACATTTTAAAACTGAAACCAAAAGTCAATATTTTCATCAACAAGAAATAAAGGCTATACTTAGAAAATAACCAAAATTAAACGTCAGTCAATTATTCGGTCTGACATGGGACAAATCCTTGGGACAATCTGACGGAGAAAATGTTTTAAAATAACATTTTGTACTGACAAACTTTTTAATTGGCTCGTGGTTTTGACGTGTGGATTGAGCGGCTAACATGGAGGCCAACTAAAGTTTTGTTGGTTTTCCCCGGTGTATATTTTTCACCACCTACTTCTAGCGTGAGTTCACACCGAGACGCGACGAGACACGATACGGCAAGCCGGTACTGAAGAGGCCAGTGATTGCGTGCTGAGCCGCGCACCACCCGCAGCGTCGCAATGAAATTTGTGTCTTTTCGTGTAGTGAATAAAGTTATATTTTGAGTCGCTTTATTTAAAATGTGCGCGCAGCGTCGCGTCACGTTGCGTCTCGGTGTGAATTGACCCTTACTATTTCTGTCGTTCCCGTTCCATACGGGGATGCATGAAACTATTTTTTGTGTGGATTTGTTTGCAAATTAAATATTTGTTAGCACATGTTATACCGCGCCGCACTGGGTCCGCTTGACTACGGCTGACTTGTTTTTGTAGAGTGGTTGGTCTGTGACCCAGATTTTGGAAATACTGATAGTATTATTATGCTGATTTTGTTTGCACGTTGAACTTATTCACGCATCTGCATGGCTCGTTGAAGACAATTAGTACTCTGACTATAAAGTTCTAAATTAAATAGTTCTCCAATTTTCTGCCTACTCTAATATTACTAAACTTGCCTCTTCTAGTCTAGTAAAAGCAAAACCTGACTAATTTTACTAATGGTCAGAATTTGAGATTGAAATAAAACAACATAGTTTCCATTTATATGTATTTTGCTTAAATCAAATAACTTCAATAATATTCTAGCCTCTGTTGACAAATAAATCACGGCATATTTTTAATCTGATCCATCCTTATTTTCTCATGTTCAACATCATTGTATGGTCCAGCATCTTCTATTATCATGTCAGCTGCTTTTTCACCAATCATGACTACTGCATTGCCAATAGCGCCTGTAACATGTGTCGGCATGATACTTGCATCTGCTACTCTGAGTCTGTTCACACCATGAACCCGTAGTCTGCTATCTACAACAGATCCCATAGAACAGGTACCACTGTAGTGTCCTAGACTGACCATCATGCAAAGGGTATAGCATCGCCAATACTCTCTACTTCTCTTCTGAAAAACATTACATCTTGGTTCTATCAGATCTATCATAGTTGCGTTTAAGCTCTTGAACGCTTTTGAATCTTCAACTTCTAAATAATGGCATATGTAATGGACGAAGTCCTCCAGATCGCGGTCATATGAGAAACTGTCCATGAAAACCTTCGGAGGATCTTTGGGGTCTGTACTCCGGAGTTGCACTTGACCACGGGAGTGTGCATACAAATTGCTCAACAACGTTATCAAGACTTGGTTTCCATTGGCTTCGTCGTATAGTTTATTACATGTTGTGTTTGGAAAGTTGAAAGTGGATGCACAGAATTGCAATAAGAATTTCTGTTCGCTCGTAATAAAGCCTAAAGCTTGGTAGTCTGGGTACTTTGTATGATGAGTTGCATGAGATTCATTCAGTGCTCCATATCCAACAAATAACCCTGTGGGAAATTCACCTGGGTCGGATCTATCTCTTCTTCTAATTCTTTTGTTTGTTTTATGGGGAATGAACGCCGCTATATGATCTTGAAGATTTTTTCC